>JANUWF010003371.1:0-617500 GCA_026120185.1 Voacanga thouarsii
CTCAAAATTTGAGGAGAAAAACTTTTTTTGAAATTTTCAATTAGCCGTTGCTAAATCGTATCTAACTTGCAATGGTTTAGCGACAGTATTTTGTAATTATACCTAATCAATTATAAGTCATCTCTAAGCCGTAGCTAACTTATGACAGTTTAGCGAGGAGTCTAGCCGTGACCCAGAAATTTTATCCAATTTTTTTTTTTTAATATTAGAATATATTTGTGCCGTAGCTAAACTCTCACTAATTAGCAACGGGTTAGCTACGGTTTTAAATTTTGTGTGGAACTTTATTGGCATTTAGCCGTAGCTAATCCCTCGCTAATTAGAGAGAGTGTAGCTACGTAAATTAGGGTATGGTCTCTAAATAGCGACGGCATAACTACGGTACCCTTAGCTATGGCTAAACCGTCACTAATTAGAGACAATACCCTATGCCCTCACAACTCCGTTGCTAAACTATTGAAACAAAAAAAATTCCAAAGTTTAGTTTCATTTATGTGTGGATATGCTTTTAGTTATAGTATGTGATTTTTATGTCATGCATGCTGCAAGTTTACACTACTAAATATATTACATGTATATAAGTAGAATATGTGATTATTATAATATTGGATATATATATATATATATATAAAACTATCAATGTATATTAGTGTATATGTACATATATGTTAATTAGTGTATATATATTTATATTACTACCATATACTAATAAATATATATATATATATATATATGTATATATTATACTATATATATATCTTACTATATATTAGAGTCTATGAGTGTTAAATTATATATATATATATATATATATATGCATATATATAATTGTATATATATTAATATACCTTACTATACATTAATATATACATATATAATAATATCTTAGTATATATTAGTATATATTAATAGTAATATACATATATGTATCTATATATATATAATTATAAAATACACTTATATATATTTATAATATATTAATTTTTTACTTTATTTAATTGAGTAATAGAAAGTGCGAAAAGACATTATTAAGTGAATATATATGTGTGTGTGGTGTATATATATATATATATATATATATATATATAATACATTACTAATTATACTATATAATGTATAATATATTATATACAATTAAATTATAACACACGATAATTAGATTTATAATATTATATATAATTTATTTATTATTGTAGGCAACTCGGACAATTTTTACTTATAAAAAATATTTTAAAAGTGGTAAATATTATTTTCAATATTATGTGTATTATATTTTTTGTCAAAATGAGGATATAATGTGGAAAGGCCGTAGCTAATCCCTCTTTGATTGGTAGGATTTAGCAATGGCCATTAATTTTTTTAATTTAATATTTAGTGACGGTTTAGCTACGGTAAATTGTTGTAGTTGAATCATACGGCGTTTTAGATTTTTAATTTTAAATTTTTTCCGTCTCTAATCTGTCGCTATTCACGTCAAGAGATTAGCGATGACAATGTGCCCTAGCAAAATTAAAGACTAAGTCTAACACTTAGTCTATTTTTTCCTCATCTTCGACGTCCGTCTTCTTCCTTCTGATTCACGGCCGACCCTTTCCCCCTCAATTCACTACAAATTAAATCGCTCATACTTGGCCCAGTCCTCCGACCTCTCTTTCCCCCTCAATTCCTTCACTCGGTCGCATTATCTCAACACATCAGCGCTCTGTTTCTGATGCAAAACAGTGGTGCAGTATCGACTTTCTTCATCAGGATAACGACTGCCATATCCTTCTACATTTGGTAAGTACATTGCCCTTTATTGCACGGATTGCACTGCATAATTATCATCACCACAAAATGCTTGGTTTTTGGGTATTGTTTGGGGCTATCTGTATACCTTTGATCTGACTCCAACTTCTGCTAATTTTTTGCTATAATGTAGGTTTTTCCTTTATGGCCACTAGAAATTTTGATCTTCAAGAAGCTTTTTTAAAGAAAAAAATTATTAATTTGGACAAATTCTTATTATTGATTTTTTTAATGCTTTCTAATATGTGCGATATTTTATTTTGTGCTTGCTGTATTTACTGGCCATAGTAGCACTTTCAAGTTCCTATGTTGTGTGGTTTCTTTTGATTTTGTATTTCCTTCGAAAAGGGTAAAATTTATTTCTTTAACTTCCTTTTCAGCTTGTGTCAGGTGTGAATTTAGGCTGCTGTGGGGTGGTTTCCTTTCTTGCCATTAAGGTATCTCTAGCATAGATGATGATGGGTTGTCTTTATAGCAATTTTCATATTTTTGTTGTTTATAAATTTGCCTCTATTAAATTTGTCTAAGAACTAAGATATGCATGTTCCGTGACATCCGAGCATTGATTTTTACTTCTTTTTTCTTTTTAATTTGATATTTAGTGATCTTCTATTGCACTTTAATAGGGTATTTAGCATTTTTGTATTCTTTTGGAAGTTATGCACCTTCAGCATATATGATTTAATTATGTAGCAATTTGTAAATTTGCCTTTCAACTGCCAAGTGAAATACACTCTTGCATTGTGAACATGAAGAACATCCTTCCTAGGTGATATGAAATCTGCAAATGATCAATAAAGATGATGAAATTATGCACCTTAACAAAATCAAAATAAGAGAAGATGTAAAAAATAACCAATACATTTATGAGATTAATTGTTAGTAAAGTAGGTTATTGTTTTTTTTTTTTTTTTTTTTGCAGAGGTAGAAACTAAAGTTGGTTGGGGAGTCTATTTCCCAATGGAATGTTAGCCTCCACATCCCACTTCTCATAATTTCAAAATTTTTTCTGTCATCTAAATGTAAGGTGTAACAAAGCAAAGAGGTCCTTTGTCATTTGGCTTTTCACTGCACTATATTTAGTCAATATTGAAAACTCCCCTTTAAACTATCATAGCTATATAAAACTAGAATAACGGAAATTGTGATATTTAGTTTTGGGGAGAGGGAGTATAATTTTCATAATAGAATTTAGGCCTTAGCCATTTAATGTTTAAATCATCTTTATTAGTCTATTTCATAACCAAAATTCTGTTATGAATGAGATTGCTATTTCAAGATTTCTAAAACCCATTTTTCCTTGTTTGACACATTTCAAAGGAATATTGGACTATACTTCAAAGTAATGTATGTTCCTCTTTAGTTTAAACAAGAATTAAACTAATTTCTTCACCTCACATTATGCTTTTGTTAGTTTGTGTTTATTTTTCTTCATGGGTTGTCATGCACAATTTGAATGTACAAAGCTTTGTCAAGGTTCGAAGCAAGGTTGATTAGGGATAGATATATGGTTAACGGCATGCAAGAATAGTTGCGACCACAAAATATTAAAAATTACATAATTGTGTATTTAAAAACTATTATTTAAAAAGATATTACTTCTCCCCTCTCATCAATAAATATTAACAATACAATCTTATCCTATTTCTATCTTCTTGAATTCTATCTTTACATATATAAACAAAACAAACAAACAAACAAACAAACATATATATATATATATATATATATATATATATATGAATTGTTTTTAAGTTATATATAAAAAATCAAGTTTAACCATAAGTTCCATGCTAGAATCAAGATATCAGAATAATCAACTTGATTCATTTGCATTCCTATTTGTCCATTCTTGATATATATAAGCATTTCATTTTCAAAATAGCTTCACCATTATTAATCATGCTAATGACTTTGTTTAACTTTATGTATAATCTTGAGAAAGGAAATTGATGCTTTCATTTTTGTATCATTTACACTTGAAAGATAAATCTTGTTTCATGCTATGTTTTAAATGGGAAAATGAGTCTCTATATATATGATTACCATTCTAATCTCATAACTTGGAAAATGAGTCTCTATTTCATAACTACCATTCTAATTATATTAAGCTTGAGTTGATTGATATGAATTAATATACATTTATTTATATGCAAGATTTGATGGGTGATCAAAATCTTAATCCAAGGACTTAAGTTGTGACTTGCTTATTCTTGCTAGGACTCAAGATAAGTCTCCACATTCACGACATCAGTACATGAATTAGTATCTATTTTATAAATCAATCCATATTTACATAAAATTCATTATATTTATGAAATGATTTTTACATGCAGGTTATATCATGTAAATTATACATATGATTATTATTTGAGAATTGAATATGTTTAGTGTATATGAATGGATCCCCGTGAGTGATGGGTGATCATTCCTCGTGGGTAATGGGTGATTACCCTTATGCTAGTTTTATTGAATAATTGCTGTTGCATTTAATTTTGTTTGTATATTTTGTTGAATGTTGGTTGATTTTGTGGTGGCTTAATGCCTAGAAAACGTCCAGTTTATAGAGGAAACTTTGTCAAAATTTTCACTTTCCATATCACTTGCTAAGGACTTAAATGTTATAAAGTTTTGTATATTCTTACAAGCCCAACACTTCTCCATTTATCTTATCATAGCTATAATTTCAAAGTGCCAAAACAGAATTTCATAGGCAGCTTTGTATATTCTTACTTCTATTAGCGATAAAGGTATTTAAAGGGGACTACCCCCTTTCCTTTCTATCCTCCCAACATCATTGTTTCAACTCGATTTTATACTCAACACCTCCCATCCGTCCAAACATAGCCATTGATTCAAGAGGACTAAACTTACATTTTCCATCTTTTAGAATAGCAGCTTTGTAAAGTATTAATGTTATGAAGTTTTAAGCTTTCAAACGTGTATAGATACCATTTCAAAGCGTACCTAACATTCAAAAATATATGTAGGATTATTCAACTCAGTTTGTATTCACTTTTCCTCAACAACATTCATAAGTTCTAATCAATTTCGCTTTTAGATGGATGATCGAAGCTGAATGTATAAGAGGCATGTTTCTAGTGTCAAATGTATTACTATTGAATTTGAATAGGGGGTTAGAGAATTTATTTCATTCGCTATTTTGAATTTCGTATCGTCAAAGATAAGATGTCTTTACTTAAAGTGTCAAAACAAGAAGTATCAGACCCTACCTGAGGTCGAAATTCATTTATACCAAAAGGGATTTATGGGTAACTATCATAAGTGGACTTGTCACAGTGAACCATATCATGAAACATCGAGCAAGCCAATGTCAACATCAAGAGGTGGAGTCGATGGAAGTTGTTTAGGCAACCAGTTTTGAGATATGGTTATAGATGTTGCAGGGCCTGAGTTTGATAGTTATAGGGCACTTGCAGATTCTGTTGAGGAACCTCCGAATACCGATGCACAGAGGTTCTATGATATATTGTGAGCTACAGATACACCGATCTGGGAAGGATGTTCAAGCCATTCATAGCTATCACTTGTATCTCGATTGATAAATATCAAGTCCGAAAACAACATGTCCGAGAAGGTTTCAACCAAATGGTTAAGCTTATGAAGGAGGCTATACCAGGGGGGAATAAGATTTCAGATGACTTCTACGAGATGAAGAAATTAGTATCAGGCCTAGATTTACCTGTCCAAAAAATAGATGTTTGCACAAATGGATGCATGCTTTTTTGGAAAGATAACATCACACGTAGGAATTGCAATTTTTTGGGTCATCATTGGTACATGCTAAGGAAGGGGTGGGGGACTAAGAGGCATAATGAGATACCTGTTAAAATGATGTACTATTTTTCAATAACGCCTCGACTGCAACAATTGTATTCATCTAAAATGACTGCTGCACACATGAGATGGCATGTGGAGAGCTCAGCAGTTGATGGGCTACATGAGTCATCCTTGTGATGGTGAGGGATGGCAACATTTTGATAAGAGTCATCCTAAGTTTACAACGGAGTCGAGGAATGTAAGGCTTGGATTGTGCACAGATGGTTTTGCTCTGTTCGGGATGTCTGGAAAATAGTATTCATGCTGGCCAGTCATCATCACTCCTTATAATCTCCCCCCATGGATGTGCATGAAGGATCCAGTAATATTTTTAACTGTCATTATTCCAGGGACAAAGAATCCCAAACACAAGATTGATGTGTATTTACAACCAATGGTTGATGAGTTGAGGGGATTGTGGTCTGATGGTGTTTGCACAGATGATATATTAAAGAGACAAAATTTTCAATTGTGAGCTGCGCTGCTATGGACAATTAATGACTTTCCAGCCTATGGAATGCTTAGTGGGTGGAGCACTGCAGGAAGATTTGCTTGTCCATATTGCATGGAGCACACAAAGTCTTTCCATTTGCAATTTGGTGGAAAGACATCTTGGTTCGATTGTCATTGTTGATTCTTGCCATTTGGTCATCCTTTCAGGAGGGATACACATTCATTCAGAAAGGACAGAGGATACAAAACTTCGTCACCTGTAGACCGTCTAACAGGAATTGAAATGTGGGCAAGGGTGTACCACTTTCCCAAAATTACGGATTCAGGGCATGAACTTGGGAGGAATGACGGTAGAGATGTGAATCACAACTGGGTTAAAAGGAGCATCTTTTGGGACTTGCCGTATTGGCAAACTTTATTGATGCCACACAACATAGATATCATGCATAATGAAAAGAATGTGTTTGACAATGTCTTTAACACTATTATGGATATGACGGGAAAAACAAAAGACAATCTAAAGGTGAGACTTGATGTCGAGACTTATTGTCACAAGCTTGAATTACAAGTTAGTAGAGTAGGGGAAAGAAATGTTATCATACCTAAAGCATGCTATTCATTGACTAGTACGAGCAAGCAAGCAATGCTTGAGTGGGTGAAGGAACTCCAACTCCTGGATGGATATGCTTCCAACTTAGCACGATGTGTTGATCTCAAGGAGTCGAAGATGTCTAGCATGAAAGTCATGATTGTCATGTGTTCATGGAACGATTACTTCCAATTGCTCTAAGGGAATTTCTTCCGCTTAACATGTGGAACGTGTTAACTGAATTGAGTATTTTTTATAGAGATTTGTGCTCACTAAAATTATCTGTTAGTCACATGAGAAAACTAAAGTCCGAAATTCCTGTGCTCTTATGTAAGGTTGAGAAAATATTCCCCTCAGGTTTCTTCGATGTAATAGAGCACCCAGTGGTTCACTTGCCATATGAATCTTATGTTAGTGGTCTAGCTCAATACAGGTGGATGTATCTATTTGAAAGGTAAAAACATGTTAATAATTTGATTTGCACATGATTACATGATAATGCCATGAATGTTCTGATGAAGATTACTCTAATTATGGCAATGACACATTGCAAGTTCTTGCATCGCTTAAAAATTAAGGTAAAAAATAAGGCAAGGGTTGAAGGGTCAATTTGTAATGCTTACATAGTTGAAGAAGCCTCGACATTCTTTTCCTACTACTTTGAAGAGCGTGTTCAGACAAAGCATACACAAATGCCTCGTAATGCAGAGATTGCAACTGAGCATAAACCAGAAGACCTGTTGCTATCTATTTGTAAAGTTTGAGGGAGGACACTAGGGAAGATCCAAAATTGATTCCTGACATTTGAGGATTTTAAAGCTGCCACAAACTACATCTTACTAAACTATGAAGAGGTACAACCTTATATAAGGTATTTCTCAACTACTTTATGATCCCAACACCCATATATCACAGAGTTGGGAGTAGGCAAAAAGATAGAGAGTCAATTTGCTGGATGGTTAAAAAATTATGTAAGTTATCTATATAATATTTGAATAATAGTATGTTAAATAACTTGAATACAAACTTAGGTATATCTTACAATTCATTTCTTGTAGGTGCGTGATCCTATCAATGGGGTGACAAACAAATGTTTGCAAAACCTCTCGTGAGGACCGTCAAGACAGGTGAAATCATCTTAAGGGTATTTAATTAATGATTATTAATTTCACACAAGTGAACACGCAGAAGGTAGAGAAAGTGTTAACTACGGAGTTTATGTTAACAATGGCCAAAATCATCATGGTAGTGTTGATTATTACGTGGTGTTAAAGGAGGTTATTGAGGTTGAATTTCCTGGTCATCTAATACAGACAGTTGTGATTTTTAAGTGTGATTGTTTTGACCCTACTCGAAATCACGATATTAGAGTACACCATCAATATAAGTTGGTAGACATCAACAGTAAAAGGCGTTTCCCTAAATATGATCCTTTTGTATTAGCCCAACAAGCACATCAAGTGTGCTTTATGACATATCCAGGAACTAAAAGACCAAAGTCTGATTGGATGGTAGTATGCCAAATGAAAGCGCGGCATGTGGTTAATGCACCCATCGTTGATAGGGCTTACCAAGAAGAAGTTGATGACAAAGATGCAATGAGTATATCTTTGGTAGTTGATCTTAGTCCCTTAACACATGAAGAAGGCATAAATGAGTTACTGGATGTTCAAGAGGAAGCATTAGAACCCGAACAAGATTTGAACTACAATGTATCTGATGATGAGGGTGATTGGGAAATAGATTCTCAGACAGAAGTTGATTTTGAGGAATATACTTCAGAGGAAGACTCAAGTGAATAGTGTATTTTAATTAATTGTTTAGTTCTTCGTAGGTCCATTTTGATCTCCATATCCGTGAAGTACGAGTTACAATTTACTTTTATTTATATATATTAGTGAGAAAATATGACATTTTTTCCTAAACTTACACATTTTTTTTAATTATTTTTTTCCCTCTTAGATATGTCTACTCGAGAGCAGTAGCCTTCTGCTGATGCAGACCGTACTCATACACGAGATTGTACGCCATCACCTAGGCATGCTCCATGGATCCTAGTGTTAAAGGAGGTTATTGAGGTTGAATTTCCTAGTCATCTAATACAGACAGTTGTGATTTTTAAGTGTGATTGTTTTGACCCTACTCTAAATCACGATATTAGAGTACACCATCAATATAAGTTGGTAGACATCAACAGTAAAAGGCGTTTCCCTAAATATGATCCTTTTGTATTAGCCCAACAAGCACATCAAGTGTGCTTTATGACATATCCAGGAACTAAAAGACCAAAGTCTGATTGGATGGTAGTATGCCAAATGAAAGCGCGGCATGTGGTTAATGCACCCATCGTTGATAGGGCTTACCAAGAAGAAGTTGATGACAAAGATGCAATTAGTATATCTTTGGTAGTTGATCTTAGTCCCTTAACACATGAAGAAGGCATAAATGAGTTACTGGATGTTCAAGAGGAAGCATTAGAACCCGACCAAGATTTGAACTACAACGTATCTGATGATGATTGTGATTGGGAAATAGATTCTCAGACAGAAGTTGATTTTGAGGAATATACTTCAGAGGAAGACTCAAGTGAATAGTGTATTTTAATTAATTGTTTAGTTCTTCGTAGGTCCACTTTGATCTCCATATCCGTGAAGTACGAGTTACAATTTACTTTTATTTATATATATTAGTGAGAAAATATGACATTTTTTCCTAAACTTACACATTTTTTTTAATTATTTTTTTCCCTCTTAGATATGTCTACTAGAGAGCAGTAGCCTTCTGCTGATGCAGACCGTACTCATACACGAGATTGTACGCCATCACCTAGGCATGCTCCATGGATCCTAGTGCCTAGTTAACATCCTGGAGATACACTACCTAGGTAGGGCAGTGAGTTTCCTGTTATTCCATCATCTGCAACATCTTTTTTGGCTAGATCTTAGGACCAGGATCTACGACCGTTGATAACACCACGAGTTCGCAGGTATTATTTTGTACATTATACTATATTTTATAAGTAGATTATAATTAGTTAAGTATATTTCACTCACTTTAATTTTTAGCCTCCATGATTAATTTTACAAATAAGATTTGCTGGTTCCTATCGCTATGTACGGGAGATCACCTTGATATTCCAAAGGTATTTTAACAGGCCTTACACCATATTTGCGGAGGTCCTGATGCATGTGAAGAATTTTTTATTCAAAGAGTTCAGAGTAAGTTACTATTTATTATATAAATGCATAATATTTTATGGATTTTGTATTTCGTACATATGTTTTTTGATATTTATTATATATTAACAACTTCGAATATAATGTAATTTTTTGCAGAAGCTATTTTGTTTGGCCAATAATCACAGTGGTCGGATCCGGGCCAATTGGGAGCATAAGTGCAATACTCATCTTTCGAACAACTTATCGAAGGCTTGGAGGGCGACCCCAGTTGGTCAGTACCCTTTCTGGATTGATGATCAGATCTGGGAGTAGATGAGGCCATGCTGGACCACACAGGAGTTTCAGCAGGTCTCCTCCACTGCTAGGAGTGACAGGGGTCTTGCCACTATCACTCATACTGGAGGCTCGGTCTTGTTCATTGACCATGAGGATCATATGGTAATTTTCTTCAAGTGTTCATATGTTTTGTAATTTTACTTCGTTTAATTTATTTTCAGTCAATATTCCAATTAGTTATCATTGTAATTGCAGCGGCACAAGATGGGTGATGACTTTTCTCATATTGACTGGTATAAGAGGCTGCATGCCTTTTCCGAGTAGGGATAAACAGGGACAGTACGTCAGCGAGCGTTCTCGCAAGACATTGATAAAGAGTTAAAAATTGTGTATTAAAAAAATACTTTACATTTGGTTACATTTCACTTAAAAAGAAATGACTTCTCTCAATTTTAGGACAACGTGATGGTCGCTAAAGAGTGCCTTACTCAGGCTTCTTCCACTAGGTCTACGAGCGTCACCTTTTTTGCTATCCCAGATGATCGGGCTCTATTTATTGAGGTAGCTGGTGGGTTCAATAGAGGTCGTGTTTTTGAACTTGGCTCGGAGGCAGCCCAAGCCATGCAGCAGCTCCAGGGGAGTTCCTCGCGGTCCATGAAGACCTCTTCAATTGTAGACATTAAGCAGATAGTCGAGAAGAGGGTAGATGGTGCAAGTGGTGAGACAGGAGCTTACAAGGGATTTTGATTAGAAAGTTGATCATATTCAGAGTTGGATGGCACTAACGTCGGAGAGGTTTGGACTTCCCATACTACCAATACCATCGACACGGGCAGCCGATAGGGAGGATGACACTGGTGGTAACTCCTTCATTCCGCCCCTAAATCCTCATCTTTCGACCCATTCGCGTCCTCGTTCTCCGCCCCCACCTCCTTCAGCTAGCACCACTACTCCCATAGTTTAGGGATTTTATTATACATTTTATCATTTATATCACATTGTTAAAAGATATTCCGTTTGACATCATTATTTTATATTCACATTATAGTTATCCTGTATATTTATTTTATACTGTTGAGCTAATTAATTTCCTTTCCAATTTAATGAAATCGGTTTACACATTTTTCTGAATTCATGTTTTGTGTGTTATATATTGTTTCAATGTGTAATATGGTATAGGTGGTTTGAAATAATTTCAAAATAGGTCTTTTCATTAAAAATATAAATTAGCTACGGGCCGTCGCTAATTCGTTGCTAATCCCTTTCTAATTTAGCTACGGATTAGAGGCAGCAGGAAATTTTAAAATTAGTAGCCATTGCTAATCCCTTTCTATTTTAGCTAGGGATTTGCGATGGGGGAATTTATTTCCATAAATTGAACTCAAAAAAGATTTTCTGTCACTAATCCGTTGCAGAATTAGCTATGGCTTTGCGACGGTAATTTATTAAATGCGTAAAATAAATTTAGACACACCGTCACTAAACCGTCTCTGAAATTGCTAGGGTAATCTACCGTCTCTAATCTATTGCTAATTTGGCTATGGTTTAACTACGGTACAAATTAATTTTCTATAATTCTTTATGAAGAAATAAAATAGCGCTCGTTACTCTGTCGCTAATTTAACCTCTGCAATTTCGTTGATCGGATTTTTAGCTCTCGCTAAACCCTTTCTATTAGAGACGGCTGATGTTTGCCATCGCTAAAATTTCATTTAGCGACCACGTATTAAACTACGGCTAACTTCGTCGCTAGTTATGATTAGCAACGGATTAAGCCGTCGCTAACCTTGTATTTTCTTGTAGTGATTTGCAATGCATATGAAATAAAAACCATATACTATAACTATATACATATCCACACACACACACACATATTATATATATATATATATATATATATATATAATCAAACTTTAATTTTTCAAATTTTTTTTTAGATTAGCAATGGATTTGCGAGGGATTAGGATATGAAACCCTAATTCCTCACAAAGTAATGGCAATTAGCAAAGGTTTTGCAACGACTGACCAAATGCTGTCACTACACCGTCACTAATTTGTGAGAGTTTTGTAACGGTTACTTGGAAGTTCTTAAAAAATTAAATTTATTATCGAGCCGTCGCAAAGCCATGAGAATTAGCGAAGATTTTCTGATACCTTTTGTAATTATTTAGTGTTAATATATAATTACCAAAGAGCATCGCAAAACCGCTGCTAATTTGTGAGGGTTTTGCAATAGTTCCTTAGAAAATCTTTAAAAAATTAAAATTATTATCAAACAGTAACAAATCCATCACAATTAGGTAGGGTTTTGAGACGATTCATTAGAAAATTCTTTAAAATTTTAAATTTATTTTCGAGTCATTGTAAATCTATCGCAATTAGTGAGGGTTTTGGGACGAATTTTACAATTATTTAGTGTTAATGTATAATTAGCAAAGGCTGTTGCTAAATCGTCATTAATTTGCAATGGTTTTGTGGCCGTTCCATAGAAAATTTTTAAAAAATTAAATTGATTATCTAGCCATCACAAATTTGTCGCAATTAGTGAGGATTTTGCGATAGTTTTTATAATTATTTAGTGTCAAGTTTAATTAACAAAAGCCGTTGCTAAACTGATGCTAATTTGTGAGGTTTTTGCGATGGTTCATTTGAAAATTCTAAAAAAATTAAATTTATTATCAAGCCCTCGCAAATCTATTACAATTTGCTAGGGTTTTGCTATGGTTTTTACAATTATTTAGTTTTAATGTATAATTACAAAAGGTCATCGCTAAATCATCTCTAATTTGTGAGGGTTTTGTGATGAATTTTTGAAAAATCTTTAAAAATTTAAATTTATTATTGAGCCGTCGCAAAGTTGTTGCAATTAATGACGGTTTTGTGATGGTTTTTACAAATTATTTACTGTTAATTACCAAAAACCGTTGCTAAATCATTCCTAATTTGTTAGAGTTTTGCGATAGTTCCTTTGAAAATTCTAAAAAAATTAAATTCATTATTAAGCCATCACAAATCCTCATAATTAGTGAGGGTTTTGTGATGGCCCTATCTAGCCATTGCAAATCCGTTGCAATGGCTCCTTGAAAAATCTTTTTAAAAAAAATAAATTTGTTATTGTGGCGTTGCAATTAGCTAGGGTTTTGCGACAGGTGGTCAAACCTTGTCCCTGTTTTCATTGCAATCGTTGTCCCGTCGAAAATTAGGGATTGCCATGCAGTCGCCGAAAATTTCCGTCACAAATCACAAATTTTCTTGTAGTGAAAGAGTGGAACAAATTTTGGAGATAAATTTGATTGTTCCATATCGAAATAGTAAACTCTTGAACTATTTGAATTAATGACATTGAAATCTCAATAGGTGAGGCTATAGGACTAACTTTTGTTAGTTTACGTGGGAATTTTGGTAGATTGGCGATCTCTGAAAGGTTTTTTTTTTTTTTTCAAATAGGGCAACAATTCTAGTAGTGGAACCGAGTCCTTAGTTAGCAACACGGTCTCCAAGGGAAGCCGGAGGATGGACGTGGGATATCCGATTTGACTTTGTATGAAAGATATGGCAGAGTATTCTCTTGGGAGAAATGTACATCCTACCCAATATAATTTGGCATTATATATACATTTATCATATATATGATAGATCATGATACATTGTCACGGTATGGATATCTTTGTGATACGTGGGATGTGATATTATGATAGGTTCAAGACTTTTGAATAAATGAAATTGGTGTTCTAGAAATGTGAGATGAATAATTTTCCCCGACAAAAATTTTATTATGCAATGTACTGATTTCGTACTTGCTGGATTGCCCCAAAAATGATAATGTATTTTGAGATGCATAAAATCATTTAAATTATGACTATATCCATTCAAATCAATATTACTCATACATCATGACATTGGTTTTGAAAACTGTAACACGAACACACACTTTGAATTTATTGAGATTATTTATAATTTCACACGATTTGTCTAACCATATTTTTAGGATAAGAGGAGTCGGAAGTATAAGAGTGATAAGTTTAGACTTAGTCTTTTCCTTTTCTCTTGTTAGCTTTGTTTTGCAATTTTAACACTGATTTTTAGTCTCTTTTGGATGTTCTAAACTATGTAATTTTTGGATTTGAAGATTCTTGAGTTGTAATAGATTATTTCTAAGTTTAATTTTAAAAGTTGATGTTTATGTATCTTTTTTATTTTATATCGTATTATAAAGACCTTTGGTCTGAAAGGATGGGCGACATGATAGCTTTTGATTTTATATTGTTTTATTTCTCTTTGGATTTTGCTCGAGAACTTTTGGCTTATTTATAACTTTTGATGCAAATGATAAGAAGAAATTCTTACAGTTGAAACAATGTATTTTAGGCTTTTAGTACAAGGTGTGGAGATCTAAGTTTGTTATTGCAATTTAATATTGATGATACCCTTTAATGTTATTCTACGGTTCACATTGATATAAATATCTCAAAGGCTATTATTTTTATTTTTATTTATTTATTTTTTGAGATGAATAAAGGATTTTGATGTAAAGCTGAGGTATATTTCATGAGCTTCTCTAAGCACGCTGTTACAGAGAGTGGTCATGCTTCTAGGCAGCGTCTTAGGCAAATAGGCCAACGAGTATTGAATTTTACCGTGGTTGTGCACTTTCAGTGATATCATACTGCATGATGAAAAGAGACACTATAGTTATGGTCGGTAATTCTTTCCATTGAGGGGTTGACTCATCAGCCATTTGCTTTATTTGAAGTCTGAGGTTGGATTCAGGTGAAAGAATAGTAATGATGCTCAAGTTTGAATTAAAGTGGGGAGGGACTTGACAAAGGTTTAACTAATTGCATTCTTTTTTGTTGACGGGACCACGTTTCTCTCTATGGATCAAGTTAGATAGCTTTATTCATTGATAACTCAAGATGACAGTAGTCTGAGACCATTCAGGTTAATCTTTGCTATGATCTCCTAGATGTAATTTAGTATATGGGATAGGATGGGATACGCGCACAGATTTCTAACCTAATAGTAGGTATATTTGTCTTATAACAATAACAAGTTACATATATATGCATCCCTTATTTATACTTAATAGTCCACGGTACACAACACACAATGGCTTATTCTGTTGATTCTTAATTCAATGCTTTTTAACTAGAATGCTTTGCTCATTTCTAAAGAAATTACTTGGATCCACCTGAGTTTTCACATGCACCAATCTATCGAAGTTGTCCTTGAAGTATTTCGCCCCCCAAACTCTTGATTGTCTATAACTGGTGTTGCCTACAATATTGTTAACTCCCAAATCAAAATCTCTATAATTGAAGTATGCAGCTCTTGGAGACTTGGTGACATATTTAGCCATGTAGCTATAAAGTCTCCTAATCCAATTTATTTGTGTTCCGGATTCTGCATTTTCTTCATGACTCCAACCAAGAATATAGTGAATTATGAAAATATTCCCAGCCCTATGGGGGAAAGGAATTGCAGATTCTGAGAAATCATTCATTCTTCCTCCATAGGGAGCAAACTGCAACTCAGCTTTTCCCACATCTTTTTCTAACAGCATATCCCACATTCCTTTGAGACCGTTTTGTGGAATGGGCTGTTACACATAATCTGATTTTGCTTTAAAATATGCCTTTCTCAACGGAGTTCTGCTGAGCAAAACATCTGGTTCGTCAATCGGGAGATAAAAAAAGTAGAGTGTAGACTGTATCCAACCCATCTCTTGACAATCTTCTTTCTTCAACCCCAGCTCGGGGAAGCTCAGCTGCATAACTTTTAGGAGATCATCAACTCCCCCAAGGAATAAGGAAGTGAAAGAAACCTCAATGGTTTTCTTTTGACTTTCGGGAGAGAGAGCAACGGAGATGACGATCCTTATTAGTAGGTTTTCATCAATCTTGTCTTCAATATACTGCCATCTATGTACTAACTGAGTAGCATTTTGTTCCAGTGTCCTACTTACAATGAAGACAGTAACGGTTTCCGGAACAGTAAGAAGCTTTACTGTCCATTCAGTGATGATACCAAAACTTGCTCCTCCACCTCCCCTAATGGCCCAAAAGAGGTCCTCACCCATCGATTGCCTGTTAAGAATCTGGCCATTAATATCAATGATTTTAGCATCGACCATGTGATCAGCAGCAATTCCAAATCGTCGTGACATCATGCTATATCCTCCTCCACTGAAGTGTCCTCCAACACCTACGGTGGGGCAGACACCGGCAACAAAAGCAAGCATCCTACTCGCTTCAGCAATTTTATGGTAAAGTTCGTCAAGGGTTGCGCCAGCTTGGATTCTTGCTGTGTGGTTTTCTTTGTCAATATAGATTGAGCTGAGATTTCTGAGGTCAACAATGACGAAAGGCACCTCAGAGACGTAAGAAAGACCCTCATAGTCATGTCCAACACTTCGCGCACGAATTTGAATCCCATTTTTCTTTGCACAATAAATTGCTGCCTGAATTTGTGATTCATGCACGGGAGTGAGGATGATTTTTGGCTTGAAGGAGGAGTTTGACAAGGGTCGAAGGTTATTTGCTGAGGATTGCAGCATAGACACATATGAGGAATTTTTGGGCGTGTAAACAACTCCAGATACTGAATTTGAGTTTTTCGATTCTAGGCATTTGAGGAAATTATCATGAATATCACGAGCTGATTCAGCCGTTGTAAAGAGAAGAAAAATTGAAAGAAATGATAATAAAGAAATTTGCAAAGAACTCTTTGGGCTCTCCATATCTCTTATTGCTTAATTGTGGATTAACTAGGTACGTAGCTAATGCTATTTATAGATATTGATACAAGACCTTTTGTGACGGATTTTTTAAAATCTAAAAAAAATACAAAAATAAAAAGTTTAATCAGTGAGCCATTGCAAAACCCTCGCAATTGCAAGGGTTTTGCGATAGCCTCTTTGTATTCCATCTCAAAACCCTCGCAAATTGTGAGGGGTTTTTTTTTTTTGAAAAAATATGTAAATAATTTTTTTAATTTCCATCGCAAAACCCTCACAAATTTGCGAGGGCTTTGCGACGGCCGATTGTTTTTTATGAAAAAATATTAAATTTTTTTTGAATGTCTATCGCAAAGCCCTCGCAAATTGCGAGGGTTTTGCAACGGCCACTTTGTAATCCGTCGCAAAACCCTTGCAGATTGCGAGGGTTTTGCGATGGTTTTTTTTTTTGGCAAAAGTATTTAAATAATTTTTTTTTTCAATTTTCATCGCAAAACCCTCGCAATTTGTAAGGATTTTGCGACGGACTTTTCAAATTAAAAAGTGGAAAATCTAGACCGTCGCAATTTGTGAGGGTTTTGCGACAACTGATTATTTATAATTGCGAGGGTTTTGCGACGGTCGATTATTTTTTATAAAATAATATTTAAATAATTTTTTTTGAATGTCCATCGCAAAGCCCTCACAAATTGTGAGGGTTTTGCGATGGCCATTTTTTTGCAAAAATAATTAAATAAAATTTTTTTTTGAATGTCTATCGCAAAACCCTAGCAATTTGCGAGGATTTTGCGACAGACTTCTCACATAAAAATCTAGACCGTCACAAAACCCTCACAAATTGCGAGAGTTTTGCAACGGCCAATTGTTTTTTATGAAAAAATATTTAAAATGTTTTTTTGAATATTCATCGCAAAGCCTTCGCAATTTGCGAGGGTTTTACGATTGCCTTTTCATAATCCGTATTTGCGATGGTTTATTTTGTTTGAAAAAATATTTAAATAATTTTTTTTGAAGTTCCATCGCAAAAACCTCGCAATTTGCGAGGATTTTGCGACGGTCTTTTGAAATTAAAAAGAGGAAAATCTAGGCCGTCGCAAAACCTTCGCAATTTGCGAGGGTTTTGCGACGGTTGATTATTTTTTATAAAAAAGTATTTAAATGAAATTTTTTTTTGAATGTTCATCGCAAAGCCCTCGCAAATTGCGAGGGTTTTGCGACAACCAATTGTTTTTTTGAAAATATATTTTAAATTTTTTTTGAATGTCCATCGCAAAGCCCTCGCAATTTGCGAGGGTTTTGCAATGGCCTTTCATAATCCATCACAAAACCCTCGCAGAGATGGTTTTTTTTTTTTGAAAAAATTTTTAAATAAAATTTTTTTTTGAATTTCCATTGCAAAACCGTTGCAATTTGTGAAGATTTTGTGACGAACTTGTGAAATTAAAAAGAGAAAAATCTAGACCGTCGCAAAACCCTCACAAATTTGCAAGGGTTTTACGACGGCCGATTATTTTTTTATAAAAAATTATTTGAATTGAAAATTTTTTTGAATGTCCATCGCAAAGCCCTCGCAAATTGTGAGGGTTTTGCAACGGCCTTTTTTTGAAAAAATAATTAAATAAAAAAATTTTGAATGTCTGTCGCAAAATCCTCACAATTTGCGAAGATTTTGCGACGGACTTTTCACATTAAAAAAAGAAAAATCTAGACTATCGCAAAACCCTCGTAAATTGAGAGGGTTTTGCGACGGACTTTTCATATTTAAAAAAAAAAAAGAAAAGTTTAGATCGTTGCAAAACCCTCACAAATTTGCGACGGTTTTGCTACGAAATTTTAAATTTTAAATTACTCGCCTTTTTCATAAGTGGTTTTTCGGATTGAAATTTTAAATTTTTTGCAGGGAATGAATTGAATATTCTTTTTGGTCAAATTTTTGAATTTTTTTAATGGAAAATCTGAAAACCCTAATTTGTTGCAAATCCGTCACTAATTGCGACGAATTTTCTTCTTCCCTCGCAAAACCATCGCAATTTGCGAAGGTTTTGCGATAAAATAGGGTTTTAATCTATATTTTTTATAATTTTTAAATTTTTATTTATGTGTTTGTGTGGTGGTGTATTTTGATAAATTTACTAAAATATTTTTCATAACATGTCTCAAATTGTGCATTTTATTATAATTTTGTATATGTAATTATGCTATGTTAATCACCTAATGTATAACATAAGTAAATATATATAGTTAATTATATTATATTATATACTTACTCTAATATATAAGTATATGTATATGTTTATGTAGTATACAATGTATATAAGTATCTCTTTGGTTTAATATATATATTATAACATGTAGGTATGTATATACATATGTCTAATTTTTTGATCTGTTACTTTGATTAAGTGGTATATAAAGTAAAATATATAAAGAAAAATAATTCAAATACTGTTATTATTGTTGAGATTACTAAAAAAACGGTGAAAATTATAATGTAGAGATCGGTTTGTAATGTTCTTCGTCTCCTACATGTTAATGTATATTATACTATATAGCTCTGTGTGTGTGTGTGTGTCTAATTTTTTTTTTATCTATTCATTTGGTTAAGTGGTGTATAAAGTAAAATATATAAAGAAAAATAATTTAAATACTATTGTTATTATTGAGATCACTAAAAAAAAAAAGTAAAAATTGCAATGTAGGAATCGATTTATAATGTTCTTCGTATCAATTTGTGAGAAATTAGCGAGATCGTCACAAATTGTGACAAAATAGCTAGGAAATTTAAAAAAAACTACAAATTTCCAAATTTCCACTCCTTCCCCCCCCCCCCCCCCTCCTTCTTCTTCCTCACACTTGTTCTGCTACCCATACCCCCGCATCCACCCCCTCCCTTTGCTCCCGCAGCACCCCCTCCGACAGCACCCCACCCATCCCAAGCCTCCCCTCCCCCTCCAGGCGCACCCCACGATCCCCTACTCGGCCATCCTCGGGGCCCCCTCTCCCGCAAGTACCCCCTCCCGCAGCCCCCTCCCCGCACCCCCCTCCCGCACAACCCCCTCCAACAGTGCCCCCCCTCCCCATGCCCCCCTTCCCACAGAGCCCCTCCTCTCCCGCAACGCCCCTCCCACCCCCCACACGGCCCCCTCCCCGTCGCCCCCTTCCCGCAACGCCCCTCCCGTAGAGTCCCCCTCCAGCCCGCCCCTAGTGCTAAGCCCCACCCCACAGCTGGTGACCACCTATGCATATTTTCTGATACTGCTAAAGCTCTATTCCTGTGCTACTGCTGAAGCTGAAGCTGCTTCTCCAAATTTTGAATTAATTCATCAAATTGTAAGACTTCACCATTTTTTTTTTTTTTTGGATTTTACTTGTGTTTGGTCTGATATAGAATTTTCATTATGGCTAAATCAATTGACAAATATATATATATATATATATATATATATATTCCATGTTGTGTAAAAAATATTGAGCTGCTTGGTTATTTTAGTATGTTGTATTCTTCTTCTTCTTCTGTGTGTGTATTGTTAATAATTTTTAATTTTTAATTTTTTTTTCTCTTCTAGAAACTTTTAAAAGTAGTTTATTATTCTCATTGTGCTATGATTTCTGCTCCATTGATCTTAGCAGGCTAAATTTCATCAAAAACTTATTTAAAAAAGGGATAATTTCATATAAATTGCCTTGGTGTTGAATTCAAATGTTGGATTCCCCGTGAGTAATGGGTGATTACTCCTCTTGGGTAATGGGTGATTACCCCTAGTTTCCTTTTATTTTTTTTCCTATAAATGAATAATCTGTCTATGTTGTTGGCAATTGCATTTTGTTTGTCAAATTTTGAGGTGGCCTCGTGCCTGGAAAATATCCAATTATAGGGGAGACTCTGTCAAAATTTTTTCAAAATTTACCACTATTTACTGTAGAGTAGAATAACTACCCTTATCTTGGAGTTTGTTATTCAATTGAACATGAGTATATTTCATGATGAAGATGAAAAGTGACTTGATTATATATATTTATTAGGAAATATATAGGTTTCCTGAAGAATTATAGTTGTTTTGAACAAAAGAAAACAAGTGTCACATTTTAATTGGTTGAACAAGTTCGGTGTCACCTATTTAATGCATAAGACATGTGTCTTATTGTTCTTTTCTGTCGTACGGAATCTTAGTCATCACTTTATGCCACCTAAGTAGACACCTAAGTGCTATGTGGACCAATGAAATTTTAGCAAGTCATGGGCATTTAATGAAAAATTAATGAAGTTTGGTGACTAAGTAACCTAAGTGATGACTAAGCAAGCTATTTTGGTGACTAAGCATGTATTATCCAATGAAAAGCCATCAAGTCAACCTAAGATATTTAATAAAGCATTTAATGCCATTTGACTTGAGACCAGAATTCTCTATAAATAAGGAAGAGATGATGGCAGTTAGGGCCATTTTGTTGGCCAAAAAATAGCAAGAGAAAAAGGAGGAGGACAAGAGAGAAAAAGAGAGGAAATCTCAAAGGAAGAGGAAAGTAAGCTTGGACTTTTCTTACTTCCAAATGGCAGTAATAAATACCAAACTTTCGTATGTTTGAATAAGATAATGTTTATATGACTTAGCCATTGTTCTCTTCATATCCCTATTTACTTTGCTCACATACCATTCACAAGACTTCTTATGTGAATCACTTATTTTTCTCATTGAATATTCATTGGTAAAGAATTTTCTATAAAGAATTTTGCTTCATACCCAGGAATAATAAAATAACATTGCTAATTGCAATAATAATAGGACTAATAAAATGGGTAATAATAAAATAACATTGCTTCACCAAAGCTCGACATATAATAGATGCACCCGTGGTTGACAGAGCTTATTAAGAAGAAGTAGATGCTACTAACGAAGTTAACATATCGTTATTTATTGATCTTGGTATTCTGACGCATGAGAATGGTATGAATGAAATGTTGGATGTTCAAGATGAGGCTATAATGGCAAGGGAAAATTCTCATATAAATGAAGACGAAGAAGATGAAGATGAATGGGAAACAAATAGCGATACCTCAGTAGATGACGATGAGTCTGTATCGGAGAATGATTCCAGTGATTAGGCCTAATTTAAATTCATTTACAAATAATATAGTTAATGGTGAGGGATTCCTAAAATTTATTGCATCATTACTATCCCATGTCAAATTTTAATTTACAATTTATTTGTTACCTGATTTAAATTCATTTACAATTTATTTGTTTCACATTTCAAAATCTTTTAATTTCTTTTATTTTAAATTCCATCACATACAATCTTTTACACTAATTTTGCCTATTTGTCGGGAATCTCATCTCCTTATATTTTTGTAGGAATCTTTCGTTTAGACGTGCACAGACCAGAGGAAAAAAGATAGATAAAACATAAGGTGGCTCTAGCTATGTCTGGTGTTATACAAATGGTGTTGTTTTGGGTATATGGTGTATCCATATACATGCTTGCTATCCATATGATATTTTTATTATTCCCTATTATATTCTTTTGTGGTGTAAACAACAAGGTAATTTATATAATGTATTGTTACTGTATTTGACAGACAATTCACAAGGATAGAGGCATTTATAATTTTTGCTTGATTTTAACTATACCTAACATTTTAATTGGAACCCCGTGAGTGATGGGTGATCACTCCTCTTGGGTCATGGGTGATTACCCCTAGTTATCTTTTAGATTTTTCTATATTTGAAAGATCTGTCTTATTGTTTGTAATAGTGTTTTGATTGTCAAATCTTGAGGTGGCCTTGTGCCTGGGAAATGTCCAATTATAGGGGTGACTCTGTCAATTTTTTTTTTTTAAATTCAATTCACAAAGACACTGTTTATTTTGACATATCCATCATTATCATACATATTATTGTATTGCTTTAAACTAGTGAATAGATATAACGTTTCAATATTATTATTTTTTTATCATTTTTATTCATGGTTATTTACATCCTTCTTTTGAAGTGGGCTTGGTCTTTATTGGTTACTCATTTTTCTTTTTTCATCTTCTTTAGCAATGTCTTCTAATGAAGGGCCATTGAGGGAGGGGAGTCCCGAGGGCCAGGAGCCTTATACTCCATCCCCTACTCAGCTACCTCGGCTTTCAGTGCCTTGATCATTACATGGCTCTGTTGGAGACGAGGGAGTACCATCCCCAACTTTTCAATCATCTGCTGCTTCAGCTTCGCATTCTGTTGGGTGGCAAGTTACGGACTCCCGACCTTGGATTGTTCCACGTGGAAACGGGTAAGTAACATATTCATACTTTGTAATATGTTAAGTATTAGTTCAATTATTTTTTTTTTTTTTTGGAGATTAACATAACTCTATTGTACATTGTCATTGCACCAAAAATAGGTTCGCCGGCTCGGACAAATGTGTCCGAGAAATTTCAAATATAATACAACAGTACTTCACTGGTTCGTATCTGACATACACGCACGTCCCAATAACCGTGCAAGACTTATGGTTTCAAGAATTTGGGGTAAGCAATTTCTGAGTATTTTTTGTTGTCTAAGTACTATGTTATATGTTAATCAGAATTCTTAATCGTGATCATGCAGAAATATTTTCGATGGAGGGATGAGTACGCTACCTAAATTCGATCAATTTGGGAAAAGAAGTGTCGGATGTGATTTTTGGACATAATGTCTAGGCTAAGGAAGAGAGATGGTTAGGTATGTCCTCATTGGATGGAGGCTCAGTATTGGAATGACATTTGCGAGTATTGGAAATCAGAGAAGTATCAGAAGCTCTCATCCACTAAAAAAAGAATCGCGGAAATAGCTGCACCCATACTGGAGGATCTATCTCGTTCACAAAACATGAGGACCGTTTGGTAGTTCATTTTTTCTTAATTATTTATTATTCTAAATTACTTTGAAACAAATTTATATAAGATTGTAATAATTGTGTTTTGTTAACATAAATGTAGCGGGCCAAGGAGGAGAGTTCTTTCAACTACATAGACATGTTTGAGACATTACATGTCTTTCAGAGTGGGCCACAAAAGGGCCAGTTTGTCAGTGAGCGATCTCGCAAACTTTGGTACTATATAGATTAAATATGTTGAAATTTCTTTATATTGTGTGGAATTTGTATTTTAGTTTGATAATTACTACTGACGATTCCTTTTTTTTTTTTTTTTACGATGAGGTGTGAAATCTCATATAGAGCATTCCTCAGTCTGAGTCTAGTGACTCTGTAAACTCTGTTGTTCATTTTGATGAAAAAGCCATGTTCGTAAAGGCACAAGGTGGGTTCAAAGAGGGACGAGTTTATGGGTTAGACTCAAAGGCGACATAGGTTCAAACTAGACTGTCTTAAAGTGGACCGCATACATCTTCCACTACACCAGCTGATATCAGACATCTAGTAGAGCAAAGGGTTCAGCCGGCCGAGCGAAAGTTCAATTGACAAATAGACTTGTACCAGGATTTCATGAGGCAACAACACTCTACATTTGGTGGTTGGATGGCAACTATGTCGGACAAGGTGGGCATTCCTGCACCATCTATGCCATCCATAGAGGAGATAGAAGCGCGCATAACAGCTACTAATGTTTAAGATGAAGATCCAAATGCTGACGATGGATTTGATCCAGTTGATGAGCATCTAGACCCACATAGGGGCTCTCGTTCCCCTCCTCCAGCCCTTTCTGCAGCTGCTCCTTCTTTAACTACATAGATTTTGTTGTATTTATTTCTATACTCTTTATACACTATTACTTATTTCTGTGAATTATTTTACTTTTTTAGATACCTATTGTGTATTTATATTATATTATGTTTCAGTATTTTAATTATATTTATTCGGGCTTATTTTTAATTTTTTACATTATTTTTTTGGATTATGTACATAGTTTTGACATTTGTTTATGTAGTGTTTCAGGACTGATTTATACGGAACTAATAATTTAAAATAAATATAATAATAGAAAAATAAAAAAAAATCATCGCAATTTGCGATGATTTAGCGAGGGCTAGAAAATTTCGTTGCAATTTGTGATGATAACCCTCGCAAATTGCGACGATTTTGCGAGGGTATAAAATTCCTTGCAAAATCATTGTAAATTGTGACAAATTTATATCCCTTGTAAAACCCTCGCAAATTACGACGATTTTGCCAGGACTAGTTTTGGGAACAAAAAGTCCCTCGCAAAACCCTCGCAATATCGCAAAACTCTCGCAATTTATGAGGGTTTTGCGAGGGAGACTTTGCTTGGGTAGAAAAGTCCCTCCAAAACCCTCGTAATTTGTGAGGGTTTTGCGTGGGCCAAAAAAGTCCCTCGCAAAATCGTCATAATTTGCGACGATTTTGCAAGGGTCATGACTTGGGAGGTTAATACTTCCTTTGCAAAACCCTTGCAATTTGCGAGGGTTTAATTGCGAGGGTTTTGCAAGAGCCGAAAAGTCCCTCGCAAAACCGTCACAATTTGTAACGACTTTGTGAGAGCCACGACTTGGGGGGGGGGGGGTTAATACTTCCCTCGCAAAACCCTCACAATTTGCGACAGTTTTGCGAGGGCTTTAGCCACGACTTGGGAGGTTAATACTTCCCTTGCAAAAGTCTCGCAATTTGCGAGGATTTTGCAAGAGCCGAAAAGTCCCTCGCAAAACCGTCACAATTTGTGACGATTTTGCGAGGGCCACGACTTGGGAGGGTTAATACTTCCCTCACAATTTGCGATGGTTTTGCAAGGGCCATGTCCCTCGCAAATTGTGACAATTTTGCAAGGGCCTTAGCCCTTGCAATTAGCAACGATTTTGCAAAACCCTCGCAATAACCATCGTAATTTGTTAGGATTTTGCTACAAACCAATGCATTTCATTGCAAAACGGTAGCAAATTTGCTTCTTCGTCGAAGTTTGACCAAAAATATTCGCCGCAAAACCGTCACAAATGGCGACGGTTTTTTTTTTTTTGCCCTTGCAAAAATCGTCGCAAATAGCGATGGTTTCTCTTGGCCGTCGCTATTTGCGATGGCATTTTTTGCCACGGCCAAAACCGTCGCAAACTGAGTTAGCGACGATTTTGCGACGGTTTTTTTGCCGGCGCAAAACCCGAATTTTCCTGTAGTGAGAAAATGGGAACTTTCCCTCATATTGTACAAAGAAATGATTCAGAGTTTTTCAACCGTTTTTGGTCTGAAAAACATTTTTCGTTCCCTTCCCCATTTCTAGCACCAAGTTATAATTTCCAAAATTATTTTAAATATCTCCCATATTATTGTACAATTTAATTATATATTTCTCTTTTAAATGGTTATAATGAAAATTATATAAATAGTGTTTTCATGCATTTAAATACAATTTTTTTATTCAATATTCTAATTATTCTTTATGTTGGGTTCAAATTATAATATTGATAGAAAATAATATTTGATTATTGTCATATTAAAAAATATATAGAAAATTTAATAAATTTTCTTCTCATGTAAGTAATTCATTCATGATATTACTTTTAAATTAAAATGTTATAATTATTTTAAAATTTTGTCTTAATTTTTTAAATATATATTATAATTGAAATATAGAAAATTTTAATTCACTACTAAATTGGGAGAGGTGTGAAGTGAGAAAAAATTAATAAGGAATAATATGAGAGATAAAGTAAATGATGTATATAGAAATAAATTTTCTTATTTATTTTTAGTTTTTGAATATTTTTTTCCTTTTATTGTTAGAAGGCTTGGGAAAGGAATCATAACACAGTTTCCCAATAAGGATTCACATTTTTAAATATTCTTTATTTATTTTGAGGAATTTGATCCCTCTCTCATACTGTAACTAGTAAACTAAATGTTATATTTTAAAAATAAAGAATGTGATTATTTTTCTACCATATTTTTCTTGACAATCAAATAGAACTAAGTTGAAAAATTCAGATAACTCTAATTTAAAAAAAAATCAATTGAAATAACAATGGTATTTAAAATAAAAAAAAAAACTTCAAACAAACAATGATATTTTGTAATCCTTAATAATTGCCACATGGTCTTCTTTCCCACGGCTCTCTTCCTTTTGCTCAATAGAGGAGATGATTCGCCAAGAGACTCTCCTAGTGCCAATAACATTCTTGTAAGCTACAAAAAGCATGTTTCTTTCCTCCATAGTAAGTTCTTCAGCATCAGCTCCCTTGACAACTTTTTTCTTAAATTCAACCACTTCCTCATACCTCTTAGCCTACTCAGCCAACTTAGCCATGTAGACATTCTCCTCGCGAGATGATTCAGTGGGTACCATGTTTTCTTGTTCAAATTTAACTCTTATCCTGCAACAGACCATCCATCACTCAACACAAAATAGGAACATCTAACTGATATCCATTCAAGAATCAGGACCATTACTTAGCATGATTACTAAGAACTCAACACAAAAAGTTGCAAAACATAAACATTACCGCGAACAATTTTCAGTAGCATAAACCAATTATGTCAACTCCAATCATTTCTCAGAGGTGATAAGCATACAAACCCCATAATTAAAAATGAGGTTACAAAACTGTCATTTGGATATTTACATTAGCAATCACAACAGGAATCATGCCAACCCAGAGGAAATCTCCATTGATGTCGTATAAGTCTTTCACTGCCTAGCCACTAAATGTTAAAAAAGCATGGAATAGAAGGCTTGTACTAAGTGCAGATAAACATTTTCTTGGTCTACAACCTGCTAATAATGCCTTAAGAGAGTTTATTTGGCTTGTAAGACTCATAAACACTTGTCAACCCGATAGACTTGAATCCATCTATAAGGTTCTCAGACCATCTTGTTGGCACCTCTCCCCTCTTTATCATTTCGTCCCTTATCACAACCCCTAATACAACTAAAAACAGCAAAACAAAGGGATAATACAAAGACGAACACCAAAGAACCATAGAGAAAATTTCTCAAGATCCAAATTTTAAAGATGTTATTTAGCTATAAAGTACCATATCGCCTTCCTCCTACAACCCAAAATCACCATATTCAATCAAATGACAACATTTAGCAGAATATCTAAAAGTTAATGAACATATGCAGTATCTAAGATTCAGATGCACAGAGAAGGAGGATAATTGCAAATTTTGATAAAAGAAATCGCAAAGATTGGCATGCATACCTATAAGATTTGCCAGTATCCTCTGTAAGAGTAGCTTTCAGTTCCAGCCAGCTTTATTGCCAATAAACTACTATTTTGTTGTTTCGATTTATAACTTATTTATGAGGCTGCAAAATGGGTAGAAGTAAATAAAATGGATAGTGCACAAATTGCATCCCCTTATGTATAGATTTTGAGGTTTAGGTTTTAAGCCTGTTTCATGGGGCAGTTATGCTAGTTAGCTCACTAATGCATTAAGCACCTAAAACTTTAACATCAATAGCCAAATGCCTTAGTAGTTCAGTTGCAACCAATGCCTTTGTTAACAAAGAAGGCATGGCTTGTATGGATTTGGCAAGTGTCTACTCTACTTTGGACAGAAAATTAACATTTAACGTATATAAATCCTTTTAGAAAATAGAAATAACATTAAAGATTGATAAGTGAAAAATGAGCTTCAAAATATTCCATCAGAAACCAACCATACAGTAGACAAAATTCAATAGGATGCTGTGCTATGTTTCACCATTGGATGCACCTCTTTATTGTCAGTGACCTTTAGCACCAATTTTCCATTAGAATGTCTGTATTTCATCATGCAGTGAGTCTGATTCAAAATTACAAAATAATTACTACTTAGTTACATTAAAACATAAAACTTAATCGGGGAGAAACCGAACCAATAATTCAATGAATTACCTTTTCGGGATCCGCACGGAACAACTGTACGGATTTCTCCACGAAGTCATCCCACGAAGCTATGTAAACCATCCTTCTTCTCTCTTATCAGCCAAGTTATTTTTATGTGTCTCTGAAATGTCCGAAATAGATAAAAAGAGATCTCAGACTTCAGTGATTGCTTAGTACCATGCAAATTGACCTTTTCAAGAATTGATATTTGAGAACTTGAAACCGTACTAAAGAATGGAATTGATTGTTCAGTAATCACATAATCGACTATTTATTAACATATCTATACCATTAGAATAGGGTTCACTCTCTAGAAATACTCCCTAATTACATATGTCAACCATTCCACTTTCAGTTAAACTAAACAAAAACATCCAAGAACACAAAATCAAACAAAAGAATGGAAACTAATGGTGCCCATCATTGGCAAAAAACTGAATGTGCCCTTATAAAATCAAAGCAAACTAATGGTGCCCATCACTGTCATATTCAGTCAAATATGACAGAAGGAAAATATAGAACTAATGAACATATAAGAAAGCTGATTTCGTATCAGTTACAGTGGAAGCATACGGAATAAGGCATGCCACATGTGCAGGCCAAAGAAACTATATCCATAGGTCGAGGAGCAAGTCCTTCAGATAATGGGACAGAAGACTAACTACAAAAAGTAGGATTAAGCCAAAGATCATGTAGCTGAGAGCATAAAGTGAACAATGAACTCTTGGCTGTGGATTTGTGACTTTAGCCACAGAAGTCCACCTATCAGCATTTGCCAACAATAGAGAAAATTTGACACTCAAACACATTTCTTTATCCTCCTACAGCACAATATGAAATTATAGGTAAAAAGGACTGCCAATTCCTTTTTCCTAAGGAAAACTACACTAAACCAAAAAGGAGTTTGCCAAGCAAGACTCCTGCAATGTCAGCAAATCAGCAACTTACTCTAAAAAGACAACAATACATCAATGCAACTGGGTTTTATTGATTCCACCCAAAATTACAGAGGTTTTGACATAGGGAATGCATAAAAAGAAAGGGAAAATCAAATGTTTCATTTGAAGAGTCTATGTAGTATTTATTTTTATCAGAACATCCATCATCATTTTGCATGCAAGTGAAATTTTAAATATTGTAGGTTGCATTTGCTATGGTTCATGACCGTTGATGAACAATTATGACTATTTATGTTGCTTCGACTCCTTTCTAGAATAAATGAGCCAAATGAGTAAGAGAGCTTAATGAAACTCATGCTCCTCTGGTACCAGTATAATGTCTAGCAGCCTATCATTTAATGTTTGAACCTACCAGGGAACTCACTTTACATGCGATAGCCAAGATGAGATACTTATCTAACAAAAATAAATGTTTATTAGAATATATGAAATTATTTCCCCCTTGGCAAAAGGGCAAAAAAAAAAAAAAAAAAAAACTGAGATGGCATTTACATTACCAACATAGTTAGTGTAGCAGATGAAAATGGAGACCTTTCAATACTCTAATGGCAAAAGAAACACAACCCCACACTGCCGCAAACACATGTTCTAGAGATCCTGTTTTGTAGATTTTGTCATTGACCTTTAGCACCAATTTTCCATCAGAATGTTTGTACCAACCCATCTAGGAGGTCTAATGTTGTGAATATGGCAATAATTAGTCCCCTATCTTTAGGTTAAAATGCTCATATCAATCATATACATTTAATACTTTACCTATAGGAAAATAGGGACAGAAACACCATTCAACAGTAACATAGAATCTAAATAACATTCCATATCCGGCATTAGCTTGCAGGTATTATAATTTAGATGAGGCCCAAAAATTCCTCTCTTTTTTTCAAAAAGAGCAAAAGACACTATGATACAGGAAAATGTGTGTGAGAAAGAAGTAGAAGAAGCTCACATTCATTGCTGCTACTGGCATTATCAGATTTCTCCTCAAGGCCCAGGGCACTGTCGAAATTCTTTTCGATGTTCTTGACGCTCTCACTTAATTTATTCATCGCCCCAGCAAGATCTGGGAAGCCTCCCAGGGAGACTTTCCCACTAAACCACACCATCTTCGGAGTTGAATCCACTCGATCCAGTAACCACGATAAAATAATCCACTCCATAAACCTAATGGGTTAATCAACCCTATTAGCTAGATCAACTAACTTTCCAACAGCAAAACTTAATTTCTAAACTTAATAACCCAAAAAGCAAACAAATTTGATTGAGATCTAATAAAATTGAGTCATTCCTGAATCAAAGCTTCACAGTCAATAATTGGAAGTTTGCTCTCTTTTGATTAATGGGAGTGGAATAGATGAATTTAAGGAAAGTTTTAAGATTAAACCTGAGGATCTTGGTGAAGCAGATTGGGGTTGTGTTAGTGTAAATATGCGCGGTGCGACTGTCACTTTGCAAATAGCTATCTAGCAATGGCACATGGGGGGTTGACCATAATAGAGATGAACCCATCTGAACGCCATAGGAAGGCTCAAACATACTTTGTCCCAGTTGGTTTGGAGAGCTATACAAAGCTGAAGCCAATGTGATCAAAGAATCAGTTCCTCCTCCGGCTACAGATGGAAAATATCCAGAAGGATCTTTCCTATTGATATCCAACTTAACTGACGCTGATGAAGACTTCAAATCTTCTTTGATGAAGACTGGGGTTGTGTGGGGAGCCTATACGAAGAAGGAAGCCGGTGAGGTGAGTGCACTCAATAGGAAGAATAGTGTTAAGGAAGATTTCGAAGATGCGAGCAGTGGTCCATCTTCCAGTTCAAGATCTCCAATACAATCTCGTGTGGAAGACCAACAAAACAAACAAAGTTCAGCAATAATCCCAAAAAATGCAAGGAATTCGAAGAATCTCTTATAAATATTGCATTAACTCTGAAGAAATAAAACCGAGGAACCCAAGATCTTATAAATAACCAACTTCATTCTTATAAAAAATCTACTCTAAAGACAATAAGAATCAAACAAAACCTATAAACTAAACCTAAAATTCTAAAATCAAGATATATACCTAGTTAATAAACCTAAGAAAAAACCTAAAGAAATACTACAAAATACTTCACAAATATTTCTCTAGCAAAGCAACCAAGAAGTCAACGAAAAATTTAACTATTAACCTAATTATGTTGAATTGTCAAACCCACAATACTTTACCCCTCAACTTTACACATTATTAATTTTAGAGTTTTTTCAACCGTATTTTATCTTAAAAATACTTTTGGTTTCCTTCCTCATTCTTAGAATGTATGGATTGCTTCAACGGGAAAATAACCACTCTCCTTTGCCATGAGAAGTTTGGGCATGTGACTTTTCCAGATCACAATTAGAGTTTTGACTTGTGACGGGCTCGTGCAGGGCTGCTATTGTAGGCCAGAAAATCAGAGCCGGACAGAGTGTGGAATATGAGGGATGCAAAAATCTAATATATATATTATTAGTGAGATAAATACTACAGTAGTTTGTCTTATTGTTCTTTAAAAAGACCTAGAGTGAAAATTTTTAAAGAAGTGTGAAATTACTATTCCCGTTTTGGGCCCTCTTAAGTTTTAAAAAAAATCTTAAAAATTTATTAAAAATGGAAATTTATGTAAATATAACAAACAAATGGGTTTACCTTTTTTTTTTTCCCTGTTTAATAGATTATCATTTTATTGAAGAGCCCAAACAATATTTAGATGGCCTAAATAAATATTCAAAGAGATAATTCCAAATTAAGAGCCTAAATTAATGTTTGAGATGGCCAAAAAATATTCAAGATGAATCAAATTAAACTACGGACGCAATTTCTTTGGGGAAAAAAAAAAAAACTACTTAAGGTTTGTTTTGATCTTTAAATAAATTTAATACAAAAGAAATTTATCTAAAAAATATTGATTATTTACTCTGACAAATCACAATACTGATCTTTAGACCCATAATATTTTTTTTTATAAATTTTAAAAATATATTTATATATATTTTAAAATCTCAATCTTTTATTATGTATAATTTAAATATGAATTAAAAGATTTAAAAATCCCAATACTTTAATATATATATATATATATATATAATATTTTATGCATTTATTTATAGAAATATAACTCTCTCTGTCTCTCTCTATATATATATATATATAGAGAGAGAGAGAGACTCTCTCAATAATTTCTATTTTAATTATTTGTGTTTTTTACTTTAAGCGGTCGGGACAAAATAGAAGAAAGATGGAAACTTCAAAGCATACACAGAGAATTTGCAGGAAATACAAAAAAGAAACTAAAATTAACCAGGCTACTTAAAATTCGACAATTATTATAATGAACCTAATGAGCTACTTAAAATGCTATTTTCCATCTCAAGCTGAACTTCTCCTCAATTAATTAGGCCAATCACAGAAAATACGTGTTTTTTTTCATTCTAAAATATTTTCTTTAGAAAATATCAGGCGTGGAGAAACTAATAAAAGTTGTACAAATCATAATTTGATTAGGAGCGGCCTTTGGTGGATATATAGAATAATTTGATGTAGCAAACTAGTAAAAGTTTTACCAGCCATCATAATTTTTAGGTCATTTCTTCTAGCATAGGTTGCAAACTTTGATTCGTAGACAATAGTAGTATTTGTGTTTAAAGGAGAGATTTACAATATCATCCTGAAATTTGTTGATGAGGTCGAAGAGTCTATGGCGGTCACAAAATAGATTTAGTGGCCGGAAAACCAGTCGATGTTCCCGCCACCTCCAAAGTCTTAGGATTCCCTTCCCTTTCTTCACTATTCCTCCTTTTGTTCGTGTCTCTTTGTTCGAACGTTTAAGTTTATAATGTGGCTATAACATCATCAATCAAGCAAATTACTGCTACTAAAATAATCTTGGCGGAAGGCATTTGAAGCACACTAAAGAAACGAAAAATGGAAAGCCAAAAATTCAAAAATTATATATATATATAAATAAATAAATAAATAAATAAATATATATATATATATATATATATATATATATATATATATATATATATATATAGGGTAAAGTGAATCTGTGAATGTGTTGGAGATTTATTTACTTTTACGCGTCGAATTTTATTTGTTTTCTCTTAAATCCATAATTTTCTTTTACATTTTGAATATCAGTAAATTGAAAGCCCTGTGCTTCTAGGCAGGGGCGGACCTACATGTATTGTTGGGGGTCCCCAAGAATTTTTAAAATATATAAATATAAATATATATATATATATATATGTGTATAATATATATTTAGAATTTAAAATAAATTGATCCCTCTAAATATATGAAATTAGTTTTACATAAATATTATAAAATAATATAATGGTAAAAAAAAATTTATTGAATCGTGAGACTTCAATGAAGGTGAAATGATACAATTAAGAATGTAATTTGATTATTTTCATCATGTGGTATGAATTCTTGATTTTAAAATGTTATCTATTGTATTTGAATTGTGTCAATAGATAGTTAAGATAAGTAAGTTTAAAATTTCTATATATATATATATATATATATATATATATATATATCGTGAAGTAACTCTTAGTTCTTACTTTTTCAATTTTTACAGTTTACTACGAAATAATTTTTTTCAATTATGAATATGTTAAAAATCAAATTTCGAAATAAGATGAAAAATGATTTTTCATTAGATTATTTGATAGCATATATTAAAAAAAAAAATTGCAAAAAAAAATTGATAAGAGAAGCATCAATGGCCTCCCAATAATTCGGTCCTGGGTCCGCCCCTGCTTCTAGGGTCGGATGTGTTGGCGTAGAGCAATGGGGGAACCAATGTTTCCTTTTTCTGCCCCGTGGAATTTGGTTGATGGCAATGGTGGAGAATGTTTGGCTGTCTGCTTCCGTTGCTTTTCAATTCCAAATGGAATTTTTAAATGAGTTGCAAAAACAATATTGATTTGTTACACCATATCATTCATTTTTAATGGTGCAGAGAATGTATTGAAAATTTTCTAATAAATAATCATAATAAGAAAAAGATTGGATATGTTTACTAACTTTTCTTTTTCTTTTATCTCTTCAAATACAAATTTTCCCTTAGTTTCCTTTGTCTTTTGTCGCAGCCTTTTAGCCATCAGTTACTGTTATTGACCTTAGAGTCATTAGTGTTTTCATCTCAAATTCCTCTCTGCAAAGATTGAGCAAGACCAAGGAATGCCTTATAAGTTGTTGTGCTCCTTTTCTTGATCACGTGGTGGTTGGTATTGTGCATATACGTAAAATTTATTAGGAATAAGAACCCACGGATTGTCATTGGGAAGTCAGAGATGCCATGCTTGACAAGTCAGGAAGCATACCGCAGACCAAGGACTTTGGAAGCATAAAGTGAAAATTAGGCAATGCCATACCACTTTCAGCATTCTGTCCCTTCCAGAAGCAGCGCGTCAGTGGAGTCCAGGGATTGGAGTTACAGAAGGTTGGAGTCGCACAATTTTACTCTAAAAAATTTTACTCATTTGATGATTCGGATTAAATGTTAATGAGATTTAATAGTATATAATGTGTCATGTCTTTATGAAAGTTGTGTATAATTTTATAAAAATGACGTTGTTTTAATCATCACTACAAGAAAAGATCGTATTAGCGATGGTTAAAAACCGTTGCTAATTATTAAAAGTTTTGTGAAGGTAAGTAAAGAGAGGAATAATTTATTAAGGAGTTAATCAACTGTAATTGAACACTCGCAAATAGCGACAGCTTTGCGAGGTAGAAGGAATCCCTTGCAAATTTGCAAGGGTTGTCCGAGGACAAACTATGGCCATCGCAAATGCGTAGCAAAACATTCGCTAATTGCTAAGATTTAGCTACGGCCATAATTTTTTTTATAAAATAATTATTAGAATTTTAAGATAAAAGGCCGTAGCTAAACCCTCTTTAACTATGGCCATAAATTTTTTACAGAAAAAAAAAATTTGTTAGAATTTTAGGATAAAAGGCCGTAACTATACCGTAGCAAATTTGCTAGGATTTAGCTATGGTCATAATTTTTTTTTCTCAAAAAAAAATTGTTGAAATTTTAGGATAAAAAGACCATATCTAAACCCCTGCTAATTGCCAGGGTTTAGCTACGGCTACATTTATTCTAAAAAAAAAAAAATCAAGTGTTGGAATTTTAGAATAAAATGCCGTAGCTAAACCCTCGCTAGTTGCTAGGGTTTAGCTACGATTATAATTTTTTTTTCACAAAAAATTGTTGTAATTTTAGAATAAAAAAGTCGTAGCTAAACCTTTGCTAATTGCTAACGTTTAGCAACCACTAAAGTTTTTTTCACCAAAAAAAAAAAAAAATTATTTAAAATTTTAGGATGAAAGGCCGTAACTAAACCCTCACTAATTGCTAGCGTTTAGCTATGGCTATAATTTTTTTTCTAAAAAATTTATTAATATTTTAGGATAAAAGGCAGTAGCTAAACCCTCAGTAATTGCTAGGGTTTAGCTACGAAAATAAACTTTTCTCAAAAAAAAAATGTTAGAATTTTAAGATAAAAGGTCGTAGCTAAACCTTCATTAATTGTTAGGGTTTAGTTATGGCCATAATTTTTTCAAAAAAAAAAAAATATTTGTTAAAATTGTAGGATAAAATTACCATAGCTAAACCTACGCTAATTGTTAGGGTTTACCTACAGCCATATTTTTTTAAAAAAAATATTATCAAAATTTTAGGAGAAAAATGTCGTAGCTTGTAGGATAAAATGCCCCTAGCTAAACCAAATTTGCTAGGGTTTAGCTACGACCATATTTTTTTAAAAAAAAAATACTGTAGAATTTTAGGATAAAAAGCTCGTAGCTAAACCCTAGGGCATATGTTTTTTCTCAAAAACAAAAAAAAAAATTGTTGAAAATTTAAGATAAAAATGCCGTAACTAAACCCTCGCTAATTGCTAAGACTAAGTAATGGCTGTAATTTTTTTAAATAAAAATTATTTAAAATTTTAGGATAAAAAGGCTGCAGCTAAATCCTCACTAATTGCAAAGGTTTAGCTACGGCTTCACTATTCTTTTTTAAAATTTTATATTTCTTTGATTGCTAGATTTGTGTCTAGTTACATATTTAAAAATATCCTAAAAATATCCTTCAATTTCATCATCATTTTATATCTAAGTGTTTAATTGAGTTATATTTTAAAATGTACACGTCATTATGTAGTAATATATGTCAATGCGCTTGACATGTTAGCTAATTAATATATATACATATTTAATGTAGCTATATAGTGTACAAATAAATTGATACATTAATGGTTATAATTATCTATGCATATATGTATATTAGTTATGTATGTTAGACATTTATAATTATATAAACATGTATGCATCTATATATGCACATACTATACATATATATATATATATATATAAATGTATATACATTTATGTAATATATAAATGTACATATGAATATATATGTATATACACACTATACATATATATGCATAAATATATATTATTGTGTGTATATATATACACATATATACATATATAGTTTATATATGTGTGTATGTGTGTGTACATACGTATATATATAGTGTATACATATAGTGTATATATATGTATATACATATAATATGTATATATATATATGTATGTATGTATGTATACATATATATGTGGTATGTATAGCGTATATATGTATAGTGTATATACATATAGTGTAAATGTATATGATATACATACATACATACATACACACACACATGATTGTATAGGATATATATACACATACACGTGTAAAAAAAAAAAAAATATATATATATATATATATGCATATATACATATATATACACACATATATATTATACATATATTATACATATATACATATATATACACACATATATATTATACATATATGTATAGTGTGTATAGTTTATATATATATATATATATATATATATATACATGGGTATATATATGCAATATAAATAATATATACTCCATCCGTTTCATATTATTTGGCCTTTTAGCCATTTGCACACAAATTAAAAATGTTGAAATTAACAAATATTTTTTAGTTATATTCCAAATTTACCCCTAATAAATATAAGGATGAGTAATCATTTACGAGATTTTTTATCTTTTCATTATATATAATTTGACTAAACTTAAGGGTAATATTGAAAAACATTAATCATTAATGTATAGAAATGTGTAAAAAGACAAATATTACGAAATAAAAATCAAATACTAAAATTTTAAATAATATGAAATGGATGGAATATATAGATATATATATATATATATATATATATATACACACACGCATACACATACACATAAATACACTATACATACATATATATACATGTACATCATATATATATATATATATATATATTGTATATATTTGTATACATATACACACACTAATAAATAATTTTATTAGTGTATAATACATATCTAAAGTAAGTATAAGTATAGTATAGATATGTTTTATATTATATCTAATATCTAAAGTTTGAATATTAGTTTTTATTTTATTTAATTTATTAATAGAATGCACAAAAAAACATTATTATGTAGAATATATATATATATATATATATATATATTTAAACACACACGATATACTGTTAAGTATACTATATAATGTATAATATATTATATGATAGATTACAACAAATTATAACATTAGATAATTAGATTTATAATACTCGTATAATATAAAATATATTATAATTTTAATATATTATTTTGTAAAAAAAATAGTTGTATAAATAATATAATTATTTATTGCATTATATAATTTTATCATTTTTATTAATTAAAATAATTTATTAATATTCTATATAATAAAATATATTATATAATTAATATAAGATAAAAATAGTCACAAAAATGAACATAGCTTAGTGAAGGAGCATATGCTCCCCTGCAACAGAGATGTGGGTTAGCACAAAAAATTATGGAATTAATTGCATGGTCGCAGACCGGGGTCAAGCACTTGGTCGGGTCGGGTTGCGCATCTGGGCCGGTTGGGTTTGTTGAGTCTAGTGCTAGGTTGGGTTGCGTGCATGGGCCAGCTGGGTTGGGTCAAGCTGAATTGATCTAGTTGGGTTCCGAAAATGACAGAGCAAAACCCTAGAAAAATTGCTAGGGTTTTGCTAGTCGTCGCTAATCCCTAACTAATTTTGCTAGGATTTTGCTACGGTTTGAAAATTATTTTCTTAAAAATAGATATTAAGAAAATAGATGACCGTCGCTAAGCCCTCGTTAATTTTAGCCGTTGCTAATCCCTAACCAATTTTGCTAGGGTTTTGTTACGATTTGAAAATTATTTTCTTAAAAATAGATATTAAGATAATAGGTCACTGTCGCTAAACCAATGGAAAATTGGCTAGGGTTTTGCTATAGTTCAAAATTTAATTTACTTTAAAATAGATATTGTGAAAATAAGGAGTCATCGCTTACGAATTTACCACGGCCAGAATTTATTTCTTTAAAAATTCATATTGAGAAAATATACGACCATAGCTAATTTCGTAGCAAATTTGCCCAATGTAACTTCATTAACTTCTTTTGATTTAGCAATTGCCCTCACAAAGCCGTCACTATTTTTCTTGCCATCGCAAAATTTTTATATGGCTACGAGATATTTAGTTACAGCTTATGCCGTCGCTAATATGAATTAGTGACAATTTAATGACGGCCATATTTTCTATTTTGTTGTAGTGCATAGAAATGTTTGTGCATAATATTGCATGAGGCACGTGTATTTATCCTTTTCTTTTCTCGTCTGATATTTTTCTAGAACAATACAAGTTTCACTTAATTTTATAAAAAAAAAATCTTTGTACCTGGGTAATTTTGTCAACTCAATTTTAAATAGGAATAATCATTGGCGTCGCAGTTACGTCAACAGCCTCACTACTTTTCTCTTTTTCTTTTTTCTTTTTGGTACGAGGGAGGACTCATACTTTTCCATTCTCATGGGAAGGAAAGTTATTGTGATTCAATGTATCATCAACTCATCTCTCGACATAAATAATTAAAAAAACAAAAAGGAAAACACACAACCCTCCACACACAAGACAAACGTGGATTCAATTCATTACCCTCCATGTATAACAGTTGGTTGGTGATTATTTACCTCATAGATTTAAGAAAATCAAATTTTTACCCAATTGGGGGAAAAAAAATCAATTGTCACCGCGAAAGAAAAATCAACAAACGGAGTATCCCCGTGAAAAACTTCTAAAACTTGCGAACTCTCAATATACGATAGAATAATGAGTAAAAAGTAAAAATCTTTAATGATTCATATACACTTGATTACAGTCATCCTAATCATGAAATTGAATCGTGATTAACGATTTAGAATTTTTCTACCATAGTTCACAGTTGAAATTGTAAACCGTGAACATAGTCCGTAGTCTTCGGTTTGCAATTGGGTTAGACTGGGATTTTTCCAAACAGTCAAAATACCGATTTTTTAATTTTAAAAAAATTATTACATATCAGTTTCGAAATTATATATAAAAAAAGGAAGGTGGGCCACCTCAAACGACCCATTTTCAAATGGGCCATTTGCATCAGATGACTGTTGCATGCAATGGCAAATAACAGCTTTTTTGTTTTCTTTAAGTTCTACGTTTTCTTTCTACATATACCCCCACTTATTTCCCTCCTATTTTCACACTTTTCTCAAGTCTATCAACTCTCTCTCTTTCAACTTTCTCCCAATTTCTTACTCTCTCAATTATCTCAATGTTGTCTCAAAATCCAGTTAGTAGTTATATATTCATTCTCTTCCAATTTTTTCTTATATTTAGTATAAAATATATATTTGTTATATTTGTTTTCTTAGTTTTTTAGGAATAAAAAAAAGTCTCTTCCAAATTTAAGGAACAATTAGTATTAATTGTAATCCAAATTTTCAATTGGAGACATTTAGTATTCCATCCAATTATATATCAACTAACTTCTGGTTTTGTTTCAAATATTTTTCCAATGACATTATCACCTCCAATAACTAGTGAACTAGTAGAAGTTAGTGAGTTGTTTAAATCCATTCCTAATCAAGTTTTAATTAAAATATTAATCTCTAAATTACACATATGAGTAAGTATACTTATCGCAAGCATATAGTAGAGGGAATTAACGAATATCGATCTTCAAGAAACAACTACCATTAGTTACGTTTCATCCATTATTTAACTGACCCAAAAAAGTGATAAGAAAATAAAAAGAAAAATAAAGAAAAATATATAAAACTCAAGGATAAAAGAATATGCAATTAGACAAATATTCTTGAAAATATGATCCTGAATTACTTAGCACTTATCACAATCGATTACGATCTTGGTGTCATGAAGGAATTAAAATAGAATTTAATCGTTTCCTAAGTCATGGACTTACTATCTCCTAGTTAAATTATTGGATATACTCTATCTCACTAATTAACCAAAAGATATATTAAACTCATGCCTCAACAATTATCCCTATACTCTAGGTGATAATGAATATGAAATTAGCTAATAACCCTATAGTCTTGGTAAAATCAACTAATCTTTGATTACCTTGGTTTTTTGTTCTTAACGTCGTTTTTCAAGTCCGTTAAGAGATAATAAATATAAAATTAATGAAATTAAATCAACTCCTAACATCGTTTCCCAAGTCAATTAGAAGCAAATCTAAATTCATTAATTCTCCAATAATAACAAGTAATCAAATACCAAGAATGATAATCAATTGATCAAAGAACTAAATTAACCCAAAAATCATGAATCCCAAAATAATGGCAAATTACAATGAAATCATTGATCATATCATTGTTACAGAAAAAAGAAAATAAAGGTAAAAAAAAAAAAAAAAGAACTCATAGACAAGCCATCTTCTTCTTCCTTAAAGACTTTATTGAACAACACCTATTGAGTGATAAATCCCTTCTTCAATGATAGATTTGTAACTTTGGTCCTTGAATTCATATGTTTCTCCTTTTTTTTTTTTTTTTTTTTGCTTAAATAGGCTCCTAAGTTCTAAAAATCGTTTTCCAAGAGTTCTAAGCCAAGACAAGTTGGAAAATACCAAAAATCTTAGGAAACTCCCAAATCCGCACACAAAAAAAGATTTTGCCGCCTCTGAACAGATTGTGGCCAGCTGCCCTATCACGGCCGGTGCCGGCCGTGCTCTGGTTTAGCCTGATGTGCTCTGTTCTTTCCTTCCTCTATTTTCCAGCCTTAGGACAGTGCCTGTTATGCTCTACATGGCTAGCGTCGGCATCGATTTTTGCCTTTTTCTTGATTTATCCTACATAAAAACAACAAAATATCTTCACAAAGGTAAAATATTAAATATGAAGGAATATGCCTAGTTATTATATCAAATATATCACAAAATAAACCTCAAATAACTAGAAAAGAAATAATAATTTTAGCCTCTAGCACATTCTCCCACACTTGAATCTTTCCTTGTCCTCAAGTGAAGTACTTATGACAAAGAAAAACAAGACAACATAAGTTTAACTTTAAAAAATTTTGACTATAGCAAAGCTACAATTCTCCTTCAAACTTTAGACATGATCTTATCATTCTTTCAACCATTTGGAAAACATTTGCAAATTGAAGCATTAGGTCAAACATATCAAGGCCTTTGAAGTTAAGCAAGTTTATACTTTAGTCTAAGAAAATTATTTCACCTTTCAAGCAGAAATGTAAATAATATGAATCATACAAGTCAAGCTATCTAACAAATTCTAGCATTATGAACTCAAAAACTACACAACTCAAGTAATGATCTAAGGAAGACGCTCCACTATTTTTTCAATGACTTGTGGAATTAAAGCTTCAAATAAATGGATTTCTCTCCACGTACCGTATTAGCCCTATTATAGTCGTTATTATTTTTCTTTTTCATTATTTTTTTCAAAATTTTCTTTATTTTCTCTTTCTTGCCTATTTGCCTTCGGGATAGCCTTAAGAGAGTGCACCGAACAATACTTGCTACTTCTCTCCATATTAACCCCATTTTCAACAAAAGGCCTTCAATAAATTTTAAAAATAAGAGATTTTTTTTTTTCAACTCACATAACAATGAATTTTGTTTTTCAGTCATTGTTTTTCTAACTTCCTCACATTCCTTATTCATCACTCAAAGTCAAGAAAATTTTAAATCCATAATACCAGAATTAGTCAACAATTTTCCCTATATTCATCATATCATCCATATTCAAACTAGATAAGTAAAATAACATTCAAACACCAATGCATAACCAAGATTAACTTAAATTCTCAAGACTTAACATATCTAATCCAATAGACGAATTCACTGTTAATAAAAATCCAACCAATTGAATGATAAAAATCATATCCCAAGTAAGAAAGATAATTGCAACCTCATTATAAATCAAAGCAAATAAAAAAAAAATTAGCAATTTAGCCCAAAACTAGAATATTTAGAATATATTTCCAATTCTAAACTCTCCCCCCTACTTAAACTAGACATTATCCTCAATAGTCAAAAATAGAACAAAGAAAGCAAAGCCAATGGACCAAGACAAATAGAAGGGAAGAAGATAAGAAAAAGAAAAAGAAAAAAAAAAACTTCTAGGACGTAGTAGTATCCTTAAGATAGGTGAATCCATCATAAAGAGCATTGTTGAATATACTTAAAAATAATAATAATAAAAAAAAGAAATAACACAAAGCATAAAACTAGAAAAGGAAAATAAACTAAAATGAAATAAAAAAAATGAAGAAGTAGCCTAAGAAAAGTCATGAAAATATAAAGAAGAAGACTAGAAAGGTAAAATGTAAGCAACAGAGAAATGCTCAATCATCATCTTCCTCTGCATCATTGACATCCTTATCATTATCATCACCCATATGTCCATTATCATCTCCTTATGGTCCAGGGAACTGTTGCATCCATTAAGCCCATTACTGGTCCTGAGCGTCTTACCTCCTATTAATTGCAGTCATAGAATCATGAAGCTAAAGAAGGATTTCTATCTGTGTCTCTATACCCACTCTCAATTGCTCCAACTGACCCCTTACCTCAGTCTCAAAATCAGTCCTCAGTTGGGATTGTGAACCAGTAGTTCAAGCTCTAGGTGGTGGGACAAGCTGCTCCTCTTCCATAGGTAGAAGCTCAACTTAGCCCGAGTGCTGCACATAATAGGGTCTCAACCATCGCCTCACCTCAGCACAATACTAATAACCATAGCTAATTAAGGTTTGCTTAGTGACTAGATCTCTCTCAGTGGTGGTCTCAATAAGTTCTCCCTCAATACTAATGCTAAAAACCTCTAGAATCTTCATGATAACAAGGGAGAAAACAAAGGCTTTAGAGGAAAAGCAAGAATGGACCACATCCCTAATAGATTGGATAATCAAAGGAGTAAGAGGGATAGGTTGGGTGTGCATCATCTTATGCAAGATATAGAGGTCAATTACTCGGGACTCGTTAAACCCACTAGCTTTAGGAACAACATTAAAAGAATAGATATAAACTAGGGCATGTAGATTGGCTTCAAGGTCATTGTTAGAATAAAAGCCTACCTACCCTTTAGGACCTCTCTTATACATCCTTAGTGTAGCTCTAGTATCACTCATCCTCCATTCAAGTTCAGAGATTATCTTTTGGTTATGCTGATCTACAACTAACTAAGGGCCTTCATTGTTAACAATTAAAATGGCAACCAATTTATCTCTATCTATAGAAACAGAAGTACCCTTGACCTTAGTCTCAATAGTATTAAGATGATTATTCCTTTTGTCCACCATGTTAGCATAAAATTCTTTAACCAAGACTGGGCAATAGGTTCCTTTCAACTGAACAATAGGTCTCCACCCTAACGATCTAAACACCATCCTTATCTTAAGGGCACAGTCTAAAGAGGGTGGAAAAGTGCGTTCCACAATGATTTTATTGGATGCCCTTTTAGAACACCACTCCTGATAGGAAGGATCAATGAAATCAACATGGTGTAAGAACATAGGGTCAATACAGGGAGGGATAGAGGAAGATGAGGCTCTAGCTCTTTTGGAAGTTTAGCATTTTTCTTTGGGCATGATGAGAGTGTTTTAAGAGGACTATCAAGAAAGAATGGAAATAGGCACTATGAGGCTCAAGTCACAACAACATAACACAACCTTCAACCAGTCATAATTTACAATTAATCCACTATTCCACAATACAACACACAACCCCAACCACTCACAATTCACAATCAATCCACAACTCCACAACATAAACAAAATAATCCCAATCCCCTCAAAAATCCTGTAAGCAGAAGTATAATGCCACAATTCAAACAACAATATAATCTTCAACGAAAGAAATCTCATTGCGAGAAATTACATGATCATGATCATATTACAATTTATGAAGAATAAATCTTTACCAAGTACATTGTTTGTCTAACATGAATTTAACACCAGAATAATCTCAATTACCCAACAATAGTCAATATAGGATCAACATATGGAGCAGGTTATAACAAAAATAATCTTTGAACTATAAGCCTACATTATTCCAATCATAATGAAGCCACAAATTCAACCAAACTCAACCAAAAATTCCAAATTATGTAATTTTCACCCAAAAAAAGTGAAAAAAACCATGGCAATAATTGAACCGTAACAATGCAATAGAAACCACACTTTTATGTTCTCTCATGCATGGGCAAGCAAATTGTGCAATCATTTTAAAGAAATCTTCACTTTTAAAAGGAGATTGGGAGATGGGTTTTTGAAGAAAAAGTTAGGATTTTTGAAGACTTAATCCGTAGACTTAATAAAAATAAGAAGATTGGATGTGGGGTTAGTGTTTCTGAGAGTTAAAATTGATCCAGTGGTGTTTGGTGATGAAGAGCTGGTGCGAGATGAGAGAAATTCCGAGGAAAGTTTGAAGGATTTGAAAATAATGGCCAAAATCAGCTCTTTAGTTGAGGAGTCCTGACATAAGCTGGCGCCAACTTAGTGTGCCTGGGCTGGCGCTAGCCCAGGTCTGTCTGGCCTGAAAGATTTTTTTTTATTAATTAAAGAAACAACACTGAAAAATGAATAAAAAATCATGAAGAAAATGCAATTATCCCATAAATTAAAAATACGGAAAGATAAACAAAAGTAAACAAAAATTAAAGAGATATCCCAAATTAAAAGAAAACTAAAGTAGTGAAAATTCATTTCTTTCCACGGTCTTGATTACATGGATTCGTTTCTGTGTTTCCAAGAAGAGATCCAACTTGATGGTCTCTAAGAAGCTTGGCCAACTACCCAATTTGACTTTCAAGATTGTGCATTGAAGCTTCTAAATTCCTTGTCATCTATTTCTTGAAACCGTGCTTCAGTCGAACTTACCATTTTGTTAACCAAATTCTTCAATGGTGGCTTTGATGATGGTGCATTGTAGGGTAAGGAGGGTTGAGTCATCTGATTTCTATAAAAATTAGAAGGGTTTTGCCTAGGTTAGTTTTGATTGGTCCATGAAAAGTTAGGATAGTTCTTCCAACTAGGATTGTATGTGGTACTATAAAGGTTATTACCTTGTCGCCCATTACCCATGAAAGTTGCTTGATCTAAGGACTCTTAGGATGAACCCATGCTTTGGCACTCATGATTGAGATGTCTTTTTCTACAAAAATTACAATTAGCATTCATTACGTAGCCTTAGGGAGGGGCCACCACCATTTGTTCCATTTTCTACACAAGTGCCTCAACCTTAGCTTCCAAGGCGATTACAACATCAACTTTATGCACTCCTTGAACACGAGCCTTGTTCCTTGGATTACTCCATGAGTAATTATTCGTTGCAATATTTTTCATCAAATCATATACTTCCTCCGGGGTCTTAGAATTGATAGTTCGTCCAGTAGATGCATCAACTAACTATCTTGAGATAAAGTTTAGTCCACTATGAAAAATTTACATTTGCATCCCTAACTTAAACCCATGATAAGGACACTTTCTAAGTATCTCCTTCCACCTTTCCCAACACTCATAAAGGCTTTTAGAATCTAACTATTTGAAGACAAAAATGTCTATCCTAAGTTTGGCTGTTCTAGCTGGGGAAAAATACTTTGCCAAAAATTTCTCAGCTAGCCTATTCTAAGTAGTGATGGATCCTACTAGTAAACATTTTAACTAATATTTGGCTCTATCCCTTGAAGAAAAAGGAAAAAACCTCAAATTTATAGCATCATTTGAAACACTATTCATCTTCAAAGTATCACAAATTTCTAGGGAACTAGTAAGGTAGGCATTAGAGTCTTCATTAGGTAACCCATCAAATTGTACCATGTTCTGGATTATTTTGATAATGTTGGATTTAAAATTGTTCACCTCCACCCTAGGTCTAGTAATGCTCGAGTCGGTATAACAAAGTCATCTATGGTTCTCCTAATATTTTCACCATTCTCACCATTATTGTTTTAATTCACTTCTATTTCTTCTGTTGAACTTACTTGCTTATCCCTTTGCTTAAGCATCCTCCAAATCCCTGTCAAGGCTCTTTCAATCTCAGGATCAAATCCCCCATCTCTCCTTGGAATCGTCGGGTCATACATTAAGGGCTAAAGAAAAATAAGATGATGACATTATAGAATTTACAAGTAGTCAATTAAGCATAATTAGCGTACAAAGTACAATATAAGTAAGTTAGCCAAGTAAGGTAAAATGACACGCACAACAAAATATGATACTTATTTACACAAAGAACATATATACATATTTACATACATACATATATATATATATATATATATATAGTTAAATCAATGAAATTCAAACTTTCATGATATTGTTCCTCGGCAACGGTGTCAAAAACTTGATGCGTATAATTTGAGTGTATAAAAATTATACAATTTTAATTCTATCCCTAGCTAAGTTTTAATTAAAATATTAATCCCCAAATTACACATATGAACAAGTATACTCATTGCAAGTATATAGTATAGGGAATTAACGAGTATCGATTCTTAAGGAACAACTATGATTAGTTTCTTTTAATTCATTATTTAGCCGACTAAATAAAGTGATAAGAGAATAAAAAGAAAATTAAAGAAAAATATATAAAGCTCAAGGATGAAAAAATATGCAATTAGATAAATTTTCTTGAAAACATGATCATGAATTACTTAGTAATTATCACAATCGATTATTATCTTGGCATAATGAAAGAATTAAAACAGAATCCAATGTTTCCCAAGTCATGGACTCACTATCTCCTAGTTAAATTATTGCATATACTCTGACTCACTAATTAACCAAAATATACATTAAATTCACCCCTAAACAATTATACTCTAAGCAATAATGAATATAAAATTAGCCAATAACTTTGTTCTTAACTTTGTTTCTCCAGTCCGGTAAGAGAAAACAAATATGAAATCAATGAAATTAAATCAACTCCTAACATCGTTTTCCAAGTTAATTAGAAGTAAATCTAAATTCATTAATTCCCCAAAAATAACAAGTAATCAAATATCAAGAATGATAATCTATTGATTAAAGAACTAAATTAACCCTAAAATCATGAATCCCAAAATAATGTCAAATTATAATGAAAAAATTTACCATACCATTGTTCTAGAAAAAGAAAACAAAGGTATAAGAAAGAACTCATAGATAAGCCCCATTCTTTTCCCTTGAAGACCTTATTAAACAACGCCCGTTGAGTGATGAATCCCTTCTCCAATGATTGATTTATAACTTTGATCGTTGAATTCATATGTTTCTCTTGTGTTTTTGTTGCTTAAATAGGCTCCTAAGTTACTAAAAATCATTTCCTAAGAGTTCTAGGCCAAGTACAGGTTGGAAAATACTAAAACTCTTAGGAAACTCCCAAGTCCGTGGCAAAATGGAGAATTCACCGCCTTTAAATAGACTATGGCCAACGCCAGCTGCGGCCGCACTGGCTGCCCTGGCACTAGTTGTGCTCTGGTTTAGCCCAATGTGCTCTGTTCTTTTCTTCCTCCATTTTCCAGACTTAGGCTGATGCCTGCTGTGCATTGCATAGCTAGTGCTGGCTGTGCTCTGTCACAACGTCGATTTTTACCTTTTTCTTGATTTATTCTGTATAAAAATACCAAAATATCTTTTCAAAGGTAAAATATCAAATATAAAGGAATATGCCTAGTTATTATATCAAATTTATTACAAAATAACCTCAAATAACTAAAAAATAAATGATAATTTTAGCCCCTATCAAGAGTATAGCTCAACAACACCTTATATTGATAGCTAAGAAAATAATTAAAGTTAAAGTGAAGTGTACACATCGAGATCGAGCCCATAACAAAGAGAGTGAGAAAAAGAGAACACACACACACAAATTAAGCATTTCAGCATTATTACGATGATGTATGTTGATGTGAAAATTAAGTATAGTTATTGCAATGTAACTCCTGAAATGTATTTATTCCAGTCAAAAATAGATTGCGGTAAATTTTCTCAATATATAAAAAGACATTATTGTCATGAGTATGGACTGAATTCCAAACAACAATTACTTACTTGGTACATTACTACTATTTGCTTCTCATTTGTTTGTTTATTTAATTATTCTGAAAATGTAAATAAAGAAAAGTTAGTTAGAATGGTAGCTGTTGAGCATCACTCATTTAGTTTTGTACAATAATTATATTTTAATAAATATTGTCAAAATACTTTAAATCTTACTGCTAAATTAAACATATTCTTCGGGCAATCATCACACGTACACTAAAAAATTGTATAAAGATGGTAAGAATAATTAATTCAATTTTTTCTAAATATTCTTAATAAAGTTTCCACACGTAGTGACATTTGGAGTGATCATTGGCAAATTCATTTTTGTATGGTGTTATGTATCATTGGCTATATAATAATTAGAATATTAAAGAAGGATTACTTACTTATAAAAGCTTTGATGATCCTATTCAATTGAAAATATGTATAAAATATTAATTATTATTTTAGAGTAATATGATTTGGTGAATAAGAATTTTGTTTATTTCTTTTAATAATTCTAGTACAAATACTGCCTCAAATGCTAGTTTTAATATTTTATTGAGCTAATTTTTAGAGGAAGGTTTTTTCATATTAGATGTATATATCATATTTTAAATCTATCTATTACAAGATGATTTAAAAAATCATGATATTTTTATTAAACCAATAAAAGGCATTTTTTTTCCTTTTTTAGGGCCTAGATCATGAATTAAAAAAGTAAATGGGGCTAATTTTGTTGATATAATGGTGTAAAACCAAAATAACTTTCAAGAAATGTTTCAAATGGATGATATTTAACATATGAATTGTTACATATTCTTATATGTGCTCCTTCCCCTCCCCCCCCCTCCCAAAGAGCTATTGGAATACTTTATTTTGTCAACAATAAAATATTTACAAAGGTATTTTAGATATTTTACAAACCTTTAATGATACTACTTGTAATTTATCTAGTATTCGTTATCTACATTTAGTTATTCAAGAATATACTAATATTAGTAGTATTTTTAATGCATATTCCAATGATACTCTTTTATCTCTTTGTTTAATGTTATGAAACCTAAATGGTTGAAATATTTATAAATACTCATATTTATTTAGTTGCTAGTATTCTTTATTTATGTATAAGAATTGATATTTTACAATATTACCTTACTTATTATTATAAGTGTTTACTTTCTTCTTCTTCTTCTACTACTACTACTACAACAACAACAACAATGACAACAACAATAACAACAATAATAAATACAGTAGTACTCAAGATCTTATATCTCCTACCAATGTTTCTTATATAATTGTTAATGTAAGAATATTTTTTATGAATTATATCATAAATATTCTAAAATATATGATTTATCCGTTCAAATTATTCAAAATATTGAAATTTCAATATTTATATCTTTTAGTATTAATAAAGTTGGGCTTCTTATGTTAAAAAGTCAAAACAATTGAATGGGTCTGTTGTGCTATTTTCGAGTATTCAAAAATATTATCACAAATCCACACACAAATCAAGTTTTACATTAAAATGCCAAAACATTCAAAACACACAATTAGGTAAGTATACCCATCATGTAATATAGAGTTTAGTTGGCAAGTTTCAAAGATCCTTAGGAAAGGACATCAACTACCACTATTTTCTCCTTATTTCATTGTCCAATTCATCAAAATGAAGAAGTAAAATGACTAAATACTACGATCTAACTACAAAAGAGTACCACAAGAATACATCTACCCAACTTACTAGTTAAAGTCTAGAGATCACAAAGGCAATAGTAAAGTAAGAAAAAAGGTTTGACTATGTAATTAAAGAGAGATTCTCCCATTTATATCTATGCACTAAACATCATTCAATCAATTAAAGTCACATTCAAGCATTGGCAAGATTTCCCAAATAATGCAAAATTCACTTTGTCTCAATTAATAAATTTTGTATTCTGGAGCCCAACCCATAGACATCTCTGTCATACAAATTAAACCCAAGAATGCATAAAAATCAAGGAAATCAACATCTAAGCCAAAAAGTCATAGAATCTCTATCTCTAGGTGACCCCATAACCTTATTTATCACTAAGTTCTCAAACCCCCCTCCCCCCTCCCAAATCATTTCTCAAGTTCATCAAGGGAAAACAAATCTATTGGATTAACAAAAAAGGAAACCTATCTCATACGTCCTTTCTCAACTTTAATATAAGAGAATTACCTAAATAATCAATCAAACCAATCAAACCCAAGTGATAGATTACTTAAAATAGAAATAAATAGATCAAACATTCATCCAATACAAGAGTAAAATAGGGTATAACCCTTTAATTACAACTCAATTCAAGTAAATTTAACATCGACAAATTTAGATTACAAAGGGAAGAAAGGGAAAACTCATAGACTTTTCTACTTTGTAGTCTTCTTATGGGGGCTGCTCTTCTCCTCCAATTCACCTTTGATATTCTCTCCTTGGCTTTTCCTTGTAATTCCAAAGGGTTTATCAGAGGTATTTTGTGTGTGGCTCCTTTGAAATAACCCAAATAAAGAGTATTTATAAATTACTTTCTCAAATCCCTAAAATTCTGTAGAATAGGGGATTATCTGCAATATTGCACGGTGCTATGGTGAAGATGTTCATGTTGCCATGCAAGCTTCCATTTGCTTGTTTTAGCTTAAAATGATGTCATTGCACTTGAGTTCCCCATTTTCTAGAATCATGCACGACAGCGTCGAAGATGAGTTGCACAGCAGCGTCGGCTCTTAGGATCCTTGATATTTCTGACTTCTGAACATGCACGGTAGTTCTAGGACTCGGACTTCTGAAGTTCAAGTAGTGCATGCAGCCGTGCATAATGATTGCGACGTCGTTGCACAAGATCTTAAAACTCTTTTTCCGTTCATTTTTTCTCCTTAATTCTTTTCTAATCTCAAATCTTTTGAACCTACATTAAACACGGAGAAAATGGAGGATTAAGTATCAATCTATAATGAATTCTAAAGATTTTGAAGAAAAAATGATATATAAAATATGCATGTAATAAGCAATTATCACTCCTCCACACTTATGGTTTTACTTGTCCTCAAGTAAATTATCAAAACTAAAAGCACTCCAAGCAAAAAACATGTCTATCAAGAGTAGATTTTTGGCAACAATGACTCCTACGGAAAAGATAGTCATTTTCTATTAAAGTGAGAATTTAATTTAAGACCATTCAACTAAATTAAACTTGTGTAAACCCGTATGTTTGAATAGATAAACCCAAAGCTATCAAAGTTAGATTAAACAAGTCTATATCTCTTCAACAAGTTTCATCTTATCTCCTAGTTCAAGAATACAAACCAAGTGATTTATATAAGCTTGGAATAATAAACTCACTTAAGTTCTCTGACTTCCAAAGCTACTACAATCATAAGTAGTAAACCGATGATTGGTTCATAAACTAACTTTTGCAAAGTAATGTGAATGCCTAGTAAAGGTGAATCATAAAGATTTTTCAAGTTTTACATTACCCACATTGGATTCTCATTTTCTTTTAAAGCAACGAAATGCAAATACCTAATAGAGATAAAATGAATGATTTTCAACTTTTGCATTATCTTACTTCAAGCACTCGTTTTCTTACCCCAATCCACATTTACTTAAACCCATAGTTAGGATTAGTTAGAAGATCATAAAATATAAACAAATCAAAATTCCTTACTTATAATTCATCACAAGTTTCTTATCAATTCCTAACAAATAACATGTCACAAAGTCTACCAAAACATAAATAAGGTTACACCAAAATTTCAAAACTTAGTATTTATAGGGCTTAATTGTATAGATATTTTCCTACCTATTTGAGGTGATTTTGTGATATTTTGATTGAGATAGCCAGTCAATTCCTTTACTTTTTGATGTTTTTGATATGAATGGGTGTAAAAGGATTTTTCTTGGATTTTGTGCAAAAATTGTGAAAATTTGAGCTGAAATATAAAATTCTAGGTCCAAACCGATGCCGATCTATGAAGGTTGAGCCGGCCTTGACTAAGTTCTAGAAAAGTAAGAAAATGGGGGGGGGGGGGGGGATAGAATGAACTGGGAAATTACAGAGTTGACACGGTGCTGACTCTAAGGAGTTGAACTGGTGCTGGCTCTACACTGGAGTTGAGGTGGTTTGTAATCCTAATATAATCAGAATTGGAAGTTTCTGAAGAATTATTTTGGTATCCAACTTGTGCATGACTTAGCACTTTTAGGGAATGTTTTTGGCAACTAAAAAGCTATAAAGGCAAGGAAAACTCATGGAAAACATATGAATACAAGGAGTAAATTCAGAATTAAGAATTGGAAGAGGAATTCATCAATAAAGGAGCATTGTTTTAGGGAGAAGTCTTCATAGGAGGAGAAATGGCTTGTATATAAGTTTTATCTTTTACATTTAATTTCTTTTTCTTGAACAATGATGAGATTAATGTTTTAATTGTATTTAGATGATATTTTTATTGGAATGTATGCCCTTTTAGACTAGGTTTCTGATGTAAATATCGAATATGTGAATAAAAGAATTTATTTTTGAAAATTATTTGTGCTTTTATTTTCTTTATTTGTGCACAAATTCGTTTGGAAAAGACCCATTATGTTTAAATAAGTGATCTATGTGAATAGAGGTTTTTCACAATAGGGAATGGATCATGGATTATTTAAACACGTAAACATTTGTTCTTAACCGATTGATGAGAATGGGAATCTCATCTTGTTTAGGTTATTATGTTATGAATTTCAAATGGGGAATGGCTTACCTTTAGCCAGTGAGTAGTCTACTCACTTCATGACATAAGCATATTTCGAATACGTAGAACATGACTTGTTGTAGTGGTTTCTAAAAGTACTATATGGTAGAAACCTAGACTACTACCGCTACAGCATAGACTAGTACTCTATGACTTGAGTATGAGTTGATGGTCTGACGAAGTTAGAAGCATATACTTTGATATGCTATAGTTGAGGTTCTATCGTAGGGTCAATATACTTACATGTTGGGTATGTATAACTAGTTAGTTAAGATAGACTTATACAAGATAGTTTCTACACTATATCGCCCCTTGTAGTTGTTCGAATGATCTAAATATCTAGGGCCCTGGGAAACATGACTTGGATGTTTGCTTTAGGGTAGCTTCCTTGGAAAGCAGAAATATTCCAGGAAGTCGTGGATCATTGGACTAGAAGCCTAAGGATGGTAGATATCATTTAAAGAGGTGTTAGTACACTTCTTCCTCACTAAATGTACAGCGATGTGTAGAGGGGTATTTTAGTCATTTTACCTGTAGGTTGAAGACTTTACTAATGCAGCATTGTCTTTGGGGTCAATATTACCTTATGGTGATATTAGAAAATATTTAAAATGCAAAATACAGCTATTTATATAGTAGGGGTATTTTGGTCATTTTAGTAGCCAAGGCGATGTGTCTTTTTGGTCCTCAGAATAGCCTGTAAGTCCTAATTAATTTTTGGGTTGAGAAATTGATCTCAGTTGAGAGAGTTAGATTTTATTCAGGAAGTCTAATTTATTATTAGACTGGAATAAAATAAATGAAGAGAAATTTATTATCTGGTTTAATGGGTTAATTATTTATTTAGGGCCTAGGTCTAGTTTAAATAATTAGAAAATTAACCGGTACTTAAACTAGAGGAAAATAATTAATACTTAATTAATTTATTGGGTTATTTATTTAATTAATCCCAAGAAATAAATATTTAAAGTTTAATTATTTTTTGTTCAATTGGGTTATTTATTTGATCCCAAGGAAAATAATTAATGTTTATTATTTTGGACTTTTCGGGTCTAAGAAAAATAATAAATATTATTTTGGCCTAATAGCCTGGACCATAGGATTTTTCTGGACATAGTTCAGAAGAGTTTAGGGTGAAGTCAAAATTTATTTTATTAATAATATTCGGGTGTTTAAAATATTAAATCTCGGGAATATTATTTTTATTAAAATAATTATTTTTGGTTTCATGACTCTTGGCTTTCTGTGTGGAAAAATAAAATAAAAGAAAAGGGAAAAAAATAAAAAAAATCCCGAGTCTCTTGGCTCTCTGTCTCTCGAGGTTTTTTCTTTTCTGGCTTTTGGTTTTCTTCACTGGCTTTTGTTTTCTTAACTGAAAAGCCAAGCCTTGAAGGATAAAAATCGAGAGCTATGGAAGAAACCTGATGATCATCTCTATTCATTTCTGTGTTCACCAAAAAGGAGATTAGGCTGGGTTATATTCTATGAACTGAAAGGTTAGCATTGCACCAGAGGAGACATTTTTGCATAGGAAGCTTCATCTCACGGAGGAGAAGAAAGCTATTCTTTAAGCTTCAAATCATTCTTCTTCAATCTTCAAGGTTTAAGGCTCCAAGAGGTATGTTTTTCATGCCTCCATGCTACTTCCATGCTTTGATATATATTTGTTCTGTCCGTTTTTATTCCTACTGTGAGCATGCTCTGTTAATGTCAATTCCTTCAAGTGGTATCAGAGCATTGAATTTGATTGACTTAGGGAGTATGTTAGTTAATAAAAATGGAGAAGAACATTGTTTAGAGCTTAAACTTGTGATCCTTCGCTGTGCTGTTTTGGTATGGGATAGGATGAATGTGAGCTTCACAGTGGAAGCATAGGAATTCTCTATAAATTTTGGCTTTGGTAATTTTGGTTGTGTAAACCTAATTTAATTGGGTAGAGGCGGTTGTTGTTTTGGTTTGGATGAGTTTTTGTAATGAAAAATGTCCAAAGAAGCCAAAGGAAGCAACCCAGAAGAAATTCGTAGACAGAGCACAGAAAAATTTCGCAGAGAAGATGAAGTTACTATTCCTAGGCCGCCGCCTAAGCCGAGCCGAGTCTAGCCGCGCTTCTATTTCTATGTCTTGAGCCACTTCCCGTGAGCGCACGAGCCGAGCCGATTTGCTGTGATTTGGAGCCGATGAAATTGCAATTGTTGCAATTGATTTCGATTTGGCGCGCGGGTCATGGAGCGAGAACTGGGCGGACGCGTGGGTTGGCAGCAGAGAGAGGCGCAGGCACGGGTTGAAGCTGTGGAGATCCGGTGTGGCTGGTGCACCGCGGCCACGGTGGACTGCAGGCCAAATGGGCGCGGATCCTGTGCGGCGGGTGCATGTGGACCGCCAGCCAAATTTTGTAATTTTTTTTTAATTTGGTTCCCATACCAGGCGAAGTTAATATTTTTGCAATAGTTTATATTCTTGGAATATATTTGCATGAAAAATATTAGTAAAAGATTTTAGGATTAAACAAGATAATTAATTAATTAATTAATTAATTAATTAATTAATTAATGTGTTTAATTCTATTATTTGGGCACTTAGGTTTAAAAATAGAAAAGCATGAAAACATTTATTGTTTTCTGGCATGCTATTTATTTTGTGTACCTATGTTCGCGGTTGCTCAAGGACCAAAGTCTTTGGGAATATTTATACAGGGAAAAATTTTTTCTTGGAAAAAATTAAATGGTTGTTTTAACTTGAACAAAAATTATTCCTTAGATATTTTCTCAAGGGATTTAATCATTGACATAGAAAATATATTGGATTTAGATATTTTTATAAGTTCAAATAGAATGCCATTTTATTTTATTTTGCACAAGAAAAATTGTTTTGTTAAATAAAATTGAGACCAAAGTCTCGAGAAAGTTTTAATTGAAATTTTTTTGAAATCATTAAGTTTTAACTTAAATAAAATTAGTCTATGGAAAAATTTCTCAAAGGATATAATCCTTGACATAGAGATGTTGATGGACTTGGATATGTAATTTTTAAGTTAAGGAAAAACTTAATAGAAATTTCAAAAGGATATTTTTCCAGAAAACTTTATTTTAAAAGACTAAGTGGGAGAGGGGTTCCAACAGCCCCACGGCTTCCATCACGATTCTCATTAGAGATCGTGGGTCCCTTCGCGTCACCCTGGGAGTGAACCCGTATAGGACGGAGATATCACAAGGATCTAGATCTAATGAAAGGATGTAATTAATAACCTGGGATACGTACTATAATCGGCCAACCCACGTTGGAGGTTATAATGCGAAGAATGTCCATAGAAAATGAGAGGAAATGGCCATCCTACGATGGAGTTATCCTCTAGATCATTACCTAGAAGGAAAATTAATTTGTGGTGGTTAATACACTTAGCTTAGGGAGCTGTTAATCTTCCGAAGAAGCTATGTCAGTTTTCCTAAGAGCTAAATTAATTTCAGTGCACAAATTTATTTTCACAAACTAAATATTTTCTTTTATTTTTCGATTTTCAGAAATGGTGGGAGGTTCTTTTAGTCCTTTAGCCGTTATTCTCCATGAGAATAAGTTAACGGGACCAAAATATATGGACTGGAAGAGGAACCTAGACATAATACTCACAGTCGAGGAGTATAAGTATGTCCTTTACGAGACCTACTCTGTGATCGGAGAAGGTTCCACCGACGAAGTGCGAGAGGCTGAGAAGGCATGGAAGAAGGCTAATGAAATGGCATGTTGCTATATGCTAGCCTCCATGTCTAATGTGCTCCAGCCTAAACACGAGCACATGACTTTTGCGTATAACATTAGTCATTCATTGGCTGCTATGTTCGCGGATAAGAGCCGGCCCACAAGGCAGGAGGCTCTTCGAACTATAATAAACACTAAGATGGCTAAGGGAGTATCAGTCAGGGAGCATATGCTCAAGATGATTGCTGCTTTCGAGGAAGCGAAAATCTTAGGGGCTATCATTGATCCCGTGAGCGAAGTGGATATGGTTCTCGAATCTCTACCGGGTTCCTTTACTCAGTTTAAACTAAATTACAATATGAACAAGTTAAACATGAGTTTGACTGAGTTGATGAAGGAACTTTAGAGGGTAGAGAAGGTTATAAAACCACATTCAAAGGCCATGATTGCTAAGGCTTCTTCCTCAAGAACTGGGTCTAAGCCCAGAAAGTTCAAAAGGAAGAAGGGAAACGCAGTAGCCTAGCCCAAGACCCAGCCCAAAGATAAACCAAAGGACAAATGCTTCAAATGTGGGAAGAATGGACACTGGAAAAAGGAGTGTCCAGATCTTCAAGCTAAGAAAAACCCCACAGGTAATGTTTTCTATTTGGAGTCTATTTCAATGGTTGGATCAACTTCCACTTGGATTGTTGATTCATGAGCCACTGATCATATCTGTAACTCCTTGTAGGAGTTTAGAAAGATAAGGAGACTCAAGAAGGGCGAATATGGATTACGTGTGGGAAATGAAGCACAAGTCTGAGCCCTTGCAGTGGGAGAGCTGGATCTTGTTTTTTTTATTGTAATAAGAAAGTAGTTTTAATAGATATTTTATATGTACCTGGTTTTCATCAGAATTTGATTTCAGTTGCAAAACTTATAAATCAAGGATATTCTGTATCTTTCCATTATGGTATTTCTATCAGTAGAGATGGAGAAATATTATGTACTGGGCACATGTATGGAAATCTATTCTATTTAAACCCTATTAATCATCAATCAAATAACGCTCAATTTGAACCTTTAACTAAGAAGAAAAAGACCAATGTAAATGACTCATATATTTGGCATTTGAGGTTGAGTCACATCAACTCAAGTAGGATTCAGAGGCTAATCCATGATGGGCTTTTGGACTTATTGAGATTGAAAAATTGGCCTCAGTATGAATCCTGCCTGATGGAAAAGATTACCAAAAGGTCTTTTATCCCAAAGGCGGATACGACCAAGAAGGTATTAAGTCTTGTTCACACTATGTGTGTGGTCCCTTGTATATACCAGTTAGAGGAGGTTTTGAGTACTTCATCACTTTTACGGATGATTGTACAAGATTTGGTTATATTTACCTGATGAGGCGTAAGTCTGACTCTTTTGATAAATTCAAGGAGTTTAAGGCTGAAGTTAAGCGTCAGACAGGTAAATTAATCAAGACCTTACGATCAGATCATGGTGGAGAGTACCTCCTAGGTGAATTCAAGGACTACATGGTACATCATAGGATAGTATCCCAGCTCTCTGCACCGGGGACACCCCAGCAGAATGGAGTGGCTGAGAGAAGGAACGGGACATTGATAGAAATGGTCAGAAGCATGATGCTCATGCTACTCTTCCAGTATCTTTTTAGAGATATGTCCTGAAAATAGTGACATATATTTTGAACTTGGTGCCTTCCAAGTCAGTACATAGGACTCCTTATGAGATGTGGACTGGGCATAAGCTAAGTTTGAATCATCTCAGGACATGGGGTTGTCCAGCTTATGTACTGGTCAAGTGAGACAAGTTAGAACCAAGATCAGAATTATGTTATTTTGTTGGGTATCCAAAAAGGACAAAGGGTGATTACTTTTATCATCCTAAGGAGCAGAAAATACTGGTTAGTACCAATGCTAGATACTTAGAGGATGATCAAAGTACTTCCACGAAAGGTTCAACTAGGTTGGAACTCGAGGAGAAGTTATCTTCGGAAGCAACTTCTTCTGACCGATTGTGGAACAAGAAGAAGCACAGCCTCAAGAGTCTGTACAAATGGTGCCTCATCGTAGTGGAAGAGTATCTAGGGTTTCGGATAGATAGTATGGAGAAGCTTTTGAGCTAGTCTCTGACCATCAGAAATAAGACCCCATTAGATACGAGGAGGTAATTGCTGATGCCAATGCAAATGTATGGCATGAAGCAATGAAAGCCGAGATTGAGTCTATGTACTTCAATCAGGTTTGGGATCTTGTAGCTTCACTTGAAGAGATAATACCCATTGGGTGTAAGTGGGTGTACAAGAGGAAGAGGGGAGTGGATGGGAAGGTGAAAACCTTCAAAGGTAGGTTTATGGCAAAAGGGTATACTCAGAAAGAAGGGATCGATTATGAGAAAACCTTTTCCCTTGTGGCTATGCTTAAATCTATCCGTATCCTTTTTGCCATCGCATGTCACTATGACTACGAAATATGACAAATGGATGTCAAGAAGACATTTTTGAATGGCCATCTTAGCGAAAACAACTATATGTCCCAACCAGAAGATTTTATTGCTGAAGGCCAAGAACATATGGTTTGCAAGCTTAAGAAGTACATTTATGGACTTAAGCAAGCATCAAGAGCATGGAACATTCATTTTGATGAAACGGTGAAGTCTTACGGTTTTATTCAAAACGAGGATGAACCATGCGTGTACAAGAAACTTGAGGGGTTTAATGTGGTTTTTCTTATCTTATATGTGAATAACATTCTGCTCATTGAAAATGATGTAGGGTCATTATCATCTACAAAGGTTTGGCTATCTAGTCAATTCAATATGAAGGACTTAGGAGAAGCTAGCTACATTCTCGAAATTAGACTTCTTAGAAATAGGAAGTAGAGAATATTAGGATTATTCTAAGTCGCATACATTGACAAGATGCTGGAAAAATACAATATGGACTCATGCAAGGAAGCTCTAATCACTTGTAGACATGGGTTGTCACTTTCTTTAAGGGACTGTCCTAAGTCTCAAGAAGAAAATGATAGAATGAGTAGGATTCCCTACGCTTCGGCTGTGGGAAGTCTTATGTACGCCATGCTGTGTACTAGGCCAGATATCTGTTTTGCCGTAGGCTTAGTTAGTAGATATCAGTCGAACCATAGGGAGGTTCATTGGCAAATTGTAAATCATATTCTCAAGTACCTTAAAGGAACGAGAGATTATATGTTGGTTTACAGGGCAGATGATTTGGTTCCTACCGGATACACCGACTCAGACTTCCAGGCAGATAAGGATGAGAGAAAATCCACTAGTGGATATGTCTTCACCTTGTCTGGAGGAGCAATTTCATGGAGAAGTATCAAGCAATCTTATATTGCTGACTCAACCATGGAAGCTGAGTATGTGGCAGCTTCGGAGGCATCCAAGGAAGCAGTCTGGCTCTGGAAGTTCCTTTCAGAACTTGGAGTCGTGTCATATATGGATAGACCGATTGTGATGTATTGCGACAACACTGACGCGGTATCGCAATCCAAAGAACCTTGGAACCACAAAAAGGGGAAGCACATCAAGAGGAAGTACTACCTAATCCGGGATTTCATCCAGAGACAGGAAGTCATGATGGAACCAATTACCTCAGATAACAATCTAGCATATCCATTCATCAAGCCTTTGGCTGAGAAGGTCTTCAAGAGACACTTAGATGCCATTAGGGTGGGCACCTACGGACTTACCTAGTCTTAGAGTGCAAGTGGGAGATTGTTGGAATGTATGCCCTCTTAGACTAGGTTTTTGATGTAAATATCGAATATGAGAATAAAATAATTTATTTTCGAAAATCGTTTATGCTTTATTTTCTTTATTTGTGCACAAATTAGTTTGGAAAAGACCCATTGTGTTTAAATAAGTGATCTATGTGAATGGAGGTCTTTCACAGTAAGGTATGGATCATGGGTTATTAAACACATAAACATTTGCTCTTGACCGATTGATGAGAATGGAAATATCATCATGTTTAGATTATTATGTTATCAATTCCAAATGGGGAATGGTTTACCTTTAGCCAGTGAGTAGTCCACTCACTTCATGATATAAGCGTATTTCGAATACGTAGAACATGACATGTAGTAGTGGTTTCTAAAAGTATTATATGGCAGAAATCGAGATTACTACCGCTATAGCGTGGACTAGTACTCTATAACTTGAGTATGAGTTGGTGGTCTGACGAAGCTGGAAGCATATACTTTGATATGCTATAGTTGAGATTCTATCGTAAGGCCAATATACTTGCATGTTGGGTATGTGTAACTAGTTAGTTAAGATAGACTTGTACAAGATAGTTTCTATACTATATCACCCCTTGTGGTTGTCCAAATGATCTTAAATATCCAAGGCCCTGGGAAATATGACTTGGATGTTTGCTTTAGGGTAGCTCCCTTGGAAAGCGGAAACACTCCAGGAGGTCGTGGATCATTGGACTAGAAGCCTAAGGATGGTAGATGTCATTTAGAGAGGTGTTAGTACATTTCTTCCTCACTAAATGTATGGCGATGTGTAGAGGGGTATATTAGTCATTTTACTTGTGGGTCGAAGACTTTGCTAATGCAGCATTGTCCTTGGGGTCAATATTTCTTTATGGTAATATTAGAAAATATTTAAAATGCAAAATACAACTATTTATATAGTAGGAGTATTTTGGTTATTTTAGTAGCCAATGCGATGTGTCTTTTTGGTCCTTGGAATAGCCCGTAAGTCCTAATTAATTTTTAGGTTGAGAAATTGATCTCAGTTGAGAGAGTTAGATTTTATTCAGGAAGTCTAATTTATTATTAGACTGGAATAAAATAAATAAAGAGAAATTTATTATCTGGTTTAATGGGTTAATTAATTATTCAGGGCCTATGTCCAATTTGAATAATTAGAAAATTAATCGGGACTTAAACTAGAGAAAAATAATTAATACTTAATTAATTTATTGGGTTATTTATTTAATTAATCCCTAGAAATAAATAATTAAAGTTTAATTTTTTTGGTTCAATTGGGTTATTTATTTAATCCCAAGGAAAATAATTAATGTTTATTATTTTGGGCTTTTCAGGTCCAGAAAAAATAATAAATATTATTTTGGCCCAATAGCCTGGACCATAGTATTTTTTCAGACACAGTTCAAAAGAGTTTAAGGTGAAGCTAAAATTTATTTTGTTAATAATATTCGGGTGTTTGAAATATTAAATCTCGGGAATATTATTTTTATCAAAATAATTATTTTTGGTTTCATGACTCTTGGCTTTCTGTGTGAAAAAATAAAATAAAAGAAAAGGGAAAAAAATAAAAAAAAAATCCCGAGTCTCTTGGCTCTCTGTCTCTCGTGGCTTTTTCTTTTCTGGCTTTTGGTTTTCTTCACTGGCTTTTGTTTTCTTAACTGAAAAGCCAAGCCTTGAAGGATAAAAACCAAGAGCTATGGAAGAAACATGATGAACATCTCTATCTATTTCTGTGTTCACCAAAAAGGAGATTAGGTTGGGTCATATTCTGTGAACTGAAAGGTTAGCATTGCACCGGAGGAGACATTTTTGCACAGGAAGCTTCATCTCACGAAGGAGAAGAAAGCTGTTCTTTGAGCTTCAAATAATTCTCCTTCAATCTTTAAGGTTTAAGGCTCCAAGAGGTATGTTTTTCATGCCTCCATGCTGCTTCCATGCTCTAATATATATTTGTTCTGTCCGTTTTTATTCCTACCGTGAGCATGCTCTGTTAATGTCAATTCCCTCAATTTTTAGATTTATGATTTTGTAATTATTTTAGTTATTTGATCAATTAATTATCATTTTGGGTATTTGATTACTTGTTTTTATTTGATAGATTATTTAGTTGTTTCTATCTTCTAATTAACTTGAAAAATGAGATTAGGAATAAATGCGATTTAATTAATTTTAGATATATTATTTCTTGATTAACTTGAAAAAGAATGTTAAGAGTAAAGAATTTGCATAATCAAAGATTAGTTAATTTCGCCTATAATATATGGTCATTAAATAATTTCATAGTTTTATATTACCTAGAATATGGGGATATTTGTAAGGATTGGTTTTCATGCATCTTTTGGTGGGTTAGTGAGAAAGAATATATCTACTAATTTGACTAGAAGGTAGTGAATCCCTGGATTGAAAAAGAAGTGGGCTCTACTTTATTCCTTCATGATGCCAGAATGATTAGTTGTGATAATTGCCAGCCAATTATTATCATGGCTTCAAGAATTTCTATATACTTACATGTTTTTCCCCTGGATTTTGTCGACACTTTTATTTTTACTTTTGTTTTTGTCTTTGTTTTGTTTTCTTCTTTTTACACTTTAGTTGGTAGGTTAAATAATGGTTGAAAAGTAATTAATAGTAGTTGTTCGTTAAGGATCGATACTCATTAATGCCTTATACTATGCTTTACGATGAGTCACTACCGGAAAACTGAAATTTAGAGACGAAACTTTAGAGATAAAATTATTCCGTCTCTAAATAGAGACCAATTTGAGACAAAATGGAGACGAACTAATTTTTAAAAATTAAAATGAGATGTTTGAGACAAAATAGAGATAAAAATTTTTCATCTTTAAATAAAACGTTTCTATTTGGTCTATAAATAGATGCAAAATAGTGACGAAGGTAATGCCGTCTCAATTTTATCTTTAAATAGAATCAAAACTGTGACAACTCTTAATGTGTCTCGAATATTAGAGACAAATTAGAGACGAATATTTTTCCGTCTCTAACTAAAGCATTTCTATTTAGTCTCTAAGTAGATGCAAAATAGAGACAGTAGTAAAACTGTCTTAATTTTATCTCCAAATAGAGAACCGTGACGACGGTCAATGCATCTCTAAAGTTAGAGATGAAAAGTTATTAGTCTCTAATATTAGAGATGAAATAGAGACAAAAAATGTTATTAGTCTCTAATATATTTAAAATTAGAAACTAATTGGAGACGAATACGTTCGTCTCTACTGTTTCATTACTCCATTTATTTGGATAATTGGTCTCAAAATTAGAGACAGTCTTAGTCGTCTCTAATTGGTCTCTAAATAGAGATATTTTAGAGATTATCAAATCTATCTTAAATATTTGAGATTAATTAGAGTCTACATTTTTTTGTCTCTAAATTTTAGAGATGAAAAGCACGATTTACGTTTTTGTGTCTATATTAACTCTAATTCCAAATCCGTCTCAAATATAGACTAATTAAAGTCTATATTTTTTGTCTCTAAATTTTAGAACAAAAAGATGATTTACGTTTTTATCTCTAAATAGACTCTAATTTGGAGTCAATGTTCATTGTCTCCATTTGGTTTTTAATTTTCTATTTAGAGACAAAATAGACCCCAAATTAAGTCATCTTTATATCTCTAAGTATATTTGACAAATCCAAAAAAAAAAATTATGTTAAAATAATAATTATTATGGGACATTAAAAATTGAACATGAACTTATAACAAATCTTACAGTTGGATCATTAATTTGGTATACTATATTTTGTAAATGCATTCGGTTTTAGGTTTTTATATAGAATTATGCTAGATTATATGGCAAATCATATCCGATTATTGTCAAATTTGGACATAATAATTTTTTTGGACCAATTTTAACAAAACTAATAGTTGGATCGTTAATTTGAAATTCTAATCTTTATAAATACGTTAGGTTTCGAGTTTTTTGTAAAGATTATGATAGATCATGTGGCAAAACAAATCCAATTACCTTCAAATTTAGCCATAATACTTATTTTAGCAATTTTAACAAATCTAACGATTGGATTGTTAATTTGATATACTAATATTCGTAAATGCATTAGGTTTTGGGCTTTTATATAGAGATTATACTAGACTATGTGACAAAACTTATCCGATTACCTTCAAATTTAGCCAAAATACTTTTTAAAGTAATTTTAACAAATCTAATGGTTGAATCATTAATTTGACATGCTAATATTTTTAAATTCATTAGGTTTTGAGCTTTTATATAAAGATTATGATAGATCATGTGGCAAAGAAAATCTGATTACTTTCAAATTTTGCCATAATACTTATTTTAGTAGTTTTAACGAATATAACGGTTAGATCATTAATTTGATATGCTAATATTTATAAATGCATTTTGTTCTGGGCTTTTATATAGAGATTATGCTAGATTATGTGGTAAAACATATTCAATTTCGTTTAAATTTGGTCATAATACTTTTTAAAGCAATTTTAACAAATCTAGTGATTAGATTGTTAATTTGATATACTTATGTTTCTAAATGCTTTAGGTTTTAGGTTTTTATATGGAGATTATACTAGATTATGTGGCAAATCACATCCAATTACTTTCAAATTTGGCCATAATACTTTTCTTTTAGTGATTTTAACAAATCTAATGGTTGGATCATTAATTTGATATGCCCATCAATATAAATGTGTTAGGTTTTGGACTTTTATATAGTGATTATGCTAGATTGTGTAGCAAATCATATCCGATTACCTTCAAATTTGGCCATAATACTTTTTTTAGAGATTTTAACAAATCTAACAGTTGGATTATTCATTTGATATGCTTATGTTTCTAAAAGCTTTAGGTTTTTTGCTTCTATATGGAGATTGTACTAGATCATGTGACAAATCATATCCGCTTACCATCAAATTTAGTTATAATACTTTTTTTCTACCAATTTTAACAAATCTAATGGTTGGATCATTAATTTGATATGCTAATCAGTATAAATGTGTTAGGTTTTGAGCTTTCATATAGTGATTATGCTAGATCATGTGGTAAATCATATCTGATTACCTTCAAATTCGGCCATAATACTTTTTTTTTTATAGAATTTTTAACAAATTTAATGGTTGGATCATTAATTTGAAATACCTATCTTTGTAAATGTGTTAGGTTTTGGATTTTTTTTAGACATTTTTTTAGATTGTAACACCCCTACTAAAAGTAATAGTGGAAGCATACCAGAATCAGGTGTCGCCCCATCCTGTTACTCAAAAAAGGGGTCTTTATAATGAAGAACCAAAAGTAGTAACCAAGGCCTATAGTGTTACAACTAACTCATACTGACTTGGTTATATACATATATAACAATAAGTCTCGTATATTGCAATCTCCATACTACATCAGTAATAAGGTACATAATCAAAAGAGAGACTGTCTGGACCTAGGCTGCAGTTACTGTGATATCGTCTCCCTATCCGTAGGTCTGCTCAGCTCCGAATCCTACAAAATAGTAAGATAAAAGACACGTGTGAGTGAAAAATCACATAGTGAGTTTCGTGTGTACCAGTGCTTTACAAAACAGATAAAGTAGAGCAATATTACATTTTTGTCCCAAAAGGGCACTACAAAAAATTTCTTTTTTTCTTTTTTTTTCTGCTGAAATTTATTCTAAAACTCTTTAAAGAAGAGTTTATTTAGAACTCAATCATTTTTAGAAGACTGTATCATTGCCCAAATTTTCAAATTACAGGAACTTCTCGAATAGAAGGTCAGCCTGTGCGTAAAGCTCATAAGGCTTTGCCTTCGGCGCCACGTCTTATTATGCTAAGATCGCAACCTATAGCACTCAACTATGTGTCGTTGGAGGGTAAGTACACCGCAGCATACTACCGAGAATGAATAAGAATACTACAACACACAATATTTTACTTGCCACCGTAAGCCAAGGGGTCCCAATACTGACATCATTCACCATCGAGGCGGCAAGGAGTCAAATGCTACTAAGTGTCCCTGCCTGGTATTCAGCGAATGACTCAAAAGTAAGATGTGCTTGCAAGCACTGCAAATGCCATGTGCTAAACGGCTAACCAGGACAACTTATCTAAATGTCCTATCACCCCGTTCGGAGTAAGACAATCCCTAGAACTAGGCCAAGTTACTAGGGTCATCTAACTCTAATGTAGGCTAGTACAAAGATCAAAGTCTGTGCTAAGTACTCAACGTTACCAATACCAACCCTACTAACTGATCAAGTCAGAGGGTTATTTGTTCCCACAGGATTTCCAAATCAAAAATTTTTGTGGCAAAAATATCATTTTCCAGAAATTGATTCCACTGACTCATAAGCTAGATAATTATTCCCATAGGCTCTGCAGAGCTAATTAGTTCATTCAATGGGCACACAAGGCCAATAAAGTAGTTTCCAAATGAAAATGTCATTTTTCAAAAGTCAATCTCATACCAAGAGATCATTTTTCAAAACCCTGTCAAAATAGGGTGAAAAGTTCCTTTCGTACATTCAAAAAGTTTCCAAGAGTATTTAGGTTATTTTGCCCGTACTCGATTTCAAAAGTCATCTCCAAGGGTATTCAGGTCTTTTTGCCCATACCTGATTTAAAAAAGGCTTCCCGTGGGTATTCGGGTCATTTTATCCTTACTCAATTTGAAAAGTATTCATAAAAGTTTCATTAAGGATATTTCAGTTATTTACCAAATATCCGATTCCAAAAATTTTCATAGAACATTCTAATAAGGATATTTGGATCATTTTCCAAATACTCGATTTTCAAAGAAACTTATTTCAAGAAATCCAGAATTCTAATCCTAAAAGAGGATTAAATTCAAAATTTCCAATCATGTTTTCATAAAATGTTCCAATAATGGCATTCTAGTCAATTCGTAAATACTCGATTTCAAAAATTACTATTTTCTGAAAATTACAAGTATTTAATCCAAAAAGTGACTAAATTTACAAAATTCGTGCTTTAATCATTCGTTAAGGTTTCCAAGCCAATTATGATGTTCATTTGAGCCCAAGTTGGCAAAAAAATAAATCTTGCTCAGATAAATCTTAAATATATTTAGGGATTTTCAAAATGGTGTAAAACATAGCATTTCATGAAAAACTAACGAATATTAGCCTTCAAAAGATTTTAGAAGTCAAAGGGACTCACCTCTTGTCCTAAGTAAACATTTATCGTTCACATGCCATTCGACTACTGTTTTAACCGTTTCTATCGTGTCGTTGGCCGTTTATGGGTAAACATACATCAAACATCATTTTTATGTTTGGTTGTGTTTTGTCGAAAAGTAGTCGACAGTTAGCCGACGTCCAGCCGGCGTGCTCACCGGTCAGCTGATGTCCAGCCGACGTGCTCGACGGTTTGCCAATATCCAGCTGACGTGCTCGACGGTAAAGAAAATGCTCAATAATCGTTCATGTCATTTTTTCGTCGTTTGTTGAATTCTTCCATTTTCCTTTTTACATATTGTTCATCTCTTCATGAACAAAGAATTATCTTCATGTTTGTCATTCATTTTAACCTAAAATTACATAATTAATCCCTCTTAAGTTCATGTATTTCCCAACCAAAATTCTAGAATTTCCCTTCTTGACACAATTTTGTTTCATGCATAATTTTTAATCGACAACTTTGATTTTGCTCTATGATATATCAAAATGATCTTAAGACTCTTAAATTTAATTCTGTGCATTTTTGAGTTTAGATTTTCGTGACATAATGCAGAGGTAAAACAGTCATAGTAGTTTGCCCTAACTCAACCATTCATGTTATCTTTTGATTTCATTTAATCTTTAACACATTGAGAACATTAAATTCATTCAATTTTCCCTTTGAATAATATTTGATCCTTCAATTTTTAGATTCCAACAGCTCATAAAATTTATGTTTATTCAACACAAATTCACTTCCTTCAATAAAACGTTAGCATAATTTATCCTTCTAACCAATTGACTCCCATTTTCATTCCACTTTGTTTATCATCTCATCAATGAAGATCAACCGTTTGAACTTCCATGAAAATTCATTCCTTCATCACACAAAACATTATCCATAAATTCCATAACCATCCAGCACACATAATCACACACAAAGTTTATATACCCTAGCTTTTGATCCAAAATCAAGACATGAAAATCATGTTTTTATGTTAGAATTAACATCAAAATAATCACCATTCACCCAACAACGTCTTTAATTCTAGCAAGGTAAGGTTTTACCTTGTGTATAGAACTCTTTGGTGTAATTTGCTACAAGAAACTCTTAAAAACACTCACAATTCACCAAGAACACACACTATTAACCTTTTCTCTCGCTTTTGCTAAGTTCTTTTGATTTCTTTTTCTCTTATTTTTCTCCCTTCAAATTGCTAAACTTCTGCTGTAAAACAGCCTTCCTACCACCACACATCAACAGAATTTTTGGCCAATTAATTCCTAATTCTATTAATTGTGTGGTGGTTTACATATAGGTGTGTTCCAATCATAAAAATACACACAATTTCCCTTAATTTTCTTCCTTAAAATTTCCCCTTCTCTTCATTCTTGTGGATGTCGAATTTCTAGCAGCTTTTTAGCCATTCCACCGCCTTTTCATGGTCAAAATGTTGGCCAATTAAATTGTGCAAGACATTAATTAAATGACTCCACAAGTGATGTGTTCCAATCACAATTAAACATATCATTCCTTTATTTGTTTTGTAATTCCTTAATTCGATGTGTCTTGTATGAATTCTTCATGCAACCTCTCATAAGTTGACATATGTTCATGGGCTACTAATCACAAGATGCCATACGTACCATTTTTTTTTTTACCGCGATTTCACTTTTTCTTCGAAATAATCAAAATTTGGGTCTAAAATAGGAAATTATTTTATTTTTACCATTCAACTCTAAAAATTTCACTGAATCTATTGGTAATACTTAAATTCATCAATTCTTTCTCAGTTTGGTCAAATTTGCAATCAAAATCATAGGCGCGGTCAAAATGACGAAAATTCTCTCAATAGCTCGAATAACTTAATTCACACCAAAAAGTGCTCTTCGTCGCACTGATCAATTTTCGTTCTCAGCGTACTCTCAGATTCTTATTTTATTATTAGTAGTAGCCTTCTAAAGATTTTAGGTATGGGTAGAACAAATTCAATAATTACATCCAAGTCCCGACAAAATGTTATTATACCAAAATATTCATTTCATTATACTGATAATCTTTTGTTCTGGCCATTAATACAATTTCTCATCCTATTACAAGTTGTAGCGAATCAGAGGTTAAATACAGGGTATTACAATCTCCACTCCTTACAAAAATTTCATCCTCAAAATTAGCTTACACCTGGAATAATTCTGTATACTTCTTCAACATCTTCGCTTCTGTTTCCCAGGTTGCATCTTGCACTGGATAATGATTCCATAACATTTTTACAAGTGGAATTTTCTTATTCTGCAATTCATTTTCAGCATACTCCAAGATTTTAATAGGGTTTTCCTCATACTTCATGTTTGGAGTCATCTTAGTAGGTGCTTTATTCAAAACATGTGCAAGATCAGCTACATACTTTCGAAGTTGGGAGATATGAAATACATTATGAATACCTTGAAGCCTTATTGGTAACTCCAATTGATAAGCCACCTTCCCAATCCTTTCGATAATAGGAAATGGTCTAACATACCTAAGTGCCAACTTCTTCCCTTGTCCTCTGGTTCCCAATTGCCATTGTGGATTCAACTTCAAGAATACATGATCTTCTTCTACAAACTCCAAATCTCTCATGCATCGATCTGTATAGCTTTTCTGTCTACTCTGAGCTACCTTCAACTTGATTTGATTATTTCCACAGCCTATCAAACATTTTTCAAGATCAAAAGCATCCTATTCATCCGTCCTCCGTCCTAAACTTTCCCAATACAATGGGGATTGACATTTTCTTCCATAAAAGGCTTCAAATGGGGCCATTCCAATTGTTGATTAGTAACTATTATTGTATGCGAATTTTGCATACGCTAAATTATCAATCCACTTAGTTCCAAAATCCAACGTGCATGCCTGTAACATATCTTTCAAAATACTATTCACTCGTTCAGACTGTCCAGCTGTTGTGGGTGTGCTGCTGTACTGAAGTTTAATGTTGTCCTATATCTCTATTACAAATTAGTCCAAAACTTCGAGATAAATCTAGGAGCTTGATCTGACATAATACTAGAGGGTACTCCATGTAGTCTGATTACTTCCTCTATATAAATCTTACTTAACTTCTCTAAAAAATCCCACTGGTTGATGGGAATGAAATGAGGGGACTTAGTCAGTTGATCCACTATAACCTATATGGTATCCTGTTGTCCCATTGCCATGGGTAATCCTGTAATGAAATTCATGGTAATGTCATCCCTTTTCAATGAAGGAGTTGGTAATGGTGGTAATAACCCTCCAGGTCGTTGTTGATCAACTTTCACCTACTGACAAATTAAACATCCAACCACAAAGTCTGAAATGTCCTTCTTTATACCAATCTACCAATAACACCATTTCAAGTCCTAATACATCTTTACTGCTTCTGGATGGATGGTATACTTATTTCGATGTGCCTCTGTTAAAATATTTTATCTCATTGCAGATTATTCCAGAATACAATATCGATCTTAGCAATAAATAATTCCTTCATTATCCTTTCGAAATTCACCTCCTCCCTTACTCACCTCCTTTTGCACTAACTTTTGCAATTCTTCATCTTTATCTTGTTCTCTCTTCAATTGTTGTAGGAAAGCATATTGAATAGAGATATTACTCATTCTTATTTCTCCGTTTACTGCATATGCTTCCAATTCTGGAATCTATAGCATTTGAAGAGCTAATAAATTCGCCTTCCCATTGAGGGCATCTGCTACTGTATTTTCTTTTCCAGGATGATATTTAATTGGGTACCAAAATTATTCCAAAAATTCAATCCACCTATGTTGGCTCATGTTTAAATCCTTTTAAGTGAAAACATATTTCAAACTCTTATGGTCGATGAAGACTTTAAACTCAGCTCCGTACAAATAGTGTCTCCATTTCTTAAGAGCAAACGCAATAGCTGCTAACTCTAAGTTATATGTGGGGTATTTTTCCTCATGGGGTTTCAATTTCATGGAGATATAAGCTATCACTTTTCTCTTCTGCATCAATACTTTTTCCAATCCTTCTTTTGACACATTTGTGTACACCTCATAAGGTTTGTCCATCATTAGCAATGTCAAAACAGGAGCATAACTTAACATTTTCTTCAATTCCTAGAAACTTTTCTCACACTTCTCAGTCCAAACATAAGGAACTTTCTTTTGAGTGAGTCGAGTTAAAGGTGAAGCTTTCTTAGAAAATCCCTCAATAAACCTCTGGTAATATCCTGCTAATCCCACAAAACTTCGTATTTTAGTTGGAGTCTCGGGACGTTTCCAATTAGTTACCACTTCAACTTTTGTAGGATCCACCATAATTCCATCTTTGGATATCACATGTCCAAAGAATGCTACTTCTTACAGCCAAAACTCATACTTATTAAATTTCACATATAATTTGGCCTCCCGTAACTTCTCCAGTACTTTTCGAAGATGTTGTTCATGTTCTTAAGGATCCTTAGAATACACCAGGTTATCATCTATGAATATAACAACAAAGCTGTTTAAGTAAGGCTGAAACGTCCGGTGCATCAGGTCCATGAAAATAGCGGGTGCATTGTTAACACCAAAGGGCATCACTCCAAACTCAAAATGTCCATATCATACGTTAAAGGTAGTTTTCGGTATATCCTCCTCCTGAATCCGAACTTGGTAATATCGTTGCCTTAAGTCTAATTTCGAAAAACATCCTGCTCCTTGTAACTGGTCAAACAATCAATCATAGGCAATGGATATTTATTCTTCACCATCACTACATTCAACCCTCGATAATCTATATACATCCATAGTCACTCATCTTTCTTCTTAACAAACAATACTGGTGCTCCCCAAGGTGAAGTACTGGGCCAAATGAATCCTTGCTTCTATAGGTGCTATTCTATAAGGAATTCTTGAAACTGGTTCTACCATTGGCACTAAATCAATAGAAAACTCTACTTTTCTCCCTGGTGGTAATTCCTTCAATTCTGTTAGAGAAACATCCAAATACTCGTTTATCACAGGGATATATTTAGGTTTCTTAACCTCTCCTGACTTATTAATCACATAAGCCAACTCTCCAATACACCCTTTCCTAATCATCTTCCGAGCCTTGAGTCCTGATGTAAAAGGATTACTTTTTCTTCCAGCCTCGCCTACAAATTCTAACATAGATATCCCAGGCCGACGGAATTGTACTACGTTATGTCTACAGTCAACTTAGGCATGATGCTGAGATAGCCAGTCTATACCCAAAATAGCATCGTAGTCCCCTATGGGCGAACATATCAAATCTCCACCAAATATTTCATTCTCTACCAAAATCTTACATCCCTTATGTATTTTTTCACTATTTATTTGTTTTCCCTATGGGGTACTAACAATCATTTCATATGAAGTTTCTTCCCCTTTAACCACCATAGTATCAAGAAATGAATTGGCAACAAAAGAATGCGCAGAGCTGGGATCTATCAATACTTTAGTATCATGATTAAAAATAAGGAGTGTATATTCCATTACTGTAGCATGATTATCCGTCTTTTCCAATGCAACCACTTGAGTATTCATTTGGGGTTTGGTAGGTCCTGGTCTAAAGGTAGAAGCCTGTCCTTGATTCCTTTTTCCCAGTCCTGGCCTCTGTCCCTGATTGTTTCTCCCTGGTCGACTCCATCCTCCTGTCCTTCAAGGGTGAGGGCAATTGAAAATCTTATGCCCTGCCTCCACATAGTTGTAGCATCTAAAAGAGGGTTGTCCTTCAATCGAGCCTCCCATTCTCTATATTTTTCCTTTCTTCTGCCATCAGGGTCCTCTAGATCGTTTCTGATTCATACCCCGAAATCCACTTCGATTTTTCTAAACCGCCTGTTCAATGTCAGCCATTTCTGCCCTACAAGCCATCTCTATTGTAGCATTACAACTGGTGGGAGCCGTGCTTGCCAATACTCTTTTTAACTTTGGCCGTAGGCCTTTCACGAAACATCTAATCCTATTTTGCCTCTGAATGTACCAGAAGTGGACAATATTTGTGTCTTTCTTTACTTTCTTAGATTTTTTTCACTAGTATTTTTCTTTAGTTTGTTTTCTTTTATTTAGGTATATCTTTATTTTGTTATTATTTTTCCTGTGCTTTTATTTAGGTTTTCTTTTGTAGGTTTGAATAGAGTCTTATTGAACAAGCTTTTCTATTCTTCTGCAAGTTTTAATATCTATTGGAACTTATTGCACTTGGGGAGCATTGCTTAACTTTCTACCTTCTTTATCATTTTTGGTCGCTTTGGAGATGCTTTCTTACGTTAATTTTTGGCTAATAAGGACATTGTCCAGTTTAAGTGTGGGGGAGTGGTTTAGTGATATTCTTTATCTAAGTTTTTTATTAATTATCTTGGTATTTTTTTGGTATCAAGTTAAATTTTAACTTTTTTAAATTTGAATTTTTGTGGTTTTCATTGCTTTAGCAAGGTTGTACTTCTCTTTCTTAATTGGATATGAGTTTTGTCATTCATTTGGTGGATTTTTATGAAATTGGCTTATTGAATAGGATATTGCTAGGATTTGAGAATTTGGATTAATCTTGTTTATGCATTAGTATTTGAATATTATTTGACTCATCTAGTTTGAATATGGAGAATATGATGAATGTAGGGAAAGTTGTTGGCTAACTCTTGTATTATGAGTTTAAATTTTGCTTAGCTTTGAATTGTGATAAGGAATGTGAGAAGATAAAATATCTTTAAGTGGAAAGATTGTGAAAATTATGAAAATTTGATTGTGAGTTGAAGCAAAATGAATTGATTGTTGTTTCCCCTTTGTTCGTGAGAAAAATGTTTTTGTTTGTTTATAGGGGCCAATACGGATAGTGAAGAGAAATCCACTTTCTTGATGCTATTAATGCCCAAAAGCAAAAGAAAGGAAGAATGTTGAAAAAATTATGAGTGATGACTAAAAATGGGCCAATACGGTGTGTGAAGAAAAATCGATGCACTTGAGGCTATCAATTCCCTAAGTCATTAGAAAAAAAGAATAGAGTGCTTTCCTTACACCATAACTTGAGCTGTGCAATTTTTGGATTTATAATGCTTAAGTTGGTAGATAGCTTGACTTGTGTGATTCATGTTATCTATGTTTTGGCTTGAAGGGTGAAATAATTTTCTTAGACTAAGATATAAACTTAATTACTTTGACTTCAAGAGTTTTGTGATGTTCTATCAAATGCTTCAAAGTTTTAATTATTTTCAAAAGGTTGGATGAATGGTAAGAGTTTTATCTAAAGTTTGAAAGGAAGTTATAATCCTTGCTATGTTTCAAATTGTTGGAATGAGTACAAGCGTCAGTTTTCTTGATAATTTTCTTGACTTAAGTGTTTTGCTTAAAAATAAGCAAAAGTCCAAGTATGGGGGTATGTGATAGGGGCTAAATTCATCACTATTTTTTTAGTTATTTAAGGTTAATTTGAGATACTTTTGATGTAATAATTAGGCATATTCTTACATATTAGACATTTTGCTTGGAAAAAGCATTTTTGAAAAATTTGTATAGAATTGAGTTGATTTCAAGCAAAAAGGTTAAAAATTCCAGCTTGCACCTGGCACTAGGTTTGGCTACTCACCAAGCACCAGGTCCAATCTGGAAAAACAGAGAAAATAGTGCAATGTTCAAGGGACCAAACAGAATGCATCTTAATGCGTATGGATTTAGGTGTAAAAATCATATAAAAATAAGCACATTCCCAATCAAGTTTAAATTAAAACGTTAATTCCAAATTACATATATGAGCAAGCGTACTCATCATTAACATAGCATAGGGTTTAAATGAGTGTCGATCCTCAAGGAACAAGTATGCATTAATCATTTTTCTTTCATTATTTAACTGAGTTAATAAAGTGAAAAAGAAATAAAAAAGAAAAATAAAATAAAATAATATATACATGTCAAGGATGGAGAATTACGTAACTCAAACCATTATTCCGGCAAACATGATCTTAAAGTACCTATCATTATCATAACTAATTATTCTCTTGGCATAAAAAAGGATTAAGATAGATTCACTTCTTTTTTCAATCAATGAAATCACTATCTTGTAGATAAATTAGCATTACTTAGTCTCGTCTCAGCTAATTCATCCAAAAGATGCATTAAACACAATCATTGATTAAATTCCCTTGGTCTCGGCGAACTTAAAGCATGAGGCTAACTAATGAATACTTTGTCTCGATAGACATCAACTAACCTTTAATTACCCAATTCTCATCAATTAACCCCCTTGGTCTCAGTGAGTTAATAGACAACAAATATGAAATCAATAATTTGAAACCACTATCAACCCCTTTGGTCTCAGTGAGTTAATGGAAAGAACTAACCAATTAATCTTGTAATAAGCGCAAGTAATTAAATACCAATAAGAACAATCAATTAATCAAAAGATCAAATAACTCTAAATATCATGAACACCTAAAATAATGTCAAATTATAATAAAACAATTAATATATCATTGTTCAAGACAAAGAAAACAAAGTAAAAGAAAGCACTCATAGACAAGCCTCATTCTTCTTCCTTTGAAGATTTTCTTGCATAACCCTTTTTGAATTGAAGAAGTCCTCCTTTGATTTGAGTGATTTTCTGTTATGATCTATGAATTTTCCTCTTTTCTCTAGTATTTTCCATCTATTTATAGGTTTAGGAAATGCCTAAACTCGTTGGTGTAGGGTTTTTGGCCGAGTAGAAGTAGGAAGATACTAAAATTCTGCAGATTACCAAAAACCGCGTGCAAAAATCAAGGCACCGCTCGCTCATCGAGACACAGCCGCGCTCGCCATGGTCGTTGCTTGGCGCCGATTGTGTTCTGTTTCTTCAGTTGTTCACCGATTTTTTCTTGATTTATTTGCACTGTTTTCCATAGTACAGTCGACGCTGATTCGGTTCTGTTCTGGACATTTCATTGATTTTTCGTCACTTCGAAGTGTATGCCAATAGCACGTGGCCAGCGCCGGTTCCTCTGCCTTGTCCAGCGCTGCCTCTGCTCTATTTTGCAATGTTTTTATCTTATTTTATCCCTAAAATGTAAAATAATACACAAAATACCTTTTCAAGAGTAAAATCTTAAATATGAAGGAATATGACTAGTTATTTGAATAAAATGTATCACAAAATGGCCTTAAATAACTAGAAAAAATATGACTAAAATTGGCCCTATCACACCTAGCACTAGGTCAGACCGGGACACGCGAATTCTACTCGTGATTTGGTGTCTTCCAAAGGATTTTAGTATTTTTTGAATCCTACTCGGTCAAGACTTCTTAAGTAATGAATTTTGGCATCAAAGAAATTTATTTAAACAAAAAAAAAAAAAAAAACACACACACACACACACACAAAAAGAAAGTAATGAATCCAAGGATCAAAACTTTCAATCACTCAAAGGATGGGAGATTCACCATTCAATGAGGATTATTGAAAAGAGTCTTCAAGGGAGAAGAATGGGGCTTGTCCATAAGTTCTTTTTTTTACCTTTGTTTTCTTTTTCTAGAATGATGATGTAATTAATACTTTCATTGTAATTTGATATTATTTTGAGATTCATAATTTTTTTAATTAATTTAGTTATTTGATTAATGTTCTATCATCCTTGTCATTTGATTACTTGTTATCATTAGTTGTTGATGCGTTTTCTTCTACTTGACTTGGGAAACGATGTTAGAAGTTCATTGCATTGATTTCATATTTGTCAAATCTTAATGGACTTGGGAAACGAAGTTCAGATTGAAGGACTATAGTGATCAAAGATTAGTTGATTTCACTTAGAGCATAGGGTCATTAGCTAATTTCATGTTTATGAAGAATTGAGTTTAATGCATTTTTTGGTTATGTTGGTTTGATTAGAAAATCTACTCATTTAATCAAAAGATAATGATTCCATGGATTTGGAAAGAAGTGGAGTCTATATAAGTGGATTCGTGACTTGGGAAACGATTGAATTTTACTTTATATTCTTTCATGATGCCAAGATGATGGTTAATTGAGATAGTTGCTAAATGGTTGATTATCATGTCTTCTAGGATAGTTGTCTAAATTACATATTCATACATCCTTAAGTTGTACATATTTCTTTATTTTTCTTTTTATTATCTTATTACTTTATTAGGTCAGTTAAATAATGAATTAAAAGTGATTAGTATGTACTTGTTCCTTTGAGGATCAATACATGTTAATTCCCAATACTATGCTTGCGATGAGTATATTTGCTCATATGTGTATTTTGGGATTAATGTTTTAATTAAAACTTAACTATGAAATGGATTTAAATTTAATAATTTTTATACACCCAAAATTTACACATGAATGTTTCCCTATCTCATTCTTCTTTTCTAAAAGCTTTATCCTAGGTCTATTCAATTCCTTACCACCCCTAATTAAGGGCAATCGCATTATCATTCTTGTGAAGGTTAAGAGATGGAGATAGAAAATCATTAGGCAAATGTGCTTTAACATGACTCATCTCTAAGGTCAATTTCCTTAATTGGTCCTCAAGATGGTGAATGCTAGTTTTGATCTTATTTTGAAAAGTGAGTGAACGAGATACAAGAGACTTAACCATATCTTTTTAGGACATACTTTGAAATGATTTTGAAGAAGGAGATGCATGTGTGGAAGGTTTGCTAGCTATAAGTCTTTCCACCCCTTGATTTTCCCATCTAGAATTTGGGAAATTTTCCCATCTCTCAAGGTAAGTGCTAGGAAAGGAATAGGCCCTTCCAAGCATTTGATTAGAACAACTTAAGGCATTGGCATATTCATGAAAATCGTAATTAGGACAAAAAATGATTAGGATGATCAAGAGAATTAAAAAAATGGCATCTCCTAAATTGTGAACTTGTTTCCAAAATCTTTTTTTTCCAAATTTATACAATGCCTACCTCACCTATGTTCCTAGTTCCAAAGGATCGTGTGTTAGATGCCATATTTTAAATTAAATTCGTAGCGGCTTGTGGAGTTTTATCCCAAAGGGCAGCTTTACTAGCCATATCAGGTAAGGACCTATCATGTTGATGCAATCTCTTATAAAAATATTGCACAAGTAATTGGTCACATTTGATGATATGGGCAACTAGCACAAAGTCTATTGAATCTTTCATAATAGTTTCATAGTGAATTCCCATACAATTGCCTAATTCCACATATTTCATTCCTAATTGATACAACTCTCAATGTAGGGAAATATTTTTCAAGAAAAAGCTTTTGCATACACAACCAATTAGAAATGGAATCTATAGGCAAATCATACAACCAATCTTTAGCATGCCCATACAAAAATGGGAATGCATGCAATTTAACAACTTCTCTCGGTAGCCAATAAAATGATGGCAAAAGTTGAATGAAACCTGAATGTAATTTAAATGCATGATTAACTTTTGGGAAAACAATGCATAGTGGATGATTATTTACAGTAGGGGCAGTATGTTCTTTAAGAGGTAAGTTGACAATCATTGTAGGAAAAAAGTAGGAAAGAATTCACTAAGTGCAAAATTTTGCTTTACAGTTAAGAATTGCCCTCCAATGGAGCAATTCTTTGCAAACTCATTATGAGCTATTTGATGTGTCCTCCTTAGTAGCCAAGAATATGAGCAACCTACAGGATAAAATAAAAACCAAATCAAAGAATAAAAAGTAAAAAGAAAACTTTGGCACGAAGAGAACTAATTCAACCAAGTATCACAAGAATCATTGAGTGATAAAAATGATCAAAATAATTTTTTTGTTCCCAGACAACCGCACCAAAAATTTGTTGTAGGTGGAGTATGACATAACAAATATAGGTTCATTAAAAATGCAATCGTTATGCACCAACAAATTTTAAACCTTACCCCTAAAGATATAAATTATCATAGTGAAAATTAGGGTATCGATCCCCCAAGGAACAAGAGAAGTATACTCTATAAGAAAACCCAATCAAATTTATGAATAGAAAATCATCTTGTGAACACTTCGTTAAACTAATCCTAGTGATAACTTATTTATATGTATGCACAAATAGGTTGGAAATTGAATTAAAAACTACCTAAAACTAATCCTAAATAAATTAGTAAACCAAAATCAAATAGGAAACAATATCAAAATAGGAAACTTCCAAATCAATTAAGAAATTACCATGCTTTAAATCTACGTAATGTGATCAAATTATGACACCAATCATTGAATTGATTATCTTGAGCAATGAATTTTAGGAACCTATCTTAAAGACTTAAATTCCCTATCCTTGCAAAAGTGGACTAACCCTTAGTTAACCTATATGTTAAAATCCCTAACTTAATTCTCAATCCAATCCAAGTTGATTAACCTTTTCTTAAAGACATTAATACTTCAATTAACCAATTTGATGGATTAAAAACAAAGTTGATAAGCATACAGGGCATCATCAATATAAAGTAACATACCCAGTTAACCTAAAAAATATGCACTTGAACATCACACAATTCCATATTAACTTAATCTAGCCAGTTAACCAAGTCAATATTTACTACTTAAACAAATTAATCAAAGATAAGTTATGTTATCAATACAACTTTGTAAATTAAAAGGTTGTTAACCTTAAACAATTAACTCAACAAAATTAATGAGAATAAGCCCTTGGAATTGCAAAAATACTCAAGAATAATCTCAACAATATCAAAGATAAGATGTTCAACATAGGCGAATCTCAAAGTATCAAAATCAAATAACAAGACAAAGCCTCAAAACATAAATAAAAACTTGAATTGTTTGAATGACAAAAAAACTAAGAACAAGTAAACTTGGAAATAAGAAAGAACTAGAGAAAGATTGAAAAATTTAAACATGGAAAGTGCACATTCTAAGGTCTTAGTTCTTCCTTGCACTTTTTTGTTAGAATGTATGCCCACGAAGACTTTATTTATGATGTAATTTTTTATTAAAATTAATAAAAATTTTATTCTCACAAATTGTTTGTGTCTACTCATTTTAATTTATGCATGATTACATTGGAAAAAACCCATTATGTTTAAGTAAGTGATCCATGTAAATGGTGGTATTTCACAGTAAGGTATAGATCACAGGTTACTTAACATATAAATTGTTGTTTCTTAATTGGATGATAAGAATGGAAATCTCATCATGATAAGATTATTATGTTGTGAATTCTAAATAGGGAATGGTTTACCTTTAACCAGTGAGTAGTCATCTCACTTCATAACATAAGCGTATTTCAAATACATAGAATTGGCATGTAATAGTAGTTTCTAAAAGTAATATATGGTAGAAACCCAGACTATTACTGCTATAGTGTGGACTTATACCCTATAGCTTGAGTATCGGTTAGTGGTCTGGCAAAGTTGGAAGCATATACTTTGATATACTATAGTTGGGGCTCTATCGTAGGACCAATATACTTGTATGTTGGGTATATGTGACTAATTAGTTAAGACAGACTCATGCAAGATAACTTCTACACTATATTATCCCTTATGACTATTTAAATGATCTAATAATCCATGGCCCCGAGGAACATGACTTGGGTGTTTCCTTTAGAGTAGCTCCCTAGTAAAGCAAAAATATTCTAGGAAATCGTAAATCATTGGAATAAAAGTTTAAGGATGGTAGATGTTATTTAGAGAGATGTTAGTATACTCTTCCTTTATAAATGTACAACGTTACGTAGAGGGATATATTTGTCATAACACTTATAGGTCAAAGAGTTTGCTAACTCAGCATCCCTTTGGGTCAATATTTTCTTATGATGGTACTAGGAAATAGTTAAAATGTAAACTATAACTATTTATACAGTAGGGATATTTTGGTCATTTTAGTTATCAAGGTGATCGAGCCGTCCATCTCATTAACACAACCTAAGCATATTAAATGCAGAGGTAAAATTATTTTTTGAACAGCTTCCGTTGTGGTTTTCTACAGCTTATTGTTGTTTCTATGGCCGCGATCCACTTTCAAGTGGTAACAGAGTCAGGTTTTATAGCTTAGAAGCATGCTTAGGCTTAATTAAAATTAGCTAGAGAATTGGTTTTGACTGTTGCTTGAGAACCTTCGTGTTTCTGGTATAGGTAGATTACTCTGTAAGTCTCATCGTCGAGACTTAGGATATGCTTTAATTTACATTACTTTGGTAGAGATCATGTAAACCTAGTGTTTAAGGGCATAGACACTTTTTTTGTTTTTGTTTTGATTCAATTTTGATTGAATTCTATAAAAAATTCAAGACTGTAAATGCCGTTGGAAATAAACGAAGAAGATCGGAGGCGAAGAAGAAAGGCAAAACTAGGCTAAGCTTTAAGAGTACCGGATGCGGCTTGTGAAAGAAGAGAAACGGAAGCTGGGCCAGGAAAGCAGAAGGCCGGCAGTGGTTTGAGGCCAAAAATGGCCTAAGCCGCGGCGGGCTTAAGGCCAAGTCAGCCGCGTTAGCTTAGCTAGAATCGGCCGCAGTTTGGACAGTTTTCTTCGTAGGTCGATTGTGGGCACGAGCGAGTCATCCAATTCAGCAACTTTTTATCCTATGTGGCGGGTGCATGAAGACCAAGGAAAATTTTAATTATTTTTCTTGCAATTTTCTTTTTTGTTTTAGGTCCCATACTAGGCGAAGTTGTTATTTTTTGCATAATTAATATTCTTGAAATATTTTTCCTAAAAAATAATAGTATGAGATTTAGAATTAAACAAGATAATTAATTAATTAATTAATATATTTAATTCTATTATTTAGACACCTTGGTTAAAAAAATAGAAAAGTATGAAAATATTTACAGTTTTCGGACATGCTATTTTCTTTTGTAAACCTATGTGCACGTTTCTCAAGGACAAAGTCTTGGAAATTTTTCACAAAAAAAAAAAAAACATTTTCTTTAGTTAAATGGTTATTTTTAGCTTAAAACAAAAATTAATCCCAAGTTATTCTCTTAAAGGATTTTATTCTTGACATAGAGAATATTTTGGATTTAGATATTTTTGTAAATTAAAAAAGATAAACTATTTTAATTTATTTTTACAAGAAAATTATTTTTGTTAAATAAAACTTGAGACTAAAGTCTCTAAAAAATTATAAAAGGAAATTTTTGAAATCATTAAGTTCATAACAAGGCAAAATTATTCCATAGAAAATCTTTTAAAAGATTTTACCTTGACATAGAGATTTATGGATGTAGACATTTTACAAGAGTTAAGGGATACTTAATGGGATATTTTCAAAAGGATATTTTCTAGAAAACCTATTTTTGAAGACATAAGTGGGATAAGGGTTCCAACAGCTCTACAGCTTTCATCGCGGGCCTCATTAGGGATCTTGTTTCCCCTTGCGCCACCTTAGGAGTGAATCTGCATAGGATTTAGATTCCACAAGGATTTAGATATAATGAATTAACATAATTGATGCTAACGACACGTACTATGATTGGCCAGCTCACATTGGAGATCATAGTATGTGGATTGTCCATAGGAGATTAGAAGAAATGACCATCCCCTCATTAGAGTTATCTTCTGGATCATTAGTTAGAGGGGTAGTCGATTTGTGGAGGTCAACTGATGTGTATGAATTTGGGTATCAAAATCACATAAACACTAAGCAGATTCCCAATCAAGTTTACATTAAAACATTAACCCCAAATTACACATATGAGTAAGCGTACTCATCATTAACATAGCATAGGGTTTAAACGAGTGTCGATCTTCAAGGAACAAGTATACACTAATCATCTTTCTTTCATTATTTAACTGATTTGATAAAAAAAATGAAATAAAGAGGAAAATAATATAAAATAAAAACATATACATGTCAAGGATGTAGAATTATGTAACTTAAACCATTATTTTGACAAACATGATCCTAAAGTACTTAATTATTATCATAACTAATTATTCCCTTAGCATCATGAAGGATAATATAGATTCACTTATTTGTCCAATCCATAAATCCCTATCTTCTAGGTAACTTAGTATCACATATCCTGTCCCAACCAATCTTACCCAAAAAATACATTAACCATAGTCCTTGATTTAATTCTCATTCCTGGTAAATTATACATGAAATTAACCAATGAATCCATATATTGGCAGACATTAACTAAACTTGAATTACTTTATCCCTACTCTTAACCCCTTTGTCCAAGTAAGTTGAAAGCTAACAAATGCGAAACTAATGAATTGAAACTACCACCAACCCCTTTGTCCAAGCAAGTTAATAGAAAGACCCAACAAATCAATCTCGTAATAAGCACAAGTAATCAAATACCAAGAATAACAATCAATTAATCAAAAGATCAAGCAACTCTAAAAATCATGAATATCTAAAACAATGTCAAATTACAATAAAACAATTAACATATCATTGTTCAAGAAAGAGAAAACAAAGGAAAGAAATAGATACTCATAGACAAGCCTTCTTTTTCTTCCTTCATAGACCCTCTTATACAATCCTCCTTGAATTATTTATCTCGAGAAAATATTGGTGATGCATTCTAAAATATATCTAAGTCCCTACATTGTGCCCCTCACCTCTTCTAGGGTAAATTGGCCTTTATTTATAGGCTTACAAGGTTCTTAAAAGAGTCATAAGTAAAGAAGAAGAAATTACCTATAAATATTCTAAAACAAAAAAGGATTAAAAATTGCAAAATAAAAACCTAAGAAAAATTAAATAAAAAAAACACTAAGGAACTGCCATTGACTTTGTGAAATTGAATTTCAATTTGGATTTTTAATTTTGTTTTATCGTGTACTGCTGAGGCTGATGTTGAATTAGAATTGCTAAAATCGCCGAAATTATGGTGTTGTAGTGTCGGCTCGATTTGAGCTACCATCCGAATTACTTCTTCTATTTGTGCCTTGTTGTCGGCTCAATTGAGCCATTTACCTTCTCATGCTCAGCCACTGAAACTTGCTGCCGACTTTGTCTTCTTTTGTTTATTTCTTTTGCAGCCCCTTTTGTTGACTTCTTCTTCACTTTGTTATGCTCTTTCTTCTTTTGTTGTCGGCTTAATTACTGTGACCGAGCCATGGCTTTTTCTTAGCCATTTTTCTCCTTCTCCAATTTCAATTGCAATTGCCTATTTCATTCAATTTCTTTTTGCTTCCAGTAGCTAACCGGCGCCGACTGTCCTTCTCGGGCTGGCGCTGCCTCTATTCTGGAAAATCACACAATTAGCTCTAATTTTTTTTTATTTTTGCATAAAATTATAGAAAATCATTTTTATAAGAGAAATATCAAATAGGAAGGAATATGACTAGTTATTTTACAAAATGGCCTCAAATAACTTGGAAAAATATGACTAATTTAGGCCCTATCATCAACACACTTAACTTAGAAAACTATTATTCTTCCGAAGAAGCTATGTCAATTCTTCTATGAGCCAAACTGATCATGTTAGAGATTATAATGATAAGGTTAACTATTATTGGTTTTAATATGAGGATAAAGTACACAAATTATTTGTTTTCACAAACTACGATTTTTTTTATTTTTAATTTTAAAAAATGGTCGATGGAGGTTCTTTCAGTCCTTTGGCTGTTATTCTCCAAGAGAATAATATAATGGGTCCAAATTACGTAGATTGGAAAGGAACCTGGACAAAATACTCATTGTGAAACAGTATAAGTATGTCTTATATGAAACCTTCCCTATTATCAGGGAGGGTTCTATCGAGGAGGAGAGTGAGGAGGAGAAAGCATGGAAGAAAGCTGACAAGATATCTCGTTGCTACACATTGGCCTCTATGTCTACTGTGCTCCATTCTAAACACGAGCACATAACTAATGCCTATGATATTAGCACATCACTGGCCACTATATTTGCTGATAAGAGTCGGCCTACAAGATAGGAGGCTCTTAGAAGGATCATAAACACCAAGATGGCTGAGAGAGCTTCAGTTAAAGAGCATATGCTTAAAATGATTACCGAGAGCCAGGTGGGTATAGTTCTTGAATCTTTGTCGAGCTCTTTTACTCAATTTAAGTTAAATTACAACATGAACAAGTTAAATATGAGTTTAATAGAATTGATGAAAGAGCTCCAGGTAGCAGAGAAGGTTATAAAGTCACAGTCCAAAGCCATGATTGCTAAGGCTTCTTTTACAAGAACTGGGGCCAAGCCTAGAAAGTTCAAAAAGAAGAAGAGAAATACAGCAGCCCAGCCCAAGTCCCAGATCAAAGATAAATCAAAATGCAAGTGCTTCAAGTATAGGAAAAAGGGACATTGGAAAAAGTATTGTCCAGATCTTCAGGCCAAGAAAAACCCTACAGGTATATTCTACATATCCATACTATTAAGTCCTTAGATTTATGAAACAGTGTAAAAAGAAGTTCTTCAAATCATTGCTTTTGACTCGGACCTATTCTAAAAAGTCGAGGTATTTCGAAGTGTTTGTTGACACAGACAGAGTTAGGGAAAACTTTTGAAATTATTTCTTGTTTATTATCTAAAGTCTACATCAATAGTTGGATCAATTTTCACTCGACTTGTTGATCCGGGAGCCACTAATCATATTTGTAACTCCTTGTAGGGGCTTAGGAAGATAAGAAGACTCTAGAAGGGAAAACATGGACCCCACAAGGGGAATGGAACACAAGTATAGGCGCAAGCAGTGGGAGAGCTGAAACTTCTTTTTTATTGTGATAGAATAGTTATTTTGAAGGATAATTTATATATACCTGGTTTTAGACAGAATTTTATTTCAATAGCAAGACTAATAAATTATGGTTATTCTTTTTCTTTTCATTCTGGTATTACTATTAGTAAAAATGGAGAAGTTTTACGTATTGGGCACATGTATGGAAACATATTCTTCATAAATCCTATTAACAATCTAATAAATAACTTTCAAAGTGAACTTTTAAATAGGAAGAGAAAGACTATTGTCAATGATTTTTATCTATGGCATCTAAGATTGGGTCACGTTAACTCAGCTAGGATTTAGGGGTTAATCCATGATAGTCCTTTGGGCTCATTGAGATTTTTAAGTAGGCCTCAGTATAAATCTTACCTTATAGGGAAGATGACCAAAAGGCAAATAAAGTCAAGAAGATATTGAGTATTGTTTATATTGATGTGCATGGTCCATTATCTATACCAGCGAGAGGAGGGTTTGAGTATTTCATCACTTTTACAGATGATTGTATAAGTTATGGTTGCGTGTGCCTAATAAGGAGCAAGTCTGATTCATTTAATAAGTTTAAAGGGTTTAAGGCTAAAGTGGAGCGTCAAACAGGTAAACTGATCAAACCTTATGATTGGATCATAGTGGAGAGTACCTTCTCGGTGAATTTAAGGATTACATAGTACATCATGGAATAGTATCCTAGCTCTCTACGCCAAGGACACCTTAGCAGAATGGAGTAGTTGAGAGAAGAAACAAGACATTGATGGAAATAGTCTAAAGAATGATATCTCATGCTATTCTTCCAGTTTCTTTTAGGGGATATGCCCTGGAAACAGCGGCATACATATTGAACTTGGTACCTTTTAAGTTAGTACCTAAGATGCCATATAAGATGTGGACTGGGTGAAAGCTAAGTCTGAATCATCTCAGGATATGGTGTTGTCCAGCTTATGTACCGATCAAGGGAGATAAGCTAAACCAAGGTCAGTATTAGGCTACTTTGTTGGGTATCCAAAAGGAATAAAGGGTGGCTATTTTTATCATCCCAATGAGAAAAAAATACTAATACGTACCAATACTAGATACTTGGAGAATGATCTAAGTACATCCACAAAAGGTTCAACTAGGATGGAATTCGATGAGAAATTATCTCCTGAATCAACTTCTTATATCCTGATTATTAAACAAAAAGAGGCACAACCTCAGGAATATATACAAAGAGAGCCCCATTGTAGTGGGAGGATATATAAGGTTTTAGATAGATTGATTGGAGAGGTTTCTGACCTAATCTCCTATCATCAAGAATAAGATCCTACTAGATACGAGAAGACTATTGCTGATGTCAATGCAGACCTATGGCATGAAACAATGAAAGATGAAATTGAGTCTATGTACTTCAATCAAGTTTGGAATCATGTAGCTTCGCCTCAAGGGATAAAACTTATTGGGTGTAAGTAGGAATATAAGAGGAAGAGATGTGTATATGGGAAGGTGAAAACCTTCAAAGATAGGCATGTAGTGAAAATGTATACTTAGAAAGAGGGAATTGATTATAAGGAAACTTTTTCCCTAGTTGCCATACTTAAGTCCATGTGTATCCTTCTTGCCACTGCATATCAATATGACTATGAGATATGGCAGATGGATGTCAAGACGTCATTTCTTAATGTTCATCTTCGCGAAGACATCTATATGTCCTAACCAGAGGGCTTTATTGCTAAAGGCCATGAACATATAGTTTTGTAAGCTTAAGAAGTCTATTTATGAACTTATGTAGACAACTAGAGTATAGAATATTTATTTTAATTAGACTGTAAAGTCTTATGGTTTCATTCAAAAGGCAGATGAACCATACATGTACAGGAAACTTGAAGGCAATAATATAGTTTTTCTTGTATTATATGTGGATGATATTGTACACATTAGAAATGATTTAGGGACATTATCATCTACTAAGATTTAACTGTCTAATCAATTCATTATGAAGGACTTGGGAGAAGCTAGTTACATTCTTGATATTAAGCATCTTAGAAATACGAAGTAGAGAATGTTAGGTTTATCCCAAGCTATATATATTCACAAGATGTTGATCAAGTTCAGCATGGACTCATGCAAGGAAGCACCAATCCCTTGTAAACATAGGTTGTCTTTATTTTAAAAGGAATATCCTATGTCTAAAGAAGAAAATGACAAGATGAATAGGATTCCCTACGCTTCTACTGTGGGAAGTCTCATGTACACCTTATTATGTACTAGGCCAAATATCTACTTTATTATGTACACCTTATTATGTAGGCTTAGTCAGCAGATATCAATCAAATCTTGGAGAGGTTCATTAGCAAGCTGTAAAAATATATTCTCAAGTACCTCAAGGGAACGAGAGATTATATGCTAGTTTACAGGGCTGATGACTTAATTTCTACAGAATACACAGACTAAGACTTCTAGGAGGATAAGAATAAGAAAAAATCCACTAGTAGATATGTTTTCTTGATCCTCAATATGCTCTTTGTTTATCTCTTTACTATCCACATTTTTCTTTTTATCTTACCTCCACTCTCTTTTCTTTTCTCACCTTCTTGCTTATCTCTCCTTTCTTTTTCTCTCAAATTTGAAGAAGACTCTATTTTCAACTCCTTCTCCTTTCCATTCCTCAATTTTATCTTCAACCACCTCTTTTGTCCTCCCCCCCCCCTCTCCCATCTTCTTTTCTTTCAATCTTTTTCCCTCTCTATTCATCTTTTGTTTTTCCTTTTCCTCCCCATTTTTTTTTCCTTTCTTACCCAAAATATTTTGATCTCTCAAAACCTTACTAAGAGATAAGGGAATTAGTGTGATCTACTTTCCATCCTTCTTCAAAGAGGAAGTATTTATTTTCCCCTTATAGACCATGTTTCTATAAAAAATCCAAGCTCTCCCAAACAAAATGTGTCCGACATGTATGGGATATACATCACATATTACTTTATCCTTATACTCTCCCATGTCAATTGCAACCTTCGCTTACTTATTCACTTTCACTTCACTACAATTGTTTAATTAATGAAGCTTGTAGGGATTAGGGTGTTTCAAGATTTCTAGTTCTAACTCCTCTACTAATATAACACTAATTAAAAATTTAAAACTTCCTCCATTAATAAGGATACTACATGGATTTTGCTTAATTAGACACTTTGAAAAGGAAATATTTTTTCTTTGCCTATCATCTCATTCTTCACTCTCACAAGCATCCTCAATCTTTCTTGCTACTCCAATCAATGGACAAGTTGGCTCAAACACTATCCCTCATTTACAACCTACTCTAACCTAGCCCTTCTTTTCTCAAAATTGTTAATTGGCTAAATACAGGTAGGTATAAGTAGCTTGTTTGGGGTTCACTCTCCCAATCACTAGAGCTTGTTTCTCAACAACGACATTAATTTTTTTGGCCAAGTTAGTCTTCTGTTCAACCTTTTGCTGCCCAGTGTCCTTTTTCTTCACAATCACATGGCCCATAAAATCTCTTATTGGCCAATTTTTGCCTATAGGTGTAATTTCTACTTCTTTGCAACTTATCCTTCCTCTATTGTGGCTTATTAGGACAATTATATAAGTAATGGTCTTTTTCCCAACAATTAAAGCAATCATACTTCCTATTCTTTTGCACATACTCCTTTTTCTTTTGCACTCCATTTTTTGAGTATTTTTTAAAACTACCATTTGCTCTCTTTTGAGGTCCTCCTCATACAAAAACTCCATCCCTCCAATAATCTATACTCTCATATTCTTCCTTTTCATATCCACCATTTCTACCTCCACTACTATTTTTCCATTTATCACAATTAAACAACATTTTATATTCAACTTCATATCTCCAATCTTTCTCATCAAATCTATCACATTCTCCTTTACTTGAAAAGATATTTCATAAAAATTCCTCCAACTTTGAACATTCATAGATGATGAGCTTTGTGAATCATATGAACTCTCATAAGCTATTCTTCATAATGTATACTTGTAAAATTTGAGCAGAAACACACAAGAATAGTTCCTCACTTCGCTCTCTTACACGTTTAGCACTCAATTTTGATGGTCACTCTTCACTCATGTTTGCACTCTTCTTTGGCTTTTATAACAATGAGCTCACACCTCTTGCCTTTTTCAACTCTCAAATTTGCTTACTCAAATTCTTCCCTACTCTTCGTAATTCAAAGGAGTTATCTTAACTTGATATAGTCAACAAAACTCTATGTTTTATATATTTTCATATGGTTATTTTCTTCTTCCATTTTTCATAGGCAATTTCATGTTTAAAAAATTTGGGAGTATAATTCTGCATCTCGCGAGAGATAATTTAATACTTTTTAAATTAGTTATTGTCCTTAATAGATACCAAACTAATTTTATACACAGGATTTTAATAGCTTTGACAATCTTTAATTGAAATTTATCTCCTAAAATTGATTTCTAATTTTGTATCAGGGTAGCTCGTGTGTTGAAAATTTATCTTTTTGCTATTCAAAATAGGAAAATTTGGCTACATCCCAAATTATCAGGCAAAAAAAGGTATTTAGTTTTCCTTGGATCTAAAAGTGTACTGGTTTTTTACTTTTTTTGGGCATATTGTAATTTGGTAGTTATCTCTTGCGTTTTGTATGTGTGTTTTTAGCAAAATTGCTCTTTTTTCCACTATGCTTAACTGGCATGCTGCTAACAAGAATTTTGTAATTTCGGATTGTTTTTGTTTTGTGATTTCAGAATGTTGTTCTCTACAGTGTGTCTACAGATTCCATATTAGATAAAGGGAAGAAATATATGTTGTTTTATACTTCTATCATAGTAGTATTTGTCAATTGCATGTGCAGTGCTTTGGTATATGTTTTCATTTGCCTTGAAAACCTAAGAAATGTACACACACACACACACACACACACACACACACACACACACACACACACACATATAGGAAGAGAAAGGCCTAGATATTGGAACAAACTAATTGTAAAAACATTTGCTTTGTTTTTGGGGGTATAAATTCTTTTGTGTATGTCCATTTCAATTAAATGCTATTTTTTGAAATACTGAGATGGTTTTTAGTTTGATTGAAATACATAGATCTCCCTTTTAGTGTCAATTTCGTTAAATTGTTTATATCAAAATTTGGCTATATTTTGTGGAAAGTTGTGGTATGTATTTCGGTCTATTTTGTTAATAAATCCTAATTACGGCTTTTTTTTCACACTCTTAGCAATATGGAAACTCTTAATTATGCCATTCGTATGTGAAGAAACTCTCAATTATACCTTTCTATAAAAATGTTGACTACATCTACTTTTAATAATCAAAGCACTACTTCAACTTTTAATAATCAACTAATGCTTCTATATTTTTCCCACCATAAGATTTTAGAACTGCATTTTTTGTACTACATTTCTGCTTGAGAAACTCTATGACCTTCTGTATTTTTGTATATATATATATATTTTGTATTGCATTTTTCTTTTAGGAACCAATAGTTTTGTATTTTTGCCATTGCATGATTTGAAATTTAAAATAGCTAGTTTTTCTTTTCTAGTTCAGCTCGTTTGGGGATTGGCCCGTAGGTTTCTTTTGTAAAGCATGTAGTAGTTTCTTAATTTGGAAAAGTTAGTTTCTTAAGGTGTATGCTTGGTGGTCCAAAAGTATTGGTTTGTCTAAAAATTTTCCTCTCTCCTTCATAGTGCTAAGTATGCTGACTTCATGTTTAGGATTAGATGATATCTACTTTGTACTCCTAAGGAAGCAATATTGATGGAATTAGTTTTTGTTTTTTAGTATATACTTTTGTATTGCACTTTTCTTTTAGGAACCAAAACTTCTGTATTTAGGCCACCATATGATTTTTGTACTATATTTCTACTCGAGAAAATGTTAATGCTTCTGTATTTATCCTCTTTTTGCTGTAATTTTATTTGCATTGTATCATCTATTTACAGTCTTAAAAAGCATATTTTCTTCAGTCCTTTACAATTGTTTAATTAAGTCAATAGTAATTGTTTCATTTTCATCAAATTTTCCCTTGGGCTTTTGTCATGCAATTGATATATGATTTTAATCTGACAATTAATGAAGAGTGGTGACAATTTCATATTTGCATTAGGTAAAGAGGAACATAATATTAATTTTGACTTTAGGTGCCATATAGAGGTGCCGTTTTTGGACATCTAAACATGAAGTCTGCTGGTCTCTGTTTAGATTGAATGGACTCTTGTCAGCATCTTTTTTTTACCTAAAACCTTTAAATAAGAAAGATCTCATTCTAAGATCAAATAATACTAACCTACTAGAGGTAGATCCATTGAAAATTCAAACAAATGAATAGAGAATTTGAATGGCAATCATGAAAATTCACTATCAACTAAAGGAATCCTAATGTAAGATACTCAAGCACAAGATTTGATCGTTCTTATGAATACTATTTTGAAACTACATAAAATTTTCAATGTTATCGAATTAGAGTATATACATGTAAACAATTTCCATGATAATTGATGATGGTTTTATTCATCTCTATTATCTTTTTGTTGGATAAGTGTCTTATGCCATGCACTATGGTTTTCATCAAAATGTGGTATTCACTAAATTGTTTATAGAACATGAATTATGTTATCAGCAAAAATATTTCGTTGTTAACAATTGGGGGACAAAATTTTAGGAAAATTTACCTACTTTAGTATCATACAATGCATTTACACAAGATTTCATACATGCACTAAAGGGCAGTCGTGTATATCCTTTTGCAACTTCTAGCTCTAGGAGCATGATATTATATTTTTATTTTTTAAAAGCAAGTGCTTCTTGTTAGTGTTGTGCCCTAGAGGCAATTACTTGTACTTTGTAAATGACACATTTGTTTTATAATATAAGGCATTATTTATCTTTCAGTTTGTTTTTTTTTTTTTTACTTTCATATAAAATAACTGTTAAATAAAATTCCTAGTACAACATTGTGTTAAAGAAATCATGATAGAGATATGATGTGATATTCCTACTACACTGTATTATGTTATTACTTAAATAATCTCTAGTCGTAGTATTAATGAGATAAGATGTCATTAATGCGTTAAGACTAGTACGTGTTAGACTTCCTGATCTAGTCAGGTGGTGGTTCTCACATTCGTAAGTATTATGATACTCAAAGTTAACACGTGGATACTTGTTAATAAAACAAGTACATTGGATAACCTAGGTATGAGAAAATCACATGGATAACTATTTAGTGCCAGTGATAGAATCTCGCTATAGCAAGCATGCAAATATTCTTGGACTTGAGATCGCTAAGGTACTTTGTTTGTTGAGCATTGTACTTTGATTCCAATCTCTGGAGCCAGATCCAAGGTGGTCTATAGGATAGATATTAGGTATAATGTGAGGTAAATAAAAGTAGTTGAGAGGGTCAATAAAGGATTCACCACTCCTAATTGTATGGGTGAATATCTCACGGCTACTTGTTGGAATTACTACTCGTGAAATCCTTGGCTAAGGTGATTGTGTATTGGAAAAAGTTTCAATTGATACACATGTAGAGTAGTGGATTTCCGTTACAAGTACTATTATATTCGGGCTATTATATTCTGGAGAGAGTTTGCACTAATTTCGTACTCTAAACCGAATGAGATATAATATGGTGAAAGGAATTTATTGCACTGTAGTTTGTTATTGAAGGATTCATGTCAAGCCTTTTGACTTTCTGGATTCTTGGGTGGTTATGATGTGGTGTTAGATACTGCTCACGATCTACTAAATATGGATTTATTAATTGATGAATTAATAAGCCAATTCTTATTAGAATTAATAGGTTAATTCTAAATTATTAAGGATTATTAATCTCAAAAATATTTAGATTAATTCATATTCGCTACCAATAGACTGGGAAACCTAATAGGTTACACACAATAGAGGATTATGTACTCAAGATGTTATTTGACAACATTGTGGAGTTAATTGTGAGATATAGTACTAATTGTGGCCAAATTGTAATTAGTTATAATTTTAGGCCAAATTGTTTTTGCTAAAACTTATGGTTTTCAATTGAAATTTGTGAATTCTAATTTGATTAGAATTCATAGAAATGTGTTTCTGTGATTTTTTTAGCATAACACCGGAGTTAAAACCTTGATATATTTTGATATGTTAAGAGAATTGTTCTCTCGGCTTTAACAGAAAAAAAAAAAAAAAACACAGAACATGCACACAACTATTCCTTCTCTTCTCTGTGAGTAACTGTAGCTGCCAAAAAATTCTCCTAGCAAAGAATTTTTGGTAATCTTTGAGAGCATACCTCATGTGGACACTGTTAGAGGGAGTTCTATGCTTGGACTCCAGTGGCAAAGACGTTGTTTAGCTGATAGAAGCCAGACGCGGTTTGTGCTAGATCTCGCCTTCAGCAGTTGAGGTTTTGAGCAACAGAGAACATGTATTTTTCTATTTTTTTTTATCCGTACCAACACATGCGGTCCTCCTGTCTAGAATATTTTATTTCCACTACGTAATGCATATCTGATGCATTTAAGGATTCTAACAGTGGTATTAGAGACACTTGTATATGATTTACAGATCAGTATTTTGCCATGAAACTGTTTCATTGGAGTCTATGTTTTCTTTTGTGAAAAATTATTTCACGTAAGTATGATGTCTGGAAGTTGTTTCGGCTTTTTTCTTGAAATTGTTTCAAGGATTGTGGTTCTCTGTTGAGTTCAAAAATCGTTACAATGCATATGGTTTTCTTGAAAATTTAATTTTTTGGGGTTTGGATGCAACACATAATGCTTCTGTAAAGGTTATAAAAGGTTTCAAAACTATTTGAAGTGGTTTTATGTCTCGGTCTATTCTATACAAGAAACCGATGTAAACTTGTTTGATTTTCATGAAAATTAGTTCTCTAAAAAAATTATAGTATCATTTCAATGCATCTGTGTATTCTGCTTGTGTGAAGTAAGAAAGTTTTCTGTCTGGTTTAATTTTTTGCATAACAAAATGTTTATTTTGTAAAAATTAAATGTAAATGGAAATTGTTTTGTGAGGTTTTGAATTGCAGGTTTGTGAACACTACTAGAAAAACACGAACAGAAGGTTTGTTCTCTGAAATACACTGCAAAAATCATCAGAAAATGATCTAGAAATAGTTTTTGGAGAAGAACGAAGAAGTTGCCTCAAGGAGCGGTTCGCTGGGAGCCAAGCTGTAGCTTAAGGCACAATTGGCCCAAGCCGTGCTCGCTTGGGACTTGCTTCCCGAAGTGTAGCTTCTGTGGTTGATCATGGGGAGGATGAACATCATCCTTCTCAGGACGAAATTTTGTCATTTTATAAATAATAATAAAAAATGATTTCGTTTGTGTTTTGTTTTCCCAGTGGCCCATGGAGTTTTTTTCCCCCCCGTTTCACTCAATGCCCAAAGCTTCCCAAAAATTATGTTTTGGGACGAACCAAGATTAATTTCTAAAATTGGTTTTGAAAATTAATATATATTATCTAAAAATTGATTTTAGATATGTAAAATAAACAAGTTTTTTTTTTTTTTTTTTGTTAATTCTCATTTTGAGAATTAAATCTAATTATGATTAGTTTTTAATGGGACCCATGATTTGGGATAAAATTATATTTTGAAAATTAATATATTTTTTAAAATATTGATTTTAGATTATATATTATTATTTAATTCCTAAAATATGATTTTAGCAATTAATAAATTTTCTAAAATATTGATTTTAGATTTTATCCTAAATTAAATTTCTAGAATTTAATTTAAGAACTTAAATCTAAATTTGTTTTATTTTTCCAAAATAGAGATTTTGGAATAATAAAATTATATGTTTAATTTTGTTTAAGAATAATTAATGGCATGGTGAATGGTTATGGACTAAAACCAAATTATATTTATTCATGAATTTTTACAGTTTTGGTTTTTATTAAATAGGACCTGCGAGTCCTGCCTTCTTTAAAATTATTGTGTAATTCTCTTCTCATCTAACTGTCCTCGAATGTAACTGAGGTTTCTTTATCCAGGAAATTTATGCAATTAGATTACAAAAGTTAGATAGGGATAGAATTATTTTAATTTTTGCAAATGGCGACCAAAACAAGGCAACAAGTTAAGACATTCTACTTAAATCATGCATGAACACATAACGTTAACCATGTTAAATTCCTTTTTGGATCAGGAAAATTAATTTAGGGAAAGTCCGTAACCATACCATGTAATCGCTTTATTACCATAGTTATCAATTTATGTGGTTTATTAATATATTTATGTCATTTGATGAAATCACTAAAAGAATAAATCACTTAATTAATATTAAACTTAATTCCTTGCATTAATATAGTAAGAACAAGAGTCCTTTTTCAAGACTAAGTTGTTGGGCAAACCCATGCCTACTCGACATCAGTCATCTTCAAGCTATGGAAATAAATTCCTATGGAATTGAATTCCTAATTAATGGGTCGGGTTTAACTAAATTTTTTATCCCAGTTGGTCTAACTCAGGCATAAAGAAATTTAGAGGAAATATTGGGGTAGCCCAAAAGGCTTTAAGATTAAAAGATATTAATCACCCAATAATTTGGTAATTACATAGGATGTAATTGGTATTGGATACCTACTAATGAACTTAAGGGTGGCTTTTTGGGCAAACCTAAGGTTATTCTTGGGGAATTTGGATACTGGTTCACTAGGAAAGCTTCCAACGGGCTTTTTCGAATCAATAGTGGGGACTATTGGTTTGAGTAAAATAGTGGAATAACAATACATTTAATTAAAAACCTAATTATTTGCATTACATGTGTATATACAGTTAGCTAATTTTTTTATCTTTACATCTAGGTCAACGTGCATCATGTCAACCAACCTAAACTTACAGAGCATCTTGGAGACTAACAAACTAACTGAATCGAACTATCTCAACTGGTATAAAAACTTAAGAATTATTCTCAAATCGAAAAAGTTGCTCTACGTGTTAGATGCTCCTATTCTGCCACCACCAGCTCAAGATGCTCATGTTAATGAGCATGTTGTCCACAAGAAGTACAAGGAGGACAGTGACACATCATCTTATATCATGTTGGTGCCAATGACTCCTGAGCTGCAAAAATAGCATGAGCATATGGATGCTTAGTCGATGATTCTCCATCTTCAAGAGCTATTTGACGCTCAAGCCAGAACAAAGAGATATGAGATCTTGAAGCAACTGTTCTATTGTAAAATGGTTGAAGGTGCTTCTATGGCCACTCATAGGCTGAAGATGCTGGGCTTGATTGAGAAGCTTAGATCTCTTAGGTTTGTGATAGGCTATGAATTAAGTGTTGACTTAATTCTACAATCTTTACCTAACAGTTTTTCACAATTTGTGATTAACTATCAGATGAACAAGATTGAATCCACCATTCCTCAGTTGATCAATCTTCTCAAAACTACGGAGTCCTCTATGAAGAAGGATTCCAATGCGATCTTAATGGTAGAGTCTTCTTCTTCCAAGAAGAAAGTTCAAAGGAAGAAGAAGAAAGCCCCCACTAAGTCCAAAGGTAGTGTGAAGAAGAAAGATACAGCCACTAAAGGTCCATGCCATCACTGTGGAAAAGTTGGCCACTGAAGGCATAATTGCAAAGCCTACTTGGAGACTGTCAAGAAAAAGAAGCAGAAGGAGAAGCTTGCCGACAATTCTACTTCTACTTCTATTCCTGGTACATTTATGATTGAGGTAAATACTGCCTTTAGAAATGAGATATGGGTATTGGATATCGGATGTGGATTTCATTTGTGCAATAACTTATATGGACTAAAGGGCAGTAGAAGGCTAGAGAAAGGTGACGTGGACCTATGTACATCAAATGGAGCAAAGGTTGATGTACTTGCTGTGGGGACATACAAGCTGAACCTACCTTCAAGATTAGTTTTAGAATTGTAAAACTATTATTTTGTACCAGTTTTAATGAAAAATATTATCTCAGTTGCGTACTTAGACTTGTATAGTTTTCATTTAATATTTAATAATAAATGTTGTTCTTTTTTATTAAATGATATTCATTATAGTCCTGCAATTTTGGTTAGTGGTTTATATGTTCTAGACATGGATAATCTAATTCTTAATATAAACAATAAGAAACCAACGATTGATAACCCAAACATCTCTTACTTATGGCATTATCATTTAGGCTATGTAAACGAGAATCATTTCTCTAAATTACACAAGCTTGGTGACTTATGATCATTTGATTATGAGTCATATAGCGTTTGTGAGTCTTGTTTGCTAGGTAAAATGGCTAAAACCCCTTTTTCTAGAAATAGAGAAAGGGCCAAAGAATTATTAGAACTCATACATTCTGATGTATGTGGTCGAATGTCTATAGAAGTAAGGAAGGTTATAACTATTTCATAACCTTTATCGATGATTTTTCGTGATATGGGTATTTGTATTTAATGAAATACAAATCTAAAGCTTTTGAAAAAGTTTAAAGACTTTAAGAATAAAGTAGAGAAACAACTTGGTAAGAGTATTAAGACTCTAAGATTGGATTGAGAGGGTGAATACTTAAGCCAAGAGTTTCAGGGTTATCTTAGAGATAATATGATATTATCTCAATGGACTCCACCACATACACTTCAACATAACGGTGTATCTGAGAGAAGGAATCAAACCATTCTAGACATAGTACGGACCATGATGGCTTCTGCAGACTTGCCAAAATCGTTTTGGGGGGTATGCACTAGAGACTTTTGTTTATATTTTAAACAGAGTTCCATAAAAAATAGTTGATACTGCCCCATTTGAGATGTACTTTGGCAAGAAATCAAAGTTATCTCACTTGAGAGTATGAGGTTATCCTATCTTTGTTAAAAGGCCACAGTCAGACAAACTTGATAGTAAATCTAATAAGCGTTTGTTTGTGGGTTATCCGAAAGAATCTTTCGGGTATTACTTCTATCTCCCTTCCAAAAATAAAGTGTTGATTTTGAAGCATGCTGTCTTCTTAGAGAAGGAGCACATGCTCAAAAGGGACAATGGGAGTAAGATGGAACTTAGTGAAGTTCAAGAAGAACAAATAAACAAGGATCAATCATCTAATCCCACATCTATTGAGAGAATAGATGAAACTTTTATTGCACAAGTTCCTCATAGGTCAAGTAGGATACGTGCGGCACCAAAGAATTATGGATTTCTCATAAGTGACAACAATAATGTATTGCTCATAGATAAAAATGAGCCTACTACCTATAAGGAAGTTCTGAACAATTTAGAATTTGACAAATGGCTTGAGGCCATGAAGTCAAAGATGGATTTCATGTACAACAATCAAGTATGGACTTCGGTTAATCTACCTAAAATAATAAAACCTATTGGGTACAAATGAGTTTTCAAGAAGAAAACTGACATAGTTGGTAACGTAGTTACCTATAAAGCATGACTAGTGGCTAAGGGTTATCATCAACAATATGGTATTAATTATGACGAAACCTTCTCACCAGTAGCCATGCTAAAATTCATCAGAATACGTATAGCCATTGCCCCTCATCATGATTATGACATCTAACAAATGGATGTAAAAACAGCTTTCCTAAATGAAAATCTGATTGAGGAAGTGTATATGACATAACCCGAGGGTTTCACATCCAATGATAACATAAAAGTGTGCAAGCTGTAAAGGTTTATTTATGGACTTAAGCAAGCTTTTAGGAGTTGGAACATCCTTTTTGATGAAACAATCAAAAAGTTTGGTTTCATTCAAAACATGGATGAGCCTTATGTATACAAGAAGGTTAGTGGGAGCGCAATCATTTTTTTATTACTTTATGTAGATGATATATTGCTAATAGGAAATGATGTACCTGTTCTTCAATCAGTTAAAGTTTGGTCGTCCAAGAAATTCTCCATGAAAGATCTTGGAGAAGCAACATACATTCTTGGAATAAGGATCTATAGAGATAAGTCAAAAAGGTTGCCTAGTCTTTCACAGTCTACATACATAGACAAAATGCTAAAGAGGTTTAGCATGAATCAATCTAAAAAGGGATTCTTATCCATGTCCCATGGGATCAAAGTTAATGTCTCCCAAGATAAAAGTTGAAAGGGATCATATGAGTAAGATTCTATATACTTCGGCATTTGGATCTATCATGTACGCTATGATGTATACAAGGCCCGATGTGCTCTCAGTTTGATGAGCAGATACCAATCTGACCCTGGTGAGGGTCATTGGGCAGCTGTAAAGAACATTCTTAAGTACTTGCGAAGGACTAAGGATGTGTTCTTGGTTTATGGAGAAGGTGATTTGAAAATAAACGGGTATACTGATGCCAATTTTTAATCTGACAAAAATGATTTCAAATTACAATCAGGCTACATGTTTACATTGTGTGGAGGGGCAATAAGTTGGAAAATTTCCAAATAAAAGACTATTACTGACTCTATGACAGAAACTGAGTACATAGCCACTTCTGAAATAGTTAAGGACGCTGTTTAGATCAAGATGTTCGTGATGGAACTGTGTATGGTCCCTAGCATTGTTGGTCCAATATCATTGTATTGTGACAACAACGGAACCATTACACAAGCAAAGGAGCCACAATCTCACAAACGATCCAAACACGTACTACGATGCTATAATTTAATCCGAGAGATCATAGATAGGAATGATGTAAAGATAGAGAGAGTTCTTATGGATGAGAACATAGCTGACCTGCTTACAAAAGTACTATCCCAGAAGAAATATAATAGGTATGTTGAGTCATTCAGAATTAGAGACATGAATGATTGGCTCTAGTGCAAGTGTGATTTTGTTAGTATTGTGCCCTAGAGGCAATTAGTTGTACTTTATACATGACACATTTGTTTATAATACAAGGCATTATTTATCTTTCAGTTTGTTTTCTTTACTTTCATGTAAAATACCTGTTCAATAAAGTCCCTACTATAACATTCTGTTAAGAAAATCACGATAGAGATCATAATGTGAGATTCTTACTACACTTTATTGTGTTAGCACTTAAACATTCCCTAGTCGTAGTATTAATAAGATAGGACATCATTAATGCATTAAGACTAGCACATGTTAGACTTCCTGATCAGATCAGGTGGTAGTTCTCACATCCATGAGTATTGTGGTACTAAAAGTTAACACGTGGATGCTTGTTAATAGATCAAGTATATTAGATGACCTAGCTTTGAGATAATCACATGAATAACTATTTAGTGCCAGTGATAGAATCTCGTTATTGCAAACGTATAAGTATCCTCAGACATGAGATCTCTAAGGTACTTTATTTGCTGAGTATTGTATTTTGATTCCAATCTCTAGAGCCAGATTGAGGGCCACCTATGGAATGGGTATTGAGTACAATGTGAGGTAAACGAAAGTAGTTGAGACAGTCAATAAAGGATTTACCAATCCTAATAGTATAGGTGAATATCTCACGGCTACGTGTTGAAATTACTACTCGTGAAATCCTTAGCCAATATGATTGTGTATTAGAAACAGTTCTAATTGATACATATGAAGAGTAGTGGATTCCTAGTACAAATACAATTATATTCAGCCCATAATTAATTTATATTTGGAGGGAGTTGGCACTAATTCCGTACTCCAAACTGAATGAGATGTTGTATGGTGAAAGGAATTTATTGCATTGTAATTTGTTATTGAAGGGTTCATGTCAAGCCACTTGACTTCCTGGACTCTTGGGTGGTAATAATGTATTGCTAGATACCGCTCATGATATGCTAAATATAGATTTATTAATTGATGAATTCATAAATCAATCCTGATTAGAATTAATAGGTTAATTCTAAATTATTAAGGATTATTAATCTAAAAAATATTTGGATTAATTCATATTCGCTACCAATCAACTGAGAAACCTAATAGGTCACACACAATAAATGATTATGTACTCAAGTTGTTATTTGATAACATTGTGGAATTAATTGTCAGTAATAGAAGCAATTGTGGCCAAATTATAATTAGTTATAATTTTGGGCCAAATTGTGATTGCTAAAACTTATAGTTTCCAATTGCAATTTGTGAATTCTAATTTGATTAGAATTCATGGAAATGTGTTTCTACTATTTTTTGAGGATAACACCGGAGTTAAAAGCTGGATATATTTTGATATGCCAAGAGAATTGTTCTCTAAGCTTTAACAGAAAAAAAAAAAAAACACACAAAACATGCACACGACTATTCCTTCTCTTCTCTATATGGCAATCCTTGAGAGCATACCTCATGTGGGCACTACTAGAGGGAGTTCTACGCTTGGATTCCAGTAGCAAAGACGTTGTTTAGCCAATAGAAGTTAGACGTGGTTTGTACTGGATCGTGCCTTCAATAGTTGAGGTTTTGAACAACAGAGGCACAGGTATTTTTCTGTTTTTTTTATCCATACCAACACATACATACGGTCCTCTTATCTAGAATATTTTATTTCTAATGCGTAATGCATATCTAATGCATTTAAGGATTCTAATAGAAATACGAAGGAAAATTTTTTAATGTTAGAGACATCTGGGAAAAGGTATATTTTTTTTTTGTTTTTTATCCGTTCCAGCACATACATGCAGTCCTCTTGTCTAGAATCTTTTATTTCCTCTACATAATGCATATCTGGTGCATTTAAGGATTCTAACACTTCAATCAAGTAAAAGTTTTATTCTCTAACCATGTTGCTGGTTGATATCAGCTAGATGGAAATAACTAGATTTTCATCCCTTGTTTTTTGGCGAATAGTTTGGCCTAGATTTTAGACATGTTATGTACCTTTCAAATTGCACGTTAAGGTTCCTTAGCTATTTCTAATATCAACCATGTAATTATGAGTGATTAATGGCAGTTGTACAGTGATGGTATCCATCTTATATTTGAGTCTATATAACAATTGGCATCAAAATACCAATGACATGGGTTATGGTAGATTGTGAAGGCTTCCTAATTTTTAATGAAATAGCTATGTTGGTTACGTTGATTTAATTTTGAAAGATTCATCTTTATTTTCATTTTTTTTTTTAAAATAATGCTTCAAATGTTTTGTTCTATTCCTTGATGAGAAGAAAAACACAGTTTTTTTGGACATATTTCATATTGGCATTTAGCGTTTTGTACCATGCTTCTGTATTTCTATATATAGTTTGTATGTCTACATTTTTTGTATTTCTTTTCTGGTTCAGCACATATTTCATATCTTTTGCATATTTCACATATTTCTTTTCTATATATAGTTTGTATGTCTGCATTTTTTGTATTTGTTTTCTAGTTTAACTCTTTCAGTGTTTCCTAACTCAAGTCAAGACTGTCTTAAACATTTGGTACAATATGAGTTGTGGATTCTATTAACATGGTTGTGACTCATGGCTATTGTTTTCATTGGAAATATTGTTCGTTTGAATTTATGGGTACTTAGAAAGTATGGATACATCAAATAAAATGAGAGAGTAACTACAGCAGAGGATGATGACGATAAATTGTGAAATAAATTGGAACTAATCAGCTGTATCATGATATCGTCCCTTTGCTATTCATGTGATCTTATCGAAAAATATTTCTATTTATTAAGATGCTAGCCAAAGAGCTATTTTTGTCATTCTTTTTTTATCCACTGCTTTTTATATTTATATCTCGAATATTCTTGTTTTATAAATAGTAGATTTAATTGCAATCTATGCATTGCTTTTAGATGGCACCTGATAGGAAAGGAATGCAAAGTGTTGATGAATCACTTTACAAGGCTATTCAAGCACTACGAGAAACAAATGAAGGCTTGCAATTCGAGGTGAAATCCTTAACATCATAAGTCAAAGAACTTAAGGAAGCAGATGCTTCACGAGCTAGTTCTTCATTTTATTTTATATTTGGACTATTGAAGTGAAATATTGTTTTGAGCTCATAAGAAATTGACTTTATCTATTTTTTGTTCCACATCAGAGTTTGATGTACTTTTGATATGGATGGTGGTTGGTTTAGGCAGTGTTTTAAATATATGAATTGTGGATGCTAATGTACTTTCGATATAGACGTATGAATTTCGATATGGATATACTTTTAATGTTATTTAGGTTTGCTTTATCAAATATGTGTATGGATTATTTAATGATAATATAATTTTAGCTACCAACATAATATATATTACCAACAAAAATCTATTGGTACTTACCAACAAACAATCTGTTAACGAAAGAAATGTAAAGTGTTAACGAATCACTTTATAAGGCTATTCAAGAACTACGAAAAGTGAATGAATGCTTGTAATCCAATGTGAAATCCTTGACATTAGAAGTAAAGGAACTTAAGGGAGAGGATGCTTCACGAGCTAGTTCTTGATTTTATTTCATATTTGGACTACTGAAGTAAAATATTGTTTTGAGTTGATAAGAAATTGAATTTATCTATTTTTTGTTCCACATCAGAGTTTGATATTCTTTTGATATGGATAGTGGTTGGTTTAGGTAGTATTTTAGATATGTGAATGATAGATGCTAATGTACCTTCAATATTTATGTATAACTTTTAATATGGATGTACTTTTAATATTATGATGGATTGCTTTATCAAATATGTGCATGGATTATATAGTGATAATATAATTTGGTTAACAACAGAAAATATATTACCAATAGAAATCTATTGGTATTTACCAACAAATAATCTATTGGTACATACCAATAAAAATGTACAGGAGTTTACCAACAAATAATTTGTTGGTACTTACCAATGGTGCTTACTAATAGAAATCTATAAGTGTTTACCAACAGATTTCTATTGGTAAGTACCAACACAAATTTGTTGGTGTTTACCAACATATTTATGATATTACCAACTGAATTGTGGTTGGTAAGCTATCAATTGGTATGATATTCTTCAATATTTTCCAACTAAGTACTAACTAAATCATTTGTTGGTAATGTATAATATTTACTAACAAAACAAATATACCAACTACAGAACTATTGGAAAATTATCAACTACATTACTAACTAAATAATCAATTGGAAAAAAATGCCAACTAAATTACCAACAAAAGAATCAATTGGAAAATTCCCAATAACTTTACTGGCTACTTAGTCAGTCTATTGGTAACTTAATAAAATTACCAACAGAAAATAATTAACTCCAAAAATACATTACCAACTGAATTTTAATGTTACTAACTGTGAAATCTATTGGTAATTGCTAACAGACTTAAAAAAAAAAAAACTCTCGTTAGTTACAATTTCCAACAAGTGTTTTACCAACAAAACAAATTTTGTTGGGAATCTATTGGTAATCTAGTATTACCAATAGAAATTGGACAATTACTAGAAGAATTTGTCCATTGTTAATCAGCTTTTTTCTAGTAGTGATTAGAATCAATACCGTACAAACTCTAATACTACTTTGGCTTAAACACGGAAACCTCTTGATTTTGAGAACTAAATTTTTCAGGAGTTAGTCACCTAACTCCTACCAAATTTACACACAAGAAACTAGATGAAAAATGCGATTAACCTACTTGAGATTTGGTGAATCTAACCTACTTCAAAGACACATAAATATCCTAATCTACCAAGAAATTAGAACAATAAGGATGGAATTAGAAGGAACCCAAACTTAAAACTATTAAGAACACTAGATAAATCTAGCTCTAAGATTAGAGAAAAAGTTTTAAATTATTCCTTTAAAGTTTAGAAACATTGATTAAAAGTGGGACTAAACCCTTTGATTTAGTCTTAATGAAATAGGAATCACCTTTACACACTTTTTCTTGAGAGGATTTCATTTCCTACAAAAATATTCTAAGTCTAAAATCTATCTATTACAATAGATATAATAGCATATATATAGACTTCATGTCCTAAACTTTAAGGATGCTAATCCTAATCAAAGAGGCCTAAAAATAATTCAAATTTGCCTTTTAAAATATTACAAACCAAGGTCAAACATAAAAGCAACGAAATAAAGTCAAAGTAAGTATTACATTGCCTTCAGTGATGTTGTATGACCATATAGATAGGATGCACAACCAAGCCAGTGTTGGGCTTCTTCAAAAATGGCATGTGCACAGGCAACTGTACGGTCCTGCAGCTGGCCGTGCACTAAACTTCTAGGAGCAATCTGTTCTACAAATTACACAGGTTGATGCATGCCTATGTATTCAAGTTGTGCAAGCCCTGTTTTTACACTCTAAGTTCTTTCTCCATGTTCTCCATTGCCAAATGAGTAGTCTTAGCCCTCCATATGAATTGGGGATCACTTTGAGCTCTTTTGGGCATCATTGCAGCATCCATCTCTTCTTAAGTCTCTTAGCTTTTGGCTTATTGTCTTGACATTTCTCTTAATTCCTCTTGAAAATTTATCTCACCCAATGAGCCATGAGTTGTGACTTGTACTTCTCTCCCCCTTCTTTAGTGTAGCCTGCGTGCTTTAGACGATTCCTACCAAAAAGGTTACTACTTCAAACAAAAGTCTCATTCGGTGATCAACAACAGTCACAACTCTCCAAGCATTCTGTGAAAAACTCTCTCTCTCTCTCTCTCTCTCTCATTCAACACTTAGAATAGAACAAAAGATCAAACCCTAATAATAGCAAAGAACCCTAAGTGACAAATAAGAAGGGTTTAGAATGGCAACGTAGAGGACTCAATGGGACGTAATCTAGTTGGCCAAAGACCACTCATATAGATAATATAGCAATTGCTGACACTGCTACTATATCCCTATCTCTTGAACTTATTACTTAGTATGTTAATTAGTGTCGTGATCTTGTTGTATCCATGAGACGACTAGAAAGTTTTGTGTTGAGTAGTTTACATCCATCAAATCTTGAGATTCTAGAAGGTTTTGAATTCCTTGTACCTTAATATTTTATTAAACAAGTTAACATAAGAAGAGAATCTGGAAAGATATTGGAAACTAGGATAATTATTAACTCTTTGATTACTAATTCCTAACCCCCAACATCTCTCGCGAGTTAGTTGATGGGCAACAAATATTGAGTTGGTTAGTTTTTGTACTGTTCCCCTAATCTCATCTGTCGAATTTATTAGAAGAGAACTAATTAACCCAATATAATAAACTCAAGTTTTGGAGTTAGAGTTCAGTAGATCTAAAAGTAATTCAATATAAAACTATAGACTTGGAGTTGATCCCTCAATTATAATTAAAAGTGTATGAATTCAGTATTGTCAAAGTAGAATATAATGAAAAAGAAAAAAAAAATCACTTATAGACAAAAAAGCTTCCTTCTTTTTCCTTGAGATCTCTTTGAGCGACTTTCTTTTTCTTTTCCAAAACTTTCCTTGATCCTCATTTTCTTGGTGTTTTCTTAAATTTTCTAGGAGTTCTCTAGGGTTTTCCAAACCCTCAAGACTAACTGCAATCTTAAGGTTTTCTATCCTTCTCTATTTATAGGAGTTTTTTTCCATCCAAATTTGTCCAAAAAGACATTTTCTGAGTAAAAAACTAATGCGGTTCTTCTCTTGAACACTCTAAAATTTTTGCTTTGTGTTTGCCTTGTTTCCTAGAAACCAACCGGCCCTGGTTAAGTTACCCCAACTGACGCCGAATCCTTAGTATCTTGGATCTAGTTTTATGCATTCTTTTTTTGCAATATTCTCGGTATTTTTCCAAATTTTCATCATATCACCAACTTTGCACAAAAATAGCAAAACAAGAGAAATGAATAGTCATTTATATTTAAAAGCAACATAAATATAACATCAATGACTCCTAAAATATAGATAATTTTAACACCTATAAGACCTCAAGACTCTTAGACCTCCATTGGAGAAACCCCCAGTGTCAAGTGCTACTATCTAACTAAAAACTCATGTCTGGAAGTCCCTGCAAGTTGATAGTTCCTTTTCTGTTGTTCCTCTCTTTGTTGCTCCTGAGCATGTTCCAAAGCCTTTGCATCTCCCTGTCTCATCCTATTCTCCTGCTACTAATCTGCTTACTATGAAGTTGGACACTTGTTCTAACCTACTTACTTTGTTAGCTATCTCTGTTGAATCTCTTAAGAGCAATTTGGACTTTATCTTGACCAATCGACAATAAATTTAGACTAATCTTATTACTCTCTATAAAGTGGTTACTTATTCTTATGCCTAGCTTTGTCTGTTGTTTGATCAAAGAAATAGGGAGTAGAGTTTGTGTTTACTATTTATGCCAAGATGAGCTATGTTGATACCTGATTGTCAAACTTTTCTATCTATTTTTTTGTTTGTCAGGCTAGGTCTTTGCCAGTGGGAAGTTAAACAATCTAAACAAACAATTTTTATTTTATTTGTAATAGTAGTTAGGAACACAACTTCTGAACCTTCCATGATCCTATTTATGCAATATATGCTTATTTCTGCTTGAAGTTGTTATGATATTATAGAAGACTCATGTTATAGTGTTAACCTAGTAAACTATAATTTTGCATCAAACAACGTCAAAGGGGCAGATTGTTATGGCCATTGTTAAGATTGAAGTTATTGAAGTTTAACTTATATCATTAATAACTGAAGGCCAAGTTATTGTCACGCAAAATTAGAAATTACTAAAAAATGTCTTAGTAATGTTTGATGCATGACTTATTGAACTTAGATTAGGAGATGGATTCCAAAAATCTAGAGAAAATTTTAGTGAACATATATTGAAGATTCTGTTCATAAAAATATAGAATCCAAGTGAGATTTGAAGTCTAAAATTTAGGAAACTGCAAGAAATAAAGAATATTTCTATTTTGACACGGAATCAAACACTATGTTGTGATATATATATAATGCAACCAAAGATGCTTTTGATATACGAGAAAAAAAAGCAAAACTTAGTGAGTTCCTGATAGCTTGGTCGAGAAATAGAGTAAGGAATACATGCATATATTAAGAGTGATTTAGAAGCATACGCTATATGATTGCTGCTATTTATTGCCAAAGTATGCTTCTTTATTCAAGTTATTAGCTACAACAATAAATTATCTTCTTGAAAGACTTGAATCATTCTTCTTCAAAGTAAACACCTTTCTAGTGGAAATGTTTCTTGGAGTCAAATGAAGAACTACTATACTGTAGCAACAAAGATTGAAGAGAGTTCAATTGACTATAGTTAGGTCTAGCAAAGGTCTTCATGAGTTTGACAAAGGAACACTGGGAGAGTGTTATAATTACTTCAAATTACTCAATAGATAACTGCTCACTTTCCTTATTTTTGCCTTATTTTGTGTAGATTGCATAAGAAGAAGTTTTATGGGAGAAACAAGGTAAAAAGTAATGAAAGAAGCTTCAAAAGACATAACCAACACCTGTTAATACATTTTAATAGTCATCGGTTAATTGCAAAAATTCAAAAGATCTAAACTACTAGTTGTAACCAGCATTAGTCTAGGTGCAGTAACATGTATGGGTTAATAGTTGGACCTTTAAAAAAGAAGAGTAACCAGCACCGAGTAATACATCCTAACATGCATCAGTTCAATTCATAGAAAGTTGCTACTCTACAATTTTGAGGGTTTTTAGAAGACCTATTGATAAGTACACCTCTTAAACATCAAAACTATAGACGAGAAAGAGAGGAAACCCTAGAAAACCCTAGAGAGCACTAAGGAGGAACAAGAGGGAAGATCAAAGTCTTTATTGAAAAGGAAAAGCATTTGAAGAGAAATCTACAAGGAAGAAGAAGATCCTACTTGTTTAAGAGTTTTCCCACTTTTCTGCTTTGTAAAATTGTTTTGATTTTGTTGGGTTACTTGGATTTATATTGTATTTGAAGGGTTAAACCTTTATCATACTTTATTTTGAATCTCATTTATTTTAATAGAAGTCTACTTCTCGCATTCAATCACTTATGTTATATTATATGGGTATGCCTATTCTAATGAATTCGAAAGATAGGGTTAGGAAATGTTTAAGAAAGGAATCATGCAAACCGACCACCCAAGCTAAGGATCAAGAGAGTTGTCAGGTAATAGAAGATCAAAAGAGAATCAAGAAGGATGAAGCTTGAACAATAATTAGTATGGAGAATCAAAAAGATGCGCGAAGAGGTTGAAGGCAAAATAAAAACTCTCCTAAAGAACAACAAAGAGCCAAGCACCGTCCCAGCCACGGCAGCTAGTGTAAAACTCTGTCCAAACCCTAACCTTTTTATGAGGTGTAAAGGAGCATTGAGTAACATCTTACATGTGCTTATGAAAGATAAATTACTTTTATCTAACAATTGGGTGGAAGTGTGTATTTATCTCTGTGTGATTGTTCACATATTTAATTGTGTTTTAGTTCGCTTATTGAATTATAAAGTCTTTACATTGAGAAAGATGAGTTATCTAAAGTTTAGAATTTTTATTGGAATACGAAATGCTTGGAATGAGAGTGAAGAGAATTTGATTGTATGACATAGACGCAAGAGTTGTTGTGGACTAGCAATTATTAGTTGGAGTGTGATTCTTGGAGACTCAAGATTGAATCCTAACTCTAGGACAAATTATTTCCTTTTCCTGTTTTCTTCCTTTTCCATTTTGTCCGAAACTTTTCCTTCTAGTCGCCACTTGAGTTTTCCTATTTATTCAAAGTTTTATTTTCCCTTGAAATTCTTAAAGGGAACAGAATATATATTTATATACATATATACATATATATGTGTGTGTGTGTGTGTGTGTGTGTGTGTGTGTGTGTGCATGTGTGCGTGCATACTAAAAATAGGTATTACAGAATATCTTCTAATTTCCTTGGTTTTGCTAAGTTCTCTTATAAAAATTTACCTATCAAAATATTTTAATTAATATATTTAAAACAGTATCCACATTAATATTTTATTTCCTACCCTATAAATCTCCTAGAATTTAGTTTAAAGAGATAATAAAAATAATTTTTATCTATCACTTGAAATTTATTTTAGTTGAAGTTTTGTTAGTATCTAAATAAAAATAGATGTAAATGTAAATATATTAATATTTATCAAAAAGAATATACATGGATTACTAGTTTATAGTCAAGGAGACTACAAGCTAGTGGATCTCAATACAGTCCGAAAAGGTAGGCACAACATTAGGGTACAAAGTAAAGATAACATTGTACACATGTGTTTTAATCTTCTTGATAATCTCCAACGGTTGGCACACCGCATTCTCAAAAATGGCCTTATTTCGAGCAAACCAGATATAGTAGAAAGTGGCTGCCAAAGCAGTAGACTTAGCCTTAGTAAACCACGAAGTACCACGGTTGGTGCGCCAAAACCACCTAAGACAGGCTTTGGCCAAATCTAGATTATTTGGTAAACCAAGCCACTTTTTAACTTCTGTCCAAATAGTAGATGAAATTGAGCATTTGAAAAATAGATGATTAGACGTTTCCGGATGTACCTTACACAAAGGACAGGACAAGTCATCAAGCCTGAACACAAGTGTATCCATGGTCTTAAGCCTACCCTTAGCACACAACCAAAGAATGAAAGAGTGTTTGGGCGTTAGTCCCTGTTCGCATATGGTATTGGTCCAATACACCTTCTTTGCAGTTGATCTCAGATAGTCATAAGTACAGCTTGTGAAAGAACTAGTACACATGGGCCAAGAATGAAGCAGATCAGCCGCACAGTTAATATCTCATTCATGCTCCAGTATCATATCTCTAATTGCTAGCAGTCTATGAAATACAGGTGAGTGGTCCCTGTGAAGGTCGATCTCCCAAACAGATCTGCCTTTTAAATAATAATGTGTCACCCATTTGACCCACAAGGAATTTTTCTCCGATTGGATGTCCCAAATGATTCTAGACAGTAACGCTCTATTCCAAGTGTGCAAGTCACGCAAACCAAGACCACCCTCATTTTTTGGGAGACAAATATTCTTCCATGCAATCAGGGAGTTCTTTGAGTCCCAAAGAAAATCCCTAGCTATCCTATCCAATTGACAAATGATAGTCGTTGGCGTAGGGAGGATAGATAACCAGAAACACTCAACCCCTTGGAGAACAGATTGGATCAGTTGGAGGCGCCCAGCATAAGAAAGAGAACGAGCGCACCATCGGCCAATGTATGAACCAATGCGGTCAAGCAATGGTTTGTAGAAAGTAAGCCGAACTTTACCATTCATGATTGGTAGGCTAAGGTAGCGGAACGGGAATTCCCCAATAGGTATGTCGGTAGTTTGCAGAATATTCTTCTGATCATTCAAATGGATTCCAGCAAGATAAATATTGGACATATCCTTATTGATTTCAAGACCCGAGCTCCTTTTAAATTCTTCCAGGTAGTCAAGGAGAATGCGTATAGAGGAACAATCACCCTTAGCAAACAACATAAGGTCATCCGCAAAAGTAAGGTGAGTAATCCTTAGCCTCTTACACTTGGGATGATACTTGAAAATGCCGCCAAGTGTGTGAACTTTGACAATCCGTGAGAAATATCCAAGCAAATGACAAATAGCAAAGGGGATATCGGGTCCCCTTGGCATAGACCTTTTGCTCCAGTAAAGAATCCATGGACAGTCCCATTGATAGCTACATAGTACGAGATAGTGGTGACATATTACTCGATCCAATTCACAAAAAGAGGAGGGAACCCAAGCTCCGCAAGAAGATCCATTAAAAAATCCTAATTAACTGAGTCATAAGCCTTCCTTAGGTCCACTTTAATTGTACATCGAGGAGAAACTCTTGTTCTACTATATATACGCATAAGTTCGTGAACCATCAAGATATTATCAGTCATGAGTTTGTCTTGAATGAATGCCGATTGAGAAGTGTCCACAAGGATAGGTACAACCAGCTTCAGTCTATCAGCCAGAATCTTAGATATGATCTTGTACACCACATTACAACAAGAAATGGGAGGGTAGTCACACACCCTCTCAGCATGATCAGTTTTTGGAACCAAGGTAATAATGGAATGGTTAATCTGCTTAAGAATTTTTGCAGATGTGAAGAATTCTGAAATAGCATCAAAAAGACTTTCTCCCACCGTATCCCAAGCTTTCTTGAAAAATAAGGCTGAGTATCCATCAGGGCCGAGGGCTTTGCAATCACCAATGTCCCATAAGGCTGATTTGATATCTTGGATAGTGACATCCCTAACCGAGTCCATCTTTAGGTCATGAGGTACCAAAGGACCAGCCCTAACGTAGTCCATATTGATTCCCTGGCAGTCCACCTTCGTCCCAAGTAGAACATGGTAATAGTTCACAAATTCATCAGCAAGATCCCTAGGGCTAATGGTCATGCTACCATCATCCTTGCGAATCGAAGCAATGAATCCCCTCTTTTTATTTCTTTTGACAATGTTGAAGAAATAACGAGTGTTACTATCAGCGTGTGCTACATACCTTCCTTTAGCAAATTGCTGGTAGAACTTCATTTCTGCCTCCGCAATACGCCATGCCAATCTTTTACACTCCTTGAAGTGTGCAATAAGATTCTGATCCTCAAGGTTTGCCAGTAGAAGCTGTTGAGCATTGAGTACAGCCTGGTTCGTATGTTCAACACGATCCGACAGGTGAGAGAACTCTAGTTTGTTAAGCTTCCTCAGGTCACACTTTAGCATTTTCAATCGACGACAGAGGGTGAATTGGTGGAACCCCCTATGTTGCTGATCCCAGACCCCTTTGACAATATTTTGGAATGAAACATGGTCAGCCCAAAAATTAAGGAACCTGAACGGTCGTACTGAATCCAAAGTATTATCAACCAATGACCAAATAGCAAAGCTATGATCAGAAATGCAGCCAATAGGGAAAAACTCCACTGAAGCCTGGGTAGAGCATTGAAACCAAGCATCATTTCCCATAACTTTATCAAGTTTGGACCACACCCTAGAGTTTGTCCAAGTGAACCGAGGGCCAACATAAGGTAGGTCCTCCAAGCCAGTATCAGTACATAATGATGCAAAGTCCCGAATATCATATGTTGAAGGCAATGACCCTCCAAGTTTATCATCCACATGTAAATAAGAATTGAAATCTCCCATAAGGATCCATGGCTCCGACAGCCTTGAAGATAAGAATTGAATATCTTCCCATAAATTTCTACGAGCTACAACAGAATTGTAAGCATTAACAAAAGTGAAGAAAAATGTAGCATGAGTAATCTTACAAGTGATTCGAACAGTCAAAGCTTGAGGAGTGCAATGAAATAATAGGACATCCACCCTTGCACCATTCCAGAAGATGACAATTCTTCCACCATCCGATTCCACAAAGTTATGAATAGCCGACCAGGTAGAGAATTTTGTTGGCAAAATATTTTCCATCCCAACAACATTCAGTTTTGTTTCCAGAAGACCAATAACGTCAATACGATGTTTAGAAGAAAACTTCTGAACCCCGTGCTACTTGAGGGTCTTGTTTAACCCTCGAATATTCCAGGATGCTACTCTCATTGAGGACTAATCAGTGCCCGTTGGGCACCAATCAAGTCAACACTGCGTTATGCATATTTCTTCCATACCGAACAAATGAATTTTGTTGTTTGAGTAGTTGCCTTACCGGTATTTCCCATGTCATTTGGGGGATTGTTAACACATCCTTCAATCCTAGTAGGAGAGGTAGAAATATTGTTTTCGAAATGTACATTTAAGTGTGATTTTGAATGCCTATGTTGGTGTCCCCAACGTCGTACTCTGGATCGATCTCTTCTTTGGTAACTTGGTCTGGCAGATGAAGATGGAACATCAAGTTCAGCAGCCCCTCTTAGTCCTTGAATATCATTGGTAGCATCCTTGTCCATGCCCTGCTCATTGCTCACAAGCACAGACAGTGTGTTGTGCACGATATGGCTGTTGTCCTACTCCAACCCAGTGGCAGGTTATTTCCCCTTATCATTGTGTGAATTCCTATTCAAACCAGGTGAGGATGACCGCAGGTTGTTGTTCTGTCCAGCAGGTGCAGAAAGTGGCCTTACCCGTTTGTTTTTCTTTACCCTTTGGCCAATGATAATTCCGTCCGTCTTGGGTGCTAGCATCTATTCCTTTCTTTTCATTTTTTCCCCCATGCATACCTCCATGACATGCCCAAATTTACAGTAGTAAGTATAGTAGGATGGCTCAAATTCAAAACGGACTGGCTGCTGCCTGATCTTACCGGATGGCAAACGAATAGGCACCACCTTCACTAGAGGTTTTGACACATCCACTTCAACTAGTACTCTAGCATATGAAACATGATCAAAAGTAGCAATAAGCATATCAGTCATCACCGGAATGCCTACAACAGAGGCAATTTTACTTAGAGCTCTCATATTCCAGCATCCCAAAGGCAAGGCTAGAAAAGTGACCCATATCGGCATTATGCTCACATCTTCAAGGGAGAAATCGAATTCCACCGGCATCACTTTGAGCATAAGGGAACGACCAAAGACATCATAAGGGCTTCCCATGAAGCACATGTTGCCTATCATCATCTGTTTTGAATCAAAAAATCAGCCACCCAGAAGCATGATTATGCACTTTAGACTGAACACCCCAGTGCTTGGTAAGATCCACGACTGCTTTCATTCCAAGAAACCTGCCTGCGAACATCCCGACCAGGCAAAAACCGAGCTTATTCTCAGCATCCAGTAAGTCTAATGTATCAATGTCAATTAGATTTCTGGGGCTGGGCATATGGCTAAGCTTCATACCATTCTGTTGGCCTCAGTTACTTTTCACGACATTAGCCCAGGACCGTGAAATATGATTAGAGTCCAATAGCTTGGAAGGGAACAATGGAATAGGATTGTTTTGGTTGTCTGCTATCGAGGGTCCAGGGGGGACAGAGGGTACAGATGCTTCGGGGTTAACGTTCACCATTTGAACAGGCTGTAGGCCGGATTATTTGGACGTTTCTGGTGGGTGGACGAGGTTCATACTGATTGGAGGGGCAGATGATAATGGGGTAGTAGGAATGGATGAATTTGATTCACAAAGCTAGGGCAAAGACGGTGGGGTCAGATTGGGCAACTCTATGGAAATGGACATGTGTGCTAAGCCTGCCCGAGGAAATGCTGGAACAACCCCCTGATTGAGTTCTTTTTTTCGGCGTCTTGTTTGGACCATTAGGTCCAGCCCCCCAACACCAAGAGAGAGAGGAATATAGCCAAATGGATAAGAGGAAGAAGACAAACAACTAGAATAAGATAATGGTATCAAAGGTTAGGTAAACTAACTACCTGACTTACATGGAAAAAGCTGCATGGGAGAAAGTTTATAGGACGAGCGGGAGGTTGGTCAGTAGAATTTGAAATTAAGAATAAACCCTAGGCAGATTAGAGCTCTTAAGAAGATAGAAACGAGGGACTGACAAACTGGTATTCACACAAAGGTAGTGGTTTATAAAGATTAAAGAGTCATTTTTTGATGTCATAAAAGAAGCCCTGGACGTAATGGATCATCCCCCTACAATCAACCAACAATCTAGCCAACTGATATACATAGTACAGGAGGATATTATTGGAAGTGATACCAGGACCTTCTAGGAGAGATAGGGAATAAAACTAGGAAGAAGAAGCAGGATAGAAACAAAGGAGCTAAGACACTGCAGACTGTCCATTGTTCATAATCGGGTAGGCTAGAAAGATAGCATTACAGGATACATTCGCATAAGTGTAGCTACGCAGTGAACAAAACCATAAAAAAGAAATGACTAACCAGCATGGGTTATGTTAACATTCACTGCAACTTGAAGATCAACCATGGAGATCGAGAACGGGAAGTGAACTCACCGGAGTTTCTGGAAAATTTTCAGCTTTGTTCGCCACCTATGAAGCTAGTTATGTTCAGCTGAAACTCTTGAAGATTGGCTAGAAACCCTTATCAGAATTTATGCACATAAATTTGTTCACCGAGAAAGACTTCCAATTCTAAGATTTCCAACTCACCTTCTTACTACTCTAAGTTTGCGCTGCCAACGTTTCGGATCAGCGGACGTCCTTTGCGCATGTAAAACTAAACTCCAATCAATTCCAATTTTGTTTTCTAATTTTGAGATGATAGAATTGTAGGACGTTTGGTTGAGGAGGGGGGTTTCCGGGTGTGGGTCGAACGCTGGAATGTTGCATTAGCAATAGAGTTGCGATGTTGTTAATTTTCTTTTCCAGCATATCATCTCATAATGTGGGTTTAAAACCGATGATTGTTAACGTCATTTTCCCCCTTCTTCTCTATATAGTGTTAGAAATTATTACTACTTATCATGTATTATTTGCAATACGGGTTGTTTTATTTGGTTATTTAGTGATCTATTAATTCCTTTAACCAACTACTTAATCATCTAGTCAACCATGTATAGCTATTAACATCATAACTAAGGATATAAAATATCACTTATTGTTATAATTATTATTTACCATTTTATCTCTACTACCATAATTAATATTTCATGTTCGAATAATAATAAACTTACCAATTATCTATTTTTCATTTAATAATTTTATTCACTTATTTAATCTATTTATTTATCTATCTACTCATTTATTTGTTTTCCATAATTGATATATTCATTTATTTTCTCAAATTATTTATTGATCCTAACTTATTTATTAAATATTGTTTACGATTTATTGTTTGGTTAATACTTATCTATAATTAATTAATTGGATATTATTAGTTGTTATATAATTATTGTTTACTCATGATTACTATTCATAAGTATTCTTTATTAAGAAGTAATTAATTAATTAATCATTAGTCGTGGAATTAATTATTAATGTCGGTTGCTATATGGAAGTTATTTATTAACGGGGTTTGTTACTGAACATTTTTTATTTTATATAGATCTATTTAATTACTTATCTAATCAATAGTATTCTAGAGCATGCTCCATAGACTATTATTTTAGTACATATTCATTATTTAATTCATGCCAATCTAGTTGATGTAACATTTTTAGTACAAGGTACCTTTTTTAATTATTTGAACCTCCATTTCCTATTCTTGTGCAATGTCAGAGTTCCTTGTTTGCAGTTTAATTAAATAGACAGAAACTTGGGAATAGAGCCATATAACTTTGTATGGGATATTCTTTATGTTCAGGTGAAAAGAGAGGAAAGTCGTATTTTAAATGCATCATTATTATAATTGAGGAGTGTTTGATTAAGAATTGTAATTTTTTTGTTTAGACGGAAGTAGGGCCCTAGCAAGAGAAGCAACTCACTAGCTTGGGGGTACAAGTAAGCTTGTCATGTAAGTCTTTCCATCAAATGTTTAACATAAAAGCTCTAAATTACAAGTCATTTTGGAAATGTTTATTATCTCAATGACGTAGATATATAGAATGCAAGCTTGACTATTTGTTATTAAAAGTTTTTTTGTCAAACAAAGATTTTATTGGAAAATCACTTTTAATTGCAAAACGAGTTTACAACTAAACTTTTGGAATTCATGTTTGTATGCCCAAATTTGTTGGAATTATTTCCATTGAGATTGGATTTTGATCGATGTATTGAAACATTGAGTACTCAATAAGAGTAGGCCTCTTGGACTAACCTTCGAAGAGTAGGGCAAGTTACTCAGTAGGTGGCCACCTTTGAGAGGCAAACTCTATTTGGAAAAAGTAACAGTCCTAGTAGGTCAAGCCGGTCAGAGCTAGCACCTTAGTCTAAGTGGATTGATATTCTGGGGTGGACATCCAGTAAGTTGGAGTAAGAGATGGAGGAGTATTTACCCAGTGGAGCTGTATACCCACTGCACTATGATGCATAGTTTCACAATATTTGTCATGATGCAGGGTTTCATGGCAAGGCTATGATGCAAGGTTTCATAGCCGTTTGTTTTGAGTGGTTTTGTATAATACAAACTATTGTGATTTTGATATGATTATTACCACTCATTTTGTTTATGGAAAATGTTTGATTTGCAATCAACTTTTGATATTTGGTTTCAAAGGACATTCATGAAATTCATTTTGACTCAATCATGATCACAAATATGTCTTACTAAGATGTATTTCTCACACTCTTTTGATATCATATTTTAGGAACTACCATCTTTAGCAAGGTTGCGCATTATTAGAAGATTTTTTGTCTTGAACTATTTATTTTTGGTTCCTGATTGAGGGTTGTTCATTTTATGTAATCCGGGAGATTTCTAAATTTTGTTTTCAGTTGTAATACGATTTGATTTATTTTGGCTTGAGATATTTCTTTTCATAGTTGTAAAGACCTTTGGTCATTTGAACGGGGCAATATCTCCACCCCTTTGGGTACTTATGTTGTGGGGGTGTTACAAGTGGTATTAGAGCTTAGGTGTAGGCATATTTGATCATTTAGATTTTATATCTTAAGTATTTTGATCTGGTACTAGCCTAGGTTTAGCCGTTGCAAAAAGTTTGCCACCATTGTGTAACCGTGGGGAATACTTTTTGCCACATATTTATTACTGTTTTAGAACCGTTGTAAATAAAGAATGGTATTTGTTTATGAACTTTTTGTCACAATTTTTCCCAAAAGCTATTAACTGTGGGCAAAATTTTCAATTTTTTGTCATGATTTTTTAAACATTTTCACAACTGTGATGAATATTTTTTGTTACAATTAAGTTTCCGTTAGAAATAATACTTTTTGTCACGACTCTTTTTCAAATTGACATAACCATAGACAATGCTCATTTGCTATGATTTCCTTGCTGTTGTAATTAAAACTTTTTGCTGCGGAATTCTTAATCAGAAAAAATTATTTGTACAATTTTTTAACAAAATTTTTACATTGTTATATATTAATCTTTTTCACTACAAATGCAAATACGTAGTGATATTGCATTATTCTAATAACCTTATTTGAAATTATCCATCATAAAATGAAAAATTGTAGTGAAAATACTAAACGATTTTTTCCTCTACTTTAACAATATCATCATCTACTATACATATAGAACCATGAAAACCTCAAATATTAACAATCAACTATCATCCATTGATTGAACATTCAAAATACCATCTTCCATTAATAATAACTTAATGTATACCAAAAAATATTAAAATAAGTAACATGAATCTAATCCTTGATATTAATTAAAAATGGTCCAAAACAAAACCACAATTCTAACCATGAGATCCATCAGAAGTCATAAAAATTCATTGAGGACAAAAAAACAATGCGATAGTTATATCAACCTTCAACCACCTTGATCTTCATTCCTCCTGTTATTAAGAAAAAAAGGATAAAATTACTTCTTAATAAAACTCATAAAAATCTATTTTTCATCTAGCAAAAATTAAAGGGTAAAATATGCTAACCACCCTTGAACTTTCACAAATTTTTATTTCTACCATCGAACTTTAAAATATGTGATTTTAGCCCTCAAACTTTTGAAACACTTAAAAAATAGCCATTTCAACAATAAAAACTCAAGTACAATACAAAATCACTATATTTTAGCTCTCATTCTCCTATTTTTTATTTCTAAAATATTATTCTTTAACTTTAATCTCACCCTCTTGTCTTCGAATTTCTTCATTTATCAACAATAATTTTAAGGTCTAACTTCAAACATTTTATGCGACTCAATAATCTTGAGATTACTCTTTCAAACTTTTTTGAATCTAAGCATACAACAAAAATAACATATTTCACCCTTTAATAAGCAAAACTAAGACACAAAGATGAAGAAGAAGAAAAAACCGATTCAATTCTTGACGAATAGTAATTTTCTTAGCATCTCTACAGAAAGGAAGAATAAAATTTAAAGAAAAAGTGAATTACCCAAAAAAAAAAATTTAAAAAGAGAAGTGAGAGATACGCAAGTCGCAGTAATATTTTTCTATTATATATAGAAATTACTTTGTAAGAATTAAAAGGATGGCACCACATTGTGAGAGTTGAGTGAATGAAAATACTTATAAAATAGGTCATATGGAAGTTATGTGATGAACGTTCGTGAACACTTAATTGTTTTAATTAATGGAAGAGCTATTTTTTAGATATTTTAAAAGTTCGAGGGCTAAAATCACACATTTTAAAATTTGTGGGTGGAAATTAAAATTTGTAAGAGTAAAGGGTAGCTGACATATTTTTCCCTAAATTAAACTCACTACTAAACTATTCAAATGAAACAATAGAATATGATAAGTTGTTTCTAAGCAAGTACATACAAAGAGAAGCAAGATAACCTGAAGTGAGATTAGAACATGGAAGAATGAGAACCCAAAATTCCAACTTCAATTGCAATTGAAGATCAAGCAGTAATCAAATGCAACAAAAATTTTTATGCCTACTCTACTAATCTCATTTTACTCGAGCAAAGTATATAAATCTTGTTGATTGTCAATGGAAGACAAAAGATACATAGACATGCCATCATATTTCAACAAACATATTCAAGCAAGTGTTGTTTGTTGCATAATCCACAAGAAATTGTTTTTCATGAAATCAAATCACGTACGTAAAATCCAACTTTCAAGTGAGGCAACAATATACCTAAACCACTCAGAAGGTCATTTTCTTTTAAACACCCAACAAGTCAAAAAGTACAGTGTAGCTATAAGCAATAAGCTCTAATAAGTTAGCAGTAGAAGTTTAATAAGTTTTGAGCTCTATAATAATGAAATTATTATCACTTTTGAAAAAGGAAGAGAGATTTTAAGTTCATCAAAAAAAAATTTCAGAAATTAATCAAAATGAAGAGGGAACAACAACAATTGTAATATAGCCAAGCCCGAATTAACATCTAAACTGTAGAAGACAAAATAATGGTAGAAGACAAAATTCTAATACAAAACTACAGAATCATGCCATGTCTTAGCATAAAATTACACAAGTGCATCAACATCTAAACCACAGTCAATTTCATCTAATGTAGCCAAGTCTGCACCCGGAACATCTAATAGATACAACATTCAATGCCAAACACCCTCGGCATACTTTTCACAGCATCATAAAAATTTAGAGACTGACTAATTCTAATAAAAGCACCCCTAGCACATTACTACTTAATATTTCAGAGACTATTCCATTAAGAATGTAAAAAAGAACACCCCAACACATCACTACTCAGCATGTGGACCATACTCAAATGATAAAGAAACTCACCCAATTTTGCCATTTTCCAGATAGTTATGGAGCTTCCACACGTTACCAAAACAAACAGTATGACTGCCATCTGCCAGTGCCAGAACCAGAAATTGTCAGCTTCTATTACTTCCCCCGAAGATCGAAAATTAATAAGAAATGAACAAAAGAGATAATTTTCTAAAATTTTACCTTCATTGATCTCCAGAGAAGAGGGCCTTTATGTTCAAGAGGAACTCATTTATATAGGGGAGAACCAATTTTATCAACCAAACTGCTTCTTCTTCCCTTACCATATAGTCCGTGCTTGAATCATCCAAATCATTGGCTCTTCTAAAGTTTTGTATTGTTTTTCAATTGGTTAAGTTTTTAGGTAAAAAGCCCATTTATTTACTTATAACGAAAGATTAAGAAATCAAAATTTACCTGGAAATGAAAGATCTGAAGAGGAAGATTGCAACAAGATAGGCCAGCCCCAAATAGGAAAGCACAGAAATTAAGCTGAAAATTGAATAATTCAAGAAAAGATCATTCAAGAGCTCTTTCTTGGAAAATGAAGGATTAGTGAATCCAATGATCTGTTTGCAAAGATGAGAAATGACCTGATATTAAGATCTCTGGTGTATGAAGAAAAAGTTATGAAAAATGTTCCAACGCCAAACACAAATGCTGACTTGGATACATCTCTCCACATAACCAAATCAACTGAAATTCATGATGAAGAAAGCAAATCAACACCTAAATTGTTGGTATAAATCATAGTATTGAATTGAACCTGGACAGGAAATCTCACCAAAGCTCTTTAATTTGCAATGAGTTCTAGGAGTAATCTGGGATGCATCTGAAACTGGAGCAAGGAAAAGCAGTAAAAATTTTGAGGGACAGCCAGAAATTGAAAAACTTTATACCATTTTTTTTCTTTTTTATTGTCATGATCTTTTTTTTTTTTTTTTTGAAATGATCTTTTTTTCTAAAAAAAATAATGGGAACACTTAACTATAAATGCAATTATTATTCCATTTACATTATGATTTTCACAACACTTTGTCTTCCCTATCAGAAATGAAGTCCAATTAATATTACCATTCTTACATTCATAAGACATGAATTTCAGAAATTACAAGAATATTCTTGAAAATAACAAAGTGAAGATTAAAAATCAATCTCTTCTTCACGAATTAACAAGAAGAACCATATACATAAAAGATGCTCATGCTGAAGTTTTTGTTAAGGTCTCTTTCCAATCTTCAGAAACATCCAGGAATATATTTTATTCAGGTTCGTTTTGCATTTATGGGTTCCAATGGTAAACTACTAGGGCAAGAATCCCCCTCGTCTGCCCAGCTCAACATTCAAAAACACAAAGTCAGTTGGCCCGGCCCCTTTTTGACCCCACATTGTGGTTTTGAAAATAAAATTTAAGTTATACAAAAGTAACTAACACACAGAGTGTATAATAAACACAGTCAATCCATGCCCATGGATCTGCTTTTTGCAACAAAAACAGATATATCTGAGGGCTGGGTTCATAGAAGCAACAGGAGATAGAGTTACTTGACATATTTAAATGGCTGGAGTAAAGTTCTGGTAAATATATAATTTGATAAGCCGGTATGCCTTTGTAATTAACCAAAGATTCTTAAGTAGTTTCAAAGTCACGTAATAAGAAAAGTGGAGCTCAAATTAACTTCGTCAAGAATACAAAATGTGAATGTGGAATCTATTCTGCCTTAATGCACCCTCCTCAAACCATTCCCCGTTAGATTTATATATGTAATACAGTACTCACACCCTCCATTAGTCATTAGAATTAACACATTTATTGTCTAAGTGCATGTTATTATTACGTAAGAATAGATTCAAAAATCTATTTTGTTAATTAGATAAGGATCTTGTGGGGTCGGGTTGTGAACTGAATCGAGATGGGTAAGCCGGATGACGTCGTCCTTCTGCAAGACAGCCAAGTAAAGCATGAACCAACTGTAATTTTCAAATGGTAACACCACAATTACTGTTCATCTTCTTCTTGGTTGAGGTATACCAGTGGGTGCTGATGCTCAGCCAATGTGGCTGACATTAGCAAAAGTAATGAAGGACTTAGATTCCCAACTTGGAGGCTTTTGTTGAGTTGATGGATGTGATGTTTCTTAAAGGAGGTAAAGTGCCCTGTTATAGAAGGAGAAGGCAGCTGGAAAAACTTGCAAACTTCAGAGTGATTCTGTGGTATTTCCCTTAACTCTATAATTTTCCTACATCTTCAATCACCTTCTGTTCTTGATCCATCTAACTCTTTCGTAGATCCTTACATATAGTTGATCATCAATTCAAATTAGCTTTTCTGGGCATTCGAGTGACTCCGTAATTTGATTTAATATATTGCATTAAGAGAGATCATAATAGTGCATCCTTTTCAGATAATTTAGATTCACTGTATGCTTCACATAAAGCTTCAAGTAAGCAATTTTTTCGAAGGTCGAGGTTATAAAAGTTGTAAACATACATACGAACTTCAAATTCCAGCAATATAATTCAACGAAAAAAGAACCCTCGAGATTAAGAAAAGAAAATGAACAGTATAATCTAACCTCACGTTCGAGTCTTGAAACCTTTTCAACCATTGCCTCTCTGTCACGCCTCTCCATCGCAGCCTCATCCAACAACCCCACTGTTGCTTAAATTTTAGGTGTATAAAAATTATCAAATTTAAATTCATCTCTTAGTCAAGTTTTAATAAAAACATTAATCCCAAAATACACATATGAGTAAGTATACTCATTGCAAACATAACATAAAGAATTAACGAGTATCGATCCTTAAAGAAACCAGTATACACTAATTACTTTTTATTCATTGTTTAACCGATCCAAATAAAGCGAGAAAAAAATAAAAAGAAAAATAAAGAAACATATACAACTCAAGGATGTAGGTTTATGCAATTTAGACAATTATCTTGGAAAATATTATAATGAACCAACTAGCAATTCTCTCAACTAATTATTATCTTGACATTATAAAGGAATATAAAATAAAATTCAATCGTTTCACAAGTTATGAATCTACTTAAATAAATCACACTTCGTTTCCCAATCCATGGAATCCTATATTTTGATTAAATTATCAGATATGCTAATCAAGCTAACATAACCAAAATATGTATTAAACTTGATTCCTTATAACCTTAAAATTAGCTAATAACCCTTTGCTCGATGTGAAATCAACTAATATTTGATTACTTAGTCCTATAATCTTAACTTCGTCACTCAAGTCCATCAAGATTAGATAAACACAAAATCAATACAATGAAACTCCTAACATTGTTGTCCCAAGTTAATTAGAAGTACTCATATTAATAACCAATGATAACAAATAATCAAATACCAAAGATGACAAAGAATTGATCAAATAACTAAATTAACACAAAACTACGAATCCCAAAATAATGTTAAATTACAATAAAAACATTGAATATATCATTGTTTAAGGAAAAGAAGACAAAGATAAAAAAAATAACTCATAGACAAGTCTCTTTCTTCACCCTTGAAAACTTATTTGAACAATCCTCCTTAATTTGGGTGAACTCCTCATTCAATGAGTGATTGAGAATTTTTGCTCTTGGATTAAGCTCTCTCTATGTCTATACCTTTTCTTGTGTTACCTTGTGTTCTTATAGACCTTTTGGATGCTAAATTCGTGGCTTAGGAAGTCCTGGCCAAGTAGAATTTGAAAAATATCAAAATTATTGAAAAATTCCTAATTTCGTACACAGAATATTCGTCTTCCAGAGCCTACCTGGCTCCGAGTACCTTCAATCCGCCTAGCGCCAGGTGCACTCTGTTCTTCCCATGTTTTTGTTTTGCTTTTGGTCTGTTCTCATTAGTAGATAGAATGGACTAGGCACCAGGTACACCAACTAGACCAGGCGCTAGGTCTGTTCTACTTTTGTCCTGAAAGCTACTCGAGTTCCTTTGCTGGACCAGAATAGACCTGGAACCTGGTCCCTTGGCTGGGCCTGGCACTCGATACATTCTGGAACTATTCACTTTCTGCTCGATTTTAACCCAAATCTGCACAAATTTGTCAAAAATACTTTTTGCAAGCAAAATGTCAAATAGGAAGGAATATGCCTAGTTATCACAACAAATGTATCACAAACAATCTCAAATAACTAGAAAAATAATGGTGATTTTAGTCCCTATCACCCGCCTCCTTAAACCTTCTCCAATCCTCCATATTTTCCACATTCACCAAATCCCTTTCGCCATTCTCACTCAAGAAACTAACCGAAGGCGACAGCAATGGTGGCGGTGGATATGCAGGACCATCCACATATGGCACCGCTTTACCCTTCCTAGAAATGCTAGGGTTTGGTGTCACAATTTTTGTACTCACAGCACTCATTTCAGGGCTAGACACATCCGGCTGCCCAGGGGCAAATGATGATCCCAACCACAGTTTCTTTTAAGGGGTAAACATTGCAACAATCTTCAATAGAATATAATTTATTTTATCAATTCATCAAAGGAATTCAAAATCAAAGAAATCCTAAGGCGAGAGCAAACTTGGTTGTCATATTACAAATATTAGGAAATGATTAAAGTGGCAATCGATGGAAAAAAGGTTCTAGCAAACTGAATATTAGGAAAAGGTTGTTGCCGATTAAGCGAGGTTACGAAGAAACTTGTAATATTGGTGCATATATATACACACAAATATACATACATACATATATCTATATACATACATACATATATCTATATATATACATACATATATTAATATACATATGTATATATATATATAGCATATTAATATGTATTAATATATATACACTAAATATGTATTGTCGTATCAAATTAATGATCAAACTATTGGATTTGTTAAAATTATTAAGAAAAGTGTTGTGACAAAATTTGAAAGTAATCATATATATTTTGGTAGAAAATCTAGCAATATATCAAGCAAAATATACAAAGCCTAACGCATTTACAAAAATAAGTGTATCAAATTAATGATTTAACCGTTACATTTGTTAAAATTACTAAGAAATGTGTGGTGACAAAATTTGAAGGTAATCAGATAAATTTTGATACATAATCTAGCATAATATCAACAAAAAAAAATCCAAAATCTAACGTATTTACAAAGATAGGCATATCAAATTAACGATCCAACTAGTTAGATTTGTTAAAATTACAAAGAAAAGTGTTTTGACAAAATTTGAAAGTAATCGAATATATTTTAGTACATAATCTAGTATAATATCCAAAAAAATATCCAAAACCTAATTTATTTACAAATATAGACATATCAAATTAACGATCTAACAGTTGTATTTGTTAAAATTACAAAGAAAAGTGTTATGACAAAATTTGAAAGTAATCAGATATATTTTGGTACATAATCTAGTATAATATCTTTAAAAATATCCAAAACCTAATGTATTTAGAAATATAGGCATATCAAATTAACGATCCAACAATTAGATTTGTTAAAATTACTAAGAAAAATGTTGTGACAAAATTTGAAGGTAATTGTATATATTTTGGCATATAATCTAGCATCATAACTAAAAAAATATCCAAAACCTAACATATTTACAAAGATAGGCGTATCAAATTAATAATCCAACCGTTAGATTTGTTAAAATCACTAAAAAAAGTGTTATGAAAAAATTTGAAAGTAATCAGATATATTTTGGAACATAATGTAACATAATATTTAAAAAAATATCCAAAACCTAATATATTTACAAAGATAGGTGTATCAAATTAACGATCCAACCATTAGATTTGTTAAAATTGCTTTAAAAAAGTGTAATGGCAAAATTTGAAGGTAATCGAATATATTTTGGCACATTATCTAGCATAATATCTAGAAAAATATCCAAAACCTAACGCATTTACAAAAATGGGCATATCAAATTAATGATCTGATAATTAACGATCAAATTAAAATCACTAAGAAACGTGTTATGACAAAATTTAAAGATAATCGGATATATTTTGGTACATAATCTAGAATAATATCTATAAAAAAAATCCAAAACCTAACGTATTTTTCAAAGATAAGTGTATCAAATTAACAATTCAACTGTTAAATTTGTTAAAATTACAAGGAAAGGTGTTATGACAAAATTTGAAAGTAATCGGATATGTTTTGGTACATACTCTAGCATAATATCTAAAAAAATATCCAAAATTTAACGCATTTACAAAGATAGATATATTAAATTAACAATCCAACCATTTGATTTGTTAAAATTATTAAGAAAAGTGTTATGAAAAAAAATTTGAATGCAATCATATATATTTTAGTGGATTATCTAGCATAATATCTAGAAAAAATATCTAAAATCTAAAACATTTACAAAGATAGGCGTATCAAATTAATGATCCAATCATTAGATTTGTTAAGACTACTAGGGAAACTGTTATGATAAAATTTGAAGGTAATCGAATATATTTTGACACATAATCTAATATTATATCTAGAAAAATATCCAAAAGTTAACACATTTACAAAGATAGGCATATCAAATTAATTATCCAACCGTTAGATTTGTTAAAATCACTAAGAAAAGTGTTATGCCAAAATTTGTAGATAATCGGATATATTTTGGTGCATAATCTACAATAATATCTAAGAAAAAATCCAAAGCCTAACGAATTTACAAAGATAGACGCATCAAATTAATGATCCAACTATTAAATTTGTTAAAATTGCGAAGAAAAGTGTTATGGCAAAATTAGATGGTAATTGAATATATTTTAGCACATTGTCTAGCATAATATCTAAAAAAATTCTAAAACCTAATGCATTTACAAAGATAAGCGTATCAAATTAACAATCTTATCGTTAGATTTGTTAAAATTACTAAGAAAAGTGCTATGACAAAATTTGAAGATGATCGGATATATTTTAGTAGATTATCTAGCATAATATCTAAAAAAATATCCAAAACTTAATGCATTTACAAAGATTGGCGTGTCAAATTAGTGATCTAACCATTAGATTTGTTAGAATTACTAAGAAAAATGTTATTACGAAATTTTAAGGTAATCGAATATATTTTGTCATATAATCTAGCATAATATCTAGAAAAATATCCAAAAATACTAGGTAGTTGGTCCCAAAAAAATTATATAAAATTAATAAAATAGTAATATTAAGATTTGAACACAACCACTTAAATATAAACAATTACCTTAGCCATGGTATCATATGAAATATTCTATTTTATGTTGACATTTTTTAATATTTGATAAAATAAGAAAAAATATTGCTTTTCCATAATTTAGTAAAATTGTGAATAATAAAATTTCTTTTCCCATAATTTCAAATCTCTGTGGTAAAAAGTTGTTTTTACCCACAAAATTTTTAAATTTATGGTTTAAAAAACCTTTACCTACAAAAACATAGTAGTGACAAAATATAGTGTTACAAAAAATGTTTATATGCCACAGAATTCAAAACTGTGTTAAAAACTAAGGTTTCATCACAGATTTTGCTATGTTACAACCAAAAGTGTTGCCAAAAGCCACTTCTTTTTTTTTTTGTAGTGAGGATTTCCATCTGTCACACGAGATTGGCCGACGGGTTATGGTTGTTCATGTGGCCCAGTTTCCCGTAGCATACCACTTTCCTCTAACACGAAGTCAAAACCTAAGTCGAGGTGGTTCGAGTTGGAGAGCGATGATGAGGAGATGGAAGAGAGGCTTTCAAACCAATTAAGCTTAAGGGTAGCGAATGAGTAAGGATAGAGGTTGAGGCTCTTGAGTCGGAAGGTGATGATGGTGTTGTGATAATAGACCCATCTATACTAGTAATTGACCTAGTTTCTAATAGCGAAGGTGAGGAGGAGGTCGCTACTTCAAATAGTGATGGACAGGAGGTAGCTAACACTGACTATAAGGGTGATGAGAAGACAGATGATACTGATGATAAGGGAAAGGACGATGTAGACATTACTGATAGCAAGGGAGATAGGGAGGTAGATATTTCTGCAAGTGAGGAAGAGGTAGAGAAGATAGTGGAACCATGTTAAACCCCTGGACACAACCAATGAGGTTCACGTAAGTTTGATGGTGATATATCTTGGTTGGATTGTGAGATAGTTGAGTTGAAAAGTAGGCTTGTGATAGCCATGAAGAAGAAAGGAAAGATAGAAGTTTGGGAGAGTCCCGAGAGGCCTAAGTTCAGGGTTGGAGTTTTTAGTTTTATGGATGGATCTAGGATATGCTTTACAAAGAACATTAGGGTTTGGCTAGAGGAACCTATTTCTGATGACTCTAATGATGAGTTGATATGGGAGAAAATTTTATCCCTGTATGTTATAGTGATGATAACCTTAATGAGGTTGTGAGAGAAAGTCTGTGATGACAGGAATAACAAGAATAGTTAGATATTTTAGGAAATGCGATAAATATGCTTGTGTGAGATTTTTTTGGGTATAAGAGGACAACACGTGATGAAGAGGTATATGATCTTGATACTTATTCTAGTCTTCCGCTTTTGGCTATCCTAGTACGGATTTGATGGATAGGACTGTGTTATGATGAAGGTAGCATAGAAATGGTGATTATTAATAGGATTTAGGATTTTAACAGATGTACTTTGGAGATTTATGATACTCTATTATGCTTGCTAATTATGCCAAAAATAATGGGACATTATCTAGAACGCCCTATAATTTTGTGGGGTGTATGTTATGTGAAATATCTATAAAATATCTTTATATGTTTTCATCTAACTGACCATGCTATATGAATTTACTTTTTTTAGTACATGACATGTTTGCACTTTATTTTTGGACTAGAATTATTGGGGTTGAGGAATGTAACATCGAGGGGATATTTAAATATTGTGTGTAAGTAAAATTTAGAGAAACAACAATTAGTGGACACAACTGTACCGATGGAGGAAAACCTAGATAGGTTGACATCAAGAATAATTTTGAAGAGGCGAAATCTTTGTGCTAAAAGGTTGGTGTGGCAAAATGGAAGAGTAAGGGAAGACACGTATGGATTACTTTGATGGCAGTTGCTCCAAATTTGGCACATTGTCATCATTGCAGGAGGAAGAAACACGTTGAAGCAAATTGTTAGTTTAGGGAGTCGAACTAGAGATGCTTCAAGAATAGAGATTCTACACACCCAAGGGGGAGTTGCTCAAGACTACTTTGGTTCAAATAAGGAAACCTCACTCCACCATCTCATTCGACTAATTGAAAAAACGCAACTAGAGTAGCTCAAGTACTCACTTTGGAATAATGAAAACTTAGGAGTTGGTGCAACTCCAAAATGCCATGAAGATGAGAAGAATTTTAGGATTAGAGTATTGCTATTGACTTTCGTTAGAGAAATTACGATCCTTTTGTCACCTCTATTTGGCTACAATGGAGACATACACCACAACTATAAAAGAAGAAGAATGAGAAGAGTTTCCAAGAGTTTAAAAGAAGATCAAAGTTTACACTTGATAGGGGTAAAATTTATGTGTACTTTCCTAGTTATTTAAGGATGTTTTGTGATATATTTTGTTCAATAACTAGGCATATTCCTTCATATTTGATATTTTATCATTGGAAAAATGTTTTGAATTTTTAGTGCAAAAACGACAAAAAAACAAAAAATTCGTCACGTTGGAGCATGGCTGGTGCCAGTCGTGAACCATAGAACTGGCGCCAGCCCCATTCTGAAAAAAATAGAGGACTTCGTCGTAAAAAAAGTAGAGCACGATTGGGTGACCAGAGCACAACCGGCAAACAGAGTCGGTGCTGACCCTGGACTGTCCCATATCGGTAAACTTTTCCAATCATGTGCGGATTTGGTAATTTACCAAGAGTTTTAGTATTTTTCAATCTCTACTCAGTCCAAAACTCTTAGGGAATGGATTTTGGCCTTTTGGGAGCCTATTTAAACAAGAAAAACACAAGACTAGAATATGGATTCATTAACTAATTTCATATTCTAAACCACCTAAAATATAGGGGTTTATATGATGATTGATTTTTAATACATCTTTTGGATAAATTAGTTTAGACAAAATATGTTCACTAACTTGACTAGAAGATGTTGGAAAGTATGCCCTCTAGACTAGGTTTCTGATGTAATTATCGAATTTATGAATAAAATAATTTATTCTAAAAATTTATTTGTGAATTTACATTTTATTTGTGCACAATTTACGTTTGAAAAGGACCCATTATGTTTAAATAAGTGATCCATGTGAATGGTGGTCTTTCATAATAAGGTATGGATCACGGGTTACTTAACACATAAATGTTTGTTCTTAACCAATTGGTGAGAATGGAAATCTCATTATATTTAGGTTATTGTATTATGAATTTCAAATGGGGAATGACTTACCTTTAGCCAGTAGGTAGTCTACTTACTTCATAGCATGAGCGTATTTTGAATACGTAGAGCATGACCTATAATAGTGGTTTCTAAAAGTGTGGGTAGTCCACTTACTTCATAGCACTTAGAAGATGCCCAGACTATTATAGCTATAGTATGGACTAATACTCTACCGCTTGAGTATGAGTTGGTGATCTGACGAATCTGGAAGCATATACTTTGATAAGTATTTTTATTATCTTATCACTTTATTAGGTCAGTTAAATAATAAATAAAAAGTAATTAGTATGTACTAATTCTTTTGAGGATCGATACTCATTAATTTTCTCTCCTATGATTGTGATGATTATACTTGCTCGTATGCGTAATTTAAATATTTTAATTAAAACTTGGTTTGAGATGGATTTAAATTTCAATTATTTTTATATACCTAAAATTTATGCATCAAGTTTTTGGCACCGTTGTCGAGAATCAATATCATGAAAGTTTGAATTTTGTTGATTTAACTATGTTTATATATTTATATGTCTATATGTAAATATGTAAATATGTTATATATGTTCTTTATGTAACTAAGTGCCATATCTTGTTGTATGTATACATGTACCTTAACTAACTAACTTGATTTAATGTTGTACTATATAACACTAACAAGATAGCATATGCAGGTAACATGGCTAATTGGAATATGAGACAGTATCCTAACCAATCTCAAGAGATGACACCTTGGCCATTCGACTGCACTATTTTAGAAGTGGTATTAGGAAAATTTCCCACTTATGTAACCAAACGCTTTTACAAGATAGATGACACATTGGCAAAATTTGAGGAAATGATTTGAAATATGGAAAGATAAATTTGGTTTTAAACAGATCTAGTGATAAAGTCATCATTGGGGGTTGAAACACAACATAATTCAATTGCCATTACATTATGAAGTGGTAAGGAGCTACCCGATTCTAACACGAAACTGACACCATCTAAAGAAAGTGGGCCGGTATCAACCCATCTTGGTAAACCACTTGAAAAACAAGCTAAAAATTTAGATTTTCAGCCACCGGTACCCTATCCCACTCGCATACAAAAAGCAAGAAAAGATACGCAATTTGATAAGTTTTTAGAAATGTTCAAACAACTATACATAAACATCTTACTCAATGAGGCTTTAATACACATGTTCAAATATGCAAAGTTCCTCAAAAGCATGCTTGTCAACAAAAAGAGCTAGGAAGAATTATCCACTATGGTTTTAAATGAAGAATACTTAGCCATCTTGCAGGACCAACGGATTTTGCCACGAAAAGAAAATGATCCAAAGAGTTTTTCTATTCCTTGTCTTGTTAGTACTCTTACATTCTACAATGCATTAGCATACTTAAGTGCTAACATTAATCTTTTGCCACCGAAAACTTTCAAAAAGTTAGGTCTAGGTGAGCCCAAGCCCACTAGGATGAGTATTCAATTTGTTGATAGATCTATTAAATATCCTAGGGGAGTAGTTGAAGATGTATTGGTTAAAATGGAGATTCATATTTCCTGTAGATTTTATTATTCTTGATATAGATGAGATTCTATAGTTCCTTTAATCCTAGGTCGACATTTCCTAGTTACTACTAAAGCATTAATTGATGTTCATGGGGGAAAGTTGACACTTAGGGTTGGGGATGAAGAAGTCATTATCAAAATTCATAAACGCATGCAACATCCTATATCTTCTGATAATTCTTGTTTAAGGATTGATATTCTTGATGAATTCATTTTTTATTTTGTGTAGGAACAATTTGTCAATTTCTCTATGGACTTGATGGAACAATCAATTGTATATTTGAAGGATTCAAATAAGGGCCGTGACTTGGGAGAATTTGAAGAAATCGAAAAAAACAGTTTGGGAAGGATGAAATCATCAATTGAGGAACCACCAGAATTAGACCTAAATGACCTCCTCAAGCACTTAGAATAGGTATTTTTGGCTAACAGAGAAAAATTACTAGTGATCATAGCAAAAGACCTCACGTGTGCTTATCTTTCTATCTGAAGTCTCCTATTACTTCCTATTAAAAAAAAAAAAAATGCTATTAATGGTTGAGCATTCAAGGAGCTATCTCTTATCACATAGTGGAATTGTTCAATTCTCACCAACCACTACAAAATTCTTTAACACTCAACTGATTTTATCCATTTATGTTTTCCTAAATTATTAAACTTCACATGGCATTAAATTTGGCGTACTCTCATTTCCTATATCCTCTTCGAACTCCTTTTTTTTTTTTTTTTCTCTTCGAACTCACAAAAACTTATTAAGAAATGGCATGTTCACGTGAAGAAACTTTAGTCACATGACATTGATTATTTTGCTTATCACATGAAGTTGACACCTAGTAGAGGAATTTTGAAGCATCTTAAGGGAAGCGAGTTAAGTCGTAGATATTTAGGACCATTTCAAGTAACAGAAAGACTTAGCCTAGTTACTTCTAGATTGGATTTGCCGGAGGGGATAACTGGAATACTCGATGTAACTTATGTATCTTAGTTGAATAGGTATAATCCCAATCCGTACCATGTTTTCAATGGGGAACCATTGGTTTTACAACCATATCCGAGTTATGTCGAGAAACCAATGAAGATCTTGGGTAGAAGTGCTAAGATGCTTCGGAATAAGTGGATTCCTATGGTAAAGGTTTTCTGGGATCATCATAGTATACAAGATGCTACTTAAAAAAATGAAGGATTGGATAAAGCAAAAGCAGCAATATAATGGCACGAAACCCTGAATTTCGGGACGAAATTCCTTTTAGGAGGGGAGGGTGTGAAACCCTGTCCAAACCCTAACCTTGGTATGGGGTATAAAGGAGTATTGAGTAACATCTTACATGTACTTATGAAAGATAAATTACCTTTATCAAACAATTGGGTGGAAGTGTGCATTTATCTCTGTGTGATTGTTCACATATTTAATTGTGTTTTAGCTCACTTAGTGAATTATGAAGTTTTACATTGGGAAAGATGAGTTATCTAAAGCTTAGAATTTTTGTTGGCATATGAAATGCTTGGAATGAGAGTGAAGAGAATTTGATTGTATGATATAGACACAAGAGTTGTTGTGGACAAGCGATTATTAGTTGGAGTGCGATTCTTGGAGATTTAAGATCAAATCCCAACTCCAGCAACAACTATTTCCTTTTCCTTTTTCCTTTCTTTTCCACTTTGGCCGAAACTTTTCTTTCTAGTTGCCACTTGAGTTTTTCTATTTATTCAGAGTTTTATTTTCCCTTGAAATTCTTGAAGGGAACAGAATTATCTCCTAGAATTTAGTTTAAAGAGATAATAAAAATAATTTTTATCTATCACTTGAAATTTATTTTAGTTAAACTTCTTTTAGTATCTAAATAAAAATAATTTTATTTTTTATCTCTATAAGATGTTGTGAATATATTCTTTAAATTTTTTATTTGGGGAATGATATTGATAGATTTTCTAAAAAAATTCCAGCTTTGTTCGCCACCTACGAAGCCACTTATGTTCAGCTGAAACTCTTGAAGATTGGCTAGAAACCCTTATCAAAATTTATGCACATAAAATTTCCATTAATCAGAATTTTTTTCCCCTAGGCGAAACTCCTTCTCTTCTTTAATAATTTTGGCTATACAAGCCACTTCTCTTCTACATTATTCAGCTGACATCAGGCTGTCCGCAACCTGGAATCCTTACCGTGCAGCTTGTATCTTTGTTTCCCAAGCCATCAGAAATTCACCTCTAAGAAGAGTTTTCCTATTTCCCTGAGGACTTTGTTCCCCAAGCTTCTCCTTCATGTGCAGCTGACAGCACAACTTCACAAGCTGAAAGAAAATAATCCCTTCTCCCTACCAAAGCTGCGAAAGAGTAGCCACCTGAAGAAGAGTCACCAATTTCCCCAAACTCTATATACTAATCATCTTTTCTGTTTGATAAAGTATTGGCTGCCTACATCACAAGCTAATTCAGCTACACCACAGCAACGACCGCACACAGCCGACAACAATGCACCTCCCAAAAGGCCATTCTTTCTTTATTCACAGCCGAGACATACCTGCATATATCACCCAAACCATAACAGACGCAGCCAACAATCTAGGTGCCAAGTTGCGTTCCCTACTTCAAGACTGTCGGCCGCACTACTTGCCTTTTGGTAAGTAGATAACTTCAAGACTCCTTAAGCTTAACCAAACTAAAAAACAACAAGAAGCACACACGCACAAAGTACCTTTCGGATCGTCTGCTTATCATCCCAATTCACCTAGCGGAGACTGCAAGCCATAAACCAGAAATATTTGTTTCTCTCTTCTTCCCCCTCGTTCGCCCTCCTCACTGCCAAACTGGAACCTCTGGACAGCGCATAACTTCCTTAGTTTCCATTCCCCGAGGAAGACTTCCAATTCTAAGATTTCCAACTCACCTTCCCGCTACTCTAAGTCTGCGCTGCCAACGTTTCGGATTGGTGGACTTCCTCTGCGCTTGTAAAACTGAACTCCAATCACTTCCTATTCTGTTTTCTGATTTTGAGATGATAGAATTGTAGGACGTTTGGTTGAGGAGGGAGGGAAGGGGGGGGGGGGGGGGGTTAGCGCTGGAATGTTGCAACAGCAATAAAGCTGCGATGTTGTTATTTTTCTTTTCGAGCATATCATCTCATAATGTCGAAAAATTCTAACGTGGATTACTAGTTCATAGACTAAGTGCATTAGTTAGTTGTATCGTATACAGTATAACTCACTAATGCATTTAATCTACCAGTTCATGATCCATGTAAGAATTGCTCTGTAACGTGAATTTAAAATCAATGAATATTAACGTCTTTTCCCCCTTCTTCTCTATATACTGATAGGAAATATTACTACTTATCATGTAGTATTTGCAACATGGGTTGTTTTATTTAGTTATTTAGTGATCTATTAATTCCATTAACCATCTACTTAATCATCTAGTTAACCATGTATAGCTATTAACATCATAACTAAGGATATAAAATATCACTTATTGTTAAAATTATTATTTACCATTTTATCTCTACTACCATAATTAATATTTCATGTTAGAATAATAATAAACTTACCAATTATATATTTTTCATTTAATAATTTTATTCATTTATTTAATCTATTTATTTATTTATCTATCTACTCATTTATTTATTTTCCATACTTGATATATTTATTTTTTTCAAATTATTTATTGATCCTAATTTATTTATTAAATATGATTTACGATTTATTGTTTGGTTACATTATCTATAATTAATTAATTGGATATTAGTTGTCATATAATTATTATTTACTCATGATTACTATTCATTAGGTATTCGTTATTAAGAAGTAATTAATCATTAGTCATGGAATTAATTATTAGTTTCCGTTGCTATATAGAAGTTATTTATTAATGGGGTTTGTTACTGAATATCTTTTATTTTATATAGATCTATAATTACTTATCTAATCAATAGTCTTTTGGAGCATGCTCGATAGCCTATTGTTTTAGTACATATTCATTATTTAGTTCATGCCAATCTAGTTGATGTAATATTTTTAGCAAAAGATACATTTTTTAATTATTTGAACATCCACTATTTTAAAGAGAGAAAAGTCGTATTTTAAATGCATCACTATTATAAATCGAGGAGTGTTTGATTAAGAATTGTAATTTCCTTGTTTAGACGGAAGTGGACTCTAACAAGTGAAGCAACTCACTAGCTAGCTCGGGGGTTTAAGTAAGCTTGTCAGGTAAGTCCTTGCATTAAATGTTTGACACAAAAGCTTTGAATTGTAAGTCATTTTGGAAATGTTTATTATCTCAATGGCATGGACATCTAAATGCAAGTTTGGCCATTTGTTATTAAAATTTTTCCGTAAAACAAAGATTTATTTGGAAAATCTCTTTTGATTGCAAAACGAGTTTACAACTAAACTTTTCGAATTCATGCTTGCACGTCCAAGTTGTTGGAATTATTTCCATTGAGATTGGATTTTGATTGATGTATTGAAACATTGAGTTCTCAGTAAAGGTAGACCTCTTGAACTAACCTTCGAAGAGTAGGACAAGTCACTTAGTAGGCGGCCACCTCTAAGAGGGGAACTCTATTTGAAAAATGTGATAGTCCTACTAGGTTAGGCCAATCAGAGCAAGCACTTTAGTTCACTTGGATTGATATTCCGAGGTGAACATCCAATAGGTTGGAGTAAGAGATAGAAGAGTTTCTTACACAGTTAGTCATACACCCATTGCACTGTGATGCAAGGTTTCACAATGTTTGTCATGATGCAAGGTTTCATGGCAAGGGTATGATGCAAGGTTTCATAACTGTTGGTTTTGAGTGGTTTTGTATGATACAAACTATTGTGATATTGATGTGATTGTTACCACTCATTTTATTATGGAAAATATTTGACTTGCAATCTAACTTTTGATATTTGGTTTCAAAGTGCATTTATAAAATTCATTTTGACTTAATCATGAGCACTCATAAGGCTTACTGAGATATATTTCTCATACTCTTTTGATGTCACATTTCATGAACTACCAGCTTTAGCAAGGTTGCACATTATTAGAAGATTTTCTATCTTAAATTATTTATTTTTGGTTCCTAATTGAGGATTGTTCATTTTATGTAATTCGAAAGATTTGTAGACTTTGTTTTCAGTTGTATTTATTTTGGCTTGTGATTTTTCTTTTCTTAGTTGTAAAGACTCCTGATCCTTTGGATGGGGCGACATCCCCGTCTCTATGGGCACTTATGTTGTGGGATATTACAGCGAGTGTCAGCTCCCCAGCTAATTTGCCAACTCTTAACGAGAGCAACTGGCACTAATGGCTCTGGGCCAGCTAGCACCAACTAACTCTGGGCAATACCCTGATTTGTTGTTTTTAATTTGTTTAAACTTGTTTTTTTTTCTAATTAAATTTCTACAAATTTTAATATGTAATATGGATATTTTTAGCTTAGTTAAATGATGAATGGCTGAGATTCATTTCCCATTAATTTGCTAGGATAAGTTGGCTATATATATGCTATTATAACACTTCGTTTATAAGTTAGATTTTATATTTTGAATCAAAGATACTCTTGAGAGAGTTTTCTTTGGGGTTCTTCCATGATGATTAAGACCAATCTTAAGGTTTCATTTCTTACCTTTAAACTGAGTCTATAAACCCATAAGGATAGATCAAATTAGCTTATCATAATAGGGTATTAGCTTACCTTAAGGTCCTTGAGTAGGAGTTATTTTGGTTGTCTAAATCTCTTCTTCTAGTACTCTTGGTTTCTTAGTTTAGCTAAAGCTTTGATTGATGTTCATGGGGGAAGGTTAACACTTAGGGTTGGGGATGAATAGATTATTATTCAAGGGGATAAAGAGGTTATTATTCAAACTAACCAAAGCATGAGACATCCTATGTCTTTTGATGACTCTTATTTTACAATTAATAATGATCCTATCTTTGACTTTATTCATGAGTCATTGGTCTATGTCTCTGTGGAGTTAATATGTACACAATCATCCATGGACCCAAACAAAGAGTGTGAGTTGTGATGTTTTGAGATAATTAAAACACAGAATTTGGGTAGACTAAAGACCTCTATTAATGAGCTACCAGAGTTAGAACTTAAGGACTTGCCGAAATATTTGGAGTATGCATTCTTGGCTAATGAGGGAAGACTACCAGTAATCATAGCAAAAGACTAAATTGGTAAACTTGCTAGAGAAATATAAAAGGGTAGTTGCCTGAAAAATCACTAACATTAAGAGGATTAGCCCTTCCTTTTGCACTCATAAAATTTTGTTGGAAGAAGGAGCAAAACTTGCAGTACAACCCCAATGTAGGATGAACCTAAATATGCAAGATGTGCTAAAGGGGGAGAAAATTAAGCTTTTGGATTTACCCTATTTTCAGATAGTATTTGGGTTAGTCTAACACAAGTGGTACCAAAGAAGGGTATGACTGTAGCACCTAATGATAAAAATAAATTGATCCCAATAAGATTGGTAACTGGTAGGAAGGTATGTATTGACTATAAGAAGTTGAATAAGGTAACTAGAAAAGACCATTTCCTTCTCTCTCTTATTTATCAAATATTAGGGAGATTAGTAGGACATGAGTTTTATTACTTTCTTGATGACTTTTTTGGTTATTTTCAAATCCTTATAGTACTTGAAGATAAAGAAAAATAACTTTTACATGCCCTTTTTGTTCTTCTGCATGTCGTATGCCTTTTGGTCTTTGCAATGGGCCAGGAACATTTTAATGATACATGATGGCTATTTTTGAGGGGCTCGTAGGTAATATTATGGAAGTTTTTATGGATGACTTTTCTGTGTTTGGTGACTCATTTGATTTGTGTTTGGAAAATCTAGAAAGGTGTTACAAAGGTGTGAAGAGACAACCTTATGCTCAATTGGGAGAAATGTCACTATATGGTCCAAGAAGGTATTGTATTGGGACATAAGATTTCAAGGAAAGGTATTGTAGTTGATATGACAAAAAATGAGGCAATTAAGAAACTTCCTCGTCCTACTTCTGTAAAGGTTATTCGGAAATTTCTTGGACATGTAGGCTTTTATCGGAGGTTCATTTTGGATTTCTCAAAAATTTCTAAACCTCTCATTTCTTTGCTTGAAAAAGATGTTATTTTCAACTTTGATGAAAAATGTCACAATGCTTTTAATGTGACTACAGCAAAATTGATACATTATCCTATTCTAATTGCACTGGATTGGTCTCTTCCTTTTGAACTAATATGTGATGCAAGTGATTATATAGTAGGAGCAGTGTTTGGACAAAGGAGGAATAAGTATTTTTAGCCTATCTACTCTGCAAGCAAGACTCTTACGGCAGCTCACTAGAATTACACGACCACAAAAAAAGAATTGCTTGCAATAGTGTTTGCTTTTGATAAATTTTATTCTTATCTTATTCTATCTAAAGTCACTGTGTACACTGACCATTCTGCCCTTAAGTACTTTCGAGCTAAGCATGACTCCAAACCAAGGTTGATTAGATGGGTTTTATTGCTATAGGAGTTTGATTTGGAGATTCAGGACAAAAAGGCGAAGAAAACTTGGTTGCAGATCACTTGTCTAGATTGGAGAATCCTGATCTAGAGCTACTAAAAGAAGAAGAAATCAATGACACTTTTTTGGATGAACAATTTTTGCGAATTAAAGGTAACATTCTTCAAACTCTATGGTTTGTAGATTTTACTAACTACTTAGTGTAGGAATAATCCTTGACGATTTTACATCACAACAAAATAAGAAATTCTTGTCTAAAGTAAAGAATTACCTTTGGGAAGAACCTAACTTGTTTGGTTGTTGCGATGATCAAGTTATTCGAAAGCGAGTGGATTTCACGGATAGCCAACATATTCTCTAACAATGCCATGAAGGACCTTTTGGAGATCATTACCAAGCAAACAATACTGCTAAATCTGAGTTCTATTGGCAAACCCCTTTTAAGGATTCATATAAGTTTATTAAGAATTATGATAGGTGTCAACATACAGGTAACATTTCAAATCTTTCAAGACTATAAAGTTTTTAATTATTGGAGAATAGATTTTTTGGGCCCTTTTTATTAACACTTTGGGTAATAAGTACATTTTGATGGTGGTTGATTATGTGTCCAAGTAGGTAGAGGCACAAGCTTTGCCCACAAATAATACATGGGTTGTGATCAAATTTCTTATAAAATTCTTTACCCGATTAGGTGTACCTAAAGTGCTTATTAGTGATAGGGGGCCTTATTTTTGTAATCAGCAAGAAATTCTTTGCCCGCCTTGCCCTTATTTTAGCAATTAGCAATTAGCAAAGATTCTCAATCAGCAATTAGATGAACTTGAACAATTGCGTGATGAAGCCTACAACAACTTTAAGTTTTATAAGAAGAAGGTGAAAATGTGGCATGACAAATGAATTGTGCAAGACTGGGATTTCAAAGAGGGTGATACCGTATTGCTATTCAACTCCCGATTAAGACTCTTTTCGGGAAAACTAAAGTCAAGATGGTATAGGCCCTATGAGGTTAGTAAAGAATTTCCTATTGGAGCTCTTGAAGTTTCACATCCAACAGCTAGGACTTTCAAGGTTAATGGCAAGTCGAGTTAAGTATTATCTTGGAGAACACTTTGATCATTTGGAGAAGATTGATCTTATTCTATGCAGAGAGTAGTTTGTATTCTTTTTTTATTATTATTGTTCTTTTCTTTCGTTTGGTTTTCATTTTTTCTATTTCTTGTTTTCCTTTTGCGTTATTTTTCTTTTCTAGTTTTATGCTTTATTTTATTTATTTTGTTTTTTTTAGGAATGACTCATCATTGTCAAGGACAATGCTTCCTACTGGAATTTAACTCTCTTGGCAATGTGTATCTAGAATCAATAGACTGTGGGAGAGTATTTCCTCATTCTTTTCTTTTCCCTCTTTCTTTTTAAGTCCCTTGGATATGCTTTCTTGTGCTATCTTTTTTACCATTGACGACAATGTCTAGTTTAAGTGTGGGGGAGGGAATGAATTTAATACTTTGCCAAGTGGATTTGCTTGAACTAAATTTGATGCCTATTTTGGATTTTTTTTTTTGGGCTAAATTTGAGTTGATTTGTCTACGATAAAGTTAGGATTTTCTTTTAGTATAATAGCTAGTCAATTCCCTTACAATTTGATATTTTACTTGTAGAAGGGTTTCTCTGTGTGTTTTTGTGCAGAAATTAGAGATTTTGGAGCGAAAACGGCCATTTCTAGCATTGAACCAGCGTCGGCCCATGATGTTTGAACCGGCCATGTCTCAGATCTAGAAGAACAGGGTAAAACAGTAAAAAAAACAGAGGGACCGAGGGAATTCTAGAGTGCAACCGATGTCGGCCCAATCGTAGTGAAGCGGTGCCGGCTTTGATCGGTTAAGGCGGTTCTGAAGTCCAATTTTGTGCAGAATTAGAGGATACCAAGAATTCTTTTCTGTATTTATCTTATATTCAAACCAAAAGTCTTAAGGAACATTTTTTGGCATCTTAAAAAGCTATAAGTACACATAAATTTTAAGAATTGAAGGAGAAGAGAAGTGGATATGAGGATTAAGAGACAAATCACTCATTCAAAGGAGAATCCACAAAATAGGAGCATTATTTCAAGAGATTTTTCAATGGAAGAGGCAGAGGGCTTGTCTATAAGTTTTTTCTTTTTTCCATATTTTCTTTTTCTTGAACGATGATGAAATCAATATTTTAATTGTATATAGATGTTGTTCTTGGATTCATGATGTTGTATTGATTTTAGTTTTTTTTTATATCAATTAGTTATTATTTCTGGTATTTGGTTACTTCATTTATTTGGTTGAGTTAATTGAATGTTTTTTCTTTCTAATGGACTTGAAAACCAAAGTTAGGAATGATTCAATTTAATTGATTTCATATTTATTATATCTTAATTGAATTGCGAAAAAAGGTTAAGAACAAGAACTCGAGTAATTCAAAGATTAGTTGATTTCACCTAGAATATAGGGCTACTAGGTAATTTCATGTTTATATCACCTAGAATATTGGGGTAATTTTAAAGACTAAGTTTAATGCATCTTTGAAGTAAGACTGGTGAGATAGAATATATCCATTAAGTTACTTACAAGATAGGAAATCATGGATTGCAAACGAAGTAGTTCTAGTTTATTCTTTCATAGTGCCAGGATAATGATTTGTTGAGAGATTTGGTAGTCAATCAATGTTATGTTTTCACTAATTTCTATCTTTGTACATGACTTCTCTCCTATGTTTGTGATAGGGGCTAAATTCATTGATAATTTCCTAATTATTTGAGATTTGTGATACATTTGGTGTAATAACTCGACATATTCCTTCATATATGATATTTTACCTTTGGAAAGGTATTTTGGGGTTTCATTGTAGAATGAAGAAAAAACAATGAAAAACCATTGTTGTCCACTGCACGGCCGATGCCTGCTCATTTTGGTGTTTTGTTACAGAACGAAGGAAAAATCAACGAAAAACTGTCAATGTCTAGTGCACGGTCGGCACCGGCCTGAGTCCAGATGTGGGGGACAATTGGCAAAAAACAAAGCATGACCGGGACGACCAGAGCACTGCTACTGCTGGCCATGCCCAACTAGTACTGGCGCTTGCCCAACGCTGCCCAAGGTGGCGAATATTTCCTATTGTGCGCGAATTTTGAAATTTCCCAAGAGTTTCGATATTTTTCAACTTGTACTCTACCTAAAACTCTTAGGTAACGAATTTTAGTATCTTGGGAGCCTATTTAATCAAGGCAAACACCCAAGAATCAAAGTTATCAATCAATCAAAAAAAGAGAAGATTCATCACTCAATGAGACATTATTCAAGAAGGTCATCAAGTGAGAAGAAGGAAGGCTTGTCTATGAGATCTTTCTTTTACCTTTATTTTCTTTTTCTAGAATAATAATGTAATTAACGTTTTCATTGTAATTTGACATTATTTTAGGATTCATGATTTTGAATTAATTTAGTTATTTGATCAATTTATTATCATTCTTGGTATTTGATTACTTGAGATTATTGAAGAATTGATAAATTTAGATTTGCTTCTAATTAACTTGGGAAATGATGTTAGGAGTTGCTTTAAGTTCATTGATTTCATATTTGTTATCTCTTAACGGACTTGGGAAACAAAGTTAAGAAGAAAGAACTAAGCTAATTAATGATTAGTTGATTTCACTTAGAATATAGAGTTATTTGCTAATTTCATGTTCATTATCACCTGAAGTATAGAGATAAATGTTGAAGGATGAGTTTGATGCATCATTTGATTAGGTTGGTTTGATTGGAAAATTTGCTAATTCAATCATGAGATAGTAAGTCTATGACTTGGGAAATGATTAGATTCTATTATGATTCCTTCATGATACCAAGATGATAATTAATTGTGATATTTACTGACTAACTCATTATTATGTCTTCAAGAACATTGATCTAAATTGCATATTCTTTCATTCTTAAGTTGTATATATTTTTCTTAATTTCATTTTTATTCTCATATCACTTTATTAGGTCGGTTAAATAATGAATGAACAGTAACTAATGGTAGTTGTTCCTTGAGGATCGATACTCGTTAATTCCCCATACTATGTTTGTGATGAGTATACTTTCTCATATCTGTAATTTGAGAATTAATTTTTTAATTATTTAAATTTATATGATTTTTATACATAGAAAATTTACACATCAAGTTTTTTGCACCATTGCCAGGAGACAATATCATAAAAGTTCAGATTTCATTGATTTAACCATGTTTATCTATATACATATTTTTATGTAAATATGTATGTATGTTCTTTGTGTAAATAAGTGCTATATCTTGTTGTGTGTATTAATGTACTTTAATTAACTAACTTAGTTTATGTTGTACTTTGTACGTTAATTATGTTTAATTGACTATTTATAAATTCTTTAATCTTATCGTTTTATGTTCCTTGTAGTCTTAGCCTTTAGTGTTTGACCTGACAATTCCAAGAAGACCTAGTAGATTTTAATCTTGAGATTGAAAGAACTTTAACAAGGATTCGAAAAAGGCATTCAAGCAAAGATGATTTTGACCATCTTTTAGGCCTAGGCACACTGAGCTGGCGTCGGCTGCTGTCGGGCTTCTTCTCTAAATAGCTAATTTTGGCCATTTATTTTCAAACTTTTCCAACTTCCCTTGATTTTTCTCCCAACCCTGCGTCATTTCTTCATCTCCAAACACCAACGGATCAATTTTTGCTTTCAAAAACACCAACCCAACATCAATTCTTCTTGTTTTTGTTGAATCTACAAATTAAATCTTCAAAAATCCCAACTGTTTCTTCGAGAACCCATTTTCAAATCTCCTCTTTCAAGAGAAGATTTCTTTAAACGGATTGCACATTTTGCTTGCCCATGCATCAGAGAACATAAAAGATTTAAAAGGAGATTGGGATTTTTTGGTTTATATTGTGGATTGAGGAGGTTGTGGATGGATTGAAAATGGTGAATGGTTGAGAGGTATGTGTTGGATTGTGTAGTGGTGGATTGATTGTAATTGGTTAAGGGTGTTGTTGTATTTTTGTAGTATCTTATTATCATTCTTTCTTGATACTCATCTTCAAACACACCATCATGCCTAAAGACAAAGACCAAATTTCCAAAAGGGCTAGAGCCTTATTTTCCTCTATCCCTACCTCTATAGACCCCCTGTTCTTATACCCTGCTGATTTCATTGATGCTTCCTGTCAAGAGTGGTACTCCAAGAGGACCTCTAATAAAATTATTGTAGAATGCACTTTTGCACCTTCTTTGGACCATGCCCTTAAGCTAGGAATGATGTTTAGATTATTGGGGTAGGGGCCTATTGTTCAATTGAAAGGACCCTATTGCTCTATCTTGGTTAAAGAGTGATGCGTATTTTTTAGTGTAGAAAATATTACCAACAAATTACACAATCAATCAAGCTTTAATTAAAATGCCAACCACTAAAACCACATACACGGGCAAGTGTACCTATCGTATAATATAGAGAATAGCAAGTATCGAATCCACGAGAACTTAGGTTCCCACCTTACTTTACCAAAATCTTTATTTTTTAGCGAATAAAATAAGAAGAGACAAAAAGGAAAAATAAATAAAGAAAAAAATAGATATAACTCATAGATGCAATTTCATGTAATTAGACAATTATCTTGAAAATACAAGATTGAATCAATTAGCATTCATCATAATCAATTGTCGTCATGGCATCATGAAGGATTTAATATAGATCCACTTCGTTTGCAATCCATGGAATCACTATCTTCTAGTTAAATTAGTGAACATATTTTGTCTTAACTATCTTATCCAAAAGATGTATTAAAATCAATCCTCATATAAACCCTTATATTCTAGATGATTTAAAACATAAAATTAGTCAATGAATCCATATCAATGTTCTAAATAATTAACCCATTTTTCAAGAAAGTTAAGAGATAAAAAATATGAAATTAATTAATTGAAGTCATTACCATCCTCTTTTTCAAGCAAGTCAATAACAAAAATCAATCAACTAACTCTGTAAGAAAAACAAGTAATCAAATACCAAGAACACAAATCAATTGATTAAAAAGTTCCAATTAATTCAAATTCATAATCTCCAAAATAATATCTAATTATAATCAAAATATTAAGCACATCATTGTTCTAGAAAAGTAAACAAATGATAAAAGATAAAACTAATAGACAAGTCCTTCTTCTTCTCTTGAAAACCTCATTTGAACAATGCTCATTTGAGTGGTAATTGAGTAGCTAGCTTGGATCCTTCAAATCACACATTTCTCTTGTATTTTTCTTGTATTTTTAAGCCTTCTTGATGCCAAAATTCGTTGCTTGAGAAGTTTAGTTCGAGTAGAATTTAAAAAATACCAAAATCCTTTGGAAACTGGCACCGGGTCCAGTCGGGCCACCTGGCGCCAGGTCCAATCTATTTTTGGACTCAATTTCCCCTTTTCCAGAGTAGACCTGGCACTTGGTCCATTATCTAGACTGGGTGTCAGGTACATTCTGGAAATTCTTATAATTTTGCTCGAGATCTACTCAAATCTGTACAAATTCATAAAAAAACACTCTTTACAAGAAAAATGTCAAATAGGAATATGCCTAGTTATTACAATAAAAGTATATTAAAACAACCTCAAATAACTAGAAAAATAATGGTGATTTTAGCCCCTATCACATACCTGCACACTTGAACTTTTACTTGTCTTCAAGGAAATAAGAATTAGACACTAAGCTTTAGAACCAGATAGAACAATTTAGCAAATTTTTCCTTAGCAAATTCATTCATAATGAAGACATAACCTTCTTCCAACCTTAAATATAAACTTATCATTTACTCAACCCTTTCAAAACCTTGTAAACTTATGTATTAAATCAAACAATCCAAAGGCCATCTAAGTTAAGTTAAACAAGCTTATATCTAATACAAGCAAATTGTCCTACTCAAGCAAAAACATATATAATATAAATTATACAAGTCAAGCATTTAACCAATTTCAGCATTATAAACTGAAATTTACAAAACTTGAGTTAGTAAAACAAGGAAAACATTCCAGTCTCTTTTTTTTCTATGACTTAGGGAATTGATAGCCTTAAGTGAATAAATTTTTCTTCACACACCGTATTGGCCGCCTTATAGTCATCATCATTTTTTTTAGCAATTTTCTTTTTCTTTCTTCTTTCTTTCCTTACCTTCTTGTCTTTGGGATAGCCTCAAGAGAGTGCAATGCTTCTTTGTTTCTTCTCTTCCACTCTCCGTTTTGGCTCCCTTTTCAGCAAAAGGTCTTTATTTATTTATTTTTCTCAACAAATGAAAGCAAAAAATTTTTCAACTCACATTCTTTCCTTTTCACTCAAAAATTTTTTTTTTTATTTCCTCACATTCCTTATTCACAACTCAAAATCAAGCAAACTTTAAATCTATAATACAAGAATTAGCAAAAAAATCTTCCCATATTTCATCATATTATCTATATTCAAACTTAAAGAATAAAACAAAACTCAAATATCAAATATAACTAAGGTTAACTTAAATTCTCAAGACTTAGCAAAATTTAACTTAATACATAAGTTTAATTTTTTAATAAAAATCAAACCATAATGAATAACAAATCCCTATCTCAAATTAAAAAGAAAATCACAACTCCATTATAGACAAATAAGCTCAATTTAGCTCCAAATCTCCAAACTTTCAATTTTTTCAAAATTTTCAATTTTTTAACAAAATTGTTTGGTACCAAGAAAACACCAAGATCATTGATAAAAACTTAGACGAAAGAATATTACTAAACCATTCCCCCACACTTAAATTGGATAATGTCCTCATTGGCAAAAACTTAATACAAGAAAGCATTTCCAAAGGGATCGAAAAATGATAATAGGGGGATAGAGTTAATCAATACTCCACAAGTGGAATAATGCTCCATTAAATCTTAACACATGGAATAGAGAGAAGAACTTGTCCAAAATGACTTTATTCAAACTTATAAAAGAAAACCTAAATAAAAGCCTAAAAAAATAAAAGCAAAATAAAGCATACCTAAATTAAAAAAAGCAAACTAAAAATCCTAAGAAAGTAAATAAAGACACGACTCACTCCTCCACACTTAAGATGTAAAATATTTTCCTTATTCAGGGAGAGAAAAAACACTTAACTACTCCAAACACAAAACAAAGAGACAAACTATTTCCACTCATCATTCTTCCTCATCAAACCTTTGTCAAAGAAGTTTAAGCTTAAAGTATAAAATAGGTTAGATGAATGTAGAAAGAAATGAGGGTTTTGAAAAATAGAAGGTTCATGGAGAATATTAGTTGAAATGAATATACGTGCAGAACCCCCCTTCCATAACACTCTTTTAAACATGCAAATCAAGTTCTCAGCACAAAGATGTAAATTATGTCCAAAAAGTGTAAACATGAGAATCACCATTTAACCTTTTAAAATATTTGTCACAATTGAAATTCCCCTTAAAACTTAGTATTTGAGTTTTCAAAGATGGGATCAAGAAATTCCTGGTTTCCAATACTTCTACAAATACCAACTTACCTCCCTGAAATTAGGGTGAAGGGTAGATTTTCTCAACATCCTCCAAGAGTTTCGTATGATGTATCAATGAAAGATCCAACTCTTTGAGACATGTTAAATTCTATACATCATCATTTGGGCCATTGTCCTCCAAGAATGGAGAGGAACTTAAGAAATCATGTGGCAAAGACATATTAGAATTATTAGCACATAGAGGAGAATCAAATACCTCCATTTCCACATTAGGCAATTGTTTCTCATATCCTCTCTCCTTTCCTTGGAGATTCTCTTGTTCAAGCGTATGGGCCTTTATGGCATCCTCAACCAACTTGGCTAGTTGTGTTCTTTGGTTACTCAATCGTTGGGATGCTTCTTCATGCCACCTAATAGACGTGTTTGTGTTGGCAATAAAGGATTTGATTGCAACTTCAAGTGACGTCTCACTAAAAGTGTTAATTTGTGATTGCAACCTTGCCAACGTATCATCATTATAGCTCCTTTAACATTTTGCCCATGAATAATTATTCATGATGATGTTTTGAATTTCGCACTCAAAGAAAAACAAAAATCAAATTGAAAATAAAAAAATAAAAAAAACAAAAATCACGAAAAAAATAGAGAAAATAAAAATACACAAATTAGAAATATTCACAAATTACTTAAATAGAAATGTTAGTGGTATATACGAATACAATAAAAGCTAATTCAACAAGATTTCGAGTGTTTCTGATAGTGCCCATCCTTGGCAACGACACCAAAAACTTGATGCGTATTTTTTAGTGTAAAAAATATTACCAACAAATTACACAATCAATTAAGCTTTAATTAAAATGCCAACCACTAAAACCACACATGCGAGTAAGTATACCCATCGTATAGTATATGGAATAGCAAGTATCAAATCCACGAGAACTTAGGCTCCTACCTTACTTTATCTAAATCTTTATTATTTAGCCAATAAAATAAGAAAAAGACTAAAAAGAAAAATAAATAAAGATAAAAATACATATAGCTCAAGGATGTAATTTTATTTAACCAGACAATTATCTTGAAAATACAAGATTAAATCAATTAGCATTCATTACAATCAATTGTTGTCTTGGCATCATGAAGGATTTAATATAGACCCACTTCATTTGCAATCCATGGAATCACTATCTTCTAGTTAAATTAGTGATTATATTATGTCTCGAGTAACTTATCCAAAAGATGTATTAAAATTAATCCTCATATAAACCCCTATATTCTAGGTGATTTAAAACATGAAATTAGTTAATGAATCCATATTCTAGCAATCATTAACCAACCTTTGATTACCAATGTTCTAAACAATTAATCCATTTTTCAAGTAAGTTAAGAGATAACAAATATAAAATTAATTAATTAAAGTCATTACCAACCTCTTTTTCAAGTAAGTCAATAATAAAAATCAATCAACCAGCTCCATAACAAAAACAAGTAATCAAATACCAAGAACAAAAATCAATTGATCAAAAAGTTCCAATTAACTCAAAATCATAATCTCCAAAATAATATTCAATTACAATCAAAACATTAAGCACATCATTGTTCTAGAAAATTAAGCAAATGATAAAAGATAAAACTCATAGACAAGCCCTTCTTCTTCTCTTAAAAACCTCATTTGAACAATGCTCATTTGAGTGGTGATTGAGTAGCTAGCTTGGATCCTTCAAATCACACATTTCTCTTGTGTTTTTCTTATATTTATAAGCCTTCTTGATGCCAAAATTAGTTTCTTGAGAAGTCTAGTCCGAGTAAAATTCAGAAAATACCAAAATCCTTTAAAAAATACCAAATTCTCATACAACCGCCTCTTGGCAAATGGGACCTAGCGGTGGGTCCAGTCAGGCCATCTAGCATCGGGTCTAATATGTTTTTGGACTCAATTTTATCTTTTCTAGAGTAGACCTAGCGCTTGGTCTATTATCTAGACTTGGGACCAGGTCCATTTTGAAAACTCTCACTTTTTTGTTCGAAATCTATTCAAATCTGCACAAATTTGTCAAAGACACTCTTTACAAGTAAAATGTCAAATAGGAAAGATTATGCCTAGTTATTACAATAAAAGTATCTCAAAATAATCTCAAATAACTAGAAAAATAATAGTGATTTTAGCCCCTATCAAAAGAGTTTTGTGCTAATATGGTATAGACAAGGAATAATGAGGATGGCTGCACTCAGTAGGAGGCACGACGCTCAGGTGCAACAATGGCTGCAATAGATGTAGCGATTCCCTGGACCTCAAAGAGGTGATAGTAGCCACATGGCTGAAGATGATGATGATGATGAGGATGACCATGATAAGAAAGATGATGATGAGGAGGAGGATAACCATGATGAGGAGGAGGATGATGATTGATCATTTTTTCTATTAATCCCTGTTTATCTTTCTAGTTTTCTTTTCTATTTATATTTTCATAACTTTTCTTCGATTTCTTCTTAGTTTTGTTTTTATTATTTCATTTTAGTTTCTTTTCCTTTTCTAGTTTTATGTTTTTGTTTATTTTGTGTTATTTTTTTTAGGTACATTCACCAATGCTCCTTGTGATGGTTTCACCTATTAAGAGACTACTATGCCATTATGGAAGTATTTTCCTTTCTTATCTTCTTCCACTCTCTTTATTTTGGTCCATGGCTTTGCTTTCATTGTTCTATTTTTGGCCATTGAGGACAATATCCAGTTTAAGTGTGGGGGTAAATTTAGCAGTGGAAATATATTCTAGAAATTTCTTTTGCTTTTCATTACTTTGATTTATAATGATGTTGTGATTATTTTTTCTTACTTGGGGTATGATTTTTGTCGTTCAATTTGGTTGAATTTTTATTAACAATGAATTGGGTTATTGGCTTGGATATGTTGAATCTTGAGAATTTGAGTTAATCTTGTTTATGCATTAGTGTTTGAATGTTACGTTACTCATCAAGTTTGAAGGTGGATAATGTGATGAATGTAGGGAAAGTTTGGCTAATTCTTGCATTATGGATTTGAAATTTACTTGACTTTGAGTAATGAATAGGGAATATGAGAAAGTGAGAAAAATATTGAGTGGAAATATTCATTGTTATGTGAGTTGAAAAAGACGCTCTTATTTTTGAATTTTCTTGAAGACCTTTTGCTGAAAATAGGGTTACTATGGAGAGAAGTAGAAAGTATTGTTTCTCTCTTGAGGTGATCTCGAAGGTAAAAAGGCACGAAAGAGCAAAGAAAGCAAATATTGAAAAAATGATGAAAGGGGCCACTATGTTGTGTGAAGAGAAATCCATTTACTTGAAGCTATTAATTCCCTAAGTATTTGAAAAAAAAGAGTGGAGTATTTTTCTTAAATCATTACTTGAGTTGTGCAGTTTTTGAGTTTATAATGCTTGAATTGGTTAGATAGCTTGACTTGTATGATTCATATTATCTACGTTTTTGCTTTAGAGGTAAAATAATTTTCTTAGACTAAAGTATAAACTTACTTAACTTAACTTCAAGGGCATTGGTATGTTTGATCTAATGCTTAAATTTGCAAATGTTTTCAAAGGGTTGAAAGAATGACAATGTCATGTCTAAAGTTTGAAGGTGAATTGTAGCTTTGTTATAATCAAAATTTTTGAATGTTTGTCTTGTTTTTCCTTATGTTAATTACTTTACTTGAGGACAAGCACAGATTCAAGTAGGGGGGAATATGATAGGGGCTAAATTCATCAATAATTTTCTAGCAATTTGAGGATATTTTGTGATACGTTTGGTGTAATAACTAGTCATATTCCTTCATATTTGATATTTTACCTTTGAAAAGGTATTTTGGTGTTTTGTTGTAGAACAAAGAAAAAAACAACAAAAAACTATCCCAGTCCAAACCACAGCCGACACCAGTCGTGTCCCATGGAGCCGGCACTGGCCCGGGTCTAGATGCAGGGGAAAATTGACAAAAAATAGGGCACGACTGAGCCAACTAGAGCAAGACCGGTTGTGTGTGAATTTGCAAATTTCCCAAGAGTTTTGGTATTTTCCAACTTGTACTCGGTCTTGAACTTTTAGAGAACAAATTTTGGCATCTTGGGAGCCTATTTAAGCAAGGAAAACATAAAGGAAACATATGAATCCAAGGATCAAAGTTTCCAATCAATCAAAAAAGAGGATATTCATTACTCAAAAGGGTATTATTCAAGAAGGTCTTCAAGAGAGAAGAATGAGGGCTTGTCTATGAATAATTTCTTTTACCTTTGTTTATTCAAGAGAAAAGAAGAAGGTCTTCATATTTGTTATCTCTTAATAGACTTGGGTAACGAAGTTAAGAATGAAGAACTAAGGTAATTAAAAATTATTTGATTTCACCTAAAGTATAAGGTTATTGGCTAATTTCATGTTCATTATCACCTAGAGTATAGGGATAAATGTTGAACGATAAGTTTAATTAATCTTTTAGTTATGTTAGTTTGATTGGAAAACATGCTAATTTAATTACGAGATAGTGAGTATATAACTTGGGAAACGATTGGATTCTATTATGATTCCTTCATAATGCCATGATGATAATTAATTGTGTTATTTACTAAGTAACTCATTGTCATGTCTTTTAGAATATTTATCTAAATTGCATCTTCTTTCATCCTTGAGTTGTATATATTTTTCTTTATTTTCCTTTTTATTTTTGTATCGACTTTATTGGGTTAGTTAAATAATGAATTAACAGTAACTAATCGTGGTTGTTCCTTGCGGATCAATACTCGTTAATTCCCTATGCTATGTTTGCAATGAGTATACTTGCTCATATATATAATTTGGGGATTAATGTTTTAATTAAAACTCACCTAGGGATGGATTTAAATCTGTATGATTTTTATACACCCGAAGTTTACAAATTAGTTTGTATAGTTTTATTTATTTTCTTCTTTTTGTTACTCATTTTTGTTAATAGGTTAAACAATGTATGAAAAGTGACTACGTGTATTTGTTCCTTGAGGATCGATACTCGTTAATTCCCTATACTCTGCTTAATAGTGGGTGTACTTGCTCATGTGTGTGATTTGAGAATTAATGTTTTAATTAAAACTTGATTGGGAATGAGATTAGAATTGTATGATTTTTATAAATCTAAATTGTGCACATTATTAACGATCTTGAGTTTGGTTTGGTACTTGGCTAATATAGAGGGATTCTTGACAAGTACATGTCTTATACTTAATTTCCTATTCTTGATTTTCTTATGACCAATCTCATATGGGGTTGTGTTGATTCTCTAGGTTTGCCCATTGTAATTAGTTTATTCCATTAATTTTTTAGGCTAAACAATAGAAGAATAGTTAGTAGTGGTACCTTTATCCATTTCTTAAGAGAACACAATACTTGCTAATGTGTGTTTTTTAGTATAGAAAATATTATCAACAAAGTCCACAATCAGTCAAGTTCTAATTAAATGCTAAACACTCAAACCATATATGCGGGCAAATATACCCATCATATAGTATAGGTAATAACAAGTATTGAATCTATAGGAACTTAGATTCCCATCTTACTTTATCCAAATCTTTATTATTTAGCCAATAAAACAAAGAAATAGAAGTAAATAACCGACTAACCTAATATACTAGAGAAAATCAAGTCACACAAGAAAAGTCATAAGGATAATCAATGAGTGAGAATAAAGAGAAAGGATATGTAAATAGATAGAAATACTTAAAGATATAACAATAACTAAGTAGCGCTTATTACAATTAATTATCATCTTGCCACCATGATGGAACAAAATAGACTCCACTTCTTTCCCAATCCATAGAATCAATATCTTCTAGTCAATTTAGCAGATTTTCCAATCAAATAAAATAACCAAAAGATGCATGGATCTCATTCCTCAGCTAATATTCCTATACTCTAGGCAATATCAAAATATGAATTAGTCAATGACCATATACTCTAGGTGAAATTAAATAATCTTTGATTACCTAAGTTCAATTCTTAACCTTCTTTCCCAATCTAGTTAAGATAATAATTATAGAATTAATTAAATTGAACTCATTCCTAACTTCATTTTCCAAGTTTATTAGAAAGAAGATCTAGTTTCTTCAATTCACTAATAAAAGCAAGTAATCAAATATCAAGAATAGCAATAAATTTATCAAATAACTAAAATCAATACAAAGTCATGAATCCAAAAACATCCTTTAAATACAATTAAAATAATTAAAACTCAAATTGCTAATAAATTGCAAAGAAGAGAAAAAGAAACCACTCATAGACAAGTAAGCCTTCTTCTTCTTCCTTGAAACCTTTTTCAACAACCTCCTTCCTTTTCCAGGAGTCTCATTGATCCTCTTAAATCTTGGTGTTTCTCTAGAAGATTTCTATGAGTTTGCAAGTCCCAAAAGTGAAACTGATTTAGAGACGTTATTCTCTTGTATTTATAGGAGTTTAGAGTGCCAAAAAATGTGTATAAGAGTCCTTTTCTATGTTAATTCAGTTCCCAAAAAATATGCATTGCAACTTCTAAATTCTGATATTAAAAGGAATCTCGCAACCACTGAATAGTTAAGAGTCAGTGCCAGCTCACATCAACTGGGCTGGTGCTGATTCTTCTATGGAAATCCAATTTTGCTCTATTTTTCCTCTGTTTCTCAAGTTTTTTCTAGTATTGGGCCAGTATCGGTTTGGCTTCTTTAGGCCGATGCCGGGTCTATTTAGGAATGCTTCATTTTTGCTCCACTTTCATTAATTTCTGCCTAAAATCATCAAAAACACTTTTCACTTGCAAAATATCAAATAGGAAGGGAATTGCCAAGTTATTGTATCAAAAATATCACCAAATAACCTCAAATAACTAGGAAAATATAAGTACATTTAGGTCTTATCACTTGACATTTTACGCTATACTACGCAATGGATATACTTATTTGATTATTTAGTCTAAGTATTTGGTATTTTAATTTAAAACATGATTTGTGTGGATTCGTTGATACTATTTCTAACACTCGAATGCGCATAACAACCAACTTCAAATGTTTGGTGTGCTCTTCGATTCTTCGATAAAATATTACAATATCATCAATGAAGCTCACAACAAATTTATCTAAATATAGGCAGAAAAGGCAATGCATTAAATCCATAAAATTCACTGGGGCATTAGTTAGTTTGAACAGCATCACAACAGACTTATAGTGGCCGTACCGCATATTAAATGCAATCTTCAGTATATCCTTCTCTTGAATTCGAACTTGATAGTATCCCTACTGGAAATCTAATTTTAAAAAGTAACTTGAACCTTGGAATTAATTAAAGAACTCATCAATCAACAAGAAATTGTACTTGTTCTTAATCATCAAATAATTTAACCCATGGTAATGTATGCACAATCGTAATGTTCCATTTTTCTTCTTGACAAATAATATTGATGCTCCATATGGCTAGGTACTTAGTCAGATATTTCCCCGACTCAAAAGTTATTCTAATTATTCCTTCAATTCTTTTAATTCTACTAGCACCATCTAATAAGAAGTCTTTGAAATTAGTTCAGCTCTTAGCACCAAGTCAATAGTAAACTCTACATCTCTCAGAGGAGGTAATGTTGTTAGTTAGAAAAATGTCCGAATAATTCTTCACTGTGGCTGTATTTTGTTAGAGTTATGTCCTAGAATTAATCCATTTGTATAATGTAGTTTACACAGTTATTTAATAAAAGCATTATTTATCTTTCAGTTTCTTTATTTCGTATATGTATGTGTATTAAACTGAAAGATGGAGTCCCTAACAGAATGTACAGTGTTATGGAAATGGTGATAGAGATCATGATGTAACATTCCTACTACACTATGTAGTGCTTATGCTTAAATAATCCCTTGTCATAGTATTAATAAAATGTGATATTATTAATATGTGAAGACTGGCGCGCATTATACTTCTTAATTGCATCAACCAGTAGTTCTCACATCTATAGATATTGTGATACTTAAAGTTAACATAAGGTGCCTGTTACATAAACAAGTTCATTAGATGACCAAGCTATGAAAAAATCACATGGATAACCATTTAGTGCCAATGATAGATTCTCATTATAGTAAAAGTCTAAGTATCCTTAGACTTTAGATCTCTAAGATACTTTGTATGTTGAGTGTTATACTTTGATTCATATTCTTAGAATCTCATCGAGATGGCCTATAGGGAGGATATTAGGTATAACATGAAGTATACGAAAGTAGTTGAGAGAATCAACAATTGATTTAGTACTCCTAATAGTAAGAAAGTATATTTCATAGCTACTTGTAGGGAATCATTACTCAAGAAGTCTTTAGTCAGGGCAACTGTGTATTGTAAATAGTTTCAAATGATACACAAGTTTAAGTAATGGATTCTGGAATAAGTATTAATTAATTCGGGCTGGAATTAATTATATTCTGGAAAGAGTTGGTACTAATACCACACTCTAAATCGAATGAGATATAGGATGATGAATGGAGTTTATTGCACTGATATTTTGTTAAGCCACTTAACTTTCTAGATTTTTTGGTAGTTAAGATAGATTGCTAGATGCCGTTCTTAATACGCTAAATATGAATTTATTAATTAGAGAATTGATAAATTAATCCTAAAAATAAAAAAGTTAACTAGTTCTATAGTGACTAGAATTAATTCATATTTTTCTACCAATAGACTAGAAAACCTAATAAGTCACACATAATAAAGGAATAAGTGCTCAAGATATTATATGATAATATTATGGGATTAATTTGTGAGAAGAAATAATTATGAGGATGAATTGCAAAGAAGTTATAATTCTAGGGGCCAAATTGAAATTAATAAAGCTTGTTGGCTTAATAGCAATTTGGGAATCCCATGCCCATAAAGGATAAGGTTTTATTATTGTTCCTAAAAGGCTTTAGGAAACTCATGAAGTTTCTATGGTTTCCAAACTTCAGAGGTAGTGGTTTTTTATAAAAAGAATATCGGCCGCCTTGAAGAAAGATACATAGAACAATACACAAAAGCCTTTTTCATTTCCTTTTTTGAACAAAATTAATTCTTGCAACCACCAGAAACTAAACCAACTAGCATAGGTTTTTGATGCCTAGCTTGAGTGTTATTCTTCGTGTGGATTTCTATGGGAGAAATTCTTGCATATGGAATTTGGCAGTTCACAACTTGATTAATTTTTTGGAAGACTTCTGCGTGTGGAAAAAATTTTAAAAGCTACAATTTTTAGGTAACAAATCTTTCTCCTCTCTCTTGACCCATTTAATTACATACGAGTGATATGTGTTTTACGCGTCCATTATTATTTTTGAAATTATTTTATAAATAAATTCAGGTCCGTGAAATTGTTTCATGAATGTTTTGTTTTTGAAAAATTTGTCTTGTTTGGATTATTATTCTTTATGCATATTAATTTCTAAAATTGGTTTTAGCAAAAGGATTTTATGAAATCCGAAGAATATGGTGTTGTTTTTGTCCTATTTTGTGTGAAGAAGTCATTCTTCAATACAGATTGTTGTTTTGTGTTCGCTAAATAGATTATCTATTCTAGAGGACGAATAAAAATTGCACGCTTTCATTTTATTGAAAAACTGAACAAAAGGAAACATCGAAGTAGATAGCCATGAAAAGAAAATTGTTTCTATAACAAAAAAAAAAAAAAAGAAACAACTGAAAGAAGAATAGGCTCTTTGGGCAGCCTAGCTATCTCCTTAGGTGGCCTAGGGGGCCTAAGAGTTCCCTAAGCTGCCCATGACTTCCTTGGGCTACCTATTACTCTTGTTTTATGAAGAAAAAAAAAAGAAAATCCTTTTCAGGACCGATTTGTCTTCTTTTAAAGGAATCCCAAAAGTTTTCCAAAATTTAATTTTGGGACTAACTATTTTATTTTTCCAAAATAATGATTTTGGAGTTATGTGTTGTGTATTTGTTTTTCGTAATATGTTTTAAGCATGTTTTGGCATGGTGGCTTCGTTATGGACTAGGGATTGAATTTAATCTTATGTCATGTATATTTACTCTGTTGTTTTGAATAAGTAGACCTTATAAGTCCTGTCTTTCTCTACAATTCTTGTGCAATTTCTCTTCTGCTTTAATTCCACCCGAATATAACTTGAGGTTTTTTTATTAGGAATTTATATAACTAGATATTGGATTTCGATCATGCAAACCACTTTACACACAGTAGAAAATTAAAATGAAATTCATGCAAATGATCACTCGTATGTAATTAATGGATTAAGAGAAGGAAGAAAAATAGTTACCTCGAAAATGTAGCTTTTAAAATTTTTGTTCCACGTGAATCCCCTTCTAAAGTCGATCCAATCGAGCCACCAAATTACAAGAATAAGAATTCTCTAACAGTAATCCACACAAGGAATTGTATTCAAAAATGGTGCAAAGAAACTGATGTTAGTAGGTATAATTTTTGCAGAGTTAGGGATTTAATTTTATAGAGAAGAAAGGAAAACAATTTTCCAGAAAAGAAGAAAATGTAAAACAGAAGGTAGAAGGAATTTTCCCAAAAACCAACCGTCAATTTCACTGCTCACGGCATATACATATATATACCATTTTTTTCACCACCTCAGGCAAACACTGAAAGTCTCAATTTTGTTTCCTAAACAATTTAGGAACCAAATTTAATCCTTTCTTTTTCTGAAGCATTAGGAGGCACATTGTATCATTCTTTCTCTCCCCCCCTCCCCAATTATGGGCTTTAAGATTTGGTAATTGCAATTTAGCCCATGAATTATAACAAGTTTATAATTCAACCACAAGACTTTTAAATAATTATAATCTTACCCAATTTAATTATAACACATTATAATTAGTCCATACTTATTATTTCTTCGCACAAATTTACCCATAATATTATCATATAATATCTTGAATGTCAATTCTTCTATTGTGCGTGGCCTATTAGGTTTTCTAGTCAATTGATAGCTAATATGAATTAATTCTATCATAATAGAATTAATAATCTATTTATAATTAGAATTAATTTGTTAATTATAATTAGGATTAAATTTTATTAATTCTCTAATTAATAAATCCATATTTAGCAGTTCACAAGCGGCATTTAACAGTGGATCATGACCACCCAAAAGTCTAGAAAATCAAGTGGCTTGACATTTACCTTTCTATAGCAAAACGTTAGTGCAATAAACTCTATTCACCATACAATATCTCATTCGGTTTAGAGTATAGAACTAGTAACAATTCCGTCCCGAATATTAATTAATTCTAACTCCAATATTTTAATACTTGTTTCCAGAATCCATTACTCATTATGTGTATCAATTGGAACTATTTTTAATACATAGTCGCCTTAGCCTAGGACTTTTTGAGTGATGATTCCTACAAGTGGCCTTGAGATATTTGCTCCTATTATTAGGAGTGAAAAATTCTTTATTGACCATTTCAACTACTTTCATTTACTTCACATTCTACCCAATATCTATCTTATAGGTGGCCCTTGATCTGACTCCAAAGATTAGAATAAAAGTACAATGCTCAGCAAATAATATACCTTGGAGATCTCAAGTCTAAGAATACTTGCACATTTGTTATAACGAGATTCTATACTAGCACAAAATAGTTATCCATGTGATTATCTCATAACTAGATCATCCAATGTACTTGTTCAAGTAACACGTATTGACGTGTTAAGAAGTATAACACGTGCTAGTCTTAGTACATTAATGATGTCCTATCTCATTAATACTATGACTAGTGATAATTTAAGCACAAACACAATCCAATGTAGTAGGAACCTCACATCACGATCTCTATCATGATTTTCTTAGCATAGTATTGTACTTGAGACTTTATCTAATAGTTTTAAACACATAAACATATGAAACAAAGAAACTAAAAGATAAAGAATATCTTTCATTGATTTAATGTGCAAAATACATTGTATAAGTGATTACTTCTATGGCATAATCTTAACATTAGATTATATAGATAAGATAGGAATATAAATTATTTTTCAAAAATTATGGAAGTAGTAACAAAGAACAAGGCAAGAGGATAGTAAGACTTTCTTTTTAAATATGCATGAACACATAGGTGTGACCAAATTAATTTCCTATTTGGCTCCAAGAAATCAATCTAGTAAAGTCTATAACAAAGCTATATAATTATATCTATTACCATTTATGATATTTACGCATGCCAAATTATGAGACCATTAATTAAAGAATAAAATCCCTCAAACTATTTGAAATCTAAAAGCCTTCCATTAATATAGTAAGAATAAGAGTTCTTTTTCAACACTTAGTTATTAAGCACACCCAAGCCTACTCGACATTGAGCATGTTCAAGTTATAGAATTTGATTCTAGATTAATGGGTTGGACTTAACTAATATCTTTATCTCGGTTGGGTATACCCAAGTATAAAAAATACTAGAGGCTAGGTTGGATAAGAACTAAATGCTTTAAGAATAAAAGATGTTAATCATTCAATTATTCGGTAGTTGCATTTGATGCAATTGATATTAAATACCTACCATTGAACTTAAAATTGATTTGTTGGGCAAACTCAAGATTATTCTTAAAGAATTTAGAAACTCGTTCACTAGGAAAGCTTCCAACGGGCTTTTCCCGAATCAATAGTAAATGCTATTGATTTGAGTAAAATAGTGGAATAAGTACGTGTTTAATTAAAAACCAAATTAAATGCATTTCATGTGTATATACATAGTCTAATGTCTCTTATATTTTATCTATGTTATTTGCATCATGGCTACAAATTTGAACCTATGTAGCATTTTGGAATCAAACAAGCTAAACGAGACCAACTTTATGGATTGATATAGGAATTTGAGAATTGCTCTCAAATCCGACAAAGTTACTTTATGTGCTCGATGCTCCTATTCTACCAGCTCTAGCAGTTGATGCTCTTGTTGAAGAGTATAAAGCCCATAAAAAGCTCTAAGAGGATAGTGACACAGTATCTTGTATCATGCTGGCATCAATGAATCCGCAACTTCAAAAACAGTATAAGTATATGGATGCTTATACTATTATATTCCATCTAACAGAGTTGCTTGATCAACAAGCTAGAACCGAAAGATATGAGATCTCAAAGCAAGTATTCCATTCTAAGATGGAAGAGAGTGCTTCAGTGGCTATTTATGGACTTAAAATGTTGGGTTTGATTGAGAAGCTTGGATTATTTAGTCTTGTGATGGACCATAAATTAAGTGTTGACTTAATTTTATAATCTTTGCCAAATAATTTTTCACAATTTGTGATGAACTACCAAATGAACAAGATTGAGTCTACATTACCTAAGTTGCTTAATCTTCTTAAGACTATAGAAGACTCTATTAAGAAAGAGAACAATGCAGTCATGTTGGTTAATTCTTATCTTCTAAAAGGAAGAATGTTTTTAAAAAGAAGAAAAAGAAGAATCCAACCAAGCCTAAAGGTGGAATGAAGAAAAAGAAGACAACAACTAAAGGACCATGTCACCATTGTGGTAAGAAAGCCATTAGAGGCGGAACTACAAAAGCTATCCGGAGTCACTAAAGGAAAAGAAGGAAAATGAGAAGCTTGATGGCACTTTTACTCCTAGTATGTCTATGATTAAGATCAATACTGCCTTTAATGATAAAAGAGGGGTATTGGATACCGGATGTGGATCTCCATGGTGTAATAATTTGCAATAACTAAAGAGTACTGAGAGGTTAGAGAAAGGTAATGTGAACCTATATGCTGCAAATGCAACAAAAGTTATTGCACTTGCTGTGAGGACTTATCATCTACACTTGCCTTCTGAATTAATTCTAGAAGTAGAAAACTGATATCATGTACTAGTTTTACTTAAAAATATTATCTCAATTGCATGGTTAGATTTATACTGATTTTATTTAGCTTTCAAGAATAAAAATTATTCTTTTTCATTAAATGATATCTATTATGGTACATCAACTTTGATAAATAGATTGTATATTCTAGATATGAAAAATTAAGTTCTCAATATAAATAATAAGAAACAAAAGAAACATAATACAATCCCAACACACTTATGGTATTGTCATTTAGGCTATGTAAACAATAATCCCATTTCTAAATTAGAGATGTTCGGTGACTTTAGATTATTTCATTATGAATCATATGGTATATGTGAATCACATTTACTTGGTAAAATTACTAAGACCTCTTTTTTTTAAGAAATGGGAATGGGCTAAGCAATTAATAGAACTAATACATAGTGATATATGAGGACCAATGACATTGCAAGTGAGAAGGGGTTACCAACACTTCATAACCTATATCGATAATCATTCTCAATTTAGGTATTTGTATTTAATGAAATACAAATTTGAGACCATTGACAGGTTCAAAGAATTCAGAAATAAAGTAGAGAAACAACTTGGAAAATGTATTAATACTCTAAGATCTGATCAAGGAGCTGAATACTTAAGCCAAGAGTTTTAAAGTTATCTTAGCGATAATGGAATATTTTCTCAATAGACTCCTTCACACACACCTAAATATAATAGTGTGTCTAAAAGAAGAAATCAATCTTTATTAAATATGGTTCGAACCATGATGATTTTTGCATAATTACCAAAGTTATTTTGGGGATATGCACTGGAAATTGTTTATATTTTAAATAGAATTCTATAGAAAATGGTTGATACCAACCCTTTATGCATTTTTGTTTGGCAAGAAACCAAAACTAGCTCACTTGAGAATATGAGGATGTCCTCTTATGTTAAGAGGACAAAATCAGACAAATTAGAAAATAAGTCTGATAAGTGTTCATTTGTAGGATATTTGAAAGAGTCTTATGGATATTATTTCTATTCCCTAAAGAAAACAAAGTATTTGTTTTAAAGCATGTTATTTTCTTAGAAAAGAAATTCATTCTTAATAGAGATAGTGGGAATAAAATAGAATCAGTGCCGGCTTCATTCTAGCATTTTGAAAATAATTTCGCCCAGCTTTCAGTGTTGAGTTAGTGCCGGTCTAGACACACAAACATGGTGCTGGCCCATATTGGGAATTGGTTTTAAAACAGTTGAATTGGCTATCTCTCTCTCTCTCTCTCTGGTTTTGAAATAGGTTTTCCTCTCTTCCTTCTCAATCCCATCACAGGCTACTCTTACTTAACCCCTGCCAGTTTGATTTTCACCAACAAAAACACGTTATTAACCTCAAATCCTTGGATTTTCATAGTACTCTTCAATTTTTATGGATTGAATTTCTCAGAATGTTAATCTTTTAGCTTGAAAACCCACATTAAAATTTTCCTAGATATTATGTTTTTCTCTTCAAGAAATTTGCTTACATTAGTTGCCCATTACATGGAGATCATTTTGGTGTGATTTATACTTCAAGTTAACGGTAAAATCTCCTCTTCAAATTTTTGGGAATTTTTGCTTTATTTTTGCTTGATGGAATTTATATTTTTAGCATGATGACTGAACGTTAATATGGCAAAAACGAAGACACCGAAACATGCTATAACAAAACCGAGAATAGAACATCGCATGAAATTTGTTTACCTCTGCGTTTCTTCACTGGTCTAGGAGGTGTCGGTGCCTCGGTCTGAACTAATTCTAGTTCCGAGATCAATTCACTAGGCTATTGTCCCACAAGCCAACGGCTTCTTCTGGGCATCAATGCGATTCTCCTTGGCTATCGGAATATAACCCCGCCTGAAATGTTTGGTGAAAGCTATGGATCAAGAGGAAGATCTACCTACTCCGACTAAATGCTATGGATCATTAATCAGGAGAGTCATGTCTCTATTCTTGTTCATAGAGAACACACGCACGAGAGAGAGAAAGGAAGCTGAAAATCCGCTAGAGGAAAAAAAGAACATGCACTCTTGAACCTCTTCTGTTGCCCTCTGAATCTCAACAACCTTAATTATAGGTTATTATCCAGGCATTCAAAAATCAAACAGAATACTTAAGGGCCACGTCATGTTAAGCCATTAAATCGGCCTTTGGACCTATGGCCCAGTTCATTCAGTTAAACCTTTAATTTAATTTAATTATTTCTAGATTGATACAAGCCTAATAATTAAATTAATTAAATAATCCAATAGACCAATATAAACCTCAAGCCTTAGCCTAGTTCATTGGGTTAAGCCTTTAATTCAATTTAATTATTCCTAGACTAATACAAGCTCAATAATTAAATTTAACCCAAATGGGCCAATATATAATTCTCTCTCTTTAGACCTTTTATTTTATTCTAACCCAATAAATTAAATCAGGCTACTCGAATAAAAAAAATCCATGTTATACAAGACCAATCCCTCAACCCAAAACCATAAGGACTTATAGGCTATTCCAAAGACCAAAAGACATGTCGCCTTGGCTACTAAAATAACCAAAATACCCCTGCTATAGAAATAGATTTATTTTGCATTTTAAACATTTCCTAATATCACCATAAGAAAATATTGACCCCAAGGACAATGTTGCATTAGCAAAGTCTCCAACCTATAGATGTAATTACTAAAATACCCAACTACGCATCGCCATACATTTTAGAGAGGAAGAGTGTACTAACATCTCTCTAAAAAACATTTACCATTCTTAGACCTCTAGTCCAATAATCTACGACTCCTAGAATGTTTTCGCTTTTCAAAGGAGCTACCCTAAAACAAACACAAAAGTCATGTTCCCCAGGGCTTTGGATAGTTAGATCATTCTAACTGTCATAAATGGTGATATAGCGTAGAAGATATCTTGTACAAGTTTATCTTAACTAACTAGTCACATAAACCCAACATACAAGTATATTAGCTCTACGATAGAACCTCAGCTACAGCATATCAAAGTACATGCTTATAGCTTTGTCAGACCACCAACTCATACTAAAGCAGTAGAGTATTAGTCTATGCTGTAGCAGTAATAGTCTAAGTTTCTTCTAAATAATGCTTTTAGAAATCACTATTATAGGTCATATTCTACGTATTCGAAATATACTAATGCTATGAAGTGAGTGGACTATCCACTGGCTAAAGGTAAGCCATTCCCTATTTCGAATTCATAACACAATAACCTAAACATGATGAAATTCCTATTCTCATCAATCGATTAAGAACAAACGTTTATATGTTAAGTAACCCATGATCCATATCTTACTGTTAAAGACCACCACTCACTTGGATCACTTAGTTAAATACAATGGGTCTTTTCTAAACGTAGATTATGCACAAATAAAATATTAATTCACAAACAAAAATTTTGAGAATAAATCTTTTATTAATAAATTCAATAATTACATCAGAAACCTAGTTTAGAGGGCATACATTCCAACAATGACTTGCTTTGAGGAATATTACACACCAATTGAGTTCTTATAATGGTAATAATTGCTATTTATGCCATTGAAACTTCTTATGGTAATTTTTTGAAATTTTTGGAGTAATAATTTTTAGCAATTTGTTGGTATTATTCTGGAGCTTTATTAAAATTAATTCCTGCTCTGAATTATTGAGCAATGATATTAACTACATTGTGGAACTATGACCATATTGCCATATTCTTTATGGCTTGTTTGAGCATTGAAGATATATAGTTGTATTCTTGAGTTTGTTCATAATATAGTTTATACATTGTTCTTGTTGGGACTTGGGATGCAATTTTTTCTTCTTGATATTCATATTTGGTTATTAGAATTGTGCTTATTTGTAGGTGAATTGAGGAGGTTGGGATTATTTTTGTTATGTGAATGGATTGTAGTTAAGGTGAAATTGAGTGTTGAGATGAGAATGGTGCATTGTTGAGGATTGTTATGGATTGTGTATTATGTTGTGTGTTGAGTTGATTGGTTTTAGGGCTATATGAGTTCTGATTGAGAGTTGTGGTGGTGACTGGAGGTGAAATTGGCATTGGTTGATTTTCATTCCTTCTTACTTGCAAAATCTTGTGAGTGACTTAATTATCTTGCCATCATGCCGAGAGTTAGGGGGTCTAACAAACCAACTAAAAGAGCTCAAGCCTCTTCATCTCGTGCTACCCTTTCATTTGAGCCTTATCATATGCCCCCTACACAGTTCATTGATCATTTTTACCAAATTTGGTACCAAAAATTAGCCACCAACAAAATCATTATGGAAAAGACTTTTAAGCCTTCTTTGGACACTCACTTGCAATTTTCTTTCATATTTGCAAGATTAGGGTGGGAGTCGATCTTCACTTTGTATGGGAATTGTTGTCCAGTCCTAATTGCCAACATATATGATAAGAAAAAAAATAACCTTAGGACAATAATAACAATGGTTAAGGGCATCCTTAGTGAATTTGATAGAGACAGACTAGTTGACATCCTGAATGTGAATAATGAAGGACCATAGATGGAAATGGATCACTATGACTAGAAAATCATCACTGGGCTAGATTAGGATTTCAAGATACCCATCCTAGTTTGAGAATGTATAGAAAGAGTCCTATAGCTTTTGCGGGTTATCTTGCCAATAATGACCTTAAGGCCCAACTGAGAGCTTTAGTTTATATCTTCTCCTTTAATGTCTTTCCTAAAGCCAGTGGGTTTAATGAAGCGAGAGTGATTGATGTCTATATTCTTTACAAAATGATTAACACTTAACCCATTCCTTTTGCCCTACTCATTATTCAATCCATGAGAGATGTAGTCTATTCCAATCTTTCATCCAAGGGTTTTGTTTTCCCTTTAGTTATTATGCATATTCTTCAGGCCTTTAGGGTGAGTTTTGTTAGAGAGTGGACTAAGGCTACTTCTGATCGAGATGTGGTGACTGAGTAGACTTTAGTTAATTGTGGTTGTAAGTACAATGCAAGGGAGCAAATGTGGATCAGGCCTTTTAAGGTGCAATATCCTAGGATGGAAGAGCTACCTCTGGAGAAAGATGAGAACTAGACTCTATGAGTAGCTAGGTCACATGCGAGTACTTCTAGACATGCTAAAGCTTTCGAGACTGAGGTTCAGGCATAATTTGATGAACTAAGGTTGAAGATTAGGAATTGGATGGCCATACTTCTACAACTTTGAGATTCTATAAAGGAAATACAACACAGGCAAGACACTTAAGAGCAGCAATGGGCCCTTTGGATGCAATACTTTCACGAACATTAATGAGGCACCTAAGCTGGCCAAGTTGGAGCTGATGATGCTAATAGAGGAGGCCATGTTGTTGAGGATGTTGGAGATGATGCTGGGATGGATGATTGAGGCCTATGCTTTTCAGACTTTATTTTTCTTTTTCTTTTAGGTTTTCTTGACTTTTATGTTTATTAGCATTAATGTTTACTCTATCATTGTTCTTATTTCTTTAAGTTTGTTTTCCTTTTCTATTTTATGGTTTGTTTTGTGTTTTGTTTCTAGGTATGGAACATTTTCAAGGCACATGTTGTTTCTTTTAATTAGAATTCAACTATCTTATGGCTTTTGTGGAACTATATGCCTTAGAGAATATTTCCTTTTCTTTTTTATCTTTCATATATTTTTAGTCCTTTGGCTATGCATTTTTGTGATATTTTAGGTGATTGAGGACAATATCTAGTTTAAGTGTGGGAGAGGGATTAGTAATATTCTTGCCAAGAGAATTTTGAGCTTTGGTTTCTAAAATGTGGAATTTTTGTTGCTAATAATGAGGCTAATTTTATTTTTTTTCGATTTCTCTTTTTGTGTAAGAATTTTGTTTGGCATTTATTTTGTTAAGTTAAGTTTTTGTAAATTCGGATATTTAGCATGATATAGATAAGTCTTGAAAATTTAAGTTACCTTTATTTATTCTTTGGTAGTTGAATGGAGCTTTTTTCTTGTAATTTCTTGTCAAAAGATGATGTGATGAAGAATAAGTGGAGATTACTGCTTGGTTTGTGATTTATGTCTTACTAAACTTGTCTTAATTATGAGTAAATAGGGTTAGTAAGGTTAAAAATAACAAATGACAGTTAGAAGAGATGTATGTGCCAATTCTAGAAAAAGTGAGAAGAAAAACGGTACGAAAATGCAAAGCATATGTCCTTTGGTGAAAAACAACGTGTGGAAACGTGTGGAAAAGTTGAGTGACTGAAAAAATGAGATGTAAAATGTAACACCCCTACTAAAGGTAACTACGGAAGCATATCAGCATCGGGTGTTGCCCCATCCAATTTCCCAAATAAAGGGTCTTTATAACGAAAACAACAGGGTATACAAGGTCCAAATCCATACAACATTTTATACTGATGGTCACATACACATATATAACAAAAAATCTCATACATGAAAATTTTCATTTCACATAAGTAATAAGGCGCATCATCAAAAGTGGAAAGTTCGGACCTAAATTGATATCATTGTGGTATCGTCCTTCTATCCATACGACTGCTTAAATCCAGATCCTACAAAAGGGGAAGAAAAAAGACACATATGAGTGAAAAATAACCCAGTGAGTCCCGTGTATGCTAGTGCTTTATGAAAGAACAGAGTACATAAAACTGTTGTGGAGAAAGCATTTCATTTTTCATGCATTTTCCAACTAGAAACAATTCCAAAACTCATTAAAGAAGAGTTTATTTAGAACTCAATCATTTTTGGAAAACGGTGTTTCAATTTCAAAATATTACCCCGATTTTCAAATCACAGGCACTTCTCCAATAGTAGGTTGGCCTACGTGCAAAGCTCACAAGGCTTCACCTTTAACATTATAGTCTTATTGTACTAAAGGCACAAGCATATAGAACTCAACTGTGCATTGTCGGAAGGGTAAGTGCAAACAAGCACAATACCGAGTAATTTAGAATGTTTTTCTTACCACCGTAAGTTGAGGGATCCTAATACCAACCTTACTCACCATAAGTCGGGGATCCTAACACCAACCTTACTCACCTTAATGCCAACCTTACTCACCGTACGACTCATCTCAATGTCCTGTCACCCCGTTCGGAGTGAGACAATCCCTAGAACTAGGCCAGGTTACTAAGGTGCTCTAACTCTAACGTAGGCTAATACAAAGGTCGGAATCCTTGCAGACTACTCAATGGCACCACTACCAACCATTTTTGAGTGATTAGGCCAGAGGGTTATTTGATTCTATAGGATTTTCAAAATAAATATTTTTAGGGAAAAATAACATTTTTCAAAATTTGATTCCACTGACTTGCAAGTTAGATCATAATTCACATAAGCTTCGCATGGCTAATCAATTTATTCCATAAGCACATTAGGCCAATAAAATAATTTTCAGGATCAAAATGTCCTTTTCCAAAAGTCAATCTCATATCGAGAGATCATTTTTTTCAAAACCATGTTAAAATTGGGTAAAGAGTTCTTTTCATAAATCAAGGCAAGTTTCTAAGAGTATTTGGGTCATTTTGCCCATACTCGATCATAAAAGTCATTTCTAAGGATATTCAGGTCATTTTACCTATACTCGATTTTCAAAAGACTTTTCAGGGGTATTCAAGTCATTTTACGCTTACAAGATTTTAAGAGTATTCACAAAAGTTCCAATAAAGGTATTTCAGTCATTTATCGAACACCCAATTCCAAAAGTTTTTATAAAACATTCCAATAAGGACATTTGGATCATTTTAAAAATATTTGATTCCAAAAGGAACTAATTTCAAGAAATCTAGAATTCTAATCCTGAAAGAGGATTAAATTTAAAGTTTTCAAACACATTTTCATAAAATGTTCCAATGAGGGCATTTCAATCAATTTATGAATACCCGATCCCAAAATTTACCACTTTTGAAAAATCCCAAGTTTTAATCCAAGAAGGACTAAATTCACAAAATTCATGCTTTAATAATCCATTGAGGTTTCCAAACCTATTATGAAATTCATTCAAGCCCAAAATGGCATAAAACAAATCTTTCTCAGATAAACCTTAAACATATTCAGGGATTTCCAAAATGGTAAAAAACATAGCATTTCATAGAAAAATGAAGCACGCTAACTTTCAAAAGGTTTTAGAAATCAAAGAGACTTACCTTATGTCCTAACTAGCTCTTTCCGTTTGTGGCCGTTCAACCACCATTTCTACCGATTTTAACGTTCCGTTGGCCATTTATCGATAAACCGACACCAAACATTATTTTTGGGTCAAATCCTGTTCGGCCAAAGAATAGCCAACAGTTAGCAAACATCCAACCGACGTTTAGCCTACGGTTAAGGAAAACATTCAACTTCTATTCATATTGTTTTTTCGTCGTTTCTTCGATTCTTTCATTTTCCTTTTACTGCATCCTTTCTCCCTTCATATATAAGGGATTCACTTCATAATTCACATTCATTTCATCCAAAATAACACAATTATTCATCCTCAAACTCATCCATTTTCGGACTAAATTTCTAGAATTTCACTATTTGACACATGATTTTGTTTCACACATAACTTTCAATCCACAACTCCGATTTGGCTTTATGATATACCAAAACGACCATAAGACTCTTAAAATTAATTTTGTATAAGATGTTTTTAGAGATCTAGTTCCTGTGATATGCTACTGGGCAAAAACAGCCCAAGTAGTTTTGGTTCAAATCCACTATTCATGCTTTCCTTTGTTCTCCTTTAGTCTTTAACATCTTAGAATCATTAATTCATTCAACTCTCCTTCATATCCTCTTTAATTATGTAATTTCCAAATTTCAATAGCTCACAAGAGATACTCTTATTCAACACAAATTCATCTTTTCTAATCAAAGCTAATATAATCCATTTGTTTTCAGCCAAGTAAATTCTATTTTTTTAAAACTACTTTGATCATCTCTTCCTCCACCGAAAACTACCCTTCGAACCACCATAATTATTCAATTCTTCCTCTCACAAAACATCAGTCAAATACCCTTGGGCAACCGGCACATATACAAACATATACAAGGTTCATATACAAAAGTTTACAAACCCTAGCTTTGATCCGAAATCAAGACATGAAATTTATATTTTCATGTTAAAATTTACATAAACATAATCATCATTTACCAAACAACAACTTTAATTCAAGTAAGGTAGGGTTTTACCTTATATTTGTGGCTATTTGAGGTGTTTTTGCTCCAAGAACTCTTAAGATTTCACCTAGCACAGTAAGAACACACACTAGCCTTTTTTTTTTCTTTTTTTTCTCTTGTTTGATTTCTTTTTCCTTTCTCTTTCTTTCCTCCCTTATAGCTGCACAAAATCTAGCTATTTTTACAACATTTCTACTGCCATTTTTTTTTTCAAAATTGTGACCAAAATGGTCACACATTGTGGCTAACTTTACACGTCATTTTTTCAATTTTCTACCATTTTCCTAATCATTTCTTAAGCTTATTTAATAAGCTTTTCCAATTACATAATCCCACAAATATTTCACTCCTCTAATGATATTTTAACACTTGTTTCCATCCACAAATCACAAAATCCCACATACACCATCTTTAACCTCTATTTTCTATTTTCCTCAGAAATGACCAAAATTGGGTTCGGAATGGAAAAAATATTTTATTTCACCATTCTACTTCAAAAATTTCACTGAATCCGTTGGTATTACTTAAATTCTTCAATTTCTTCTCAATTTGGTTAAATTCGAGGTCAAAGTAGCGGGCACAGTCAATATAACAAAAATGCCCCTGATAACCCAGATAACATAATTCCCACCAAAACATGCGTTTCATTGCATGATCAATTTCTCTTCTCAGTATACCCTCAAATTCTTATTTTATTAATAATAGTAGCCTTCCAAAGATTTAGAGTACGGGTAGAACAAATTCAATAATTACATCCAGGTCTCAATAAAATATTATTATACCAAAATATTCGTCTCATTACACCGATCAACTTTTGTTCTAGCCATCGATACAAATTCTCATCCTATTAGAAGTAGTAGCCAATCAAAGTTAAAAGTGCGGGGTATTACATTCTCCCATCACAAAAAATTTTGTCTTCGAAATTAACTTACACTTGGAATAATTTTGAATACTTTTTCAACATCTTTGTTTTCACTTCCCAAGTTTCATCTTGCACCGGGTGATGATTCCACAACACTTTTACAAGTGGAATTTTCTTATTCCGCAATTCCTTTTCAGCATACTCAAAGATCTTAATAGGTTTTTCCTCATATTTCTAGCTTGGAGCCATCTTCAAGAATACATGATCTCTTTGTACAAATTCTAAACCTCTCTTACGTCGATTTGCATAACTTTTCTGTGTACTCTGAGCTGCCTCTTTTTGCACTAAACATTGCAACTCTTCATCTTTTTCTTACTTTTCCTTTAATTATTGTAGGAAAGTAAGTTGAATAGAAATATTACTCAGCCTTATTTCTCCATCTACTGTAATTGTCCTCAATTCTGGAATTTATATCATCTAAAGAGTTGATAAGTTCATCTTCCTACTAAGGGCATTTGCCACTATGTTTCCCTTTCCTTGATGATACTTAATTGGACACTGAAACACTTCAATAAATTCCATCCATTGTCGTTGTCTCATGTTCAAATCCTTTTGGGTAAAAACATACTTCAAACTTTTGTGGTCAATGAAGATTTCAAACTTAGCCCTATATAAATAATGTCTCCATTTCTTAAGAGCAAACACAATAGCTGCCAATTCCAAGTCATGTGTAGGGTAATTCTCTTCATGGGGTTTCAATTTCCTAGAGATATAAGCTATCACATTTCTTTCCTGCATCACTATTCCTCCCAACCCTCCCTTTGAGGTATTCGTATACACCTCATAAGGTTTGTCCATCCTCAGCAATGCCAAAACAGGAGTAAAGCTTAACCTCTTCTTTAGTTCCAAAAAACTTTTCTTACACTTCTAGGTCCAAATGTAAGGAACTTTTTTTTGGGTAAGTCGAGTTAAACATGAAGCTATCTTAGAAAATTCCTCAAACCTCGATAATATCCAGCTAATCTAAAAAAACATCGTATTTTCATTAGAGTCTTGGGACGCTTCCAATTTATCAACACTTCAACTTTTTGTAGGATCTACTGTAATCCCGTCTTTGGATATCACATGTTCCAAGAATGCTACTTCTTGTAGCCAAAACTCATACTTACTGAATTTTGCATATAATTTGGCCTCTCTTAACTTCCCTAAACTTTTTGAAGGTGCTGTTAATGTTCTTAGGAATTTTTGGAGTACATCAAGATATCATCTATGAATATAACCACAAATTATCTAAGCAAGGCCGAAATGTCCGGTGTTTTAGATCTATGAACTGCAGGACATTAGTGACACCAAAGGGGCCTCACTACAAGCTCAAAAGGTCCATATCGTGTTAAATGCAGTTTTCAGTATATTTTCTTCTCGAATCCAAACTTAATAATATCCTCGCTTCAAGTCTGACTCTAATAATCATCTCGCTCTCCGTAACTGATCAAACAATTATTAATTGTGGGCAATGGATATTTATTCTTTATCGTTACTACATTCAACCTTCCCAAATCTATACACATCCATAATAACTCATATTTCTTCTTAACAAACAATGCAAGTGCTTCCCAAGATGAAGTACTTGTCCGAATGAACCCTTACTCTATTATTTCATGTACTTGTTTCTAAAGCTCCTATAATTTTGTAGGTATCATGCTATAGGGAATTCTTGAAATTGGTACTACCGATGGCACTAACTCAATAGAAAATTCTACTTCTCTCTTCAGTGGTGATTCCTTCAATTTTGCTGAAAAAACATCTAAATACTCATTCAAAACAAGAACTTCTTTATGTTTCTTAACCTCTCCTGGCTTATTAATTACATAGGCCAAGTACCTAGTACACCCTTTTCTAATAATCTTTTAGGCCTTGAGTCCCAATATGTAAGCATTACTTTTCCTCCCAGCCTCGTCTACAATTTCCAATATAGGTCCCAGGCTGATGGAATTGTACTACTTTATTTCTACAATTAACTTGAATGTAATGTTGGGATAGCTAGTCCTTGCCCAAGATAGCATCTTCGTCCTCTATGGGCAAACATATCAAATCTCCCCCAAATTTTCTACCAAGATCTTACATTCCTTATGTATTTTTTTTCGCTATTCATTTACTTCTCTCAACGCGATATTGACAATCATTTCATATAAAGTTTCTTTCCCTTTTATTCCTATAGAATCAAGAAATGAATTGGTAACAAGGAATACATAGGGCCTAGGTCTACCAAGACTTTAGCATTATGATAAAAAATAAGGAGCGTACCTTTTGCCACTGCAGTTTGGTTGTTTGTCTACTCTAATGCCACCACTCGAGTATTTACTTTGGGTTTGGGGGTCTAGCTCTAGCGGTAGAAACTTGTCCTAGGTTCCCCCTTCCAAATCTTGACCTCTGTCATTAGCTATTGCCTCTAGGTCGACTCTATCCTCTTACCCTCCGTGAATGAGGGCAATAGAAACTCTTGTGCCCTACCTCTCCACAATTAATGCATTGAAAGGGGGGCTATCCTCCAATCGGGCCTTCCCTCTTTTGATCTTCTCTTTCTCCTGCCATCGGGGCCCTGTAGATCATTTCTGACTCATACCTCGAAATCCATTTTAGTTTCTCTCGCTTGTCTGTTCAATATAAGCCATTTCTGTCCTAGAGGCCATCTTCACTGCAGCGTTGTAACTGATAGGAGCCATACTTGCTAATACTCTCTTCAACTCTGGCCGTAAACCTTTCATGAAACGTCTAACCCTATTTGCTTCTGAATGGACTAGAAGTGGGTAATATTTTGACAATCTAGTAAATTCAACAGCATATTGCCCCACCGTACAGCCTCCTTGTCGAAAAGCTTGAAATTCATCCTCCTTCCTTTCTACCACCCAACTGGGAATGAATTCCTTCTTAAAGCTAGCCTTAAAATCTGTCCACTCCTACTTTCGTTGATTCATCTCTCTTGCCCACCAATCTTGGGCAAGTCCTTTTAATTGAAATGGAGCAAGTTGTATCTTCCTTTAATCTGAAGAATTCAAGGCTGCAAAGATCTTTTCCATTTGTTCAATCTAATTTTCAACCTCTTGTTTCGAATTAGGTTGCCATTGAAACTACGGAGGGTCAAATTTCAAAAAGCATTCATGAGCTCGATCCAAGTCAACTTCCCTTTGTTGACTTTTCCTACTCATACCCTCATTCACCCTAGCATGCTCATTTACTCTAGTAATAGTTTCAGTCAACTGTTGGATAATACCATCCATCTTTTGAAAGGTTTGGAACATAGGGTGGTCCAAAGTTATAAGATAGGGACCTTCCACATGTGGTTCTTTCACCATCGGCTCAGGATTATTTTGAGTAGTTCGGGATGATTGTTTGGAGGTTCGCATAGGAGGCATCTAGTATAGCTCATAGGATTTTACCGATAAAACAATATGGCATGGCTGAAAAGTAATCAAAAAAAGAGGCACAGTACACATAGCAAAACATAACATATATTCATTCTCATTTATCGCAAGTCAGCACAAAATTTATGTGCCCATCACACAGTTATCTACACTGGTTGAACTGTACATATCCTACTACATATATCTATATCTCATCCTCCTACTCATCATCATTGCTATCTGAGATGGGAGGTCCTAAATCGAAGAAATGGTAATAGATTCCACAGCATCAACCTCCTCATCTTCACCTGCATCAAGGTGCAACCAAGCCAATAGTCTTGGGTCTATCTTTAAATCCTCTTTAGGCTCCTCAACCACAACTACCTCTACCTCGGGTACCACCAGATCCTCTCCCGCATCAACAACCTCCAAACCTGGCATATCCTCATTCAGTACTTCCGGTACATTCCCACCAAACACCTCTTCATTATTCTGATGGGGCAACTTATCAATCTCATCAGAGTCACCACCTGCCCCCTCAAGTGGCAACAGTGTCCTCTCGAAGGTAGGAATCCTCTCCACACCAAGGTCTCTCGCAAACGGAGTATCGACAAGTACAGCCGGATCAAACGAACTCCTGGCGAGATGGGGTGCTTGACGGTAGCTAAGACCAGGTCCAATCACAAGAAAATATCCTGCCACACCCGCTCAATAGATCGTCCTAATCTTTCCAAATTTCTTTGTACTAAAGCTCTCAAACATTTCTTTCTCCCCTTAATCAGAGCGTTCATTCAGTAGACACTAGTCTTTATCATTCCTATCTGTTATACCTACACAATAAAAGAGTTCTATCAATTCTTATGACGATTCCACAATTCTATAAATCTATGCTCTGATACTAATTGTAACACCCCAACTAAAGGTAACAGCGGAAGGATATCAACACTGGGTATCGCCCCATCTAGTTTCCCAGATAAGGCGTCTTTATAACGAAATCAACAAGGTATACAAGGTCCAAATCCATACAACAACCCATACTGATGGTTACATACACATATATAATAGAAAATCTCATACACGAAAATTTCCATTTCACATCAATAAAAAGGCGCATCAATAAAAAGGGGAACGTCCGGACCTAAACTGCTATCACTGCGGTATCGTCCTTCTATTTATAGGTTTGCTCAAATCCAAATCCTACAAAAGGGTAAGATAAAAGACACATGTGAGTGAAAAATCACCAATGAGTCCCGTGTATGCAAGTGCTTTACGAAAGAACAGAGTACATAAAATTGTTGTGGAGAAAGCATTTCGTTTTCCATGCATTTTCCAACTGAAAATAATTCCAAAACTCTTTAAAGAAGAGTTTACTACCTCGAGTACCACCTGATCCTCTCCTGCATCAACAACCTCCAAACCTGGCATATCCTCCTTCAGTACTTCCGGTACATTCCCACTAAACACCTCTTCATTATTCTGATGGTGCAGCTTATCAATCTCGTTAGAGTTGCCACCTGCCCCCTCATGTGGCGACAGTGTCCTCTCGAAGGTAGGTATCCTCTCCACACCAAGGTCTCTCGCAAACGGAGCATCAACAAGTACAACCAGGTCAAATGAATTCTTGGCGAGATGGGGTGCGTGACGATAGCTAAGACCAGGTCCTATCACAAGAAAATGTCCTGGCACACCCGCTCAATAAATCGTCCTAATCTTTCCAGATTTCATCATACTAATGCTCTCACCCATTTCTTTCTCCCCTAAATCATAGCGCTCATTTAGTGGGCACTAGCCTTTATCATTCCTTTCCTATCTGTTATACCTATACAATGAAAGAGTTCTATCAATTCTTATGACGATACCATAATTCTATAAATCTATGTTCTGATACTAATTGTAACACCCCAACTAAAGGCAAAAGCGGAAGGATATCAACACAGGGTATCGCCCCGTCTAGTATTCTCTCCACACCAAGGTCTCTCGCAAATGGAGTATCGACAAGTACAGCCGGATCAAACGAACTCCTAGCGAGATGGGGTGCTTGACGGTAGCCAAGACCAGGTCCAATCAGAAGAAAATATCCTGGCACACCCGCTCAATAGATCGTCCTAATCTTTCCAAATTTCTTCGTACTAAAGCTCTCACCAATTTCTTTCTCCCCTTAATTATAGCGTTCATTCAGTGGGCACTCGGCTTTATCATTCCTATCTGTTATACCTACACAATAAAAGAGTTCTATCAATTCTTATGACGATACCAAAATTCTATAAATCTATGCTCTGATACTAATTGTAACACCCCAACTAAAGGTAACAGCGGAAGGATATCAACACTAGGTATCACCCCATCTAGTTTCCCAGATAAGGCATCTTTATAACGAAATCAACAAGGTATACAAGGTCCAAATCTATACAACAACCCATACTGATGGTTAAATACACATATATAATAAAAAATCTCAGACACGAAAATTTCCATTTCCCATCAGTAAAAAGGCGCATCATCAAAAAGGGGAATATCCGGACCTAAACTGCTATCACTGCGGTATCGTCCTTCTATTTATAGGTTTGCTCAAATCCAAATCCTACAAAAGGGTAAGATAAAAGACACATGTGAGTGAAAAATCACCAATGAGTCCCGTGTATGCAAGTGCTTTACGAAAGAACAGAGTACATAAAATTGTTGTGGAGAAAGTATTTCGTTTTCCATGCATTTTCCAACTGAAAATAATTCCAAAACTCTTTAAAGAAGAGTTTACTACCTCGAGTACCACCTGATCCTCTCCTGCATCAACAACCTCCAAACCTGGCATATCCTCCTTCAGTACTTCCGGTACATTCCCACTAAACACCTCTTCATTATTCTGATGGTGCAGCTTATCAATCTCATTAGAGTTGCCACCTATCTCCTCATGTGGCGACAGTGTCCTCTCGAAGGTAGGTATCCTCTCCACACCAAGACCTCTCGCAAACGGAGTATCGACAAGTACAACCAGGTCAAAAGAACTCCTGGCGAGATGGGGTGCGTGACGGTAGCCAAGACCAGGTCCTATCGCAAGAAAATATCCTGGCACACCCGCTCAATAAAACGTCCTAATCTTTCCAGATTTCTTCATACTAATGCTCTCACCAATTTCTTTCTCCCCTACATCATAGCACTCATTTAGTGGGCACTAGCCTTTATCATTCCTATCTGTTATACCTATACAATGAAAGAGTTCTATCAATTCTTATGACGATACCATAATTCTATAAATCTATGTTCTGATACTAATTGTAACACCCCAACTAAAGGCAAAAGCGGAAGGATATCAACACAGGGTATCGCCCCGTCTAGTATTCTCTCCACACCAAGGTCTCTCGCAAATGGAGTATCGACAAGTACAGCCGGATCAAACGAACTCCTAGCGAGATGGGGTGCTTGACGGTAGCCAAGACCAGGTCCAATCAGAAGAAAATATCCTGGCACACCCGCTCAATAGATCGTCCTAATCTTTCCAAATTTCTTCGTACTAAAGCTCTCACCAATTTCTTTCTCCCCTTAATCATAGCGTTCATTCAGTGGGCACTAGGCTTTATCATTCCTATCTGTTATACCTACACAATAAAAGAGTTCTATCAATTCTTATGACGATACCAAAATTCTATAAATCTATGCTCTGATACTAATTGTAACACCCCAACTAAAGGTAATAGCGGAAGGATATCAACACTGGGTATCGCCCCATCTAGTTTCCCAGATAAGGCGTCTTTATAACGAAATCAACAAGGTATACAAGGTCCAAATCCATACAACAACCCAAACTGATGGTTACATACATATATATAATAGAAAATCTCATACACGAAAATTTTCATTTCACATCAGTAAAAAGGCGCATCAATAAAAAGGGGAACGTCCGGACCTAAACTGCTATCACTGCGGTATCGTCCTTTTATTTATAGGTTTGCTCAAATCCAAATCCTACAAAAGGGTAAGATAAAAGACACGTGTGAGTGAAAAATCACCAGTGAGTCCCGTGTATGCAAGTGCTTTACGAAAGAACAGAGTACATACTATTGTTGTGGAGAAAGCATTTCGTTTTCCATGCATTTTCCAACTGAAAATAATTCCAAAACTCTTTAAAGAAGAGTTTATTACCTCGGGTACCACCTGATCCTCTCTTGCATCAACAACCTCCAAACTTGGCATATCCTCCTTCAGTACTTCCGGTACATTCCCACTAAACACCTCTTCATTATTCTGATGGTGCAGCTTAGCAATCTCATTAGAGTTGCCACCTTCCCCCTCATGTGACGACAGAGTCCTCTCGAAGGTAGTTATCCTCTCCACACCAAGGTCTCTCACAAACGGAGTATCAACAAGTACAACCAGGTCAAACGAACTCCTGGCGAGATGGGGTGCGTGATGATAGCTAAGACCAGGACCTATCACAAGAAAATGTCCTGGCACACCCGCTCAATAAATCGACCTAATCTTTCCAGATTTCTTCATACTAATGCTCTCACCCATTTCTTACTCCCCTAAATCATAGCGCTCATTTAGTGGGCACTAGCCTTTATCATTCCTATCTGCTGTACCTATACAACGAAAGTGTTCTATCAATTCTTATGACGATACCACAATTCTATAAATCTATGCTCTGATACTAATTGTAACACCCCAACTAAAGGTAACAGCGGAAGGATATCAACACTGGGTATCGCCCCGTCTAGGATCCCAGATAAGGCGTCTTTATAACGAAATCAACAGGGTATAAAAGGTCCAGATCCATACAACAACCCATACTGAGGGTTACATACACATATATAATAGAAAATCACATACATGAAAATTTCCATTTCACATCAGCAAAAAGGCGCATCATTAAAAAGGGGATCGTCCGGACCTAAACTGCTATCACTGTGGTATCGTCCTTCTATTTGTAGGTTTGCTCAAATCCAAATCCTAAAAAAGGGTAAGATAAAAGACACGTGTGAGTGAAAAATCACCAGTGAGTCCCGTGTATGCAAGTGCTTTACGAAAGAACATAGTACATTAAATTTTTTGTGGAGAAAGCATTTCGTTTTCCATGCATTTTCCAACTGGAAATAATTCCAAAACTCTTTAAAGAAGAGTTAACTACCTCGGGTACCACCTGATCCTCTCCTGCATCAACAACCTCCAAACCTGGCATATCCTTGTTCAGTACTTCCGGTACATTCCCACTAAACACCACTTCATTATTCTGATGGTGCAGCTTATCAATCTCATTAGAGTTGCCACCTGTCTCCTCATGTGGCGACAGTGTCCTCTCGAAGGTAGGTATCCTCTCCACACCAAGGTCTCTCGCAAACGGAGTATCGACAAGTACAACCAGGTCAAAAGAACTCCTGGCGAGATGGGGTGCGTGACGGTAGCCAAGACCAGGTCCTATCGCAAGAAAATATCCTGGCACACCCGCTCAATAAAACGACCTAATCTTTCCAGTATTCATCATACTAATGCTCTCACCCATTTCTTTCTCCCCAAAATCATAGCGCTCATTTAGTGGGCACTAGACTTTATCATTCCTATCTGTTATACCTATACAATGAAAGAGTTCTATCAATTCTTATGACGATACCACAATTTTATAAATCTATGCTTTGATACTAATTGTAACACCCCAACTAAAGGTAATAGCGGAAGGATATCAACACTGGGTATCGCCCCATCTAGTTTCCCAGATAAGGCGTCTTTATAACGAAATCAACAAGGTATACAAGGTCCAAATCCATACAACAACCCAAACTGATGGTTACATACATATATATAATAGAAAATCTCATACACGAAAATTTTCATTTCACATCAGTAAAAAGGCGCATCAATAAAAAGGGGAACGTCCGGACCTAAACTGCTATCACTGCGGTATCGTCCTTTTATTTATAGGTTTGCTTAAATCCAAATTCTACAAAAGGGTAAGATAAAAGACACGTGTGAGTGAAAAATCACCAGTGAGTCCCGTGTATGCAAGTGCTTTACGAAAGAACAGAGTACATAAAATTGTTGTGGAGAAAGCATTTCGTTTTCCATGCATTTTCCAACTGAAATTAATTCCAAAACTCTTTAAAGAAGAGTTTACTACCTCGGGTACCACCTGATCCTCTCCTGCGTTAACAACCTCCAAACCTGGCATATCCTCTTTCAGTACTTCCGGTACATTCCCACTAAACACCTCTTCGTTATTCTGATGGTGCAGCTTATCAATCTCATTAGAGTTGCCACCTGCCCCCTCATGTGGCGACAGTGTCCTCTCGCAGGTAGGTATCCTCTCCACACCAAGGTCTCTCGCAAACGGAGTATCAACAAGTACAACCAGGTCAAACGAACTCCTGGCGAGATGGGGTGCGTGACGATAGCTAAGACCAGGACCTATCACAAGAAAATGTCCTGGCACACCCGCTTAATAAATCGACCTAATCTTTCCAGATTTCTTCATACTAAAGCTCTCACCCATTTCTTTCTCCCCTAAATCATAGCGCTCATTTAGTGGGGACTAGCCTTTATCATTCCTATCTGTTATACCTATACAATGAAAGTGTTCTATCAATTCTTATGACGATACCACAATTCTATAAATCTATGCTCTATTACTAATTGTAACACCCCAACTAAAGGTAACAGCGGAATGATATCAACACTGGGTATCGCCCCGTCTGGTATCCCAGATAAGGCGTCTTTATAACGAAATCAACAGGGTATACAAGGTCCAGATCCATACAACAACCCATACTGATGGTTACATACACATATATAATAGAAAATCACATACAAGAAAATTTCCATTTCACATCAGTAAAAAGGCGCATCATTAAAAAGGGGATCGTCCAGACCTAAACTGCTATCACTGTGGTATCGTCCTTCTATTTGTAGGTTTGCTCAAATCCAAATCCTAAAAAAGAATAAGATAAAAGACACGTGTGAGTGAAAAATCACCAGTGAGTCCCGTGTATGCAAGTGCTTTACGAAAGAACAGAGTACATACTATTGTTGTGGAGAAAGCATTTCGTTTTCCATGCATTTTCCAACTGAAATTAATTCCAAAACTCTTTAAAGAAGAGTTTACTACCTCGGGTACCACCTGATCCTCTCCTGCGTTAACAACCTCCAAACCTGGCATATCCTCTTTCAGTACTTCCGGTACATTCCCACTAAACACCTCTTCGTTATTCTGATGGTGCAGCTTATCAATCTCATTAGAGTTGCCACCTGCCCCCTTATGTGACGACAGAGTCCTCTCGAAGGTGGTTATCCTCTCCACACCAAGGTCTCTCACAAACGGAGTATCAACAAGTACAACCAGGTCAAACGAACTCCTGGCGAGATGGGGTGCGTGATGATAGCTAAGACCAGGACCTATCACAAGAAAATGTCCTGGCACACCCGCTTAATAAATCGACCTAATCTTTCCAGATTTCTTCATACTAAAGCTCTCACCCATTTCTTTCTCCCCTAAATCATAGCGCTCATTTAGTGGGGACTAGCCTTTATCATTCCTATCTGTTATACCTATACAATGAAAGTGTTCTATCAATTCTTATGACGATACCACAATTTTATAAATCTATGCTCTGATACTAATTGTAACACGCCAACTAAAGGTAACAGCGGAAGGATATCAACACTGGGTATCGCCCCATCTAGTTTCCCAGATAAGGAGTCTTTATAACGAAATCAACAAGGTATACAAGGTCAAAATCCATACAACAACCCATACTGATGGTTACATACATATATATAATAGAAAATCTCATACACGAAAATTTTCATTTCACATCAGTAAAAAGGCGCAAAAAAAAAAAAAAAGGGAACGTCCGGACCTAAACTGCTATCACTGCGGTATCGTCCTTTTATTTATAGGTTTTCTCAAGTCCAAATCCTACAAAAGGGTAAGATAAAAGACACGTGTGAGTGGAAAATCACCAGTGAGTCCCGTGTATGCAAGTGCTTTACGAAAGAACAGAGTACATACTATTGTTGTGGAGAAAGCATTTCGTTTTCCATGCATTTTCCAACTGAAAATAATTCTAAAACTCTTTAAAGAAGAGTTTACTACCTCGGGTACCACCTGATCCTCTCTTGCATCAACAACCTCCAAACCTGGCATATCCTCCTTCAGTACTTCCGGTACATTCCCACTAAACACCTCTTCATTATTCTGATGGTGCAGCTTATCAATCTCATTAGAGTTGCCACCTGCCCCCTTATGTGACGACAGAGTCCTCTCGAAGGTGGTTATCCTCTCCACACCAAGGTCTCTCACAAACGGAGTATCAACAAGTACAACCAGGTCAAACGAACTCCTGGCGAGATGGGGTGCGTGATGATAGCTAAGACCAGGACCTATCACAAGAAAATGTCCTGGCACACCCGCTTAATAAATCGACCTAATCTTTCCAGATTTCTTCATACTAAAGCTCTCACCCATTTCTTTCTCCCCTAAATCATAGCGCTCATTTAGTGGGGACTAGCCTTTATCATTCCTATCTGTTATACCTATACAATGAAAGTGTTCTATCAATTCTTATGACGATACCACAATTCTATAAATCTATGCTCTATTACTAATTGTAACACCCCAACTAAAGGTAACAGCGGAAGGATATCAACACTGGGTATCGCCCCGTCTAGTATCCCAGATAAGGCGTCTTTATAACGAAATCAACAGGGTATACAAGGTCCAGATCCATACAACAACCCATACTGATGGTTACATACACATATATAATAGAAAATCACATACAAGAAAATTTCCATTTCACATCAGTAAAAAGGCGCATCATTAAAAAGGGGATCGTCCAGACCTAAACTGCTATCACTGTGGTATCGTCCTTCTATTTGTAGGTTTGCTCAAATCCAAATCCTAAAAAAGAGTAAGATAAAAGACACGTGTGAGTGAAAAATCACCAGTGAGTCCCGTGTATGCAAGTGCTTTACGAAAGAACTTAGTACTTAAAATTGTTGTGGAGAAAGCATTTCGTTTTCCATGCATTTTCCAACTGGAAATAATTCCAAAACTCTTTAAAGAAGAGTTTACTACCTCGGGTACCACCTGATCCTCTCCTGCATCAACAACCTCCAAACCTGGCATATCCTTGTTCAGTACTTCCGGTACATTCCCACTAAACACCTCTTTATTATTCTGATGGTGCAGCTTATCAATCTCATTAAAGTTGCCACCTGTCTCCTCTTGTGGCGACAGTGTCCTCTCGAAGGTAGGTATCCTCTCCACACCAAGGTCTCTCGCAAACGGAGTATCGACAAATACAACCAGGTCAAAAGAACTCCGGGCGAGATGGGGTGCGTGACGGTAGCCAAGACCAGGTCCTATCGCAAGAAAATACCCTGGCACACCCGCTCAATAAAACGTCCTAATCTTTCCAGAATTCTTCATACTAATGCTCTCACCCATTTCTTTCTCCCCAAAATCATAGCGCTCATTTAGTGGGCACTAGCATTTATCATTCCTATCTGTTATACCTATACAATGAAAGAGTTCTATCAATTCTTATGACGATACCACAATTCTATAAATCTATGCTCTGGTGCTAATTGTAACACCCCAACTAAAGGTAACAGCGGAAGGATATCAACACAGGGTATCGCCCCGTCTAGTATCCCAGATAAGGCGTCTTTATAACGAAATCAACAGGGTATACAAGGTCCAGATCCATACAACAACCCATACTGATGGTTACATACACATATATAATAGAAAATCACATACAAGAAAATTTCCATTTCACATCAGTAAAAAGGCGCATCATTAAAAAGGGGATCGTCCGGACCTAAACTGCTATCACTGTGGTATCGTCCTTCTATTTGTAGGTTTGCTCAAATCCAAATCCTACAAAAGGGTAAGATAAAAGACACGTGTGAGTGGAAAATCACCAGTGAGTCCCGTGTATGCAAGTGCTTTACGAAAGGACAGAGTACATACTATTGTTGTGGAGAAAGCATTTCGTTTTCCATGCATTTTCCAACTGAAAATAATTCTAAAACTCTTTAAAGAAGAGTTTACTACCTCGGGTACCACCTGATCCTCTCTTGCATCAACAACCTCCAAACCTGGCATATCCTCCTTCAGTACTTCCGGTACATTCCCACTAAACACCTCTTCATTATTCTGATGGTGCAGCTTATCAATCTCATTAGAGTTGCCACCTGCCCCCTTATGTGACGACAGAGTCCTCTCGAAGGTGGTTATCCTCTCCACACCAAGGTCTCTCACAAACGGAGTATCAACAAGTACAACCAGGTCAAACGAACTCCTGGCGAGATGGGGTGCGTGATGATAGCTAAGACCAGGACCTATCACAAGAAAATGTCCCGGCACACCCGCTCAATAAATCGACCTAATCTTTCCAGCATTTCTTCATACTAAAGCTCTCACCCATTTCTTTCTCCCCTAAATCATAGCGCTCATTTAGTGGGGACTAGCCTTTATCATTCCTATCTGTTATACCTATACAATGAAAGTGTTCTATCAATTCTTATGACGATACCACAATTCTATAAATCTATGCTCTATTACTAATTGTAACACCCCAACTAAAGGTAACAACTGAAGGATATCAACACTGGGTATCGCCCCGTCTAGTATCCCGTATAAGGCGTCTTTATAACGAAATCAACAGGGTATACAAGGTCCGGATCCATACAACAACCCATACTGATGGTTACATACACATATATAATAGAAAATCACATACAAGAAAATTTCCATTTCACATCAGTAAAAAGGCGCATCATTAAAAAGGGGATCGTCCAGACCTAAACTGCTATCACTGTGGTATCGTCCTTCTATTTGTAGGTTTGCTCAAATCCAAATCCTAAAAAAGAGTAAGATAAAAGACACGTGTGAGTGAAAAATCACCAGTGAGTCCCGTGTATGCAAGTGCTTTACGAAAGAACTTAGTACTTAAAATTGTTGTGGAGAAAGCATTTCGTTTTCCATGCATTTTCCAACTGGAAATAATTCCAAAACTCTTTAAAGAAGAGTTTACTACCTCGGGTACCACCTGATCCTCTCTTGCATCAACAACCTCCAAACCTGGCATATCCTCCTTCAGTACTTCCGGTACATTCCCACTAAACACCTCTTCATTATTCTGATGGTGCAGCTTATCAATCTCATTAGAGTTGCCACCTGCCCCCTTATGTGACGACAGAGTCCTCTCGAAGGTGGTTATCCTCTCCACACCAAGGTCTCTCACAAACGGAGTATCAACAAGTACAACCAGGTCAAACGAACTCCTGGCGAGATGGGGTGCGTGATGATAGCTAAGACCAGGACCTATCACAAGAAAATGTCCTGGCACACCCGCTTAATAAATCGACCTAATCTTTCCAGATTTCTTCATACTAAAGCTCTCACCCATTTCTTTCTCCCCTAAATCATAGCGCTCATTTAGTGGGGACTAGCCTTTATCATTCCTATCTGTTATACCTATACAATGAAAGTGTTCTATCAATTCTTATGACGATACCACAATTCTATAAATCTATGCTCTATTACTAATTGTAACACCCCAACTAAAGGTAACAGCGGAATGATATCAACACTGGTATCGCCCCGTCTAGTATCCCAGATAAGGCGTCTTTATAACGAAATCAACAGGGTATACAAGGTCCAGATCCATACAACAACCTATACTGATGGTTACATACACATATATAATAGAAAATCACATACAAGAAAATTTCCATTTCACATCAGTAAAAAGGCGCATCATTAAAAAGTGGATCGTCCGGACCTAAACTGCTATCACTGTGGTATCGTCCTTCTATTTGTAGGTTTGCTCAAATCTATATCCTACAAAAAGGTAAGATAAAAGACACGTGTAAGTGAAAAATCACCAGTGAGTCCCGTGTATGCAAGTGCTTTACGAAAGAACATAGTACATAAAATTGTTGTGGAGAAAGCACTTCGTTTTCCATGCATTTTCCAACTGGAAATAATTCCAAAACTCTTTAAAGAAGAGTTTACTACCTCGGGTACCACCTGATCCTCTCCTGCATCAACAACCTCCAAACTTGGTATATCCTCGTTCTGTACTTCCGGTACATTCCCACCAAACACCTCTTCATTATTCTGATGGTGCAGCTTATCAATCTCATTAGAGTTGCCACCTGTCTCCTCATGTGGCGACAGTGTCCTCTCGAAGGTAGGTATCCTCTCCACACCAAGGTCTCTCGCAAACGGAGTATCGACAAGTACAACCAGTTCAAACGAACTCCTGGCGAGATGGGGTGCGTGACGGTAGCCAAGACCAGGTCCTATCACAAGAAAATATCCTGGCACACCCGCTCAATAAATCGTCCTAATCTTTCCAGATTTCTTCATACTAATGCTCTCACCCATTTCTTTCTCCCCTAAATCATAGCGCTCATTCAGTGGGCACTAGCCTTTATCATTCCTATCTGTTATACCTATACAATGAAAGAGTTCTATCAATTCTTATGACGATACCACAATTCTATAAATCTATGCTCTGATACTAATTGTAACACCCCAACTAAAGGTAACAGCGGAAGGATATCAACACTGGTATCGCCCCATCTAGTTTCCCAGATAAGGCGTCTTTATAACGAAATCAACAGGGTATACAAGGTCCAGATCTATACAACAACCCATACTGATGGTTACATACACATATATAATAGAAAATCTCATACAAGAAAATTTCCATTTCACATTAGTAAAAAGGCGCATCATTAAAAAGGGGATCATCCGGACCTAAACTGTTATCACTGTGGTATCGTCCTTCAATTTTTAGCTTTGCTCAATCCAAATCCTACAAAAGGGTAAGGTAAAAGACACATGTGAGTGGAAAATCACCAGTGAGTCCCGTGTATGCAAGTGTTTTACGAAAAAACAGAGTACATAAAATTGTTGTGAAGAAAGCATTTCGTTTTCAATGCATTTTCCAACTGGAAATAATTCCAAAACTCTTTAAAGAAGAATTTACTACCTCGGGTACCACCTGCTCCTCTCCCGCATCAACAACCTCCGAACCTGGCATATCCTCCTTCAGTACTTCCAGTACATTCCCACCAAACACCTTTTCATTATTCTGATGGTGCAGCTTATCAATCTCATTAGAGTTGCCACCTGCCCCTTCATGTGGCGACAGTGTCACCTCTAAGGTAGGTATCCTCTCCACACCAAGGTTTCTCGTAAATGGTGTATTGACAAGTACAACCAGGTCAAACGAACTCCTGGCGAGATGGGGAGCGTGACGGTAGCCAAGACCAGGTCCTATCACATGAAAATATCCTGGCACACCCGCTCAATAAATCGTCCTAATCTTTCCAGATTTCTTCATACTAATGCTCTCACCCATTTCTTTGTCCCCTAAATCATAGCGCTCATTCAGTAGGCACTAGCCTTTATCATTCCTATCTGTTATACCTATACAATGAAATAGTTCTATCAATTCTTATGACGATACCACAATTCTATAAATCTATGCTCTGATACAAATTGTAACACCCCAACTAAAGGTAACAGCAGAAGGATATCAACACTGGTATCGCCCCATCTAGTTTCCCAGATAAGGCGTCTTTATAACGAAATCAACAGGGTATACAAGGTCCAGATCTATACAACAACCCATACTGATGGTTACATACACATATATAATAGAAAATCTCATACAAGAAAATTTCCATTTCACATCAGTAAAAAGGCGCATCATTAAAAAGGGGATCATCCGGACCTAAACTGCTATCACTGTGGTATCGTCCTTCTATTTGTAGGTTTGCTCAAATCCAAATCCTACAAAAGGGTAAGATAAAAGACACGTGTGAGTGAAAAATCACCAGTGAGTCCCGTGTATGCAAGTGCTTTACGAAAGAACAGTAGTACATAAAATTGTTGTGGAGAAAGCATTTCGTTTTCAATGCATTTTCCAACTGGAAATAATTCCAAAACTCTTTAAAGAAGAATTTACTACCTCGGGTACCACCTGCTCCTCTCCCGCATCAACAACCTCCGAACCTGGCATATCCTCCTTCAGTACTTCCAGTACATTCCCACCAAACACCTTTTCATTATTCTGATGGTGCAGCTTATCAATCTCATTAGAGTTGCCACCTGCCCCTTCATGTGGCGACAGTGTCACCTCTAAGGTAGGTATCCTCTCCACACCAAGGTCTCTTGCAAACGGAGTATCGACAAGTACAACCAGATCAAACGAACTCCTGGCGAGATGGGGTGCGTGACGGTAGCCAAGACCAGGTCCTATCACAAGAAAATATCATGGCACACCCACTCAATAAATCGTCCTAATCTTTCCAGATTTCTTCATACTAATGCTCTCACCCATTTCTTTCTCCCCTAAATCATAGCGCTCATTCAGTGGGCACTAGCCTTTATCATTCCTATCTGTTATACCTACACAATGAAAGAGTTCTATCAATTCCTATGACGATACCACAATTTTATAAATCTATGCTCTGATACTAATTGTAACACCCCAACTAAAGGTAACAGCGGAAGGATATCAACACTGGGTATCGCCCCGTCTAGTTTCCCAGATAAGGCGTCTTTATAACGAAATCAACAGGGTATACAAGGTCCAGATCCATACAACAACCCACACTAATGGTTACATACACATATATAATAGAAAATCTAATACAAGAAAATTTCCATTTCACATCAGTAAAAAGGCGCATCATAAAAAAGGGGAGCATCCGGACCTAAACTGCTATCGTTGTGGTATCGTCCTTCTATTTGTAGGTTTGCTCAAATCCAAATCCTACAAAAGGGTAAGATAAAAGACACGTGTGAGTGAAAGATCACCCAGTGAGTCCGTGTATGCAAGTGCTTTACGAAAGAACACAGTACATAAAATTGTTGTGGAGAAAGCATTTCGTTTTCGATGCATTTTCCAACAGGAAATAATTCCAAAACTCTTTAAAGAAGAGTTTACTACCTCGGGTACCACCAGATCCTCTCCCGCATCAACAGCCTCCAAACCTGGCATATCCTCCTTCAGTACTTTCGGTAAATTCCCACCAAACACCTCTTCATTATTCTGATGGTGCAACTTATCAATCCCATCAGAGTCGCCACCTGCCCCCTCATGTGGCGACAGTGTCCTCTCGGAGGTAGCTATCCTCTCCACACCAAGGTCACTCACAAACGGAGTATCAACAAGTACAACTAGGTCAAACGAACTCCTGGCGAGATGGGGTGCGTGACGGTAGCCAGGACCAGGTCCTATCAAAAGAAAATATCCTAGCACACCCGCTCAATAAATCGTCCTAATCTTTCCAGATTTCTTCATACAAATGCTCTCACCCATTTCTTTCTCCCCTAAATCATAGCGCTCATTCAGTGGGCACTAGCCTTTATCATTCCTATCTGTTATACCTATACAATGAAAGAGTTCTATCAATTCTTATGACGATACCACAATTCTATAAATCTATGCTCTGATACTAATTGTAACACCCCAACTAAAGGTAACAGCGGAAGGATATCAACACTGGTATCGCCCCATCTAGTTTCCCAGATAAGGCGTCTTTATAACGAAATCAACAGGGTATACAAGGTCCAGATCTATACAACAACCCATACTGATGGTTACATACACATATAAAAAAGAAAATCGCATACATGAAAATTTCCATTTCACATCAGTTAAAAGGCGCATCATTAAAACGGGGAACATCCGGACCTAAACTGCTGTCGTTGTGGTATCGTCCTTCTATTTGTAGGTTTGCTCAAATCCAAATCCTACAAAAGGGTAAGATAAAAGACACGTGTGAGTGAAAAATCACCAAGTGAGTCCGTGTATGCAAGTGCTTTACGAAAGAACAGAGTACATAAAATTGTTGTGGAGAAAGCATTTCGTTTTCCATGCATTTTCCAACTGGAAATAATTCCAAAACTCTTTAAAGAAGAGTTTACTACCTCGGGTACCACCAGATCCTCTCCCGCATCAACAACCTCCAAACCTGGCATATCCTCCTTCAGTACTTCCGGTACATTCCCACCAAACACCTCTTCATTATTCTGATGGTGCAGCTTATCAATCTCATTAGAGTTGCCACCTGCCCCCTCATGTGGCGACAGTGTCCCCTCGAAGGTACGTATCCTCTCCACACCAAGGTCTCTCACAAACAGAGTATCGACAAGTACAACCTGGTCAAATGAAGTCCTGGCGAGATGGGGTACGTGATGGTAGCCAGGAGGACCAGGTCCTATCACTAGAAAATATCCTGGCATACCCGCGCAATAAATCATCCTAATATTTCCAAATTTCTTCATACTAATGCTCTCACAAATTTCTTTCTCCCCTAAATCATAGCGCTCATTCAGTGGGCACTAGCCTTTATCATTCCTATCTGTTATACCTATACAATGAAAGAGTTCTATCCATTCTTATGACGATACCACAATTCTATAAATCTATGCTCTGATACTAATTGTAACACCCCAACTAAAGGTAACAGCGGAAGGATATCAACACTGGTATCGCCCCATCTAGTTTCTCAAATAAGGCGTCTTTATAACGAAATCAACAGGGTATACAAGGTCCAGATCTATACAACAACCCATACTGATGGTTACATACACATATAAAAAAGAAAATCACATACATGGAAATTTTCATTTCACATCAGTAAAATGGCACATCATTAAAAAGGGGAACATCCGGACGTAAATTGCTATCGTTGTGGTATCATCCTTCTATTTGTTGGTTTGCTCAAATCCAAATCCTACAAAAGGGTAAGATAAAAGACACGTGTGAGTGAAAAATCACCCAGTGAGTCCCGTGTATGCAAGTGCTTTACGAAAGAACAGAGTACATAAAATTGTTGTGGAGAAAGCATTTCGTTTTCCATGCATTTTCCAACTTGAAATAATTCCAAAACTCTTTAAAGAAGAGTTTACTACCTCGGGTACCACCAGATCCTCTCCCGCATCAACAGCCTCCAAACCTGGCATATCCTCCTTCAGTACTTCCGGTACATTCCCACCAAACACCTCTTCATTATTCTGATGGTGCAGCTTATCAATCTCATCAGAGTTGCCACCTGCCCCCTCATGTGGCGACAGTGTCCTCTCGGAGGTAGGTATCCTCTCCACACCAAGGTCTCTCGCAAACGGAGTATCGACAAGTACAGCCGGATCAAACGAACTCCTAGCGAGATGGGGTGCGTGACGGTAGCCAAGACCAGGTCCTATCACAAGAAAATATCCTGGCACACCCGCTCAATAAATCGTCCTAATCTTTCCAGATTTCTTCATACTAATGCTCTCACCCATTTCTTTCTCCCTTTAATCATAGCGCTCATTCAGTGGGCACTAGCCTTTATCATTCCTATCTGTTATACCTACACAATGAAAGAGTTCTATCAATTCTTATGACGATACCACAATTCTATAAATCTATGCTCTGATACTAATTGTAACACCCCAACTAAAGGTAACAGCGGAAGGATATCAACACTGGATATCGCCCCATCTAGTTTCCCAGATAAGGCGTCTTTATAACGAAATCAACATGGGTATACAAGGTCCAGATCCATACAACAACCCATACTGATGGTTACATACACATATATAATAGAAAATCTCATACAAGAAAATTTCCATTTCACATCAGTAAAAAGGCGCATCATTAAAAAGGGGATCGTCCGGACCTAAACTGCTATCACTGTGGTATCGTCCTTCTATTTGTAGGTTTGCTCAAATCCAAATCCTACAAAAGGGTAAGATAAAAGACACGTGTGAGTGAAAAATCACCCAGTGAGTCCCGTGTATGCAAGTGCTTTACGAAAGAACAGAGTACATAAAATTGTTGTGGAGAAAGCATTTCGTTTTCCATGCATTTTCCAACTGGAAATAATTCCAAAACTCTTTAAAGAAGAGTTTACTACCTCGGGTACCACCTGATCCTCTCCCGCATCAACAACCTCCAAACTTGGCATATCCTCCTTCAGTACTTCCGGTACATTCCCACCAAACACCTCTTCATTATTTTGATGGTGTAGCTTATCAATCTCATCAGAGTCGCCACCTGCCCCCTCATGTGGCGACTTTGTCCTCTCGGAGGTAGGTATCCTCTCCACACCAAGGTCTCTCGCAAACGGAGTATCGACAAGTACAGCCGGATCAAACGAACTCCTAGCGAGATGGGGTGCATGACGGTAGCCAAGACCAGGTCCTATCACAAGAAAATATCCTGGCACACCCGCTCAATAAATCGTCCTAATCTTTCCAGATTTCTTCATACAAATGCTCTCACCCATTTCTTTCTCCCTTTAATCATAGCGCTCATTCAGTGGGCACTAGCCTTTATCATTCCTATCTGTTATACCTACACAATGAAAGAGTTCTATCAATTCTTATGACGATACCACAATTCTATAAATCTATGCTCTGATATTAATTGTAACACCCCAACTAAAGGTAACAGTAGAAGGATATCAACACTGGGTATCGCCCCATCTAGTTTCCCAGATAAGACGTCTTTATAACGAAATGAACAGGGTATACATGGTCCAGATCTATACAACAACCCATACTGATGGTTACATACACATATATAATAGAAAATCTCATACACGAAAATTTCCATTTCACATCAGTAAAAAGGCGCATCATTAAAAAGGGGAACTTCCGGACCTAAACTGCTATCACTGTGATATCATCCTTCTATTTGTAGGTTTGCTCAAATCCAAATCCTACAAAAGGGTAAGATAAAAGACACGTGTAAGTGAAAAACCACCCAATGAGTCCCGTGTATGCAAGTTCTTTACGAAAGAACAGAGTACAAAAAACTGTTGTGGAGAAAGCATTTTGTTTGCCATGCATTTTCCAACTGAAAATAATTCCAAAACTCTTTAAAGAAGAGTTTATTTAGAACTCAATTATTTTTGAAAAATGGTGCTTGAGTTTCAAAATATTGTCCCCGATTTTCAAATCACAAACATTTCTCCAATAGAAGGTCGGCCCGCGTGAAAAGCACACAAGGCTTCGCCTTCGACATCACAGTCTTATTGTACTATGGACACAAGTCTATAGTACCCAACTATGCCTTGTGTAAAAGGTAAGTGTAAACAAGCTTAATTCCGAGTAATTCATAACGTTTTTCTTACCACCGTAAGCCCAAGGATCCCAATACCAACCATACTTACCATAAGTCGGGGATCCAAACACCAACCTTACTCACCGTATGACTCATCTCAATCTCCTATCATCCCATTCGGAGTGAGACAATCCCTAGAATTAGGCCAGGTTACTAGGGTAGTCTAATTATAACGTAGGCTAGTACAAATGTCAGAGTCCTTGCAGAGTACTCAACGGCACCACTACCAATCCTTTCTAACTGATCAAGCCAAAAGGTTATCTGATCCCATAGTATTTGCAAAATAAACATTTTTTGGGCAAAATAACATTTTTCAGAATTTGATTCCACTGACTCGTAAGTCAAATCATCATTCACATAGGCTTTGTAGGGCCAATAAATTTGTTCCATAGGTACATCAAGCCAATAAAAAAAATTTTGGGATCAAAATATCATTTTTTAAAAGTCAATTTCATATCGAGAGATCATTTTTCCAAAACCATGTCAAAACTTGGTAAAGAGTTCTTTTCATAAATCAAGATAAGTTTTTAAGAGTATTCGGGTCATTTTACCCGTACTCGATCAAAAAAGTAATTTTCAAGAGTATTCGAGTCATTTTACCCTTACCCAATTTTCAAAAGACTTTTCGAGGATATTCGGGTTATTTTACCCTTATCCAATTTAAAAATATTCAGAAAAGTTCCAATAAGGGTATTTCGGTCATTTACTGGATATCCAATTCCAAAAGTTTTCATAAAACATTTTAACAAGGACATTTGGATTATTTTTCAAATATCCAATTGCAAAAGGAACTTATTTCAAGAAATTGAAAATTCTATTCCCAAAAGAAGATTAAATTCAAAGTTTCCAAACACATTTTCATAAAATGTTCCAATAAGGGCATTCCAGTCAATTTATGAATACCCGATCTCAAAATTTATCATTTTTCAAAAATCCCAAGTTTTAATCCAAGAAGGACTAAATTCACAAACTTCATGCTTTAATCATCCATTAAGATTTCCAAGACAATTGTGAAGTTCATTCAATCCCAAAATAGCACAAAACAAATCTTGCTCAGATAAACCTTAAACATATTCAGAGATTTCTAAAATGGTATAAAACATAGCATTTTTCATGGAAAAATGAAGCACACTAGCCTTCAAAAGGTTTTAGAAATTAAAGAGACCCATCTTGTGTTCTAACTAACTCTTTTTGTTTACGGCCATTCAACCACTGTTTCTACCGTTTTCAACATTCAGTTGGCCGTTTATCAATAAACCTACACCAAACATCATTTTCAAGTCAAATCATGTTCGACCGAAGAATAAACGACGGTTAGCTGATGTCCGACCGATGTTTAGCTGACGAGTAGCTAACGTCCGACCGATGTTTAGCCGACGAGGCCAACGATTAAGGAAAACTTTCAACTTCCGTTCCATCGTTTTTTTGTTGTTTGTTCGATTCTTTCGTTTTTATTTTTCCACATCCTTTCTCCCTTCATATACAAGGGATTCACTTCATAATTCACATTCATTTCATCCAAAATCACACAATTATTCATCATCAAACTCATCCATTTTCGGACTAAATTTTCTGAAATTTTATTGTTTGACACATGATTTTGTTTCACACATAACTTTCAATCCACAACTCTGATTTGGCTCTATGATATATCAAAACGACCATAAGACTCTAAAATTTAATTTTGTATAAGATTTTCTTCCAATTTCTGGTTATCGTGACATTCTATTGGGCAAAAATAGCCCCAGTAGTTTTGGTTCAAATCTACTATCCATGCTTTCCTTTGTTCTCCTTTAGTCTTTAACATCTTGGAATCATTAATTCATTCAATTTCTCCTTCATATCCTCTTTAATTATGTAATTTCCAAATTGCAAGAGCTCACAAGAGATACACTTATTCAACACAAATTCATCTTTTCTAATCAAAGCTAATATAATCCATTTGTTTCCAACCAAGTAAATTCCATTTTTTAAAACTACTTTGATCATCTCTTCCTCCACCAAAAACTACCCTTCGAACCACCATGATTATTCAATTCTTCCTCTCACAAAACATCATCCAAATACCCTTAGTCATCTGGCACATATACAAGCATATTCAAGGTTTATACACAAAAGTTTACAAACCCTAGCTTTGATCTGAAATTAAGACATGAAATTCATGTTTTCATGTTAAAATTCACATCAACATAATCATCATTCACCCAACAACAACTTTAATTCAAGTAAGGTGGGGTTTTACCTTATATTTGAGGTATTTTTGCTCCAAGAACTCTTAAGATTTCACCTAGCACACCAAGAACACACACTAGACTTTTTTTTCTCTTGTTTGATTTCTTTTTCCTTTCTCTTTCTTTGCTCCCTTATAGCTTCACGAAATTTGGTTATTTTTACAATAGTTCCACCGCCATTTTATTTTCAAAATTGTGACCAAATTGGTCACACATTGTGGCTAACTTTACACGTCATTTTCTCAATTTTTCACCATTTTCCTTATCATTTCTTAAGCCTATTTAATAAGCTTTTTCAATTACATAATCCCATAAATATGTCACTCCTCTAATGATATTTTAACACTTTTTTATTCACAAATCACAAAATGCCACACGTACTGTTTTTAACCGCGATTTTCTATTTTCCTCAGAAATGACCAAAATCGAGTTCGGAATGGAAAAAATATTTTATTTCACCATTCCACTCCAAAAAATCCACTGAATCCATTGGTAATACTTAAATTCTTTAATTCCTTCCTAATTTAGTCAAATTCGCAATCAAAGTTGCGGGCGCAGTCAAAATGACGAAAATGCCCGGATAACCCGAATAACATAATTCATGCCAAAACATGCGTTTCATCGCAATGATCAATTTTTCTTCTCAGTGTAGCCTCAAATTTTTATTTTATTAGTAATAGTAGCCTTTCAAAGATTTAGGGTACAAGTAGAACAAATCTAATAATTACATTCAGGTCCCGACAACATATTAATATACCAAAATATTCGTCTCATTCCTCCAATCAACTTTTGTTCTGGCCATCAATATAAATTCTCATCCTATTACAACTAGCCAATCAAAGGTAAAAGTGCGGGGTATTACATTCCAAAACTCTTTAAAGAAAAGTTTATTCAAAACTCAATCATTTTTGGAAAATGCTTGAAAAATGAAATGCTTTCTCCACAACAATTTTATGTACTCAGTTCTTTCATAAAGGACTAGCACACACGGGACTCATTGGGTGATTTTTCACTCACACATATCTTTTATCTTACCTTTTTTGTAGGATCTGGATTTGAGCAGACCTAATGATTAAAGGACGATACCACAGTGACAACAGTTTAGGTCCGAACGTTCCTGTTTTGATGAGGCTCCTTATTACTGATGTGAAATAGAAATTTTCATGTATGAGATTTTTTGTTATATATGTGTATGTAACCATCAATATAGGTTGTTGTATAGATTTGGACCCTATATACACTGTTGTTTTCATTATAAAGACCCCTTATCTAGGAAACTAGACGGGGGTGACATCCGGTGTTGATATGCTTCCGTTGTTACTTTTAGTAGGGATGTTACGTAAAAGGAAAAAAAGTGATTCATGAAAATTTTTTTTGAAAAAGGGCTAATACGACAAATAAAAAAAAAAATCCATTCACTTGAGGCTAAATTCCCCAAGTTCTTGAAAAAAAAAAAAGAAAAAAAGGAGTGATAATGGCCCTATTTTACGTCTCAAATTTTGAAAAGTTTAGAGTTATGAAACATGAGTTGGTTTGATAATCTTGACTTTTATTAATTTCATTGTCCATTTGGCTCACTACATGAAAAATGTAGTTTAGCAACGAATGTTTTGACGTTGTTAATTTGTGATGGAATAGTGATGGCACAAAAATATGTCTCTAATTAGCGACAGATTTGCAACGGCTTGTAAATCCATCACTAATTTGCAACGGTATTGTTATAGAAAACTAAAATTTAAAAATATAGTTATTTTTTATTTTTCCAATTATCCATCGCTAATCTATCGCAAATAGCAACAAAATTGCAATAGACTCATCCAATTATAAATTAATACTAAAAAATCACAAGCCATCACAAATTTATATCTAATTAGAAATGCATTTGAGATGGTAAATTGGATTGTCACTGATCCATCGTAAATCCCTTGCAAATCCATCTCTAATCGAGAAAAAAATGCTATACAATTAATATAAATAAAAAAACCACAAGAATATCAATGGCCTTGTAGTGGAGACATTCTCCCCTACAACAAGGATGTGGGTTCGAGCCTTACATTCGAAATAATCTCATAATATTCTCAGTAGGTCGAGTCAAGTCAGACCAGTTAGGCCAAGTCATGGAGCTAATTATAGCTAATTAACATTTTTTAAAAATTAAAATTTGTTGGTCATCGCAAATCCGTCGCTAATAATTGGTCATCGTAAATCTGTCACTAATAGCTTGCGAATTAGCAATGGATTTTTGTTTAGTGATGCTAGTTTTAGTGACAGTAGTTGTCGCTAAACTCGATTTGTGACGGATTTTGATCATCACTAAATTGCTTTTCTCTTGTAATGACTATGGTTGCAAGAATTGGTAACTTTCAATGAATTGCAATAAACTTGTTTAACTTTACTTTAATGGCCTTAGTTTTATCAATCTAAATATATGAGTTTACATGAGTATAGCTTGATTAAGTATTTGTTAAATTAGATTCTTAAGTAGGGAGAAGAGTAATATCCTTGATTAAGTATTCTTTTTATAGGAAGTTGATTTGCTTGTAAATGCACTTAATGTCTTGTTTGCTTGAGGACAAGCAAAGTCTCAAGTGTGGGGGAATTGATAGAGCTTAAACTTATCTATATTTTTTAAGTCATTAGAGATGAATTTTTATTTTTGTATGGAATGGCTATTTAATTTGTCTATTTCTTGATGTTTTGATGATATTTTGTTGTGGAAAGGGTTTATTGTTGTAGGAAGATTTTCTTTGGAGTTTTACTTGGAAATGCAAAAAAAAAAAAAAAAAGAGTTGAACTTAGATTTGTTCCAATAGTGAACCAGCATCGGCTCAGGAAAGGTGAACTAGCCACAGTCCATTTGCAAAAATAAGGGGAAATACAATAGTTCTGGACTCAGAATAGAGCTGAGCTGGCACCAACTGCTCTCAACTGAGCCAATGCCAGCCCGACATTGGTGAGGGGCAACAAAGAATCCTTTTTGTGTTGGAATTTGGAAATTGCTATATAATTCCCTTGGAAATTGACTTTTGGACATAAAACGACTTCTTTAGATGAATTTTGGCAATATATAAGCATAGAAAAAAAAAAATAGATAACACATGAATTCAAGGAGCCAAAGAGGAGATTAGTCATTGAAAAGAAGAATTCAGCAAAAAGAAGCATTGGTTTTGGAAGAGTTTTTATTGAAGAAAGAAATGCCTATCTATGAGTTCCTATCTTTTTCTTTTACTTTCTTTTCTTGAACAATGTTGAGCTTAATGTTTTAATTATTTTTATAGGATGTTTTTGAGGTTCATGACTTTGTAGTAATTTTAGTTGTTTGATCAATTAATTGTTGATTTATAGTATTTGATTACTTGGTTTTTTTTTTTTTGTTGGTGGATTTGTTTAATTGTTTCTTCCTTCTAATTAAATTGAAAAAGTGGTTAGATGTAGTTTTAATCTAAGTAATTATATATTTGTTTCCTAACTAGCGAGAGAGAGGATAAGTGAAGAACTTAAGTAGTCAAAAGTTTGTTAATTTCACCTAGAGATAGGGGAATTAATTAATTTCATGCTTTTATCACCTAGAGATATGGATATGGGTACAGGAATTGTTTTAATGCATTTTTGGTTGTATTGGTGAGGTAGAGATATCCACTAATTTATTTAAAAGATAGTGAAGCTATAACTCAAGAGAGTGTGGATTTTATTTTATTCTTTTATGATGCTATAATAGTAATTGGTTGTGATAAGTATTAAATTGATCATTGTCATGCCTTTAAAAACTTCAGTCTAATTACATGACCTTTTATCCTTGGTTTTGTAATTGTTTTATTTATTTTATTTCATAACTTTAGTTGGTAGGTTAAACAAATGATGAAAAGTAATTAGTGGTAGTTGTTCCTTGACAATTGCTACTTGTTAATTCCCTATACTATATTTTACGATGAGAATAATTGCTCTATATGTGTGATTTGTGATTAGCATTTTAATTAAAATTTGATTGAGAATGTATTAAAAAATGAATGATTTTATATACCTAAATCTATCACATCACAGTTCAATTTGATGGACTCCCAAATGAGGATCCAAACGCACACGTATTGATCTTTGTAAAAAAATGTGAAACTCTAAAAATAAATGGTATGTTTGATGTTGCAATCAAGCTTAGACTCTTCTTTTTTCTCTTAGGGATAGACTCTTCCCTTTTTCTCTTAGGTATAGAACAAAATCATGACTTAAGTTACTTCCACCTGGATCCATCACTACTTGGGATGACTTTGCAGAAAAGTTTCTTGCAATATTCTTCCGCTTGAGTAGGACTGTAAAGCTTAGAAATGACATATTATCCTTTGTGCAAATCAAGTCTGAGACCCTTTATGATTGTTGGGAGAGATGGAAGGAATTGCAAAGGAAATGTCCACATTATGGTTTGGATTTAGGATTTCAAATGCTTACATTTCACAATAGGTTGAACATTACTACTAAGCAACTCCTTAATGCTTCATCTAGAGGTCCTAAATATAGTGCATCACGGTTCAATTTGATGGACTCCCGGATAAGGACCCAAATGCATACATAGCGAGCTTCCTAAAGTATGGGATACTTTCAAAATGAATGGTGTATCTGATGATGTGATCAAGCTAGACCAATGACTAGGCCTCATTGGTTTCCAATAACTGCTTCATCCATAATAGTTGTGTATAATAATTTTCGGTAGCAATGCTTCTTCTGTTAATATACGTATACAATTTTACTTTTTACTAGACCAAGGGACAAGATTGTTTCCAAGATAAAAATATCCTCCAAAACTTCTTTTTTTATCATTACATTTTCTAACCCAATCAGCATCATTATATCAAAAAAGATAACTACTAAAGTCTTTGTCAAAATAAATACCATATTCTGAAGTATGGCAAACTTATTTTTTAATTCATTTGACAACCTTCAAGGGTAACTCTATGGGACATGATTGATATCACGCACAAACTCTGGCACTATATTAGGTATTAGGACGACTAACTGTAATGTACAATAATTCTCTAATCATACTTTTATAGAGATGTTGATCTACGTTTTAGCCTTTCTCATTTTCTAATATCTTTTGATTGACACTTATAGGTATGTTGATAGATTTTGATACTTCTATTTTGAACTTTTTAACCAAGTTGTTGGCATACTTGGTTTGAGAGATAAATATATCTTCATTTATCTATTTAATCTGTAAACTAAGAAATAATGTTAAATCACCGACCATACTCATTTTAAATAAGTTTGCATAAGTTTAACAAAATCCAATGCCATTTGCCTTGATATTGAACCAAACACTATGTCATCAACATAGGCTTGTGCAATAACAAGTATGTGCCAAGCTTTTTGACAAACATAGTCTTGTCAGCTCTCCCTCACTTATTGTCTTTTCTTAATAGATAATTTGACAGTCTTTTATACCATGCTTTTGGTATTTGCTTTAATCTATAAAGAGCATTCTTCAACCTATAAACATCAAGAAATTTTAAATTAGTAAAGCCTTTAGGTTTTTCAGCATAAGCCTCTTCCTACAAAAATCGGTTTAAGAAAGAACTTTTTCACATCCATTTGTTGAATTGTGAAACTTTTGGCACATGCAACAACAAGAAACTATTAGGCATGAAATTTACATATTTCGATAGCACTTTTACTTGGCTTTTGCATGATCTTTTGTATGATTTTGGATGGTTTCTACTTATTTTCTATGTTTATGTTTTATTAGGTTATGTTGGTGAAAAATAAGTGGAGCAAGGGATAAAATGATGAATTTTAGGTTAAAGATAATTGCCACATAATTTGGGCATAGTTAAAAGGAATTTAGAGATGTTTGGAAGTGTGTAGAATATGTATGGCCAAGATGCACAGGCATGCACATATGCACGGCAAGCGTGCACCTAGGAGTGCACACCTAAGCACTTTTTATTTGCTCCTAGAAGTTTGCAAAATTGAAGGAAATTGATGCTCTGCTAAATGCATGGCCATGCATATGCCCGTGCATGGTGCACGGCCGTGCTAATTCTGGTGGCACCATTGAATGTTTTAGACAAAATTTATGCACTGCTTCCATGCACGCCTGTGCATACATACCGTGCAATGGTCTTGAAGGTTTTAGAAAATTCTAAATCACTCCAATGGTGATGCAAACTTTCCTAATTTAATCAAGGATAGTTTACAGACTCTATATAAAGGCGGTGGATGTCTGACACTACAAGAAAATTGTGGATCTGCTATGGAATTTTGCCATGAAAAAATTTCCATGGCAATTTGAGATGGATTTCCATGGCAAGGACAATCACAAGCCAAAGCAAATTTCTAGAAGAGAAACCATAGCAAACCCGTCTCTATTTGCCACGGAATTGTGATGGAAACCGTAGCAACTAGCGATGAAGAGATTTTGCGTTGCAAATCCGAAGCACAAAAAGGTGGCAAAAATATGCAAAAGGTTAGCCACCAATTTGTGATGGAAAAGTATCCGTGACAAAGAATGTAATATTTTTTAATAAATGAAAATTTAGAAAATATTGAAGATTTCATCATAGATCTCTAGAAAATTACATGTTATATTCCGTGGCTGCCAGGGATTTGCCACGAAATACTTTCTTAAATGAATTTAAATAAAATCCTTAGCAAATCCCCAGTAAACTATGAGGGATTTGCCACGAAGTTATTTTTTCTTTTTTGTTTTAATTTTTTTATTATATTAATTTTTGTTCCATACCTTTTGAATAACAAGGTTAAATGTTTTATAAGCATTATGATTTATTTATCTTTAACTTATTTAGTCTTAAAAAAGAATTGATACGAATTTAAAATAAAATTTAATATTTTTGTGTATCGAAAGATATGTGTGTATTAAAATAAAAATTTTTAAATATACAATATAATTTTTTTATTATTTTGACAACAAAAGCCATTGGAAATATTAGGGTAGTTAGCTATTCTACTATTGAGAATATACAAAAAATATGTTAGGCAAAATAGCAATAAAGATAAATTAATTTTTAAGACATTTTTTTATGGCAAATCCATGGCAATCTGTCACGGATTTGACACGGAATACCATTTTAATTAAATTAAATTTCTTCCGTAGTAAATCCATAGCAAACTGTGGGGGATTTGCCACGGATTTTGTTCTTCCATGGCAAATCCCTAGCAAATTGCGAGGGATTTGCCACATATTTAATTTTTTCTTTTTTATTGTATTTTTTTATTATATTAGTTTTTATTCCATACCTTTTGAATAACATGGTCAAATGTTTTATAAGCATTATGTTTTGTTTATATCTAACTTATTTAGTCTTGAAAATGATTTGATATGAATTTAAAATAGAATGTAATACTTTTATGTGTCGAAATATATGTGTGTATTAAAATAAAAAGTTCTAAAGTTATGATATATACATATATTTTTATTTTGACAACAAAAGCCAGTTGGAAATATTAGTTTAATTAACTATACTACCATTGAGAATATACAAAAAATAAGTTAGGCAAAATAGTGATAAAAAAATTAAAATTTTAGACATATTCCGTGACAAATCCCTAGCAATCTTCTACGGATTTGCCATGGAATACATTTTTTTTAAAATTAAATATATTCCATAGCAAATCCCTAGTAAATTGCCACAGAGAAGTTTGTTCGTGGCAAATCCCTTGCAAATTGTGAGGGATTTATTTTTTTATTCTAATATTTTTATATTAATTTTTGTTCCATACATTTTAAATAAAATGGTCAAATATTTTCTAAACATTTTGATTTCTTAATCTCAAACTTATTTATTCTTGAAAAGGAATTGATATGAATCTAAAATAGAATGTAATATTTTTGTGTGTCAAAAAATATATATGTATTAAAATAAAAAGTTCTAAAGTTATGATATAATCTTTTTTATTTTATCAACAAAGCCAGTTGAAAATATCAGCGTAATTAACTATACTACCATTGAGAATATACAAAACATATGTTAAGCAAAATAGTGATAAAAAGAAAATAAAATTTTAGATATTTTTCGTGGCAAATCCTTAGCAATCTGCCATGGTTTTGCTACGGAATAAAATTTTAATTAAATTACATATATTTCGTAGCAAATCCTTAGCAAGTTGCCATAGATTTTGTTTGTCCATGGCAAAACCCTAGCAAATTGTGCCTTAGCAAATTGCAAGGGATTTGCCATGGATTTAATTTTTTTTATTTAATTTTTTTCCATACATGTAGAATAAAATGGTCAAATGTTTTATAAACATTTTGATTTCTTTATCTCTAACTTTTGTAGTCTTGAAAAGGAATTTATACAAATTTAAAATAGAATGTAATATTTTTGTATGTTGAAATATATATATGCATTAAAATAAAAAGTATTGAAGCTATGATATAATTTTTTTTTATTTTGACAACAAAAGCCAATTGAAAATGTCAGTGTAATTAACTATACTACCATTAAGGATATACAAAAAATATGTTCGGCAAAATAACGACAATAAGAAATTAAAATTTTAGACATTTTCTGTGGCAAATCCCTAGCAATCTGCCATGGATTTGTAGCGGAATACAATTTTAATTAAATTAAATATATTCTGTAACAAATCCCTAGTAAGTTGCCACGGAATTTGTTCGCCAGTGGCAAATCCCTAGCAAAATTTATTTTTTATTCTAATTTTTATTATATTAATTTTTGTTTCATACATTTTGAATAAAATCAACAAATGTTTTATAAATATTTTGATTTCTTTACCTCTAACTTATTTAGTCTTGAAAAGAAATTGATCCAAATTTAAAATAGAATGTAATATTTTTACGTGTTAATATATATATATATATATATATATATATATAATTATTAAAATAAAAAGTTTTAAAGCTATGATATAAATTTTTTTTTTATTTTGACAACAAAAGCCAGTTGGGAATATCAATGTAATTAACTATACTACCATTGAGAATATACAAAAAATATGTTAGGTAAAATAGTGATAAAAAGAAATTAAAATTTTAGGCATTTTTTCGTGCAAATGCCTAGCAATCTGCTATAAATTTGCCAGAGAATACAATTTTAATTAAATTAAATATATTCCATAGCAAATCATGAGCAAGTTGGAACGGATTTGTCACAAATTTTGTTCGTTCGTGGCAAATCCTTAGCAAATTGCGAGGGATTTGCCATAGATTTATTTTTTTATTCTAATTTTTTATTATATTAATTTTTATTCCATAAATTTTGAATAAAATGGCCAAATGTTTTATAAACATTTTGATTTCTTTATCTCAAATTTATTTTGTCTTGAAAAGGAATTGATATGAATTTAAAATTTTGACAATAAAAGTCAGTTGGAAATATCAGTGTAATTAACTGTACTACCTTTGAGAATATAAATAAAATATGTTAGGAAAAATAGTGATAAAAAGAAATTAAAATTTTAGATATTTCTCATGGCAAATCCCTAGTAACCTATCACAGATTTGCCATGGAATACCGTTAAATTAAATTAAATATATTATCAAATGCACTTAATTAATTAAATATTTAATATTTGTGTTTAAAAACTACTGAAAGGTGAGAATTTGAAATTTGAATTAATTATAATTCATTTTACGTTATATTTTAAATTAAAATAAAAAATATTAATAATTAGATAAGTATTTAACATATTCAAATTTTAAATTTAAAAAACTTTTGTTTCACTTAAATTTTATACTAGAATTTATTGCGTTTTAATTAATTAAATGATAATACAAAAAAATTATTATCAAATGTACTTAATTAATTAAGTATTTAATATTTGTTTTTAAAAACTACCAAAAGTTGAATTTGTAATAACCCACCTTATATAAAGGATTTATGTAGGGCAGACTTGTTTAAATTAAGAATAATTATGAAAGGAATTAATGATATATTTATTTTTCTAAATTATTAATAGTGTTATTAAGGCCACAAATTAATACTATTCATAATATATATATATATATATATTTTCTATTATTAATGTATTTTATTTTATTTTATTTTATTTCATTAACATTATTATTCTATAACCCTTGAGGTTATTTTATATTTATTATTTACTACTAAAATCCATTGGCCATATTAAATTATAGCATAATTAAATTCAATAATTATGTTGCATTGTTATATTATTTTACCATTAGTGTATGTATATATATATATATATATATATATATATCTCAACTATAAATATCCTAGCTATATTATATTATATATAAGATATTTTAAGGGACCCACAAGAAGTAAATGAAGAGGGCCCACTAGCATGATATTTTTGACCAAGTTTGATTATTTTTAGACTTCCTCTAATTAAGCTTAATTAAGCTAAGTGGGATTAGGGTGAGTTAATCATGATTAAGCAATTAGTGATCCCAAGAGATTTTAAGAATTTCTTCAAAACCCCTAGAGGATCCTAGAACCTTCTAGGGTAATCCACAACTCTCTTGAAATGGCCAACTCACCATAAATCTTTTATTAAGACCAAATAAGATCAAGGAAGCTAGCTATATAAATAGGAGCCATGGAGGAGAATTTTGGCCAAGGGGAAAAGCAGCAAGAAGAAGAAAAAAAAACAAAGAAGAGAAGAGAGGAAGAGAAAAACAAAAGAAAGACCAAAAGAGGGAGAAGAATTTCGGCAGCAAGGAGGAGAAGAGAAGGACCGGCAGCAAGGAAGGGGAAAGGAAGAGGAAGAAAAGGAGGGAGAGTTGCAGCTTGTTTTCATCTTTGAAAGGTAAGAGATCACTCTTGAAAGCTAAGAAAATGGTACTAGAGGTTGGAGGCTAGCTGCATATAAAGTTAAGTGATGAAAATATGTTGATTTTGGTGATGGTTGATTAACCGGTTGGATGAGTGATGAAGTAGACATGATTTTCAGTTTATTTACTGCAATTTTGGAGTGATGATTTGCTGGAATTTGAACATAAATAATCCTAAGCATTTCCTAGACTAGTTAGGAAGGATTTGGATCATGTGATGTGAGCTTAGATGGCTACGAAATCAGAAAATAGCAAGAATAATGTAATCTGCCAGAATTTACTGGTTTGGTGAACTTGGTATAACTTATTTGTTTGAACAAAAGAAAAGTGCTGAGCATGAAAACCTGTCGAAATACTGATGTTGGGAGGATAAATGATGTATTGAAGGGATTAAATATGGTAGGGTATGTTGAAGAAACCATAGAAATAAATTAAAGCAAGTTGAGCTTCTAAACTGTAGTTTGAACCTTCAACTCGGAACAATAAGTTTAGCTAAAAAACTAAATGAAATGGAGAGAAATTTAAATACCCTATGACCTGAAGTTGATATAGAGATGTCCTAGGAGTATTTTAGAAGTAGTTTCACCTCATTTGGACTTGTATTGAAGGAGATATGCACCAAACGCTGGAAGATGACAAATCTGGATCCTAAAACCCGGAGCAGTGAACTTAACTGGAAAACTGTACAAAATGGGATGGAATTTTCAGGACATATGACCTGGAATTGATAGAGGGATATCTTAGGGATATTATGGAAGTAGCCTCACCCTATTTGGACCTATGTTGAATAAATTGTGTGAAAAATGGTGAAGGGTGGTAAAGCTGTAAAACCAGAAAAACCATCCAAAGCACTAACCCATTTATTTCTTTAAGAAAATTATAGAAACCTTATTTAAACCATTAGGTATTTGAATCTATTAAGTAATAATAAGGAAATGTACTAATGATGTAGGTGAATCAAGTCGAGGGAACCCCTTCTAGGGCTATACTCGAGTGCAACTTCGGCCTAATATACAAGGTGAGTCCCTATGATTTCTAAAAACTTTTAAAGGCTAGTGTGCTTTAATTTTCCATGAAATGACAGGTTTGATACCGTTTTGGAAATGCTTAAATGTGTTTACGGAATACATGAGCAAGACTTATGTTTATACTATTTCGACTTGAATGAATTTCATAATTGGTTCGAAAACCTTATTAGATGATTAAAACCCGAATTATGTGAATTTAGTCATTTTGGATTAAATATTTGAGATTTCCGGAAAATGATAAACTTTAAAATCGGGTATTTGGAGAATGATCCAGATATCCTTATGGGAATGTTTTATGAAATTTTTGGAACTCGAGTATTCGGTAAATGACCGAATTTTCCTTATTGGAACTTTTGTGAACATTTTTCAAATCGGGTAAGGGTAAAATGACCCGGATACCCTCAAAAAGTCTTTTGGAATCTGGCATGGGTGAAATGACCCGAATACCCTTGGAAAATGATTTTTGTGATCAAGTACGGCCCCAGATAATAAGAAATTTTTTGATTTGAAAATCCTGCGGGATCAGATGACCCTTTGACCTGATCAGTCAGATGGGGTAGGTGTTGTTGCGTTGAGTACTCAACAAGGACTTTGACCTTTGTACTAGCTCTCGTTAGAGATAGATGAACCCAAATAACCCGGTCCAATTATTGGGCTTATCTTACTCCGAACGGGGTGGCAGGACAATGGAATTAGCCGTCCCTGGCTAGCCGTTGTGAGCCCGGCAATTGCCTTGTGATTGTGATGGTGGGTTGTTCACATGATACCGAGCGGGGACACTCGGTGTGTTCAATCCCTTGCCACCTCGATGGTGATTGACGTCAGGATTGGGACCCCTGGCTTATGGTGGCAAGTAAAAGATCCCTAAGTGCACGGTGAGGTACATATGTACGCTGCTCACCCTTCCGGCATATCACGGGTGACGTGCTGTAAGGCGTAGTCCCTGGCACAAGAGACCGTGTAGCCGAAGGCGAAGTTCCTCGAACTTTGCACGCGGGTCGCACTTCCAAGTGGGGAAGAATCCGCATTTATTGAATTGGGGGCCATGTGTTTGGAAATCATTGTTTTCAAAAGTATATGATAAATTGATTTTGAAATTATCAATTACTGCTATTTCCCTGTCATGGAACTTATTTTAATAAAGAAATTTAAATAAATGCCTTTCTCTTCTGCGCATAACACTAGCACACACGGGACTTACTGAGTATACCACTCACACATATGTTTGTCTTTTTTTTAGGGATTGAAGCTGAAGACTAGCGATGGTACTACCCGGATTTTGCCATTTAGGGCTAGTTAGTAAATCTTTTGACATGATCATTGTACATGAAGGTTGGAGCCATTTTGTCTTGTGTATTTTGGGGAAACCTGATGATGTATCTATCAGAACTCGTGTATTTGTAATGAAAGAGTATGTTGTATGTATTTATTTAAGTTTCGACTTATATTCCCTTGCTTTAAGTTTATATCATTATAAAGATCCCTAGTATGAGAGATCAGACGGGGCGACATCCCACCCGAGCTGGCCCACTATGTCAAGAAAAGGAATGTGGGGTGTTACAGAATTTTTATTATAATAAAGTAAACCAATCTTACAACTAGGAAAAAAAAAAAAACTAAACATGGTTACATTCGTAAACTTTGAACTTTATGTCCGGTAACCATATAGTATTTCTGAGCAATTGAATTCCTACACTTTTTTGCCCATTCCAAGTGCGAATTAGAGTATTGTCATCGTTTTCATATTTGTCTATACCATCTTCAATTAAATCACTATACTTTTTTCTTTTTTTGCGCATTTTTTAACTTCTTTAATTACGAAGTTGTTGCTGCATTTCGAGTTCAAATTTTAATTAGTACTTAATATTATCTATTATCAAATATACTTAATGATATAAGTAATTAGTTAATTAATTATAAATATTTAATTGAATTACCAAATAAACTCTTAAAATATATTTAGACTTGCTATAAAAAACATTATTTATTTATGAGAAAATATAAACCTAAAACTAATAAATTTTATTTACGAAACATTAGCACTTTTATTATTCATCCCAAGTACATAAAAATATTGATTACTGTATTTCATTAATTTTTTATAAAATTTAAAATTATATTTACATATTTTAATAAAACTATTTTATAAACTCAATCTAAATTACACAAGTTTCAGATGTATAAAAACAATATGAAATTTTGAATGTGCTATTTTATTTGTTAGAGTTGGTAGACTAATTCAATTGAATAATTTTTTCTTTTTTGGGGTAATTTTGTCAAAAAATTCCAAAAGTAATTAAATAATATATTCACAGTTCTATATAAATTCAGTTTTAACGAATTTTTAGATAATCGATTCAGTTTCAATTTCATTTCCAATATACGAGAAAATAAACAGAATTTAATTAAAAGATTTTAGTAGTTTATCATCCATTATTGTTATTTACATGCTAATTTGTCGCAGATTTGTCACAGAATACCATTTAATTAAATTAAATATTTTTCGTGGCAAATTCTTAATAAATTGTCAGGGATTTGCCACGGATTTATTTTTTTCTTTGTTGTTCTAATTTTTATTACATTTATTTGTATTAGTTTTTGTTTCATACCTTTTGAATAACATGGTCAAATGTTTTATAAGAATCTTGATTTATTTATCTCTAACTTATTTAGTCTTGAAAAGGAATTGAAAATTAAAATCTTTAAGGAATGATTTTTTTTTCTTCATTTTTTTTGAGGAAGATTTCATCAAAAGCTTAAGAAAAAAAAAATTAAATTTCTGATCTTAAATTGCTAGTGGATTATCTATCGTCTAGCAATTCAAATTTGAGTTCAAGTACCAGCTATTACTAAGTCATTTTGTTGTTGTTGTTGTTGTTATTATTATTATTATTATTATTATTATTATTATTATTATTATTATTATTATTATTATTATTATTATTATTATTATTATTTTGTCGCTTATCAAATCTGGAGCAGTCGTAATTTTAGAGTTTTAAATTCTGTTGAAACTCCTAAATTCATGCACCACAGTTATAAAAAAGTTGGGATTATGAAAATGGGTTTATTCCTTCTAATTTAGTGTGTGTGTGTATATATATATATATATATATATATATATATATATATATATATACTTTGCAAATATTATAATTATTTTTTCTTTTCTCTCTTTTTTTTTTTTTTTTGAAGTCCCAAGACCTTAACCGGCCCTAATTTCTGAATTGGAATCATCCTATTTTCATGCATAAGTGAAGATACTTTGCAAATGTTGTAATGTTTTTCTAGCAGCTGACATCTTTCTTTTCTCTCGGCAATCTTGTGAAGATGTGAAATTAATTTCTTTTTAGTTCCCGACCTTTTTGACCACCAATCTCATGATCAAATTCTTTTGAATTTTAATTTGGAACTAATACTCAACCAACTCAGCTCCCGACCTTGTTTTGGCACTGCAAACCTTCATTGCCGCGCTCCGTTGCCGCTGCAAACATTCATTGCCCCACTCCGTTTGCAGAATAAAGAAGACGACAAAGGAATTTTTTGGCGCTGCAAACCTTCATTGCCGCACTCCGTTACCGCTGCAAACCTTCATTGGATCACTCCGTTGCTACTGCAAACCTTCATTTCTTCCCTGCCGCTGCGAAGCTAAAATTCCTGCGACCTGCGAAAGTTGTTGTTTCCACACCAAAAATGTCGTCCTGAAAAATCCATGTTTTGATATCTGAGAAAGTGGGTATGTGGGCTGTCACTTAGATTAGCTTATCTAGTTATTAGCTCTTTTTCTCCTATAATGAAAGGACCATTGTGGCCATCCATTGGAAATGGAAAAATTGTTCCTTATTTATTTACATGCATGAGCTGTATGTTTCTCCAGCCGTCATGAATTTTATATGGATATCTCCATTTCCATTTCCATCTGGTAAAAGTTCTTATCTGTACAATGTACAATGTATTCCTGTTGCATTGATGCCTGTTTTTGTTTTCCAATTTGCTTTTCTAGAAAAAATTAGATGGAGGATAAGAGTTGGATGTATAAGCGGTATGTGACCGGTGTGAAAGGAATTACAACCGAATTTGTTAGGGGAGACGAACATTTTCTTCAATATGCTTTATCAAAAGTAGCAACATCTATTAATCCTAATGAAGTTAGATGTCATTGTGCAAAGTGCAACAATCTACGTCATCATACTATAGAGGAAATCAAATTGCACTTGTACAGAAAGGGATTTGCCAAGAATTATTATAATTGGACATGTCATGGCGAAGGCTTTAAAAATTTGCCACAAATGTTCAATGCAAGTGTGGATGGAGATACTTCAAGATCAACCAATCGGTATCAAGAAATGGTCATAGATGTAGTAGGGTCAAATTTTCATCTAGAACCATCATCCCCTACTACTGAAAAACCTCCTAATTCTAATGCTCAGAAATTTTATGACATGTTGAGAGTTGCAAATACTCCCATATGGGAAGTCTGTATGAACCACTTGCTCATGTCTGTAGTATATCAATTACTGAACATTAAGTCGGAACACAACATGTCAAAGAAGTGTTTTAATCAAGTCATACAACTGATGAAGGAGGTTTTACCTCAAAGGAACATGATGCTAAACGACTTTTACCAAACAAAGAAGTTAGTTTTCGGACTTGGTTTACTGGTTCAGAAGATTGATGTTTGCACCAATGGTTGTATGCTTCATTGGAGAGCTAATGTTAATTGGAGAGATTGCAAGGTTTGCAGTCATTCTCAGTACATGAGTAGGAAGAAGGTAGGAAAAAATAAGCAGCAGAAAGAAATCCCCTTTAAGAGCATATATTATTTCCCGATTACACCAAGGTAGCAAAGACTTTATGCATCCAAATGAACTACAGAGCACATAAGATGGCACGCAAGAAGCCCTACTGAGCAAGGCGTGATGAATCATCCCAAAGATGGTGAAGCATAGCAGCACTTTAATCCGACTTATCCTAAATTTGCAAACAAGGTGAGGAATGTTAAATTAGCCATGTGCACAGATGGTTTTGCACCATTTGGGATATCGGGAAAGTAATACTCTTCTTGGCCAGTTATTATCCCTCTACATAACCTATCTCCATGGATGTGTATGAAGAATTCGGTGATGTTTTTGACAATTATTATCCTAGGGCCAAAGAATCCTAAGCAAAAACTAGATGTGTATCTACAACCATTGATGGATGAATTGAGACAGTTGTGGTTTGATTTTGTCTAGACTTATGATATTTCAAAAAGAAACAAAACTTTTAATTGCAAGCAGCCTTTCAGTGGACCATCAGTGACTTCCCTGCATATGGTATGTTGAGTGGGTGGAGTACAACTAGAAAACTTGCTTACCTGTATTGCATGAAGCGAACAAAGTCGTTCCAACTACAAAATGGTGGGAAACAATGTTAGTTTGATTGTCATTGACAATTTTTGACAATTGAACACCCTTTTAGGAGGCACACCAAGTCTTTTAGAAGAGATAAATGTGCGGAAAAATCACCACCTTCACTACGTAATTCCAGGGATCAAACGTGGAATCGAGTTTGTAATCTTCCAAAGATAATTGAGACTACAACGGAACTTGGGAAGAGTGATGGTAGGGGTAAATTCCATAACTGGGCAAAACAGAGTGTATTTTGGGATTTGCCTTATTGGCACATAAATCTTATTCGTTACAATTTAGATGTGATACTCAATGAAAAGATTGTGTTTGATAATGTGTTGGACACTATTATGGATGTTAAACAAAAGACCAAAGATAATATAAAGGCTCACCGGGATTTGCTCAAGTATTGTAACTGTCCAGAACTTTGTATAAGCCAAGAAGGGAATGAGAAAGTATTTATACCAAAAGCATGCTGCATTTTAACCAAAGAACAAAAGAGGCTTTTGCTTGAGTGGGTTAAAGAATTGAGGCTTCCTGATGGTTATGCATCCAATCTGAGCTAGTGTGTTTATTTGAAAGACTTGAAGATGTCTAGCATGAAGATTTATGACTGTCATGTGTTTATGGAGAGATTGTTACCCATAACACTAAGGGAATTGCTTCCAACAAACATATAGAGTGTTTTGACTGAATTAAGTCTTTTTTATAGGGATTTGTGTGCTCCTAAATTGTTGGTTACACATATGTGCAAGCTGGAAAAAGATGTAGCATAGTTAGTATGTAAGCTGGAGAAAATATTTCCACCGGAATTTTTTGATGTGATGGAACATCTAGTAGTACATTTTCCTTACGAAGCTAGTGTTGGTAGCCCTATTCAATATAGATGGATGTATCCATTTGAAAGGTAACATCTCATAATAGTTATCTCATATTAATACAATTTCAAATGCATGTACACAAATCAATTTTTGACTTGATGGCTATTTTTCCATTTAGGTACTTGCATAATTTGAATGTTAAGGTAAAAAAATAAGATTAGAGTTGAAGGATCAATTTGCAATGCAGATGTAGTTGAAGAAGCATCTACATTTTTTTCCTATTACTTTGAGCCTCACTTGCAAACGAGACTTACTGCTAGAGCTCATAATGATGTAGATGACCATGAGGCTCTAGTTCAGGAACTGGTCTTATCAATTTGTGCTAATTCTAGAAGGCCAATAGGAAAGTTAAAAATATAGTATTTGACTACAAAAGAATTAAGAGTTGCTACCAATTACATCTTGCTTAATTGTGAGGAGATGTGTCCAAATATAAAGTAAAAATATTTTGATATATGTATGTGTGTGTGTGTGTGTGCGTGTGTGTGTGTGTATATATATATATATTACATATATAGAATTTTGATCATAAAGGAACTGCTAAAAATACTGCTAATATTATATAATATTTGCAATGATTGATTCAGCAAATTAAAGCAGCATGTGAGGTCTCTGGGCCCAACTATAATAGAAAATGAAGTTGAAAGAAGATTCCAAAATAAGTTTACAGGATGGTTTTGGGCTTATGTAAGTTTGGTACCACATGCAAAGTGTTTGATTATTTGATATAACCTTGCATATTCAAGTGCTTATATTTTTCCATTTAAATAGGTTCATGATCCAAGTAATAGAGAAGATGACATATGTCTAAAGAATTTATCTTGGGACCCTCGGCTCAGGTGAAGTCATTTAATAGTTACTTTGTAAATGGTTTTAGATTCCACACGCATAGTTATAGTGATGGAAAGAAGATCATGAATAGTGGTGTACGTGTTAAAGGCGGTGCAGAAGGGACGTCGAGGGATGATTATTATGGAATCTTGGAAGAAATAATTGAAGTTGAATTTGTTAGCAGTCCAAACCAAAAGGTCATGCTTTTTAAATGTGATTGGTTTGATACTACCCCCAATTCGGGGTACAAGAATGCATTCTCAATATAAGATTATTGACATTAATTACAAAAGGAGTTATGCTAGATTTGATTCATTTGTGTTGGCCCATCAAGCTACGCAAGTATACTTAACTTCATATCTTAGTAGCAAAAGACCAAAGTCTGATTGGTTAGCAGTATGCAAAAACAAAAGTACAACATGTAATTGATGCACCATTAGTTGACAAAGCCTATCGAGAAGATGTAGATGAAGTTGAAGCAATAAGTACATGTATAGAAGATAATATTGGTCTCCTGGCACATGAATTTGGTGAAAAGGAGACGGTGGATGCTGAAGTAGAGTTTATTACAACGTCGAAGAATGATTCAAATCATGAAGAAGATGAATGAGAGACTGATTGGGAAACAGATGATGAAACCAATGACATTGATGAAGAGAATGTGTTAGGTGATGAATCAAAATAAGTATAGTTTGTAATATCCAAAGAGGTTAGTAATTTCAATAGTTTTACTCGTAAAATAGTAGCTATATCACCCTACATTTTTTTCCTTGTCGTAGTGGGCCGAACTCAGGTGGGATGTCGCCCCGTCTGAATTCTTAGACTAGGGGTCTTTATAACGATTTAAATTTAAAGTAAGCAGTAAAGTCGAAACTTAAGTAAATATATGAAACATGCTCTTTATTTATATAGACATTTGAGTCACGATAGGTGCATTGTCATAGTTTCCAAAATACATAAGCTAAAACATCGCATAGTCTATGTACAATGATCACTCCAAAAGATTTGCTATCCAGTGCCATAGAAGAAGTCCTGGAATATCGTCGTTATTCTTCAGCTCCAATTCCTAAAAAAAGGGCAAACATGCGTGTGAGTGGTACACTCAGTGAGTCCCATGTGTGCCAATGTTTTGCTTAGAAGAGAAAGACGATTTTCAATTTCTTTGCTAAAATAACTTTTATAACAAGAAAATAGCGGTAATTGATGAATTTAGGTTCAATGTACATTCGAAAAACAATGACTTCCAAACACATGTCCCCTAATTTAATAAATGCGGGTTCTTCCCCATTTAGAAGTGCGACCCGCGTGCAAAGTTCAAGGAACTTTGCCTTCGGCCACATGGTCTCTTGTGCCAGGGACTGCGCCTTACAGCACATCACTCGTATTATGCCGGAAGGGTGAGCAGCGTACAAATGTACCTCATCGTGCACTTAGAGATCTTTTACTTGCCACCATAAGCTAGGGGTCCCAATCCTGACGTCAATCACCATCGAGGTGGCAAGGGATTGAAAACACCGAGTGTCCCCACTCGATATCATGTGAACAACCCATCATCATAATCAATAGGTAATTGCTGGGCTCACAACGGCTAGCTAGGGACGACTCATCACAATGTCCTGTCGCCCTGTTTGGAGTAAGATAATCCCCAAAACTGATCAGGTTACTTGGGGTCGTCTACCTCTAATATGTGCTAGTACAAAGATCAAAATCCTTGCTAAGTACTCAACGCAACAATACCAACCCCATTTGACTGATCAGGACATAGGATTATCTGATCCCGTAAGATTTCCAAATCAAAACATTTCTTATTTTCTGGGGCCGTACTTGATCACAAAAGTTATTTTTCCAAGGGTATTTGGCTCATTTCACCCATGCCAAATTCCAAAAGACTTTTTGAGGGTATCTGGGTCATTTTACCCTTACCCCGATTTGAAAAATATTCGCAAAAGTTCCAATAAAGATATTTTGATCATTTACCAAATACCCGAGTTTCAAGAGTTTTCATAAAATATTCCAATAAGGATATTTGGATTATTCTCCAAATACCCGATTCCAAAATTTACCATTTTTCAGAAATCCCAAATATTTAATCCGAAAAGGACTAAATTCACAAAATTCGTGTTTTAAACATCCAGGAAGGTTTCTAAGATGAATATGAAATTTATTTAAGTCTGAAATAGCATAAAAGCACATGTTGCTCATGTATACCTTAAACATATTCGAGAATTTCCAAAATGGCATAAAACATAGCATTTCATAGAAAATCAAAGCACACTAGCCTTTAAAAAAAAGTTTAGAAATCAATGGGACTCACCTTGTATATTAAGTCGAAGTGGCACTCGTATAGTCCTAAAAGGTGTTCCCTCGACTTGATTCACCTACACCATTAGTATATCTCCGTATTATTACTTAATGTGTTCAAATGCTTGATCGTTCGAATAAGGTTTCTATAAGTTCCTTAAAGAAATAATTGAATTAATGCTTTTGATGGTTTTCTGGTTTTATAGCTTTACCATCCTGCACTATTCTTCACATAACTTATTCAATTTAGGTCCAAATAAGGTGAGGTTTCTTCCATAATATTCCTAAGATATCCCTCTATCAATTCCAGGTCATGAGACATGCAAACTCCATCCCATTTTGTACAGTTTTTCAGTTAATTCCACTGTTCCGAGTTCTGGAATTCAGTGTTGCCATCTTCCCGTATTTTGTACATATCTCTTTCAATACAGGTCCAACTGAGGTGAAACTACTTCCAAAATACTCCTAGGACACTTCTATATCTACTTCAGGTCATGGGGTATTCAAACCTCTCTCCATTTCATTCAGTTTTTCAGCTAAACTTACTGTTCCGAGTTGGAGGTTCAAGATTACAGTTTAGAAGCCCAGCTTGTTTTAACTTATTCCTATGGTTTCTTCAACATATCCTACCACATTTAAACCCTTCAATCCTTCATTTAACATCCCAATATCAGTATTCTACTAGGTTTTCATGCTCAGCACTTCTCTCTTATCCAAACGAATTAATTATTCCATGCTTACCAAACTAGTAAATTTTGACAGCTTTCATCATTCTTGCTATTCATGATCTCTTAGCCATCCAAAACCCTCACAACCTCCACACAACTTGTTCCAAATCCTTTCTAACTAGTCTAGGACATGTTTAGGATTATTTATGCTTAATTTCCAGTCATATCTACTCAGATTTCCTTTAATATTTCCAAACAACACAAGCTAGTGAGTTGTTACTAACAAATGGCTTTTCTTGTTTTCTTTATCACTTCCATTTTTTTCTTTTCAAATTTTCAGCATACCATCACTCCAATACACCTCAAATGAACTGAAAACCATACTCAACCCATCACTACACCAACCAGTCAATCCAACATCCATCACAACATCAAAATATTTTCATTACTCAACATCAACAAATTCATATGCAATTAGTTTCCAACTTCTAATATCATTCTCATTCTCTTAGCTTTTTAGAAGTGATCCCTTACCTTTCCAAGATGAAGGCAAAGCTGTGACACTCCTTCCTTTCCTTCCCTCTCCTTTCTTTCTCCTTGCTACTGGAAATCTCTCTCTCTCTCCCTTAGTCTCTCTTTTTCTTGTTTTTCCTTTCCTCTCTTCACTTTTCTGATTTTTCTTCTTCTCCTCCCAGCTTTGGCCAAAATTCTCCCCTCCTTGCTCCTATTTATATAGCTCAATCCTCTTGGTCCTATTTTGATCTTAATAAAATGACTTAGGGTGAGTTGGCATTTCTAGAAGATTAAGGATCATGCTAGAAGGTTGTAGAACCTTTTAGAAGTTTATAGAGACTCTTAAAATTTCTTAGGACTAATATATACTTAATCATGATTAATTTACCCTAATCTAGTTTAACTTAATTAAGCTTAATTAGAGAAAGTCTAAGAATGGTTAATCTTGGTAAAAAATATCATGCTTGTGGGCCATCTTAATTTATTTTTTTTGAGCCCCCTAAAATATCTTAGTATATAATATAATATAATTAAGATATTTATAGTATTAGTTATTGTGTGTGTGTGTGTGTGTATAATAGTAAAAATAATATAATTATTGAATTTAATAATACTATAATTTAATATTACCAAGAGATATTGGTGTTAAATAATAAAAATAATAGTAATGGATAATAGAATAAAAGTGATAATAATAATATTATCATTAAACTACAATAATAATAATAATAATAATAATAATAATAATAATAATAATAATAATAATAATAATAATAATAATAATAATAATAATAATAATAATAATAATAATAATAATAATAATAATAATAATAATAATAATAATAATAATAATAATAATAATAATAAGAAGAAGAAGAAGAAGAAGAAGAAGAAGAAGAAGAAGAAGAAGAAGAAAATACGATAATAATAATAAATATGATAATAAAATAAACTAAAATGAAATAAAACTAATAATGATATTAGCAAAAGTAATACTAATACTAATATTAACAATAATAATAGCACTAGTGATGGCTATATTATAACACTATGAATAATATTATTAATTTGTAACCTTAATAATATTATTAATAATAAGGAAAAAAATATATCATTAATTTCTTTGTATATGTATTTTTATTTTAAACAAGACTATTATACACAAATGCTTTGCGCAAGGCGGGTTATTACAGTAGCTATATGAATTAGATTACCTAAAAGAACATTAATACGCTATATCTAAAAATAAATATTAATATGACAATACCAAGTAATTCTCTTTTTGAAGGGGGGATGGGGCATTGTTTGGTTTTTGAAGTTTATAGACATTTGCCTTGCTTTTTTATCTTCTTCTTCTTCTTTTCTTTTAATCAAGTATTGCAACTAATAATTATTGTCAAATGTCTTATTATTATTATTATTATTATTATTATTATTATTATTATTATTATTATTATTATTATTATTATTATTATTATTATTATTATTATTACTAAATTAACTTGATTAATTTCTTTGTGCTAATGGATATATATGGCTAAAGGGGAAGGAAAGAAGCGTTCAAATCATACTTTATTTATATCTACCCAAGACGTGGGACAACTTTCATCTCATGCCACATAATTTAGTGCTCTAGTAGCCCTTACTTCTAGTCCTCCTGCTGCATCACCTACATAAACTTACTAGCTAACATCCATTTCTTCTCCTAGTTGGATATCTTTGGACAGTAATATGCTTGGTGAACGGAGGGGATTTTCCTTACATACCCCAAACACATCTCGTCTTCCTGTGGTTGGAGTTGTTTAACTGACTCCAAGCCCACCTAGTGAGCCTACTGAGGCTACAGAGCAACAACAGGATGCTAAGTCTCCTAATCCATTACTGCACCCACCAGTAGCTAGTGTTACATCACAGTTTGGGGATAATAACCGAATCAAGCCCTATGATGATACATAAGTTGGAAATAATGTTATATTTATATTTTAATTCAATTCTATGTTCTTCCTAATCATAAACCTCAATGTCATGCTCTTCTTCAATTCTATAGTTTTTACTACTATTTAAGTTGTTCATACCATGTTGTGACCTTTTTCCTTTACTTGTCTTCTATTCAAAACAGTCTATCATGCTCGGATTATTAACATTTCACACATTATTATAGATTCACACGTCAATCTGAGTGTACAAAAACCATCACCACAATAATGAAGCAGTGATTTACGGGGTGTTGGCAACTGTGATTCAGTGATGTACTGTTGATGTCAGAGATATTTGGTTTGGGAAGTTTGCTGTAAGTATTTTTCTATTACTTTATTTTGCTATAAGAAACACTTATTATTAGTCTAAATACCTATTATCAAGCTTCATCTCAAAATGAGCAGTCTTTTTACACTGTAATAACCTATTCATTATTGTAGAAACACTGGACATAGCACGCAGATCATTTGCCACGATACGTGCAGCGTGGGAGGAAAGGTGTCGTGCAAGACTGATTGTTACCCTTTCAAAGATTAGGAACGTGTGCAAGAAGAGGCCTGCTTGGATGTCACAGGACATATATGACCAACAGTGTAGATATTGGCAGTCTAAGGGTTGACAAAAAATATCACATGTTGCCAAAGAAAATAGAAGGTCCATCTCTGCCAAACATACCGGAGGTGTTAGTGTTATGCCCTAGAGGCAATTACTTGTACATTGTACATGACACATTATTTTAATAAAAGGCATTATTTATCTTACAGTTTCTTGTGTTTACTTTTGTGTAAAATAACTGTTAGATAAAGTTCCTAGTACAACACTGTGTTAAGAAAATCATGATAGAGATCATGATATAAGATTTTTACTACACTGTATAGTGTTAGTACTTAAATAGTCCCTAGTCGTAGTATTAATGAGACAATACATCATTAATGCGTTAAGACTAGCATGTGTTAGACTTCCTAATTTGATCAGGTAGTGGTTCTCATATCCGTGAGTATTGAGATACTCAAAGTTAACACATGTATGCTTGTTAATGGAAAAAGTACATTGGATAACCTAGCTTTGAGATAATTACATGGATAACTATTTAATACCGGTGATATAATCTCAATATGGCAAACGTGCAAGTATCCTTAAATTTGAGATCTCCAAGGTACTTTGTTTGCTGAGTATTGTGCTTTGATTTCAATCTTTAGAGCTAGATCGAGGGCCACCTATAAGATGGATATTGGGTACATTGTGAGGTAAACGAAAGTAATTGAAAGGGTCAATAAAGGATTCACCATTCCTAATAGTAGGGGCGAATATCTCACGGTTACTTGTAGGAATTACTACTTAAGAAGTCCTTGGCCGAGGCGATTGTGTATTGGAAACAGTTCCAATCGATACACATCTAGAGTAGTGGGTTTCTGGTATAAGTACTATTATATTCGGGCCAGAATTGATATACATTCTGGAGGGAGTTGGCACTAATTCCATACTCCAAACCAAATGAGATATTATATGGTGAAAAGATTTAATTGCACTGTAGTTTGTTATTGAAGGGTTCATGTAAAGCCATTTGACTTCCTAGACTCTTTGGTGGTCATGATGTGTTGTTAGATACTGCTCATGATCTGGGAATATAGGTTTATTAATTGATAAATTAATAAACCAATCCTGATTAGAATTGATATGATTAATTCTAATTAATTATGGATTATTAATCTCAAAGATGTTTGAATTAGTTTATATTCACTACCAATTGATTGGAAAACCTAATAGGTCATACACAATAGAGGACTATATACTCAAGATGTTATTCAATAACATAGTAGGATTAATTGCGAGAAAGAGAAGTAGTTGTGGCTCAATTATAATTAGTTATAATTTATGGGCCAAATTATAATTGTGAGAACTTAATGTTTCCAATTACAATTAGGGAATTCTAACTGTTTTAGAATTCTTAGTTTTCAGTGATTTTTCATGACATATAAAGGATATGGACAAAACCCAAATGGAAAGGGTGACTCACAAAAACAATAGCTGGAAAAACCCTCTTCTTCTTCTTCTTCTTCTTCTTCTTCTTCTTCTTCTACTCTCTCTCTCTCTCTCTCTCTCTCTCTCTCTCTCTCTCTCTCTCTCTCGTTTTTCTAAAAAACAAGAAGAACCCTAGCCGCCACTTAGTTTTTCTACTAGCACAAGAAAACTTCGTGTGGATTTCTATTAGAGATAATCACACACTGTGATTATAGTGGTTGGGAGTTCAACTCTTGTGGTGTTTAATCAAGAGGATTGCTAGATCACGCCTCGACTTGTAGAAGGAAAAATTTTATTTTTCAGATGCTCAAAGAAAGGTAAAGTTGTTACCATTGTTCTCTTTATGTCTTGTTTTCCACACATATGCAGATTTTGGGTTGGTATCTCGTTCTTATTTTCCACTACGTCATATATGATATGCGAGAGATACCTAACAGAAGGTTCCATCAGCTTTATGGAGCATAAGTTGAAAGTGGTATTTTCTCTTACATTTACATTAAATATTACTTTAGCAATTGCTATTACAATTGTGCATGTAAATTCTAATTCTATGCTATAGTTGAATTAAACTTCTTTATATCTGATTTTTGATTCCTTTATATCAATTCTTATTATTATCTGACGTATGGGTGGTAGCTGTGCTATCATATGCTGCTTTAAACGTCTTATCTACAGCACGTGGATGAAGAATAAAATGAAAACCTAGTCTTTGATTGAACCTAAGAAACAGGATAGTATGATAAGGTGACAAGTAACAAAAACAGAATAGTTAAACTCCTAATGCAGAGTCATACTATTGTAAATAATGGTGAACTTAACTATCAGAACCTCTCAACTTATGTAGGGTTTTTTGTCTTCTTTCACAAGTTTATTTGTGTATGTATATATATTTTAATTGAAAGTGCATTTGCCATTGGATAATTCATTTGTTGCCTGGCAGTCTTTAGTTTGTCTGGATGAAGTATAACATCATAGTTGTCTTACAATGTTAATATTGCTGGCGGCGTGTAGAGCAAGGAGATGACTTTGACTATCTTACTTTGTTTGAAAAATTGTACCAGTTTCAAGTTGGGCTCAATAAGGGTGAATTTGTAGATTAGAGGTCCTGCAAGATCATTGTATGTTACATATTAATTTCAATTTTATAAAATTGTATAATACTTTATCTTTTGTTTATATTTTTACCTTCAAACTATTTTTGAGGAGGATGTCCAAATTATGAAGTCACAGTACTTAAAGATGGAGTCTACTGATTCTGCATCTACTCTAACTTCCATGCCAGATGAGAAAACTGTGATTTTGTCGACAGTAGGTGGATTGAAAAATGACAGGGTCTATGGCATGGGGTTCGAGGATTTACGCTTCAGACTTCAGTATCGTCAGTCTAAGGCCTCGTCTTCCATATCATCAATGGATTTAGAGAAGCTTTGTGGTGAGCTTGAGCAAACTTTTCAATAGCAGCTTCAACAAGAGTTGGATAAGATGGAGAAAAAGAGGAAAAGAATGAAGAGGACTTTGGAGAATAAGGATAAGAAGATGTTTGTATTCATTAATATGAATCGCATGGTGATACAACATCTTAACTTACAAATGCCCTTCATTCCATCGTCTGATTCTGATGATTTTGATGAGGTTGACTCATCTTCTGGCTCTTCAATAGCTGCCGATACTTAGATTAGTTTTATTTTCATGTGGATGTTAAGTGTGGACTACTTGAATTATGATTTAATACTACTATGAATTTGTATTTGTTATTTTTGGATTTTTTTTATATGATTATTTGTGTACTTGGACTTTTAAAAAATTTATCGATATTTTGGTTAGCTAAAACAATTGTGACGTTCGGGTTTTGTTGTTATGCGTTGTTCTTGTGTGTAGGAAATATAATTTGAAAAGTTATAGGTTGTGTGTTGTGCATGTGTGAAGGGATTGAAGGGATTATAGATTGGAAATGTTATAGGCTATTTGTTATGTATATGTCTTGGGAATGTGATTGGAAACATTGTAGATAGGGAGTGTGATTTTTGAATGTGCATGTTGTACATACTAAAATTGTAGACTAGTTGCCATGAAATTGTGAATAAGGAATGTAACAGGTTTTCAAAGCTGAAATTGTAGGATTACGCCATTGAACTACCACGAAAAACAAAATTTCGTGACAAATTCATGGTAGATTGCTACAGATAATTTATTTTTTAATTAATTCTATGGCAAATCCGTGGTAACCTACTACAGATCTACCACAAAAATAATATGCTATAAAGATTTGTTGCAAATCCATGAAAATCTGCAACGGATAATTTATTTTCTAATTTCTTTTGTAGCAATCTACCACAAAGTTGCCATAGATAATTATTTGCATATTATTTTTCGTAGAAAATCCGTGGCAAATTACCATAGATTTGCCACGGAAGCAGGCAGCAATAGAAGTAATCTGTAGTAATTCTGCCATGGATTTTCCACAGCTAAATTTATTTTCTAATTACTTCCGTGGTAATTCTGTGACAATCTGCCACGGATTTTTCATGGATAATTATTTGCATATTATTTTCATTGGTAATTCTGTAGTAGATTGCCATGGATTTACATGGAAGCTGGCAGCATAGAAGTAATTCGTGGCAATTCTGTGGTAGATTTTCATGAATTTGCCATGAAAAACAATTGGGAATAAAAAAGTCATCGCAAATCTATGACAAACTGTCATGGATTTGCCATAGATCTCAGCTAAATCCGTCACAAATTTTCGCCCTTTACATGATTTTTTTACTGCTACCTATATAAAATTTACTTGTAAATCCGTGGCAATTTGCGACGGATATGTAGGCCCGTCGCAAAAATATCTCAGCGACGAATGAGGTTACATGTGTACACCTTTCATCGTAGATCTATGGCAAATTCCAATTTAGCAACGGATTTTTCATAACAAATTAATAGTTTTCTTGTAGTGTGAATTAAGTATATACTTAAACAATTTGATAGGAATTAACCTAGCAACCTAGAAGATCAGGCGCATGAAGGGGGACAAATGATGAGGGCATGAATTAGGCAGTTCCAAGAAGGACTCTAAGCTTTCATGAAGAACAATGAGATGTTGGAGAACCCTTGGATACCAAAAGAGGGCACTTACACTTATATTGTGATGACCATTTGAGGACAAGACTAAGAGGACACAAAATTAATGCAAGGAATTGCAGTGGAGCTCTACAGAGAAACAAAGTGAGGCAAACTTGTTGAAGAAAATTCTAGCATGTGCACCATCAACGAGGTAATAACATCATGCACATCAATATCCATCGTGTCGTGCATTGCCTAAAGGCTCAATACTAAGCAATATCAGGAAGGCAATAGTGCCATGCACATCAACATCAACAACACCATGCATTGCTTGAAGACTCGGTACTTTGTAATATCAGGGTGGTAACAACATTGTGCATATCCACATCAATAGTACCATGCATTGCCAGAAGTACCGGTGCTATGCAATGTCACGGAGGAAATGGTGCCATGTAAGTCAACCTGGATGCATATGCTGAGATCTTGACAATTGTAGACTTCAGAACCTTCCTAACACTATGCATGGCGACTTCAACGGCGCCATCGGTCCCACAAACTTCTAATCAGCTATTTTTCTATATATAATTTTAAAGGATGAAAACCTATTTTTAAAGCCTGCTTTTGTCTAGTGTAAGCCTAGTACAAATACTCTCTTAAGCCATTTGTAAAGAACAAGACTTGATATATTCTACATGAAAAAGAGAAAGAAACAACATCTTGAAGGTTTGCAATAATGGAAAGACTCCTTGTTTATCCTTAATCCAAGACCAACCTAAGGGCATAGTTCATCCTTGGGTAAGTATCTATAAACTCAAATGATAATTCATCTTGCAATCTAAATAAGGGTTTTATTAGCTTGATCTCTTAGGGTTCTTGTTTGATGCTTGTTAAATGCCCACAAACTCCTATCCTTCTTGTTCTTAATTTATCTTGTGAATCAATGGTATTAAGGTGATGTTGTGGTAGGCCTAAATCTACTAAGTTAGGGGTTCTAATATCTTAAATCTATTAGGGTTCTTGATTAATGGGGAAAGTTAATATCTTGTAATCATTCTTTTCTTGATATTTGTCACCAAAGTTATAGTGTTGGGAATCCTATTAGTCTCTTCTATAAGCTATACCATGGTCTTGTAAAGTTCACCCTTAAGCTCATATCAAATTGGTACAGAGCAAGAAAAATCATATATTCTAATCTTGGCTTGGATCTATTGAGAGAAACTAAAAATAATAATAAAAATAAAAATAACATCACAAAAACTGCAGCCAAGGTCACTGTCTAAGAGGGTCACCAATCTCTTGACTTTTCCTCGTACTCTATTTGAGAAAATATGATCTTTGTAGTTGCTTAACGCTTTGGCATGCTTTATTTCTTGGGATATGAAAAAATTGGGTTTAATTGGGTAGAAATTAGCTTGGAAAGTTTGTTGGATAATTCTTGCACATAAAATGTTTGATAAAAATCCCCAATGACATTATGTCTTATGGCACACCATGTGTTTGATAAAATGTCCCAAAGAAGTTATGTGGCTTGAATGTTAGTTTTATTTTTGTATTATAATCTTACTTCAAATCTAGTGTTCTTATCTTCCTTATTTCTAGTCTTCTAGTTCACTTTTCCTTTGAATATTATTGTTTCTTACATATATTTATACCTTCTTGTTTTGTTGTGTTGTGAACACTCATTCTTGTTCTCTAAATTCTTAACCACTATGTATTCACTAAGCGTTTGAACTTATATCCCTAAGGCCATTGAAGTGACAAATCCTACTAGTTTAGTGGACTAAAAGGTGAACTAAACCCTTGGAGTTGGGGAGGTTTTGGTTGAACCAAGTGAGAACTTGAATGCATGTAAAAGGCAAGAGGGAAAGATTATCAAATAAAAGAGCTAAAAGAGTGCAAACAGGATAATTAAGTTTAAAACACTAAGGAAGTGAGTGAGAAAATATTTTTTCTTTATCTTAATTTTTTTGTAGGTATATCTTCCATAAACCTCAATTATAGCTCAAAAAGATGAGGTAATTAAACTAAATCTTGGTGGTGTAAGTAGACCACAAGAAGAGGCGAGTGAAGTTTGAGAAGTGCTAGTGTCCTTACGAAGAAGTATGAAGGGCATGTGGAGAGAAATGTTGAAACTTTAGGCGCATCAAGGCCAAACCTCAACAGCTGGTCAACGACAAGTATCATAGCAACCGGAAGGCTTTAATACACATCTCATAAACGCACAACTTAGAGAAGAATGAGATGAGTATTCTGTTGGGGGATTGCAACAAGCACCTATGAGAGGAGAAAGAAATAGGTTGAGAGGAGGAAGAGATAGTTGCCAAGGGAGATTCGTGGAAATTAAATAAGGGGAGAAATATAGAAAAAGAATATGAATGGGAAGTGGGACATATGGAGGAAGATTATAGCTATTAATACAGAGGTAATAGAATGAGAGGCAAAAGGAGAGATGAAAATGAAGAAGAGTAGGAGATGAAAAATATAAAAATGAAGGTACTACAATTTCAGGGTAGGAGTGATCCTAAGTTTTATTTTAAGTGGGAAAAAAAATGGAGATTTTGTTTGATTGTCAAGAGTATAGTGAGGGAACAAAATAACGCTAGCTATGTTGGGGTTTTTAGACCATGCATTAGTTTAGTGGGAACAAATTTTAGAATAGGGTAATGATACTTTACCATTAGTTAGAATATGGGAACTGATGAAGAATCCCATGAGAGTAAGATTTGTGCCATATCATTACTACAATGAGTTGTATCAAACATTTCTGGTGCTGAAACAGGGGCATAAAATGTTGAAGATTATCACAAAGTACTTGAAGTGCTAATAACGAAGGCAATTGTAAATAAAGATCCGCGGGCCACCAAAGTTAGATTTCTAATTGGGTTAAATCATGATATAGCTAATGTAGTTAAATTGCATTCATATGAAACATTAGAGGAAATAGTGCATATGGTAATGAAGGTGGAAAAGTAATTGAAGAGAAGAAGTTTTGGGAAGGATATCTCTAGCTCAAATCCACCATTAAAGTAGTACAATAAGCTAATTCCAAAGAAAGAAGGAGCTTCAAGGCCACCTTTTAGAGATTTTAATAAATCGGGAGAGGAAAGAAGTAGAGATAAGAGAAAAGCAATCGAAAAGCCAAGAAGCCAGGATATTAAATATTTTCGTTGTTTGGGATATGGACACACGACTCATGAATGTCCAAGCAAGAAGATGATATACACTAATGCATTTGATGAGATTTTATTCAAGGAAGAGGAAAGAGAAAATCAAGAAAATGCTCAAATAGAAGAAGAGACAGCTAGCAAAGAGGGAGAAGAAGTTGGGCAGGTATGTGCATTGGTTAGAGTAGATGGGAGGCCTCTAAATACACAAGTAAAGGAAGATTAACATTATCAACAAAGAGAAAATATCTTCTACATGAGATGCCTCATCAATAAGGTTCTATGTAGCGTGATCATTGACAGTAAGAGTTACACTAACGTGATAAGTGCTAGTTTGATAGAAGAAATAAGATTGGAGATGAGAAAACATCCATACCCTTACAAATTGTAATGGCTAAATGATAGTGGGAAGTTGAAGGTTAATAAACAACCATTGATTGCATTTGACATAGGAAAATATAAGGATAAAGTATCATATGATGTTGTTCTGATGTAGGTAGGATACCTATTTCTAGGAAGGCTATGGCAGTATGATTGAGGAGTTGAGTATAATGGAAAGAAAAATACCGATATTGTACATAAGGAGGGAAAGGAATTCATTATTTTACCAACATCTCCGAGTGAAGTTAGTGTAAATAAAAAAAAACACGAGGGATAAAGAAAATAAAAAAAAAGTATCCAAGAGAGTGGAAAAAAAATAGAAGAGTGAGAAAAAAAGAAAAGCAGGAGAGATTAAATAAAAAGAGAGAAGAAAAGCAAGAGAGAAGAGATAAGAAATGAGTGAACTTTTTTGAAAACGAAAGTGAGGTGATTAAGTCCCTAAAAGCAAAAGAACCAGTATTTTTTTTTATTATACAAAGGTATTTATCTCACAATTGATAAAGCAATTCTTGCTTTATCTTGTGAAATTATAGGTCTTGTTGAGGAGTTTCAAGATGTGTTTCCAAAGGAGATTCCTAAAGGATTGCCACCAATACAAGGAATAGAACACCAAATTAACTTCATTCTAGGAGCTCTCATTCAAAATAAGCTAGCTTACAGATGCAATCCTGAAGAAGCCAAAAAATTGCAAAGACAAGTGGAGGAGTTGCTTAAGATGGGCCATGTTCGAGAAAGCCTGAGTCTGTGTGCCGTTCTAGTGTTATTGGTACCCAAGAAAGATAGATCGTGGAGAATGTATGTCGATAGCAAAGCCATTAATAACATAATGGTAAAGTATCATTACCCTATTCATAAACTGGATGATTTGTTGGATAAATCGTACGGATCATGTATAATTTTCAAAATTGATCTAAAATCTGGTTGTCATCAAATTAAGATTAGGGAAGGGAATGAATGGAAAACTGTATTCAAAATAAAATTGGATTTGTATGAATAGCTTGTGATGTCATTTGGGTTATCAAATACACCTAGTACCTTTATGAGATTAATACATCATATGTTAAGAGAATTCATTAGAAAATTTGTTGTGGTGTGTTTTGATGATATTTTAATCTATATCTTAATTATATTCTTGTTGCCCTTAGGAGAGAAAGGTTGTATGCTAATTTTGAGAAAAGTTCTTTATTGTGAGTTTGAAGGGAATGGAAGGTGATGAAGAGAAGATTAGGGCAATTCAAGAATGGCCAACACCCACAACTGTGACTGAGGTAAGAAGTATTCATGGGTTAGCTAATTTTTACAGGCAATTCATTAAAAATTTCAGCACATTAGTAGCTCCATTGATAGAGGATGTAAAGAAAAATGTTAGGTTTAAATGGGTAAAGGAGAAGGAAAAGGTTTTCAATACATGAAAATAAAAATTAAGTGAAGTGCCATTGTTGTTGTTACCTATTTTTGATAAAACTTTTGAAGTTGGATGTGATATAGTGGAGTAGAAATATGTGCCGTGTTAACTCAGGACCTCAAGCCTATTGTATATTTCAGTAAGCTTTAAACTATTCCACAAATGACAAAGAATTGTATGCTTTAGTGAGAACACTACGCTATTGGCAACATTATTTGTTATCTAAAGAGTTCATCATTTATACTGACCATGAAATATTAAAGAACCTAAAAGGCTAACAAAAATTGAATAAAAGGCATGCCAAGTGGATGGAATTTATAGGAGCATTTCTTTATGTGATTAAATACAGGAAATGTATGGAAAATATTGTCACTGATGCGTTATCTCCCAAATATGTGCTTATAAATTCTTTAGATGGTAAGTTGCTTGATTTTGAGCTTACAAAGGAATTATATGAAAATGATAATGAGTTTGGTGAAATCTATTGTGCATGTAAAAAATGTGCTTTTAACAAATTCTATAGGCATGATAGGGTTTTGTTTAAGGATGGCAAACTTTGTATACCAAAGGAATCTTTAAGAGAGTTGTTAGTGAAGGAAGCTCATGGTGGAGGTTTAATGCGACATTAATTTTAGTATTGCTAAGATTTTAGACATCTTACAAGAGCGTTTTTATTAGACAAAAATGAGAAGAGATGTAGAGAGGCAATGTAATTCATGAATTACATATAGAAGGACCAAGTCTAAATCTATGCTATAGGGATTATACAGCCTTTTACATAGTGCACCATAGTAAGATATTTCGATGAATTTTATTCTAGGTATGCCACGAACTAAGAGGAGAAAGGATTCCATTTTTTTTGTTGTTGATAGATTTTCTAAAATGGCTAATTTTTTTGCTTGCAACAAGATTAATGACGTATCTCACATTGTAGGCTTATTTTTCAAGGAAGTGGTAAGATTACACGACATACCACAAATCATCGCACCTAATAGAGATTTGCAATTCTTAAGTCACTTTTGGAGAATATTATAGGGAAAACTTACCAACATGTTGTTCTCTACAGCTTATCACCAGATGAAAAAACAGAAGTTGTCAACTGGACCCTAACACAACTATTATAGGCAATCATCCAGAGAAATCTGAAAAATTGGGAAGAATGTCTTCCACACATAAAGTTTGCCTATAATGGAATTATTCATTTGACAATATCTTATTCTTCTTTTCAAATTGTTTATGGCTTTAATCCTCTAACACTATTAGATCTATAACACCCCGCTACTTAGGCCCACCAGGGCTGAGGATGTCGCCCCGTCCAAAGGACAAGGAGTTTTTATAACTAGGTCACACAAATAAAATAGCGGAATAAAAATAATACTTTAACTTAAAATTTATTACAACCCAAGAATAAATCCAAGAATAAATCCAAGAATACAAAAACAAAAATCCATAATAAAATTTATCCACTCTCATCTCTCCAAAGCACTACACAAAATAAATTATCAGAAAATCTTCCAAGGCAGGCAATATCTAGCTACTCATCCGCACAGTAGGATCGACCTGAAATCATGGTAAAAATGGTGATGAGACAAAAATCTCAGTAAGTCCGTGTGTGCTTGAGTGTCAAGTGAAAATAGTTCGTGAATGCAAAGTATAAAATCTTTATAAGAGAAATACTGGCAAGCAAAAAACATTAGTTAAAATCAAGAGTGGTGTTTTGGCTTTTCCAACCATACATAATCAATAAAATCAACCACTCAGAAGAAATGATCATGGGTTACCACACATTGGGCCCCATAACTGGTCAGAATGTCGAAACTTTGTACAGACTGACAAAAAGGTAGGTGATCGGCCTACTGAGCAAGATACTCCTCATTTTCTATACCCAAACAACAACTGGGTGTCCATTCCGACAAAACACAGTCACTTGACTGAAAAAATAAACTTCTAGCTCGGACCGGCACGACCTACTGGACTGATATCTTATCCGGGCAGGACTCACACCTCAAAGGTGGCCACCTACTGAGAGACTTACCCTAACCCCTCAAAGACTAGTCCTAGCAGTCTACCCTTATTCAGTACTCAACGTAACGTATCCCACATGGAAAAAATGAACAAAACATAGTTCCACTTGAAAATGGCAATTAAGGGTTTCTAAAGTCTTTGTCAAAATCAGTTTTTAGAAAGAGTTTTGAGTTTGAGTAAATCTGCTTATTGATTTTCAAGTAATTTGTTTGACTGAAATAAGTAAGAAGTCAATCCTCAATTGCCTTTACCGAAATGACTGTCCATACACTCTACATTTGGCTTGCCATAATAAACATTTTGCATCAAACAGGTTTTATGCAGGAGCTTACTTGATCCTTAGCTCGAGATAAAATAAAGATCTTCGATCGCTGACCTAACCCCACCTGGGGTAAATATAAATCACAATCAAACTCCAGCCAAAATCTACTTTCACAAATAAGACTAACTTAACTCACTATTACCATGATCCTAATGTCCCAAGCTTTAAGGCCAAATAATAAATAAAAGGTTTATAAACTAAGTCTAATTTGATATTTAAAATAATTAGTGTTTTGGGAAATAGGTACTAATAAGTTGAAGGTTTAACTCTTGCTAAGAATAATTTAGAGTTTATTTGATAAAGGGTCCTAGGTGGTATTAGGTAAAATAATAATTTATTAATAATTAATTGCTAGAAAATAATTGATAATTAAAATTAGTTGAAAATAAAGTTTAATGAGTCTTGATTGAAAGATAATAAATAAATTTTAATAGGTTTTGGTTAAAAGATAATAATTAAATAAATATTTTACTTATTATGATTATTTTCATAAAAGGCTTTATTTGATATTATCATTTTATATAATATCTATATGGTTTATTTTTTTCTAGCAAAAGCTATTATTTATTTGACTAAAATATCCTTATTATATATATAATGATCCAAATCTACCATTCCTAGGGTTTTTCGAAATTACTAGCAAAATTCATAATATTAAACATTTTATTGAAGAAATAAAATTTAGCTTAGGGACAACTAGGTCATGATCACAATTTCACTTGCTAACCTCAATCATGAACATATACTCCACTTCAATTCATCAAATCAACCAAATCATGAATAAAAGCATAGATCTAAATTTATCACGGCATGATCCAACCCTTACTAGCATAAACATAATCATGTCTTCCATACTCATACATGAATATAAATCCTATTCATCATAGATGACATAATCTCTAGCATACTTGATCGCAAAGACAAGGAGACATGCATTAAACCCTAAAAACATCATAATATCATCCAAGATAAATTATCACATGCATCAACCCCAACTCCACCATATACACACATCCATTCATGCTTCGAACTCAACTCATCACAACAACACAAGCTTAAATCCTATTCATAATCCATCTCCTACCAATATCATCCGAGAGACATGAATCTAGAATTTAAAAGGAGGGTTGAAAAGGCTTACTTGATTGATGAGTACCTTGAAGGAGTTTCGAATGGATCTCAACTCCTAGATGTTTAAATCCATCCAAGGAAGATGAAGAAAGCATGGCCATTGCTGAAGAACCATTTAGCCAAGAAGAAGAGAGTGTTCAGCCAAGAGAGAGAGAGAGAGAGAGAGAGAGAGAGAGAGAGAGAGAGAGAGAGAGAGAGAGTCCATTAGCAAGCTTATTCATATATATATTCATTAGAGATCAAAGATTAGTAAAGATGAAGTTGTTTGAACAAACCTACCTTGAAGGTGTTCTTGAGCCATCACAAAATTTTTGATTTTTGATCTAAAAGAGCAAGTTGGATTTTGGAGTTTGATGTTAAAAATGGTATGGATGGACTTACGACAGTGAGTAGATAAAATCTGAAATTTTTGGAAGAAGATTGAAGTAGTTTGGAGAGGTATTAGGTGAGAGAAGGGAATAGGTGTTCTTGGTATTCTATGTGTGCTTGAAGGTTGAAGAGAATGGAGGGATTTTGGTTCGAAGCTATCAAAATTCTGTGTGTGTGTGTAGTAGCCGAATTGTTTGTGTAGTTTAGGTAGATGATTTTTCTGGTTTGAAAGGAAAAGGAAAGGTTGGTTGTTGAAATTCTAAAAGAATATTTTTGGGAATCAAATTTGGAAACAAAATATAGCAAGAATATTTTGATCAATGGAGAGCTTTTTGGAACTGCTATGGCCGACTGATTGCTATGTGATTTGGCTGGATGAAAGCTAGTTGAAGAAGGTTAATGGTGGCTGAAAAGAAGGAGTGTAATGGTGAAGGAAAGGCGTGGTTGTTTAAAGGACATTTTATGAAAGGTTGCTAATTTAAGATTGCTGGAATTTTGGTATCTAATCAAGGCATGATTGCAGTAATTTGTTGGAGATATTTTAGGGCTGCCATGACTAGTTTTTCAAGCAGAAGCTTGGGAAAGACAATGGAGTTCAGTTCATGGCTGTTTAAGAGTGGTTTGTGTAGAAGAAAGATGGAGTTTCGGCCATGGCTAGATTAGGAAACAAAGCTGGAAAATTCCTGCACAAAATTTCGCCATTGCTGGAATTTTTTTGGATAGCTTTTGCTGCCATTTTCCAGTCAGATTGCAGAGAGTTTGAAGGGGAATTCAGAGGTCTCTCAAGGCTGGTTTCTAGCCTTCTTCATTGAGCTGGAAGAAAACAGCTTGGTTGAAGACCACTAAAGCTCCGATTTTAACCAGGAATTTTTCTGGCTTTGCACAGCATTTGTGCAGCCTGAAATTAACTAGAAAATTTCAGATTTCAAGCTGATCAAAAGGGCCATTTTCTGGCAGCATTTAGGAGGGAATAATGGCTGAGAATTTTGACACCTTGAAGGCACAAGAAGCTGGAAAAATTTCAGTTCATTACACGAAGGAAAATGAACCTAGCTAGAGTGAAGTTTAGAAGGTTCACTAGGGTAATTAATTCTCTTAGAACCTTCCCCATCTCCTCCACATTTTTGGTCCATAAGATATCTTTCACTAAGACATTTTGAACCTTCAAAGCCACAGCACTTTACTGAATTTTTTGGAATGAAATTAGCTAGAACAAATTGACCAACCTAATAAATGAAGAAGTAGGAAGAATTAAGGATCAAGAAGGATATGAATTCCCTTAGGAATTTTTGTGGGGTACAAGAATAAGATTAGGATACTCCTATCATGTCTCCCTTAAGACAACACCTCTACTCTACTCTAAAGCACTTAAGGCCAAAAATACCACCTACCCAAGCAAAAATAAAATTTAATCATGCTAATGCTCCAACGATGGAATTTGAACCTAAGACCTTAAGAATTAATTCCAAAGTTCTAACCACTAAACCACAACAACTCTTGTTCTTATTTTCTCTCTAAAAATATTTTTCCTATTTAATCCTCAAGCTATCTCCCTATTTTTCACCTCAAGAAAAAATTACCATTTTGCCCTTCTTACTCAATAAATATAATCAAGACCTCAAGACTATAACACACAAATCCAAAGCACATAAAATCATATAAAAATATATTTAAACATGTAAAAAAATATGATATGCATCACAACCCCCTTACTCTAAGGTTGGTTTCGACTGGGGTTTCACATCCTCCATTCCTTAGATGAATTTCGTCCTGAAATTCAAGCATACCTCTATTTCAGATCAGGATACTTCCGCTTAACCTACTCTTCTGATTCCCATGTGGCATCCTACGTGCCATGATGCTCCCACTGAACCTTGACCATCGGTATCTGCTTGTTCCGAAGATTCTTGATACTGCGGTCCAATATTTTCACGGGCTTCTCCACATAACTCAAGTCAGGTTGCAACACCAATGGCTCGTTATTCAGAACATGGCCGGGATCAGTATTGTACTTCTTCAATTGTGACACATGAAACACTTCGTGAATTCCTGTCAACCCATCTAGCAGGTCTAATCGATAAGCTACCGGTTCAATCCTTTCCTTAATTGGGAACGGCCCAAAATACCTTGGATTTAACTTTCCTCCCTTCGGATGCTTCAAGATTCCCCGATTCGGCGTCAATCTCAAAAATACGCTATCCTCGACTTGAAACTCCAATTCTCTCCGCTGGTTGTCCGCATAACTCTTCTGTCGGCTTTGAGCCGCCTTTAACCTTTCCCTGATCAATTTCACCTTATCCAACATCTCTTGGACACAGATTTCTCTGATTCTTCACGTGACCATCTTCTAACCAACTCTAATACAACGATACCTAACACTTGCGTCCATACAAAGCCTCATACGGTGCCATCCCAATTGAAGCTTGATAGCTATTGTTATATGACAGTTTCGCGTATGGTACACACTCTATCCATTTGTCCCCGAAATTCAGAACACAGACTCTCAGCATATCTTCCAATATCTGTATAACCCTTTTGACTGCCCATCGGTCGCGGATGCGCCGTCATACTGAATTTTAGACTCCACCCCATTGCTTCCTGATATTTGCCCCAAAAACGAGACGTAAACCTCAGGTCTCGGTTAGAAACAATACTCGAAGGCACTCCATGTAGTCGGACTGTTTCTCGAATATAAGTCTGTGCCAGCTTCTCTATAGAGTCTCTTACATTTACCAGTATGAAATGGGCCGACTTGGTCAGTCGATCCACCACTACCCATATGGTGTCCTTCTGCGTCTTCGACATGGGAAGTCCGGTGTCAAAATGCATAGTCACCTCCTCCCATTTCTATTCCGGTACTGGCAATGGCTGCAATAGTCCCATTGACTTCTTGTGCTCCGCTTTGACTTTCTGGTAGGTGAGACAGGTCGAGACATACTTGACCACATCCCGTTTCAGTCCGGGCCACCAATAAGCTCTCTTCAGGTCCTGATATATCTTGACTTCCCCCGAATGAATGGCCTACTTGCTCTTGTGCGCCTCTTCCAAAATTCTATCCTTTAATTGTTGCTTTCCGGGTACACATAACCGATCCTTGAAATGCAAAACTCCCGCCTCATCTTGACGAAATTCACCGCTTGGCCGCTTGAGCTCCTTGTCCTTGAAAAGCTGAAACTCGGCGTTACTGTGCGGAGCTTCCACGATTTCCCATTTGAAATCTAGTACTAACTTCAAATTGCTGATAACAATTCTCTTCTCTTGCACTTCCACCCTTCTGTCCAACACATCCTGAACCACTTGAATTTCTTGCACTCTAAGTCTGGCCATTCCAACTTTTCTACTTAGGGCGTCTGCTACGACGTTGGCCTTCCCGGGATGGTAGTTGATCGGACAACGGTATTCTTCCAAGAATTCCATCCACCTCTGCTTCCTCAAATTCAGATCCTTTTGGGTGAAGATATACTTCAGACTTTTGTCATCGGTGAACACCTCATATTCGGCTCCGTACAGGTAGTGTCGCCATTTCTTCAGGGCGAACACGATAGCTACCAGCTCCAGATCATGAGTGGGATAGTTGACTTCATGAGGTCTCAGCTTCCAAGAAGTGTAAGCAATCACCTTCCTGTCTTGCATCAATATCGCTCCCAATCCTTCTTTCGAGGCATTGGTATACAACGAGTAAGGTTTCCCTTCCTCTGGAAGACTCAATACTAGCACCGTCATCAGTCTTTGCTTCAATTCTTGGAAAATTTTCTCGCATTTCTTATTCTACAAAAATGGAACATCCTTTCTCAACAGTTGGGTCATTGGCAATGCGAGCGTCGAGAATCCCTTGATGAATCTTCGGTAGTAACCAGCCAATCCTAAGAAACTTCGGATCTCGGTGATATTCTCCAGCTACTTCCAGTCTGACACCGCTTCAACCTTTACCGGGTCTACCTTGATTCTCTCATTGGTCACCACATGGCCAAGGAATGCCACACTGTCCAACTAGAATTCACACTTGTTGAACTTAGCGTACAGCTTGTGCTCCCGAAGCTTCTTCAATACGAGCTTCAGATGCTCTGCATGCTCCTCCGAACTCTTGGAGTAAATCAAAATGTCGTTGATGAAGACCACCACGAACTTGTCCAGATAGGGTTGGAACACTCGATGCATCAGGTCCATGAATACTACTGGAGTATTGGTCACCCCGAACGGCATTACCACGAACTCGTAATGTCCATATCTGGTGTTGAAAGCAGTCTTGGGGATATCCTTCTCTTTTATCCACACTTGGTAGTATCCTTGGCTCAGATCCAACTTGGAGTAGCAACTGGACCCTTGCAATTGATCGAACAGCTCGTCGATCAGCGGTAGAGGATACTTGTTCTTGATCGTCAAGTTGTTAAAACTCCGATAGTCAATGCATAGTCTTAGAATTCCATCCTTCTTCTATACAAATAGCATAGGCGCTCCCCAAGGCGACGTGCTCGGTCTGATATAACCTTGACTCACTAACTCCTCCAACTGTTCCTTCAACTCTTTCAGCTCTGCCGGTGCCATCCAGTACGGGGTCTGCGATACTGGTTCTGCTCCCGGAACTAAGTCAATGGTGAATTCCACCTCTCGGCTAGGAGGTAAAGAATTAAGTTCCGCTGGGAACACATCAGGAAAGTCCTTCACCACTTCAGTGTCCTCCAAAGTGCACTAGTCCTTCAGCTTGTTTATCACGTAAGTCAGGTACCCTTGACATCCTTGCTTCAGCAATTTCCAGGCCTTAGCCCCCGCTATCAAATACTTTAACTCTTTTACCTTCTTGCCATCGAACTCCAATACATCACAACCTAGTCTAACGAACTGGACGGACTTATTCTTACAATCTACCCTAGCCCCATTCTTGGCTACCCAATCCATCCCTAATATCAAATCATAGTCTTCAATGTCCAACACTATCAGGTCTCCCTCCAGACTTTCTCTCCCCACATCAATTTTACAAATTTTCACACATCGGTCTGTTTGCACCATTTTCCCCAAAGGTGTGCTTACCACTAAAGTAAAGGGTTGCTCTACTCCATCCCAACCCAAATGACATGCACAAATCTTGTTTAAATAGGAATGAGTAGAGTCAGGGTTAATTAATGCATTAACGGGTCGTCCTTGGATAGTAAACGTACCTTCCACAACCGCTGTATCGGTCCCAACTTCCTCTCTATAGCAAATACCTTGGCCCTTACTTGCGGCTTTGGTGCTCCACTCCTGGATGCTCCCATGGTGTTGTCTCTATTGGGCCCTAGATTTTGCGCTAGATTTCCTTGGCCGGCTCCATGCAACTTGGGGCAGGCGTTCCGTAAGTGGTTCGGGTCACCGCAGTGATAACATTTCCTCTCACCACCCTTGAACCAACAGTTCTTCTCGGTGTGGCCTTTTTTCCCACACTACCAGCATGTTGGAAGGTTTTGGGTAAGACCCACTGGTGTTGTCCGGGCTTACTTTCCCTAGTTCTGCCACTACTAATTAGCGGGCCACTTGTTAGATTGCTGCCCTTAAAAGTGCCCTTGCGGCTGTCTTGGCGGTTGGAAAGGCCTTGCCGCCATCCTGCTGCAGTCCTCATTTTCTGTTAGGGTAGCAGCGTCCACTGCCCCCGAATAAGTTGTTGGCGGAGACGATGCCAACGCCCTCCTCAATTCTGGCCTCAGCCCTTTGACGAATTGTCTCATCCTATTTTGCTCGGTATGCACTAATCTCTGGCAGTATTTTGACAGCTGAGTGAATCGAGCCGCGTACTGAGCCACTAATAGGCTCCCCTGCTTTAAATTATGAAACTCATCCTTCTGCTTTTCCACGATCCACTGAGGGATGTACTCAGCTCGGAAGACTTCAACAACATTGGACCACCTCCATTCCTACTCGCTCATTTCCTAGTCGTCTTGAACTCGCTGCCACCATACCCGAGTTAGTCATCTCAATCGGAAAGTTGCAAACTTAACCATCCACTCCTCAGTGTATTGGAGCGTTGCGAATATATCCTCCATCTACTCAACCCACTACTCTGCCTTCTGATCTTGCTCCGCTTCACCCAGGAAAACGGGCAGTTGAAACTTCAGAAAACCATTCTAAGGCCTCATCTTCACCCCTAGGGTTCCTTTGCTCGATTAAAGTCTGCAGTATCTCGGCCATCTTACTAAATGCCTGGCCTATTATCACATCAATCAGAATTTCAGACCTCACTTCCATATCCGGACCACTCCCATCACCCCGGTTGGGTGATTGCATCTGAACTGTCTCGACTTCCGGTGCCTCATGATTGGCTTCCGAACCCTTCTGCCTGATGAAGCTGCATAATGCTTGGGTGCCATTCTAAACCACACCCCAAATGATGAGTGTATGCATTCAAGAATCAAGTCATTTTAGGTGCACATGCAATCACAGACAGATATAAGTAAAAAGAAATCAAATGCAAATTTGTTCTAAAGATTTACCAGTAAATTCTCCTTCAAAATTGATTTGCATAAATCCAAAATTTTGACAAAAACCAGAATTGAAAATTCTTGACATAAAAGTTTTCAAAAAACAACAAATAAATAAACATCCAATTCAAAATAACACCTAGTCCTCATCAGAACCCTCATTATCAGCCTTATACAACCAACCCCTAGAATTCTTGAACAAATCCACCCTAACCCCACTGGCAAACCCCTCCATTGGCTCCTTCCCCGGGCGCCTAGAACTCTCCCCGGGCTCAACTCATCTAGAAGAAGGAATGAAAGAAGGCCTAGGTGGAGACTCATAGTCTATCTCTCCCGGGTCATCACTATCTACCGCTAAGTCCACTACGGGACTAGGAAGGTGGGGAACAGGCTCCACTGCCATCACCTCATCATCACTCTCAGAGCTTATGTCTATCATTGGGATTGGGGGTGGCTTATGGATCTGGACCTCATCATCACTGCTATCCTTCATAGGGATAACTGGCTGAGGGGCAGGCTGGGGAATTAGAAGGCCTTCCGGGTAAATGGGGATAGGCGGATGCCACTGCTGCCCTTTCCTCGCAGTCCTAAGCATTCTAACCATCCTACAACATGCAACAAGATAGGTTAAACAAAGATTTAAACTTAAATAAATAGCATATATACAATCAATATTTGTATATAACCTAGTCTTTGATACCACTTGTAACACCCCGCTACCTAGGCCCGCCAGGGCCGAGGATGTCGCCCCATCCAAAGGATAAGGGGTTTTTATAACTAGGTCACACAAATAAAATAGCAGAATAAAAATAATACTTTAACTTAAAATTTATTACAACCCAAGAATAAATCTAAGATTAAATCCAAGAATAAATCCAAGAATACCAAAAATAAATCCATAATAAAATTTATCCACTCTTATCTCCCCAAAGCACTACACAAAATAAATTATCAAAAAATCTTCCAAGGCAGAACAATATCTAGCTACTCATCCCCATAGCAGGATCGACCTGAAATCATGGTAAAAATGGTGATGAGACAAAAATCCCAGTAAGTCCGTGTGTGCTTGAGTGTCGAGTGAAAACAGTTCGTGAATGCAAAGTATAAAATCTTTACAAGAGAAATACTGGCAAGCAATAAACATTAGTTAAAATCAAGAGTGGTGTTTTGGCTTTTCCAACCATACATAATCAATAAAATCAACCACTCAGAAGAAATGATCATGGGTTACCACACATTGGGCCCCATAACCGGTCAGAATGCCGACACTTTGTGCAGACAGACAAAAAAGGTAGGTGATCGGCCTATCGGGCAAGAAACTCCTCTTTCTCTATACCCAAATAATAACCGGGTGTCCATTTTGACAAAACACAGTCACTTGACTGAAAGCATAAACTGCTAGCTTAGACCGGCACGACCTACTGGACTGACATCTTATCCGGGCAAGACTCACCCCTCAGAGGTGGCCACCTACTGAGAGACTTACCCTAACCCCTCAAAGACTAGTCCTAGCAGTCTACCCTTATTGAGTACACAACGTAACGTATCCCACATGGGAAAAATGAACAAAATATAGTTCCACTTGAAAAAGGCAATTAAGGGTTTCCAAAGTCTTTGTCAAAATCAGTTTTTAGAAAGAGTTTTGAGTTTGAGTAAATCTGCTTATTGATTTTCAAGTAATTTGTTTGACTGAAATAAGTAAGGAGTCAATCCTCAATTACCTTTACCGAAATGACTGTCCATACACTCTACATTTGGCTTGTCATAATAAACATTTTGCATCAAACAGGTTTTATGCAGGAGCTTACCTGATCCTTAGCTCGAGATAAAATAAAAATCTTCGATCGCTGACCCAACCCCACCTGGGGTAAATATAAATCACAATCAAACTCCAGCCAAAATCTACTTTCACAAATAAGACTAACTTAACTCACTATTACCATGATCCTAGTGTCCTAATCTTTAAGGCTAAATAATAAATAAAAGGTTTATAAACTAAGTCTAATTTGATAATTAAAATAATTAGTGTTTTGGGAAATAGGTACTAATAAGTTGAAGGTTTAACTCTTGCTAAGAATAATTTAGAGTTTATTTGATAAAGGGTCCTAGGTGGTATTAGGTAAAATAATAATTTATTAATAATTAATTGCTAGAAAATAATTGATAATTAAAATTAGTTGAAAATAAAGTTTAATGAGTCTTGATTGAAAGATAATAAATAAATTTTAATAGGTTTTGGTTAAAAGATAATAATTAAATAAATATTTTACTTATTATGATTATTTTCATAAAAGGCTTTATTTGATATTATCATTTTATATAATATCTATATGTTTTATTTTTTTCTAGCAAAAGCTATTATTTATTTGACTAAAATATCCTTATTATATATATAATGATCCAAATCTACCATTCCTAGGGTTTTCGAAATTACTAGCAAAATTCATAATATTAAACATTTTATTGAAGAAATAAAATTTAGCTTAGGGACAACTTGGTCATGATCACAATTTCACTTGCTAACCTCAATCATGAACATATACTCCACTTCAATTCATCAAATCAACCAAATCATGAATAAAAGCATAGATCTAAATTTATCACGGCATGATCCAACCCTTACTAGCATAAACATAATCATGTCTTCCATACTCATACATGAATATAAATCCTATTCATCATAGATGACATAATCTCTAGCATACTTGATCGCAAAGACAAGGAGACATGCATTAAACCCTAAAAACATCATAATATCATCCAAGATAAATCATCACATACATCAACCCCAACTCCACCATATACACACATCCATTCATGCTTCGAACTCAACTCATCACAACAACACAAGCTTAAATCCTATTCATAATCCATCTCCTACCAATATCATCCGAGAGACATGAATCTAGAATTTAAAATGAGGGTTGAAAAGGCTTACTTGATTGATGAGTACCTTGAAGGAGTTTCGAATGGATCTCAACTCCTAGATGTCTAAATCCGTCCAAGGAAGATGAAGAAAGCATGGCCATTGGTGAAGAACCATTCGGCCAAGAAGAAGAGAGTGTTTGGCCAAGAGAGAGAGAGAGAGAGAAAGAGTCCATTAGCAAGCTTATTCATATATATATTCATTAGAGATCAAAGATTAGTAAAGATGAAGTTGTTTAAACAAACCTACCTTGAAGGTGTTCTTGAGCCTTCACAAAATTTCTGATTTTTTATCCAAAAGAGCCAATTGGATTTTGGAGTTTGATGTTAAAAATGATATGGATGGACTCACGGCAGTGAGTAGATGAAATCTGGAATTTTTGGAAGAAGGTTGAAGTGGTTTGGAGAGGTATTAGGTGAGAGAAAGGAGTAGGTGTTCTTGGTATTCTATGTGTGCTTGAAGGTTAAAGAGAATGGAGGGATTTTGGTTTGAAGCTGCCGAAATTCTGTGTGTGTGCAGTGGCTGAATTGTTTGTGTAGTTTAGGTAGATGATTTTTCTGGTTTGAAAGGAAAAGGAAAGGTTGGTTGTTGAAATCCTAAAAGAATATTTTTGGGAATCAAATTTGGAAACAAAATATAGCAAGAATATTTTGATCAATGGAGAGCTTTTTGGAACTGCTATGGCCGACTGATTGCTATGTGATTTGGCTGGATGAAAGCTGGTTGAAGAAGGTTAATGGTGGCTGAAAAGAAGGAGTGTAATGGTGAAGGAAAGGCGTGGTTGTTTAAGGGATATTTTATGGAAGGTTGCTAAATTAAGATTGGTGGAATTTTGGTATCTAATCAAGGCATGATTGCAGTAATTTGTTGGAGATATTTTAGGGCTGCCATGACTGGTTTTTCATGCAGAAGCTTGGGGAAGACAATGGAGTTCAGTTCATGGCTGTTTAAAAGTGGTTTGTGCAGAAGAAAGATGGAGTTTCGGCCAGGGTTGGATTAGGAAACAAAGCTGGAAAATTCCTGCATAGAATTTCGCCATTGCTGGAAATTTTTCTCCAGTCAGATTGCAGAGAGTTTGAAGGGGCATTCAGAGGTCTTTCAAGGCCGGTTTCCATCCTTCTTCATGGAGGAAAAATGTAGCTATGGAGTTGGGAGAAAACTGGAAGAAAACAGCTTGGTTGAAGACCACCAAAGCTGTGATTTTAACCAGGAATTTTTCTGGATTTGCACGGCATTTGTGCAGCCTGAAATTAACTAGAAAATTTCAGATTTCAAGCTGATCAAAAGGGCCATTTTCTGGCAGCATTTAGGAGGAAATAATGGCTGAGAATTTCAACACTTTGAAGGCACAAGAAGCTGGAAAAATTTCAGTTCATTACACAAAGGAAAATGAACCTAGCTAGAGTGAAGTTTAGAAGGTTCACTAGGGGAATTAATTCTCTTGGAACCTTCCCCATCTCCTCCACATTTTCGGTCGATAAGATGTCTTTCACTAAGACATTTTGAACCTTCAAAGCTACAACACTTTACTAAATTTTTTGGAATGAAATTGGCTAGAACAAATTGACCAACCTAATGAATTGAGTAGTAGGAAGAATTAAGAATCAAGAAGGATATGAATTCCCTTAGGAATTTTTGTAGGATACAAGAATAGGATTAGAATACTCCTATCATGTCTCCCCTAAGACAACACCTCTACTCTACTCTAAAGCACTTAAGGCCGAAAATACCACCTCCCCAAGCAAAAATAAAATTTAATCATATTAAAGCTGCAACGATGGAATTTGAACCCAAGACCTCAAAAATTAATTCCAAAGCTCTAACCACTAAACTACAACAACTCTTGTTCTTATTTGCTCTCTAAATTTTTTTTTCCTATTTAATCCTCAAGTTATGTCCCTATTTTTCACCTCAAGAAAAAATTACCATTTTTCCCTTCTTACTCAATAAACATAATCAAACCCTCGAGACTATAACACACAAATCCATAGCACATAAAATCATATAAAAATATACTTAAACATACAATAAAATATGATATGCATCCCAACCCCCTTACTCTAAGGTTGGTTTCGACTGGGGTTTCACAAGATCTATCACCTTTGCCTATAGACAAATGACTGAATCTTGATGGAAAAAAGAAAGCTGAAATTGTAAAATCCATTCATGAGAAGGTCAAGGTACTAATTGAAAAGTGTAGCGAGGAGATTACTTACAAACATAATAAGGGAAGAAGAAAGATGATATTTGAACCTGGTGATTAGGTTCGGGTACACTTGTGCAAGGAAAGATTTCTGAACTAACGCAAGTCTAAGCTCAAACCTCGAAGGGATGGACTATTCCAAGTGCTAGAGAAATATGGAGATAACGTAACCAAAATTGATCTTCTTAGTAAGTATAATGTAAGTGCTACTTTTAATATGGCTGATCTTTCTCCTTATTATGTAGGTTGTGATTTGAGGACGAATCCACTCCAAGAAGGAAGAAATAATAGGAATCAACCTAACAACCTAGAAGATCAGGCTCAAGAAAAGGGACTAATGAGTGCATGACTTAAGCGGTTCCAAGAAAGACTACAGGCTTTCATGAAGACCAGTGTCGCCATTGGAAAAACCTTAGATACCAAAGGAGGGCACTTACACTTATATTGTGATGACCATTCAAGGCCAAGACCAAGGGGACACAAAATTGATGTAAGGAATTGTAATGGAGCTCAACAAAGAAACAAAGGGAGGTAAACTCGTTCAAGAAAATTCTGACCTGTGCAGCATCAGGGAGGTAACATCGTAGTGAACATCAACATCAACCGTGTCGTGCATTACCTAAAAACATAGTATTGAGCAATATCAGGGAGGCAACGACACTATGCACAAAATCAACCGCACCGTGTAGTGCCTGAAGACTCAGTACTTTGTATCATTAGGATGGTAATGATGTTGTGCACATTAACATTAATAGCACCGCGCATTACCTAAAGAACTGGTACTATGTAACGTAAGGGGGGAAACGACACTGTGCATGTCAGCCTAGACTCGCTGTACATATGCTCAGATCTTAACAACTATGGACTTCAGAACCTTCCCAACACCGTGCATAGCAACCTCAATGGCGTTGTTGGTCCCATAAACTTCTAATAATCTATTTTAATAGGATGTAATTTTAAAGGTTGAAAACCTATTTTTAAAGCTAGCTTTTGTCTAGTAAGCTTAGTATAAATACTTTCTTAAGCTATTTGATGTGTTCGGACATTGATATAAAAATCATACAAAAACTAAGCACATTCCCAATCAAGTTTAAATTAAAACGTTCAACCCAAATCGCGCATATGAGCAAGCGTACTCATCATTAACTGAGCATAAGGTTCAAACGAGTGTTGATCCTCAAGGAACAAGTAGACATTAATTACCTTTCTTTCATTGTTTAACCGACTCAATAAAGTGAAAAACAAATCAAAAGAAAAATAAAATAAAATAAATATATATACATATCAAGGATGTAGATTTATGTAACTCGAGCTATTGGTTAGACAAACATGATCTTGAAGTATCTAACCTTTATTATAACTAATTATTCTCTTGGCATTATGGAGAATTAAAGTAGACTCACTTCTTTCCCAATCCATGAATCCTTATCTTCTAGGTAACTTAGTATCACATACTCTGTCTCAATCAGTCTTACCCAAAAGATACATTAAACACAATTCCCTGATTAAGTCCCATTCTCAAGTAAACTTAAGCCATGAAATTAACCAATTGAATCCATACTTTGACAGACATCAATTAACCTTTAATTACTCTATTCTTAACAATTAACCCCATTTTCAGGCAAGTTAAAAGATAACAAATATGAAATCAATAAATTGAACTACCATCAACCCTATTCTCAAGCAAGTTAATGGAAAGCCACAACCAATTAATCTGGTAATAAGCATGAGTACTTAAATACAAAGAATAACAATCAATTAATCAAAAGATCAAATTACTCTAAAAAATCATGAATGTCTAAACCAATGTCAAATTACAATAAAACAATTAAAACATCATTGTCAAAAAAAAAAAAGAAAAAGAAAACAAAGTAAAAGAAAGCACTCATAGACAAGCCTCCTTCTTCTTCCTTTGAAGATTTTCTCGTACAACCCTCCTTGAACTTGAAGAATTCCTCCTTTAATTGAGTGATTTTCTATAATGATCAATGAATTCTCCCCCATTTCCCTTGTGTTTTTCACCTATTTATAGGCTTAGGAAGTGCCTAAACTCATAGGTACAAAGTTCTTGGCCGAGTAGAAGTTGGAAGATACTAAAACTCCTCAGATTACCAAAAACCGCGTAGAAAAAAAATAAGCACCGAATTAACTCCAGGACACAGTTGGCGTCGCCTTGTTTCTTGAAGCTAGCGCCGGTTGTGTTTTGTTCCTCTACTCGTTCATCGATTTTTCTTCGAATTTTGCACAATATGTTCCAGAATGTAGTCGGCGCTAGTTCTAGCTTCACAGTTGGCGCCGCCTTGGTTCTATTCTGCTATGTTCCACTAATTTTTCCGTCGTTTCGAATTTTGTTTCAACAATGCATGGCCAATGTCGGTTCTAGGGTCCTAGCCAGCGCCACCTCTCCTCTGTTTTGCGACGTTTTTGTTTCATTTTACCCTAAAAATCTGAAATAAAGAACAAAATACATTTCCAACTGTAAAATCTCAAATATGAAGGAATATGACTAGTTATTGAACAAAATGTATTACAAATGAACCTCAAATAACTAAGAAAAACATAACTAATTTAGCCCCTATCACTATTTATAAAGAACAACACTTGATATATTCTATGTGAAAAAGAGAAGGAAACAACTTCTTGAAGGTTTGTAACAGTGAAGACATGCCTTGTTCATCCTCAATCGAAGACCAACCTAAAGGCTTAGTCCACTCTTGACTAAACGTCTATAAACTCAAAGCATAATTCATCTTGCAATGTAAATAATGGTTCTATTAGCTTGATCTCTTATGGTTCTTGTTTGATGCTTGTTGAATGCCCATAATCTCCTATCTTTCATGTTCTTGATTTGTTTTGTTAATCAAGCGTATTAAGGTGATGTGGTGGTAGGCCTAGATCTACTAAGTTAGGGGTTCTAATAGCTTAGATTTATCAAGGTCCTTGATTTGTGGGGAAAGGTAATATCTTGTAATCATTCTTTTCTTGATCTTTGTCACCAGAGTTATAATGTTGGGGATCCTATTGTTCTCTTCCATAAGCCACACCAAAGTCTTGTAAAGTTCACCCTCAAACTTATATCACAATTCATCACATATTGTAATTCTTTCTTCTATTTAAGTAAAAGAAGCCTTTAAGAAAAGGAAAAGTGTCTAGAGGCAAGAAGAATTTGAGATTAGAGCTTATCAAGTTTTATCATTTGAACTTGCTTTTTTTTTTTTTCTTCTTTCTGATTAAATTATGTTTTTCTATGTTTTTATGTTCAAGACAATTAGTTTTCTTTCTTGTCCATAGGTCTTCTATGGAATATTGATTTTGATACTTTGAGTTTTTTTTAAGACAATTAAAGATTATAGCTTTATTCATGTTTGAAGGGTGGATCTTAGCCATAAAAGTGAACAAAAAACATAGAAAATGCAGAAAAGTTAACAACAAAAGCTTTTCTTGAATTTACCTCTACAGTTAATGTGCTTAGGCTGTGAAACCAATGAAGATGGTATAATCACTACTATATGAGTGGTGGATTTAGGAGATAGACTAGCAAGTCTTCTACTTCTCCTTAGCATCAACACTTTAGCTTCTAGCCTATCATAATATGCCTTGCTAGAAAGCTCAGTGAAAACCAATTGAAAGAAAGAATCCACCTCTAATATTCTCTTGACAATCTGCTAAAGAGAAGTACAAAGAGAAGTCTCTAGTTGTTTCTGTGCATTTTGGGGATAAATCGACACACCCGAGAAGAAAACTATTAGGAGAAAAACGATGTAAGAAGAAACTCTGCACTTTTATTGAGATAATCACCATCTATTCCAATCACTAAGTACCCTGATAAACTTTGAAGTTTCAGTAATCACTTCAAACTCCGTCATCTGGGAGTTTAAAAATTGAACTTAACTGAAACAAAATAGTTTGCTGAGCATCACAGTCCATATCCAGTTGAGCCTTAAACGATCCAAGGCTTAACCTATGGGCCTATGGTCTATTTTATAATATTAAGCTTTTAATTAACTTAATTATTCCTAGACCAATAGAAGCCCAATAACCAAGTCAATTTAATAACCTAAATGGACCAAATTAATTCGCAAGCATTTTCCTAGTTTAAACTTGGCCAATCTTAATTATTCATACTGGGTTCAAGCCGTGAATAATTAATTAACCAATAAAACCAGATAATTATTTTATTCTCTCTTTGGGCCAATTATTTACTCTAGTTCAATGATTAAATTAAGCTACTTGAATAAAATAAAACTCATTTTACCAAGACTAATTTCTCTACCCTAACATATCAAGACTTATAGGCTATTATGAGAACCAAAAGATACATCGCATTGGCTACTAAAATGACCAAAATACGCTTGCTATATAAATAGCTTTATTTTACATTTCAAATATTTTGTAGTATCACTATAAGGAAATATTGTCCCTAAGAACAATGCTACGTTAGCAATGTCTCCAACCTACAATTGTTACGACTGTTATACCCAGCTACGTAACACTGTTCATTCAGAGTGGAAGAGTATATTAACACCTCTCTAAATGACATCTACCTTCCTTAGACCTCTAGTCCAATGATTTACAACTTCTGATAATGTTTCTACTTTCCAAGGGAGCTACCCTAAAGCAAACATCCAAGTCATGTTCCCCAAGCTACCCTAGATTTAAATAACTCGCACAGTCACAAGGGCGATATAGTGTAGAAGCTATCATGTACGAGTCTGTCCTAACTAACTAGTCATATACACTCACATGCAATTATATTGGTGATATGAGTTTCAGAGAGAAAGACTTTCAAGTTCTTAAAGTGGCTTTTGTTTGAATTTTAGCAAAGTAAAAGAACTTTAAGACAAACAAGAAAAGACATAAAGAGATCAAAGAAAGGAAACAAAGAAACACATTTTCCCACAAATAAAGAACCTTAAAAGAGCTAGCTTCTAGAACCCCAAATTTAGTAGATAAAGGTCTACCACAATAAGACCTAAGAACCCTTGACTTAGTAAGAAATTAAGAACCAAAAGGATAGGAAATTGTGGGCATTTAAACAAGAAACAACAAGAATCTAAAATGACAAATAAAAAGAACCGTTGTTGATTTCTAGTTGAATTATCCTTAGAGTTTACAGACACTTACTCAATGGTGGACTAAGTCATTAGTTTAGTCTTGGATTGAAGTTGAACAAGGAATCTTATCCAAGCTTCAAGCCTTCAAGATGAATTCTTCATTCTTATCTAAAAATATGATATATGTTGTTCTCTTTCTTACAATACAAAAGCAATATAAAAGGGTGTTTTGTCCCTAAACTAAATAACTTTTAAATATTATAATATGATCCCAAAATCGCTAAAAAATTGTCAGGGATTTGAGTTTCAGGGCACAGCCGATGTCGGTTCAAGCTCCCAGACTTGGCACTGGTTCCATTCTGGAGGAACTATGCCCGTGACACAAAAAGGAAAGGAACTTCGTTGGTCTTACAAACCCCAACCGACCTTGATTTCAAGAACTAGAACCGGTGCTAGTTCCGTTCTGTGAGCCATCATTTCCGCGTGAACATCTTTCGATTGTCATTCTTCGTGTACCAATAGCAAGGTCTACTCCTGCTCCTCTTCCAGCATTGCCCACATGCTATCCCACTTGAAATGTGCTTGCAAATATACTTGAAGGTTGTGTTGGAATAGTTTGGCTTGGGCTCTCATCAACGGACTGGGTAAGCTTGGTTTTGATTTGGTCTCGTCCTCTCCCTCTTCTTGAGCTTAATCCTCTGTAACCGGGTTGATTCCTATCATTTTCCTCTTTTTGGAATGGATTAGTCCTCAAATCATAACCTACATTATAAGGAGAAAAGATTAGCTACATTAAAAGTTGCACTTACATTATACTCACCCGGTAATTCAATCTTGTAGGCGTTATCTCCATATCACTCAAGAACTTGAAATTAGCCATCTCCTCACAGTTCAAGCTTTGATTTGCATTGGGTGGGAAATCTCTCTTTGTGTAAATGCACCCAAACCTTGTCTCTTGGCTTGAATATCACTTGCTTTCTTCCTTAGTTACGCTTGCATGAATGGCCTCATTCAATTTTTTGATTAGAGACTTAACCTTCTCGTGCATAGATGTAACCATATCGGCCTTCGTTTTGCCATCTAGATTCAATCGTTCATCTATAGGAAAAGGAGATAAATCTAAAGGGGTTAATGGATTAAACCCATAAACAACTTGAAATGGAGAATATGAAGTAGTAGAATGGATAGTTCTATTATGGGCAAACTCTTTATGTGGAAGACATTCTTCCTAAGTTTTCAAGTTCCTCTTAATGATTGCCATAGTAGTTGCATGAGGATCTAGTTGACAACCTCCATTTGTCCATCCGTTTGTGGGTGACAAGTTGTAAAAAATAATAAATTAGTTCCAAGTTTTGCCCACAATATTCTCCAAAAAAAACTTAAAAATTTAGAATCCCAATTCGATACTATGCTTCGTGGTAACTCATGCTATTGTACCACTTCCTTGAAGAATAAACCTAAAATGTGAGTAGTATCATTAGTTTTTGCACAGGGAATAAAATGAGCCATATTAGAAAATCGATCAACAACTACAAAGATAGAATCCTTTCCCCAATTGGTCCGTAGCAATCATAATATGAAATCCATTGAAATATCTAATCAAGGTACATTAGAGACGAGTATAGGAGTATATAAACCTTAGGATAGTGTTTTAGACTTGACCCTTCTATATGTAATGCATGAATTATAGTACTTCTCTATATCTTCCCTTATTTTTTACCAATAAAAATGCTCTTGCAAAATGCCTAATATTTTTTAAATCCCAAAATGTGCCATCAATCCTCCTCCATGAGCTTCCTTCACTAACAATTCTCTCAATGATCCATTTGGTATGCAAAGTTTACCCTCTTTAAATAAAAATCCATCATGCGTATAAAATTTTTGAAGGCATATTTTTCACAAGCAGGATAAATCTCTCTCAAATTATCATCCTTTGCATATAAGTCCTTAATAAGAACAAAACTAAGCAATTTTGCATCCAATGAATTTAAAAGCACATACCTGCGAGATAATGCATCGGCTACTACATTATCCTTACCTTTCTTATATTTGATCACGTATGAAAATATACCAATGAACTTATTTACTTAGCATGCCTTTTGTTCAACTTTTGTTGGCCTTTAAGTTACTTTAACGTTTCATGATTAGTATGGATGATAAATTCCCTAGGTAACAAATAATATTGCCAATGGTTCAAAGTCCTTACTAATGCATATAATTCCTTGTCATAAGTGGAATAATTTAAGGGTGCTCCCGATAACTTCTCACTAAAAAATGCTATAGGTTTTTTATCCTGAGTCAACACAGCACCTATTCCTATTCCACTAGCATCATATTCCATTTCAAAAGCTTTCTCAAAGTTAGGTAAGGACAACAATGGGGCTTCACTCAATTTTGATTTCAAAGCAATGAAAGCCTTTTCTTGTTCTTCCCCCTACCTAAACCCTACATTATTTTTTATAACTTCAGTTAATGGGGCAGCTAGTGTATTGAAGTTTCTATTAAAATGCTTGTAAAAACTGGCTAACCCATGAAAACTTCTTACCTCCGTCACAGATATAGGTATTGGCCAATCCTGTATTGCCTTGACCTTCTTTTCATCAACTTTAATACCCTTCGAACTTACAACATAATCAAGAAAGGTTACCTTTTCCAAACAAAATGAACATTTTTCAAAGTTCGCATATAACCTTTCTCTTCTAAGGGCAAAAAACACACATTTAAGATGATGAAAATAATCTTCATAAGTTTTGCTTTAAATCAAAATGTCATTAAAATACACTGCAACAAATCTTCTAATATACTCTCGCAACACATAATGCATTAATCTCATGAAAGTACTAGGTGCATTTGATAACCCAAATGGCATCACAAGCCACTCATATAAATCTTATTTGGTCTTAAATGTAGTTTTTCATTCATCACCTTCCCTAATCATGATCTAATGATATCCTGATTTCAAATTAATTTTTGAAAATATACATGATCAATACAATTCATCCAATAAATGATCAAGCCTAGGGATAGGGCAATGATATTTTACCATTATGTTGTTAATGGCCCTACAGTCAACACACATTCTCTATGATCCATCTTTCTTAGGCACTAGCAACACTGGAGCTGCACTTGGACTCAAATTCTCTCAAACATGGAGTTTCTTGAGCAATTCCTCAACTTGCTTTTGTAGCTTCTTAGCTTCTTTAGGATTGCATCTATAAGCTGGTCTATTTGGAATGATAGCCACCGGGATGAAATTTATAATACCCCATCTAAAACCATCTTTATTACATGGGGAAAGTCATGCATGTCATAACATTTTATATGGTATTTGATAACTTGAACCATTTTCATGGGTATATGTGATCTATGAGTTGGTTATTTCATGAATTTATTTACTTTGATATAATTGTGTTAGTTGAGTTGGTTGAGCTTTTACTTTATTGAGTAGCATTTATTAGAAGAGAAATGGAGTGAGTAAGTGAGAGTTAAAGGAATTTGTTAGAGGAATTTTTAAACAAGAATTATAGTGGAATAGTGGTTAGAGCTTGGTGTGTATTCTTTGGTGACTTGAGTTTGAATCCCAACTCTTGCAAACCTTTTCCTTCTCACATTTGATTGAACTTTTTTTCCCTTATTTTCCCTTCCCTTGGTCGAAAATCCTAGCGACTGCTACCTTCTTATTTTCTAATTTCGTAAAATAAGGGTTTTGATTATTTAGGGTTTTATTAAAAAGAATTTAATATAAATTAAATTCCTAATATTCTCTAATTAATATTTTATTTCAAACTTTTAGGATGTTTAATTATTTTATCATCTAAAATTTCCCAAAGATCTTACTCAAGGGTTTTATTATGGAAAGAAGATTATAGGAACGTTTTTTTTGGAAACCATATTATAGCTACTACTTTCAAAAGAATGAAAGTTTCCCAAAGTTGTTCCCTCTAAACGAGTTTATTTGGAAATAAAGAGATCTTGTCCAAAACTTTAAAGGAAATAAATATTCTCCCATGATTTATGGCATTTTCGAAAGCTAGTGTTTAAGGAAAGGAACTTTCAGCTTTATTTCAAGAATCTAGATTTTATCACCTAATATGATTATTCCTCAATTAATTGTTTTTGCTCAAAATAAATTAGGACATTATCTAAATTAATTCTTGGATCAACATCCCATTTTTATTAACTATATTTTTTGGAATAAAACCAACCTTAGCCGCCATATTGATGAGTTTTTATTTCCTTTCAAGTTCCCTAAATAGAGGGGGGGGGGGGGGACGTCCCTAAGTAATTCTAATCAATCAAGGTTCTTTTAAGCTAATAAAAAACCAGAAACTTCACATTCTGCCCACCAATTTTCAACCACTGTTCACACACACACACACACACACGAAAATTCTAGCAGTCTAGTCCTCCAATTTTCTCTTGTTTTAGCTAAAACAATACCGCCAAAAAGCCATCACATCTCTTCTCCAATTTTCGGCCAACACAAGAACCAAAAGGCAGCTTCTTTTCTCATATTTTCCTCCCTTATTTTGGCCACAATAACAACCAGAAAATAGCCACCAAAAACCAGCCCTAAACCCCTCTTAAACCTTGCTGGAATTCGGCTACAGCAATAGGGACAAAAGCTGTCTTCTTTTCCTCCTAGTGATCAAGAGACCGAAGCAAGATCAAACTCTACTAAATCCTAAACTCCCTCTTCTACCCAGAAATTCTAGCCACCAACCCCCTCCAATAACTCGGCCAAAACAGTACCAATCTCCACCAAAATCGAAACCCAAGTGCAAGGTAAGCAACTCTTCAAACCCTTTCAAATTTTCTTTAATTCTTCTTCTTCTTTTCTCCTAAATTTCGAACAAAAAGGGACTGATTTACCCCTATCATCTCGTGATCTTCGAATCAAGGAAACTAAGAGCCAGCAGTCGATTCTTCTTTCTAAAGTAAACTCCATCAAGCACCAAAGGCACCATCTTTGCTCTTGTTGTGCTATCAAAGAGGTATTTAAGGATTAACTTTACTGATTTAAATAAGGTTGACCTTATAGTGATGCAAATATGCATGAAGTCTTGCATGAAAAGCAAGAATAGATAGAATTGATGAGGTTTGATGGTACAATATTGTGAACTAGGTATATAGGGAGTAAAGCATGGTTAAACATTGCTATGATGACCTAGAACTATTGTATGTTCAATAAAGATGAGATCTTTTATTGCAGTTAGGGTTAATATATGGAATTGATGGTAGTTGATTATGGAGGTCATTATATAAGCTGATGTAAGCTGATTGTAAGCATGCATGGGTGAGATATATGACCACGAAAAGCATGGAGGTGATTTAATGAATTAATCCACCTAAGTGTTAGGATGAATTAGATGATTAGTATAATCATAGGAATTCATAATGCATGAAAAGATAAGTGGATGCATATTTGGGTTCTAATTATAGAATTATTGATTCTAGATAAGGAAAAAGTGAAAAAGAGATCAAACATCACTTTAGTTGATTATTAAGAATATCCAAGTAAGTCCCTGCATAACTGTTTTGGAGAAATGTTATATGTTTGCAAGCAATTTTTACAATGTTGTTTGGAATTGATGTCAATATGATGTTTTGATAAGAAGATTGAAATGTATATTAAACATGATAAGTCACACTATATTTTGATACTTTGGTAGGAAACGTGGATGTTTTACTTTCTAAATGAGTTTATCAAATTTCAACTATTTAAACTCAAAACTGATTTCTTACACTATCACTAAACAATTTGGAAATGCTATTATGAAAAATCACGTTTTGCAATCAAGCTAGTCAAAAACTTTAGAAAAAGGAAAAAATGATTTTGCCCCTAAATGGGAATCATTCAGTACTCAGCGGGGGTAGGCTAATAGTACTAGTTTTGAAAAGCAAGAGTGAGTCTTCTAGCAGGAGGCCACCTCCAGAAGATGAACTCAACTTGGAGAGGTGACAATACTACATAGTCAGGTCATCCGAGCTAGCATATGGGTCCATGTAGAATTTATTTATCCAGGTTGGACAATTGTTGTGTTAGGTGTAGAGATGGAGGAGTATCTCATCCTAGTAGGAGGATCCCCCATTGCCCATTGTTGAAAGAATATATTGAGAAGCTATTATGGTAGTAATCATGATATGGATTGTGTTACTATATTGTTGAATCATTTGCCAATCCCTACCTAATGAATTGTGAATATGATGAAACTATGATTTGTTGTGAACTATTTTGGATTCATTGAAGTAAGGCTCCTTTGTATAACTGCTATTGATGAAATTGACTTGCAAACACAATTTTGTGATTTGGATAAACCCGCATACACGAAATGGTTTCAATTAACACTTGCACACACGAGACTTACTGAGATGTCAATCTCACACATTTTATATCATGATTTCAGGGGATTTCTTATACTGAGTAGGGTGAAGCATTAGGAGATGAACTCTAGTTTATTTATTCATTTATGTTTTGAATTTATTTCAAGAGATGTTTGCTAGTTTTGATTTTTCAAACTTGTATAAAATTTGCTTCCAGATGTAATGAGATTATTTCTTTAATTTTATTTAGCTATTTTCTTCCTTTTGTACCTCGTTATAAAGACCCCTGGTTCTATGGACGGGACAACATCCTAACCTATCTAGGTACTTAGGGTGTGGGGTGGTACAAATGGTATCAGAGCCTAGGTTTAGGCAAAGGATATTATTGAGTAGTACCTAACCTCTTGGAATTGAGATTCATTGAATAGTGTGTGAACTCTAAGGAGTTAGAATTAGTTCTGATTTCTTTATGTTTTTTTTATAGGATGACTAGAAGATCCACAGCCGTGACCTGGGACTGGCCATTTATGTTCGATCCCGTGAGTGGTAGAGCATCTAGCCCAATACCTATACTAGATTCCTCATCATCAAAGTCAGAGACAGAACCTGAACGTGGATGGATCCCAAGTGAGGATGAGATCGACCATGAGCCGCCTATAATGGAAGACTTAGGGGTAGAGGAAGGACCTGAGGATCTAGTACCTGAGATACTTGCACTTGAGTGGAATGAGAAGTTAGCAGAGTATGAGGGTGATGATGAGAGAGAGATAGAAGGTAGATGAATGATTGATAATGAGAGTGAGGATGAACTAGAAGGACTTGGGGTTGAAGGAGAAATAGGAGAGCTCGAGGCAGAGGTGATTGAGGATGAGGATAGAGTAGATACTCCTGCGATCCCCTCTATAGAAGAAGGAACCCCAACATTGCTGGGAAGTGAGTCTTATGAGTCGGAGTCTGGGAAGCCTAAGAGTGCAGTGATGTTAGCTATGGAAAAGCTTAGAGATGCGGAGTTGAGGGCCAAGCTGAGGGGTAGGGATGATGAGGAGTACATTTGGGTTAGCTTAAGAAGAAGCCTCGATCTTTTGGTTTTGCCAAGGATCGTGTGCAAGATCATTCCAATAGCAGTGCAAAATGGATAGTGGAACCTTTCCCTGAGACTTCTAAGGACTCCAATGACTCTAGTGAATCCTAGAGTTTATAGGACCCATAGTGATTATTCTTTTATTTCCATAAAGAGATGTTCGTTTATTTATTTTGATTCAGAATTTATTCTTTATTTCAAATTTTGTTTAGCCAAAATAAAAAGGGTACCTAGTGGGAACTCTATTATTTTGTGCCAATTTGAAATTGGTTAATAAAAATATGATTTACTTGATTTCTTTATTCTACTTGGAGCATTATTTGCAAAAATCTATTTTTCGATGCATTACAAGTTACTTCAAATCTATAAGTCGAACAGTTGCATGCAATGAACTTCCCCTTAATAAGGGTTGTATTAGGTGCAAGTAGATGGCACCAAGGCATAGAACTACTATGCAAAGTCTCTATCTCTGGTTTGATAGACCCAAGACCGATGCATTCATATGTGAACGATAAGTGTGCATGCCATTGGGGTTGGGGTTGAAGATTAAATGGCAAATAAAATCACAGCAATCATTTAGAAACCCAAAAAATAGAGGCGGAAAGGTGAAGATTTACCTCTTCATTTTCTCAAGGCTGGCAGCACTGGGATTAAAGGCACTGGGATAGGTGCACTGGTGGAAACCTCTAGTCCGATTCCTGCAAGCCTCCTACTGTGTCTGTGCATATACATAAACGCCAAGCTCTTCTTGATTTTCCAATATATGGCCTGAATAATCCACGTTTGGTGAAGACTCATAAGACTAAGGAATGGTTTAGACCTTTCCTTGACAATATGCTATAGAGCAGTGTCAAGAAAAGAACCAACTCTCTGTCTCTCAAAAAACAATGCACAGAGAAAATTTTTTCCAAAGAGTAATGAGCCTTTAGAAGAAGAAACCGTGCGTCTTGATATGTTCCCATATCACATATTTTTTCTTTTTTATTTATTTATCTACCAATCCCATAAAAACCTGATAACCTTAAACTATCATAGTATATCCATGACACTTATCCCATGCTAATATCCAGGAATTTCTGAATATTGAACAAATATGAATCCTCTTTTCCTGTTAACAAAAAAAAAAAAAAAAAGCCTCAGGTAAAACTGGACTTTAATTTAGCCCATTAGACTCTTAGTTTAACTTTTTGAACCAAATTAATTTTTTTAATCAGAATCAAATAAATGGCCCAGTAAATAATTAATTTTCTAACCCAAATAAACCAGTCCAATTAACAAGACTGTATTAGTTTAGTCCTAAGTTAATATTTAACTATTCAAACTGGGCTAAAGCCGTGAACAATTAATTAACCCACCAAACTAATTTAATTAATTCTCTCTCTGTGTGGACCTTTATTTTATTCTAGCCCAATAATTATATCAGGCTACTTAAATCAAATAAATTTCTTTTAATTTAATTTAAGACCAATTCCTTAGCCAGTATATAAATAGGACTTATGGTCTATATTGGGAACCAAAAGACACACCGCATTGGCTACTAAAATGACCAAAATACCCTTACTATATAAATAGTTGTATTTTACATTTTAAATATTTTCTAATATCACCATAAGAAAATATTGTCCCCAAGGACAATGCCACTTTAACATAGTCTCCGACCTACAAGTGAAATGACTAAAATACCCCTCTACATATCACCGTGCATTAGAGAGGAAGAAATGTACTAACACCTCTCTAAATGACATCTACCATCCTTAGGCTTCTAGTCTAATGATCCATGACTTCTTGGATTGTTTCCGCTTTCTAAGGGAGCTACCCTAAAACAAACCCCAAGTCATATTTCCCAGTGTTAGGATGTATGCCCTCTTAAACTAGGTTTCTGATGTAAAAAATTGAATGTTTTAATAAAATAATTTATTTTCAGAAATTGTTTGTGAATTTACAATTTTATTTGTGCACAATTACGTTTGAAAAAGACCCATTGTATTTAAGTAAGTGGTCCATGTGAATGGAGGTTTTTCATAGTAAAGTATGGATCACGGGTTACTTAACACATAAACATTCGTTCGTAACCGATTGATGAGAATGAGAATCTCATCATGTCTTGGTTATTATGTTGTGAATTCTAAATAGGGAATGGCTTACCTTTAGCCAGTGAGTAGTCCACTCACTTTATGACATAAGCGTATTTTGAATACGTAGAACATGACTTGTAGTAGTGGTTTCTAAAAGTACTATGTGGTAGAAACCTAAACTACTACCGCTACAGCATGGACTAGTACTCTACGACTTGAGTATGAGTTAGTGGTCTGACGAAGCTAGAAGCATATGCTTTGATATGCTATAGTTGAGGTTCTATCGTAGAGCCAATATATTTCCATGTTGGGTATGTGTGACTAGTTAGTTAAGACAGACCTATACAAGATAGTTTCTATACTATATCGCCCCTTGTGGTTCTCTAAATGATCTAAATATCTAGGGCCCTAGGAAACATGACTTGGATTTTTGCCTTAGGATAGTTCCCTTGGAAAGCGAAAATAATTCAGGAAGTTGTGGATCATTGCACTAGAGGCTTAAGGATGGTAGATGTCATTTAGAGAGGTGTTAGTACACTTCTTCCTCTCTAAATGTACGACGATGTATAGAAGGGTATTTTAGTCATTACACCTGTAGGTCAGAGACTTTGCTAACGCATCACTGTCATTGGGGTCAATATTTCCTTATGATGATATGAAGAAATATTTAAAATGCAAAATACAACTATTTATATGACAAGGGTATTTTGGTTATTTTAGTAGCCAATGCGGTATGTCTTTTGGTCCCCAGTATAGACCGTGAGTCCTTATTAAATACGGGCTAAAAAATTGATCGTAAATTAAATAGAATTTATTTTATTCAAGTAGTTTGATTTAATTATTAGGCTAGAATAAAATAAAGGTCCATGGAAAGAGAATTAATTAAATTAGTTTAGTGGGTTAATTAATTATTCAGGGCTTTGACCCAATTTGAATAATTAAAGATTAATCTAGGACTAAACGTAATATAGACTTATTAATTGGACTAGTTTATTTAGGCTGAAAAATTAATTATTAATTGGGCTATTATGGTGGTTCTAATTAGAATAATTAATTAAGCCCAAAAGGTTAAACTAAGAGTCTAATGGCTCAGTCCAATTTAACCTAGGGTTTTATTTAAGTTAAACAGGAGGATTGGAAACAACGTTGTTGTTAGAACATAAACTCATTGAGATGGCTTCTTCTCTATGAAAAGCTAGACGTCTCTCTCTCTCTCTCCAGAAAAAAGGTTCATTAGTCAGTAGTTGTTCACCAAACGGATTCAGGAAGGCCATATACTGGAAGATCGAGGGATTGGCATTCACCTACATGCAACGATAGAGTAGGAGACTTGCAGGAATCGCACCAGAGGCTTCCACCAGCACACCTACCCCAGTTGCATACGTTTTGGTCCAGCCAACTCTTAGAACGAGGAAAAGAGGTAAAAAAATTTTTTAACCTCGGAGTTTTTCCAGCAGGACAACCAGTGCCGGCTAGAGCTGCCAGAGCCAGCGCCGGCTCTGATCGAGATTCCCCTATTCTTGTTTTTTTTTTTTTTAGTTTTTTATCTTCGCTTCTGTTGTGTGCCCTGTGTTTGCCTTCAATTTGTATCAGAGCATGAAGGTTTTGTGAAAATATTGGAAGCATGCATCTAGATGAATAAAACTGGACACATATGTGTGATTAAAATTGTGATTCTTCGTTGTTTATGGTATGGATAGATTCTCTGTTAAACCGCGTGGGTAGAGGTATAGGAGATTTGTAATTTACTGTTTTTCTTAGCAAATCGTGTAAGCCCAATGTTTATGGGTGTAGGCGATTATTGGCTTTGGTTTATTTCATTGTATTTGGTTTGAAATCGGAGAGCCATCGAAGTTGGAAGTTGTGCAAAAAAACAGGGGAAATTTGCAGAAAAACAATTGCAGGATTAGGCGTCGAGACCAGAACTGGCGCCGGCTTGGGGTGCTGGAACCGACGCTGGCTAGGGTCTGGAAGGCTGGTCTGCGTGCTGGTTTCTTGTAGGTCCTGGTTCTGTGTGGCGAGTGTAGTGGACCACAGTGCAGATGGGTGCATAATTCCAGTGTGGTGGGTGCAATGGACCAATGAGAAATTTTTTATTTTTTCCTTGTAATTTTTCTTGCAATTTCTTTTAGTTTTGGGGTCCGTACTTGGCGAAGTTAATATTTTGCAATAGTTAATATTCAAGGAATATTTTTGCACGAAAAATATTAGTAAGGGATTTTAGGATTAAATATAACCATTAATTAATTAATTAATGTGTTTAATTCTATTATTTGGGTACTTAGGTTTAAAAATAGAAGAGCATGAAAACGTCTACTATTTTCTAGCATGCTATTTATTTTTGGTACCTATGTGCACGTTTTCTCAAAGACCAAAGTCTTTGGGAATGTTTTGACAAGGAAAACATTTTTTCTACAAATTAAATGGTTATTTTAACTTGAACAAAAATTAATCCTTAGATATTTTCTCAAAGGATTTAATCTTTGACATAGAAAATATATTGGATTTAGATATTTTGTAAGGTTAAAATAGAAAGCCATTTTGTTTTAGTTTAGCACAAGAAAATTTGTTTTGTCAAATAAACTTGAGACCAAAGTCTCTAGAAAGTTTTAATTGGGAAATTTTTGAAATTATTAAGTTTTTAACTTAAATAAAATTAGTCCATGAGAAAAACTCTCAAAGGATATAAGCCTTGACATGTTGGCCTCCATGTCTAATGTGCTCTAATCCAAACATGAGCACATGACCACTGTGTGAAACCCCATCTAAAACCAACCCTAAAGTAAGGGGGGTCGGGATGCATATCATATTTTCTTGCATACATAAATATATTTTTGAATGATTTTATATGTTTTGGAATCGTGATTTATAGTCTAGAAGGCTTAATTGTGCTTATTGAGTAGGAAGGGAAAAATGGTAATTTTGCTTGAGGTAGAAATAGGGAGATAGCTTGAGGATTGAATAGGAAGAATATTTATGAGAGAAAATAAGAATAAGAGTTGTTGTGGTTTAGTGGTTAGAGCTTTGAAATTTATTTCTAAGGTCTTGAGTTCAAATCCTATCATTTAAGTTTTAACATGATTTAATTTAATTTTAGATAGGTGGATATTTTCGGCCCTTGCATGCCATAGGGAGGAGTAGGAGTGTTGTCCTAGGGGAGACATGAAAGGAATGTCCTAATCCTACTCTTGTGCCCTACAAAAATTCTTAAGGGATTCATACCCTTTTTGCTCTCTAGCTTACTTTAATTCTTGATCAATTAAGTTGCTCAATTTATCCAAGCCATTTCTATTTCTAGAAAATTCCAGCAAGGTTCTGTGATTTTGGAGCTTCGAAAATGCCTCTTGGAGGAAGGAATTTTAATTGAAAATGGGGAAGGAGTTATGGAAGGTTCCCAAGGGAATTAATCTCCATGGTTGAACCTTCAAACTCCACCCTATAAGTGTTCATCTTCTTCATGTAGTAATCTGGAAAATTTTTCCAGCTTCTTGGTCAGTCCAATTTTTGAAATATTTAGCCATATTTCTCACTCAAATAGTGCTAGAAAATAGCCAATTTACTCAGCTTGAAGACTGAAAACTTTGGCCAAAATTCGGATTGCACAAAGCTGTGTAAACTAGAAGAAAATTTTGGGCAGAATTCACAGCTTAGCAATCCAAAAACCAAGCTGTTTCTTCTAGCCTTCAAACCAGTAATTCATCTCTATCTTCCCTCCATAAAGAAGGCTAGAAACCAGCCTTAAAGGACCCTCCAATACCCCTTCAAACCTTCTGCAAGTTGGCTAGAACATTGCAGAAAAATCTGCACAAAAATTCCAGCAAACCTCTTGAATGAACAACCAGAAATTCCAGCCTTGTTCCTTCTCCAACCATGTCCAAAAAACCATTCCAACTTTCTGTGAAACTAGCATAAGTTAGCCATGAACTGAACTCCTTCACCCCCTCCATTGATCTACTCGAATGAAGCTCCATGGTTACTTCTTAAATCACTCCATCAATCTCTACAATCAAGCCTCCAATTAAAATTCAAAATTCCAGCAAATTGCTCCATGAAAACTCCTTAGATTAAGCTTTAAACAACCAGAAAATCTTCCACCATTACACTCTGAATTTTAGCCACCCTATAGCTCATTCAAACCTCATTCAACTCAGAAAAACTCCAGCACAATCCATTCGGCCATAGTAGCTCCAAGAACCTCCATCAACCAAGCTATTCTTACCATATTTTATACTTTAATTCACTCCCTAAATTACTCCTTTTGAATTTCAAACAACCAGCTTTCTTTCTTTTCCCTAATCTAAAAATTCAATCTCAAGGAAACCCTCAATCATTCGGCCAAACACTTTCAGCAATTTTGTCCAACACTTCTCTCCATTCTCTCCACTTTTCCAAAGAACACTAAGAACACCAAGAACACACACCACCATTCTCCAAGCCTAAGACTACTCTAAACACCACTAATCTTCTCCAAAAACTCCAGACCATATCTACTCATCCTCTAGAATCCATTTATGTTCATCTTCCATTCCTTTTCAATCTTTAAAATAAAGTACTAGTGCTCTCTTTCTCTCTCTCTCTCTCTCTCTCTCTCTCTCTCTCTCTCGCAGAAATGGTTGTTCCAACCATGGCCATTTTTCTTCTTCCTCCTTGGACGGATCAAGCCTTCCAAGCGTGAGGATTCTCTTGTGACTTCTTCAAGGTAGTCATCATTTAAGTAAGCCTCTTAAACCTTTTCTTTAAATTCTAGATTCATGTCTTTTGGATGTTGTTGGAAAAGGATGGATTATGATTGGAGATTGAGCATGTGTTTATATGATGGAGTTGAGATTGAAGTATGAGGATGATTTGTCTTGGTTGAGTTTTATGATGTTTTAGGATTTGTTGCATGCTCTTCATGTTGTGAGTTAGTGTGGATGATTAAGCATGATAGATATTATGTCACCTTTGGTGAATAGGGTTTTATGTTCTTGTATTCTTGTTGAAGCCATGAATATGTTTATGTTTAGTGGAGTTTCGATCATGTGATAGTAGATATGGATCTATGCTTTTATTCATGAATTGAATGGTTTGTGGATTGGTGTTAAACTCTATGTTCATGATTATGGTTAGCAATAGGAGAATTATGATCATGACCTTGTTGTTGCTAAACTATTTAAGTTAGCCAATTTTATTACATTAATAAAAATTAATGCTATATTTTCTTCTAATGGTTTTGAAAACCCTAGGAAGGTTTGGAATTGGATTGTTAAATGAAATAGTGGAATTTTAGCCAAATAAATGATATCTTCGATTAAAATTAAAATATAAAAATATTATATACAATAATAGTATTAAACAAAGCCTTCTATATAAATAATCATGATAGGTGAAATATTAATCATATAAGTCATATATTCATAAATACTATTAAAATTTATTTATTATCTTTTAATCAAAATATATTAAAATTTACTTATTAATTTTATTTATCAATTATTTTCTAGCTATTAATTATTAATTAAGAGAATAGTAATAGTTTATTATTTTAATAATATCCTCTAGGACTTATGACCATTTATCAAATAAACCATAGTTTATTTATAACAAGATTTAAACCTTCAACTTATTAGTAATTATTTCACAAATCCTAGTTATTTTATTATCAAGCTAGATTTATTTTATAAAATCCTTTTGGTTATCTAGCCTTAAAGTTTGGAACATTAGGGTCATGATTGTAAGGAGTTGAACTAGGATTATTTATAGAAGCAAATTTGACTTGAGTTTAATTATGGCTTGTGTTTACCCCAGGTAGGGTTAGGTCAGCTTTGGAAGATCTTTGAGTTAGCTCAAGCAAAGGATCAGAAAAGCTCCTGCACAAAACTTATTTGTTGTAAAAGGTCACTATGGCAAGCCAAACACGAAGTATGTGAACACTTATTTTGTAAAGGCAATTAAGGACTGTTTCCTTGCTTGTTTCAGTCAAACAAATTATTTGAAAATTAACAAGCAATTTTGCTCAAATACAAAACTATTTCTGAAACTAATTTTGACACGGACTTTAGAAACCCTTAATTGCCATTTTCAAGTAAAGCTATGCTTTCTCGGTTTTCTCCCAAGTAGGACAATCAACGTTAAGTACTCAATAAGGGTAGACTAATAGTACTAGTTTTGAAGAACAAGAGCGAGTCTTCTGGCAGGAGGCCACCTCCAAAAAATGAACCCAACTTGGAAAAGCGACAGTACTACTTAGTCATGCTGGTCCGAGCTAGTAAGTTTTAGTCATATGGGCTGTGTGTTGCCAGAGTGGACAACCGGTTTTGTTTGGGTGTAGAGAATGAGGAGTATCTTACCCAGTAGGCCGATCACCTACCTTTTGTCAGTCTGCACAAAGTGTAGCATTCTGACCGTTATATGGACGTGGGGCCCAATGTGTGGTACCCATGGCCACCTATTTGAGTGGTTTTATTAATTATACACTTGTATAGTTTGAAAAGAGGAAAACACCACTCTTTATTTTTACTTTATTTATTGCTTGCTAGCATTTTCCCTTATGAAATGTTTCAACTTGCATACATGAACTGTTTTACTTGAACACTCAAAGCACACACGGACTTACTGAGATTTTTATCTCATCACCCTTTTTACCATGATTTTAGGTCAATCCTGCTGTGGGGATGAGTAGCTAGTTGTTGCCTACTTTGGAAGATATTGTGATATTTCTTTTATGTAATGCTTTGAGAGATGAGAGTGAACAATTTATTTTGGATTCGTTCTGGAATTTTTGGGTTGTAATAAGTTTTAATTTCAAAGTATTATTTCATTTTATTGTGTGACCTAGTTATAAAAACTCCTTATCCTTTGAACGAGGCCCCGGCCTTGTTAGGCCTAGGTTATATGGTGTTACACACTGCATATGACATGACTTAATCATTAGCCACGATGTTCACGGATAAGAGTCAGCCCGAAAGGTAGGAGGCTCTTTGAACCATCATTAACACTAAGATGACTGAGGGAGCATTAATCAGAGAGCATATGCTCAAGATGATTATTACTTTCGAGGAGGTAGAAATCTTAGGGGCTGTCATTGACCCCGAGAGCCAAGTGGACATGGTTCTTGAATCTCTACTGGGTTCCTTTACTTATTTCAAGTTGAACTATAACATGAACAAGTTGAGCATCGGTTTGACTGAGTTGATGAAGGACCTCCAGATGGCGGAGAAGGTCATGAAGCCACAATCGAAGACTATGATTGCCAATGCTTCATCTTCTAAAACTAGGCCCTAGCCCAGAAAGTTAAAAGAAAAGAAGGGTAACGCAGCGGTCCAGCCCAAGACTCAGACCAAAGACAAACCCAACGGCAAGTGCTTCAAGTGTGGACTGAAGGGACACTTGAAAAAGGAGTGTCCACATCTTCAAGCCAAGAAAAACCCTACAGGTAATGTTTTCTATCTAGAGTCTATATCAATTGTTGGATCAACTTCTACTTGGATTGTTGATTCAGGAGCCACTGATCACATCTGTAGCTCCTTGCAAGGGTTTAGAAAGATTAAAAGACTCCAGAAGGGTGAACATGGACTATATGTAGGAAATAGAGCACAAGTTTGAGCCTTTGCAGTAGGAGAGTTGTATCTTGTATTTGATTGTAATAGAATAGTGGTTTTGAAAGATATTTTATATGTACCTGGATTTAGACAGAATTTGATTTCGGTTGCGAAACTAATAAATCAAGGATATTCTGTATCTTTCCATTTTGATATTTCTATCAGTAGAGATGGAGAAATTTTATATACTGGGCACATGTATGGGAATCTATTTTTCTTAAACCCGATTAACAATCAATTAAATAACGCCCGATCTGAACCTTTAACAAAGAAGAGAAAGACCAATGTCAATAACTCATATCTTTGGAATCTAAGGTTGGGTTATATCAACTCAATCAGGATTCAGAGATTGATCCATGATAGGCCATTGGGCTTATTGAGATTGAAAAATTGGCCTCAGTGTGAGTTAATGTGTCCAAACTTGGGTGTAAAAATCATACAAAAACTAAGCACATTTCCAATCAAGTTTAAATTAAAATGTTCAACCTAAATCACATATATGAGCAAGCGTACTCATCATTAACTGAGCATAGGATTCAAACGAGTGTCGATCCTCAAGGAACAAGTAGACATTAATCACCTTTCTATCATTATTTAACCGACTCGATAAAGTGAAAAATAAATAAACGGAAAAATAAAATAAAATAAATATATATACATGTCAATGATGTAGATTTATGTAACTCGAACCATTGGTTAGACAAACATAATCTTGAAGTATCTAACATTTATCATAACTAATTATTCTCTTGGCATTATGGAGAATTAAAGTAGACTCACTTCTTTCCCAATCCATGAATCCTTATCTTCTAGGTAACTTAGTATCACATACTCTGTCTCAATCAGTCTTACCCAAAAGATACATTAAACACAATTCCCTGATTAAGTCCCATTCTTAGGTAAACTTAACCCATGAAATTAACCAATTGAATCCATACTCTGGCAGACATCAATTAACCTTTAATTACTCTATTCTTAACAATTAACCCCATTTTCAGGCAAGTTAAAAGATAACAAATATGAAATCAATAAATTGAACTACCATCAACCATATTCTCAAGAAAGTTAACGGAAAGCCACAACCAATTAATCTGGTAATAAGCATGAGTACTTAAATACAAAGAATAACAATCAATTAATCAAAAGATCAAATTACTCTAAAAAACCATGAATGTCTAAACCAATGTCAAATTATAATAAAACAATTAAAACATCATTGTCAAAAAAAAAAAAAAGAAAAAGAAAACAAAGTAAAAGAAAGCACTCATAGACAAGCCTCCTTCTTCTTCCTTTGAAGACCTTCTTGTACAACTCTCCTTGAATTGGAGAATTCCTCATTTGATTGAGTAATTTTCTATGATGATCAATCAATTCTCCCATTTTTCCTTGTGTTTTTCATCTATTTATAGGCTTAGGAAGTGTCTAAACTCATAGGTACAATGTTCTTGGCCGAGTAGAAGTTGGAAGATACAAAAACTCCTCAGATTACCAAAAACTGCGTAGAAAAAATCAAGCACCGCCTTAACTCCAGGGCACAGTCGGCACCTCCTAGACTCTTGGAGCCGGCACCGGTTGTGTTCTACTTCTCTACTCATTCGTCGATTTTTCTTCGAATTTTGCACAATGTGTTCCAGAATGCAACCGGCGCCGGTTCCAGCTTTACAGCCGGCGCTGCCTTGGTTCTGTTTTGCTCTATTCCACCAATTTTTTCGTCGCTTCGAAGTTCGTTTCAACAGTGCATGGCCGACTCCAGTTCTAGGGCCCTAGCCAGCGCCGCCTCTCCTCTGCTTTGCGACGTTATTGTTTTGTTTTACCCTAAAAATCTACAATGATGAACAAAATACCTTTCCAAGGGTAAAATCTCAAATATGAAAGAATATGACTAGTTATTGAACAAAATATATTACAAATGAACCTCAAATAACTAGGAAAAACATGACTAATTTAGCCCCTATCACATTCCCCCACACTTAGCTCTTTGCTTGTCCTCAAGCAAAGTATCAAGAACAAGTAGAAAAACACAAAGTTTAATAAAGCATTCAATCAATTTCAAAACCATATCTTCTATGCTTTCTTCATTCAAGAATATAAAACATATGATACTAAATCTTTCACAACCAATGCAAGACTTGTGTTAGTGATAAATGATTTAGTAGAGCCATCACAATACTCTACAATATTCTCAAACCATTGGAAAGATTTTAGTTTAAAAAAGAATATGCATTCCATATGCTTACTTTTCATACACTCTCTCCATTAATCCGAGACATATCATGATTCTACCTAGATCAAGTAGGACTTTTAAGCGTGTAATGTAAGGCTAAAGGTTTGTAATGTAGCTTATCAAACAAAGGATATAGGAGAATCAAAAATCAAAGAAACTGAGAGTTCGCAAGAAAAGGATAAACAAATTGAATCAATAATTTCCAACTCTTCTTGCTCTCCTATTCCAAAAATCAAACAAACCATAACCTTATATAGCAATTACAACTCCATTCAAGCAAATCCTGCATTTTTTCTCTTTTTCTTTCAACTCTTCTTTTCATCAACTCTTTTCTATTTCTTTCACAAGATCACTCAAATTTCCAGCAATGGTGTCAAAGATTATGAACTTAACTTTTATAGTTCAATCAACATCCCTTTTGTGATCTTTTCTTTTCTTCTTCTTCCTTCAATGTATCTTTTCTTTCATTGCTGCTATGTTTTTTTTTTTTTTCACTTCTCTTCTTTCATTCTTTCTAGCATCTTTTTGCTTTCTTCCCTCACTTACTACTACTCTTCTTTTCTTTTCTTCTTTTCACTCTCTTTTTTCTCTTTCTTCTCATTCTTTTTCTTTTTAGCTCAACTTATTATTGATCCATGACTGAAAGTAATAAGTCATGATCTTTTTCCCCAACATTCTTCCTCAACATTTTCTTACATACACTTTCATCCACCAAGAGCATAAAGATTTGGAAAATTATTCAAACTCTCATAAACAAATAATGGACAAAAACTTGTGACGAGTTTTAAAGAAAGAACTCAACCATTTAGGCTCAAAATAGGCACGAGGGATAATATGAAAATAGATAGGCTTGAAAAGCCCAAACTATCCAAAGAAGGCCTATTATCGTTATCCCTAAGTTAAATCATGATTTTCTTTCTTATTTTGCCTCGAGAAGTATTCAAGTAAGTTCTAGAATACTCTATGAATTTTAGAGAAAAACAGGTTTAAGAATAATGCAAAGCATTTGATCAAGAACTACTTTGTCCAAGTGAGTGCAAAAAGTCATACATAAGCCATAAATGATCTAGAACACATGCTCTATAATCCATCCTAAAGACATGGATAAGAAATACAGCTTGAAATCTCCAGAAAATCAGAAAAATTTGAAAAATTTTGCACAAAAATTTGCTCCCAAGAAGGCTAAAGAATATGTATAAAAGACTTGTCAATCAAATCACTCCCCCACACTTAATCTGGACATTGTCCTCAATAGCTAAATAAATATAACAAGAACAAACAATACCATAGGACCAAAAATATAAAGGAGAAGAGATAAGAGAAACAAACTTCCATTCATTTGGTATTGTGTCGTACAAGATCTGAATGCTTGAAGAATGAGGCATTGGTAAAGTACCTAAAAAAGAAAACTACAAAAAAAAAAAACACACACACACACACCAAAGCATAAAAACTAGAAAAGAAAATAAAGCAAAAACAAAAGAAAGAAAGGAGTACATGAAAAAAAAACCAAAAACTAACTTAAAAAAAACATTAAAAAAGAAAGGAAAAACAAGAGTGTGCGAGAAAAATCATCAGTCCTTCTCATCATCATCCTACTCATCATCCTCAGCTAGTGTAGAGGTACTTGCACCACTATGTGGCCTGGAAGAATGCTGCCTCAACTCGGCTAACTGTTGCTCCATAGTAGCTTGTCGTCTTGCCACGTCCTCCATAGTACGTTGCAAACATAGGAGTACTGCCATTTGCTTGATCGAATTGCCCCAGCACGGTAGTCTCAAAGTCAGTCCGAGAGTGGGACTGAGAACTGCTAGCTCGTGCACGTGCTGGTGGTAGTGGGTGCTCCTCCTCCACTGTAGGTGGCCTTACCTACTCGGGATGTCTGACCTCGAAGGGAATTAAACACTTTTTCAACTTTTGGTTGTACTTGTACCCGCAACTCATAAGAGTTTGCTCAGTGACTATATCGTGCTCAGTGGTAGCCTCCGTGAGTTCTCCCTCAAGAATCACACTAAAGTCTTTTAGAATTTTCATTATAACCAAGGGAAAAACAAAGGCTTTTGTGGTGAGACAGTGATAAACAACCTCTCTAATAGATTGAATGTTCAAGGGTACAAGAGGGATAGGTAATGTGTTCATCATTCGATGCAAAATATAAGTGTTAATCAGTCTAGTCTCATTGAAACCACTAGCACGGGATACAATATTGAACCCAAACATGTAGACTAGAGATCGAAAGTTGGCTACCAAATCATTGTTAGAATAGAAGCTATTAGCTTGGAAGGCATTATGCTTATGTAAGCCTAAGGTAGCTCTAGTCCCTCTAACATCCCAATTCGGGTCAGAAAGAATCTTTTGATTATTCACATCAATCCCTTGCCAAATATCATCGTCAAAAACTTAGAGGTGGTTAGCTAATTGGTTTTAAGTGATGACAATAGGAGCACTTTCACTCTTGTTTCAATATGTGAGAGATGTTTATTGCCCTTATCCGTCATATTAGCATAGAATTCCTTAATAAGCACGGGACAATACTTCCCTTTAAATTGTACTATTGACCCCAATCCTAGCCGTCTAAACATCATTCCCAATTTGAGTGCACGGTCTAAGGTGGGTGAGAAAGTACGCTCGACAATAATCTTATTAGAGGCTCTCTTACTATACCATTCCTCATAAGATGCATTTATAAATTCAGTAGGTCTTAGGGACAAAGGATCAACAGATGAAGGGGCTGAGGAAGAGGAAGTTCTCGCCCTTTCAGAAGACTGACCCCTCGCTCTAGACATAATATCAAGTAAGGAATAGGGGAATAGGAAGAGAGAACAAGTAAGCTCAAAGATTGAAAACAAGATGCTACCCCTGCACAGATATTCCTCAAATCTCACACAACCCTCAATCAATCTCACAATCCACAAAACCCAAACTCCTTCAATATATATCCACTCCAACAACCAATTCAATCAATCACCTTCAATCAATACAACACAACCTGCATAATACATGTAAAGAGCACTATAAAGCATAAATGTGTTGATATCCTCAAAGCATGCTAGTAAACATGATCATGGGAATGAAGCCAATATCATGGTATTATGTGATCAATAATGCACATTCCATATATTCAAGTATCACTAATAACCACAATTCTAGCCTTAGCTATATGAAGTCTCGAATGATCATAAGCATGCATCAAGTAGTGAAGGCTCAATAATTCCTAATTTAATCCAATTCATGAAGCTCAAGGAGGAATGCATAAGTTAATCATAGCATACATAATCCCTATTCTCGGCTAACAGTATTCTTCAAATTAGGCAAAGTTATTTACAACATTTTGAACCATAGGAATTGAATAAAAATCATACCTTTATGCTCTTGTATACATGGGCAAGCAAAAGATGCAAGCTTTTTTCGAAATTTAAGCTCCTTGCTTGTGGATTGTATGTGATTTTGTTGTGAAAAATTGAAGCTTTTGAGGTGTTTGATCCGTAGGATCAACAAAAAAAAAAAAAAAGTCAATAGATGTTATAAAGGTGTTTAGGAGTTGAAAAATCAAATTTTGGGAGATAAGGGATGTGAAGCCGGTATGGGCTTGAGAGAATTTGAGAGGGAGAATGGAGATTTTGAAGGAAAAGTAGCCAAAATGGCCCTTAAATTATGCTTCACCCGACAAGAACAGGCGCCGGTCCGAGCTCTTGGAGCCGGCGTCGGCTCAGTTCTGTCCGGTTCTCTATTTTATTTTTTTATTTTTTTTGTTATTATTATTTTTTTTAATAACAATGCAAAAAACACACTAATGCTGAATAATGCACTTGAATAAAAATAAATCAAAACAACATGAAAATTTGTCTTAATCACAAAAAACGGAAAGTAAAGAAAAGAGTAAAAATGCTTCAAGGTTTCCCACGACTGTGATCCCGTGGATTTTCCTTAGTATTCCCTGGTAGTGTCCCCGCTTGACGATCCCCTAAGAGTTTAGCTAGCTGACCAATTTGGTTCTCCAAATTGCGCATGGAAGCCTCTAAGTTCCTTGTTGTCGCATTGACTCTTTGGAACTTAGTCTCCGTAGTACTTACCAATTAGCCAATCAACTCTTCCAATGGTAGTTTTGGAGGTGCTGCCGTGTTGTTCATGGGGTTTTGATTCCTTTGATTTCCTTTGAAATTAAAAGAACCCTGCCTAGGTTGATTCCCATTGCTCCAAGAGAAATTAGGGTGATTTTTCCAGCCAGGATTATAGGTAGAGCAATAAGGGTTGTTAACTGGCTAGACATTACCTGCGAAGGCCGCTTGTTTCGACGTTTCTTGTAGTGACCCCATATTTTGGCATTCATGATTGGGGTGTCCTTCTCCACAGAAATCACAATTGATGTTTAAAACTTGGCCTTGCGGCATCACTAATGTTCTATCTTTTAAGTTAAGGAGTCTACCTTAGCCTCTAATGCTGCCACAATATCCACTTTGTGCATTCCTTGCACACGAGCTCTTGACCTTGCACTTCCTCAAGTATAGTTATTAGAAATCAAATTTTCAATAAGCTCAAATACTTGTTCCGGGGTCTTATGATTGATGGAACCCCCTGCAGAAGAGTCCACCACTTGCCGTGTTGCGAACATGAGGCTATTCAAGTAGATAAGAATTTGCATTCCCAGCTCAAATCCGTAGTGTGAGCATTTTCTTAATATCTCCTTAAATCTCTCCCAACTTTCATATAAGGGCTCAGAATCTAATTGTTGGAAGGCGAATATTTCATTCCTAAGTTTGGCTATCCTAGCTGGAGGAAAATATTTAGCCGAAAATTTTTCAGCTAGGGCATTCCAATTTGCGATAGAACCTGTAGGTAAGGACTTTAACCAAGATTTAGCTCTATCTCTCAAGGAAAAAGGAAAAAGTCTTAACTTAATGGCATCTTTAGAAACACCATTCATCTTGAAAGTATCACAAATCTCAAGAAAACTAGCTAAGTGAGTATTGGGATACTCTTCGGGTAGCCCGTCAAATTGAACCATATTTTACACCATTTAGATAATGTTGGGTTTTATTTCAAAATTGTTTGCATCTATCCTAGGTCTAGTGATACTCCAGCATGTGCCTGAGATTGCGGGTTTCACAAAGTCATCCATAACCCTCCTGCCATTCCTAGCATTGTTCTGTTGAGCACCATCCATCTCGACGACCAGGTTCCTTTGAATTGTTTGGTGAATTTTTGATAACATCCTCTCGATTTCAGGGTAAAAATCGACTATTTTGCTTTCGGATTTTCGAGTCATGTACCAAGGGTAACACCTAAGAAAACAAGAAGCGAGTTAGATACTTAATTAATGATTAAAAACAAAATTACAAGGTTATAAAGTTAGTAAAAAGAACATAGTCAAAGTTAGTAGGTTAGGTTAGGTTACAAGGGTGTACAAGAATACATCAAATACAAAAGATAGCACATGTTTGTGGAAAGAACAATTATGCATATCTTACATATCTACATATTTACATATTTACATGGTTAAATTAACAAAATCCAAGCTTTCATGCTATTGTTCCCCGGCAACGGGGCCAAAAACTTAATGTGTCCGGACTTGGGTGTAAAAATCATACAAAAACTAAACACATTCCCAATCAAGTTTAAATTAAAACATTCAACCCAAATCACACATATGAGCAAGCGTACTCATCATTAACTGAGCATAGGGTTCAAACGTAAATCGATCCTCAAGAAACAAGTAGACATTAATCACATTTCTTTCATTGTTTAATCGACTCGATAAAGTAAAAAATAAATAAAAATAAAAATAAAATAAAATAAAAATATATACATGTCAAGGATGTAAATTTATGTTACTCGAGCTATTGGTTAGACAAACATGATCTTGAATTATCCAACCTTTATCATAACTAATTATTACCTTTACATCATAGAGAAATAAAGTAGACTCACTTCATTTCACAATCCATGAATGCCTATCTTCTAGGTAACTTAGTATCACATACTCTATCTTAACCAGCCTTACCCAAAAGATGCATTAAACACAATTCTCTGATTAAGTCCCATTCTCAGGCAAACTTAACCCATGAATTAACCAATTGAATCCATACTCGGCAGACATCAATTAACCTTTAATTACTCTATTCTTAGCAATTAACCCCATTTTCAGGTAAGTTAAAAGATAACAAATATGAAATCAATAAATTGAACTACCATCAACCTTATTCTCAAGTAAGTTAATGGAAAGCCACAACCAATTAATCTGGTAATCAACACGAGTAATTAAATACCAAGAATAACAATCAATTAATCAAAAGATCAAATAACTCTAAAAAACCATAAATCTCTAAACCAATGTCAAATTACAATAAAACAATTAAAACATCGTTGTTAAGAAAAAGAAAACAAAGTAAAAGAAAGCACTCATAGACAAGCCTCCTTCTTCTTCCTTTGAAGACCTTCTTGTAAAACCCTCCTTGAATTGAAGAATTCCTCCTTTGATTGAGAAATTTTCTATGATGATCAATCAATTCTCCCCTTTTTCCTTGTGTTTTTCATCACTTTATAGGCTTAGGAAGTGCCTAAACTTGTAGGTACAATGTTCTTGGCCATGTAGAAGTTGGAAGATACTAAAACTCCTCAGATTACTAAAAATCACGTAGAAAAAATCAAGCACCGCCTTAACTCCAGGGCACAGCTGGCGCCGCCTAGACTTTTGGAGCTGGCACCGGTTGTGTTTTGCTTCTCTACTCGTTCGTTGATTTTTCTTCGAATTTTGCACAATGTGTTCCAAAATGCAGCTGGTGCCGGTTCCAGCTTTACAACCGGCGCCGCCTTGGTTCTGTTTTGCTCGGTTCCACCAATTTTTACATCACTTCGAAGTTCGTTTCAACAGTGCATGGCCGGCACCGGTTCAAGGGCCCTAGTTGGCACCGCCTCTCCTCTGCTTTGCGGCATTATTGTTTTGTTTTACCCTAAAAATCTGTAATGATGAATAAAATACCTTTCCAAGGGTAAAATCTCAAATATGAAAGAATATGACTAGTTATTGAACAAAATGTATTACAAATAAACCTCAAATAATTAGGAAAAATATGACTAATTTAGCCCCTATCATGAGTCTTGCCTGATTGGAAAAATGACCAAAAGGTCATTTGCCCCAAGACAGATAAAGTCGAGGAGATATTGAGTCTTGTTCACACTGATGTGAGTGGTCCCCTGTCTACATCATCTAGAGGAGGTTTTAAGTACTTTATCACTTTCACGGATGATTGTACAAGGTTTAGTTACGTTTACCTGATAAGATGCAAGTTTGACTCTTTTGACAAGTTCAAAGAGTTTAAGGTTGAAGTGGAGCGTCGGACAGGTAAATTGATCAAAACCTTACGATTGGATCATGGTGGAGAGTACCTCCTTGGTGAATTCAAGGACTATATGGTACATCATAGGATAGTATCCTAGCTCTTTACGTTGGAGACACCCCAGTAGAACGAAGTAGTTGAGAGAAGGAATAGAATATTGATGGAAATGGTCAGAAGCATAATATCTCATGCTACTCATCCAGTGTTTTTTTGGGGATATTGCCTAGAAACAGTGGCATACATTCTGAACTTGGTGCCTTCCAAGTCAATACCTAGGACTCCCTATGAGATGTGGACTGGGCATAAGCTAAGTCTAAATCATCTCAGGATATAGGGTTGTCCAGCTTATGTACTGGTCAAGGAAGACAAGTTAGAACCAAGATCAGAATTATGCTATTTTGTTGGGTATCCAAAAGGGACAAAGAGTTGTTAGTTTTATCATCCTAAGGAGCAGAAAGTACTGGTTAGTACTAATGCTAGATACTTAGAGGATGATCAAAGTACTTCTACGAAAGGTTTAACTAGGTTGAAACTCGATGAGAAGTTATCTTCAGAAGCAACTTCTTCTGACCCGATTGTGGAACAAGAAGAGGCACAACCTCAAGAGCCTGTACATATGGAGCCTCGTCATAGTGGGAGAGTGTCTAGGGTTCCGGAGAGGTGGACTGGACAAGCTTTTAAGCTGGTCTTCGACCATCAAGAATAAGACCCTACTAGATACGAGCAGGTTATTGCTGATGCCGACGCAAATCTGTGGCATGAAGCAATGAAAGCCGAGATTGAGTATTTGTATCTCAATTAGGTTTAGGATCTTGTAGCTTCACCTGAAGGGATAAAACCCATGGGGTATAAGTAGGTATACAAGTAGATGGGAAGGTGGAAACCTTCAAAGCTAGACTTATGGAGAAAAGGTATATTCAGAAAGAGGGAATCGACTATGAGGAAACATTTTCCCCAGTAGCGATGCTTAAGTCCATCCGTATTCTCCTTGCCATCGCATGTTATTATGACTACGAGATATAGCAAATGGATGTCAAGACGGCATTTTTGAATGGCCATCTTAGTGAAAACATCTATATATCCCAACCAGAAGGCTTTGTTGCTAAAGGCCAAGAGCATATGGTTTGCAAGCTTAAGAAGTCCATTTATGGACTTAAGCAGGCATCGAGAGCATGTAACATTCATTTTGACAAAACTGTAAAGTCTTATAGTTTTATTCAAAACAAGGATGAACCATGCTTGTACAGGAAACTTAAAGGCGTTAATGTGGTTTTTCTTGTCTTGTATGTGGATGACATTCTACTCATTGGAAATGATGTAAGGTCATTGTTATCTACAAAAGTTTGGCTATCTAATCAATTCAGTATAAAGGACTTAGGAGAAGCCAGCTACATTCTTAGGATTAGACCAAGCAGCATACATTGACAAGATACTGGCTAAGTATAGCATGGACTCATGCAAGGGGGCTCTCTAATTTCTTGTAGACATAGGTTACCATTTTCTTCGAGAGACTGTTCTAAGTCTCAAGAAGAAAATGACAGGATGAGTAGGATTCCCTACGTTTCAGCTGTGGGAAGTCTCATGTATACCATGCTATGTACTAGGCCAGATATCTGCTTTGCCACGGGCTTGGTTAGCAGATATCAGTCAAACCCTGGGGAGGTTCATTAGCAAGCTGTAAAGCATATACTCAAATACCTGAAGGGAACGAGAGATTATATGCTAGTTTACAGGGCTAATGACTTGGTTCCTACAGGATACACAAATTCAAACTTTCAGGTGGATAAGGATGAGAGAAAATCCACTAGTTGATATATCTTCACTTTGTCTGGATGAGCTATTTCATGGAGGAGTATCAAGCAATCTTACATTGCTGACTTAACTATGGAAGCTGAGTATATGGCAGCTTCAGAGGCATCTAATGAAGCAGTTTAGCTCTGGAAGTTCCTTTCAGAACTTGGAGTCGTGGCACACATGGACAGCCCAATTGTGATGTATTCTGACAACATTGGAGCAGTATCGCAACCCAAAGAACCTCAGAACCACAAAAAGGGAAAGAACATCGAGAAGAAGTATCACCTGATCCGGGATTTTATCCAGAGACGAAAAATCGTGGAGGAACAGATTACCTCCGAGAATAATTTAGCAGATCCATTCACTAAGCATTTGGTTGAAAGAGTCTTCAAGAGAAACTTAGACACCATAGGGGTGGGCACATACGGACTTACTTAGTCTTAGAGTGCAAGTGGGAGATTATTGAGATGTATGCCCTCTTAGACTAGGTTTCTGATGTAAAAAATTGAATATTTTGATAAAAGAATTTATTTTCAGAAATTATTTGTGAATTTACAAATTTATTTGTGCACAATTACACTTGGAAAAGACCCATTGTGTTTAAGTAAGTGGTCCATGTAAATGAAGGTCTTTCATAGTAAGGTATGGATGACGGGTTACTTAACACATAAACATTCATTCTTAACCGATTGATGAGAATGGGAATCCCATCATGTCTAGGTTATTATGTTGTGAATTCTAAATGGGGAATGGCTTACCTTTAGCCAGTGAGTAGTCCACTCACTTTATGACATAAGTGTATTTTGAATACGTAAAATATGACCTGTAGTAGTGGTTTCTAAAAGTACTATATGATAGAAACCTAGACTACTACCACTACGGCGTGGACTAGTACTCTATGACTTGAGTATGAGTTGGTGGTCTGACGAAGCTGGAAGCATATACTTTGATATGCTATAGTTGAGGTTCTATCGTAGGGCCAATATACTTGCATGTTGGGTATGTGTGACTAGTTAGTTAAGACAGGCTTATACAAGATAGTTTTTATACTATGTCGCCCATTATAGTTGTATGAATGATCTAAATATCTAGGGCCCTAGGAAACATGATTTAGATGTTTGCTTTAGGGTAGTTCTCTTGGAAAGAGAAAATAATCTTGGAAGTCGTGGATCATTGCACTAGAGGCCTAAGGATGGTAGAGGTCATTTAGAAATGTGTTAGTACACTTCTTCCTCTCTAAATGTACGACGATGCATAGAGGGGTATTTTAGTCATTACACCTGTAGGTCGGAGACTTTGCTAACGCAGCACTGTCCTTGGGGTCAGTATTTTCTTATGGTGATACTAAGAAATATTTAAAATGTAAAATATAGCTATTTATATGGCAAGGGTATTTTGGTCATTTTAGTAGCCAAGGCGGTATGTCTTTTGGTCCCCAGTATAGACCATGAGTCCTAATTAAATATGGGCTAAGGAATTGATCTTAAATTAAATGAAATTTATTTTATTTAAGTAGCCTGATTTAATTATTGGGCTAAAATAAAATAAAGGTCCATGGAGAGGGAATTAATTAAATTAGTTTTGTGGGTTAATTAATTATTTAGGGCTTTGGCCTAGTTTGAATAATTAAAGATTAACTTAGGACTAAACTAATATAGGCTTATTAATTAGACTAGTTTATTTAGGCTGAAAAATTAATTATTAATTGAGCCATTAGGATGGTTCTAATTAGAATAATTAATTAAGCCTAAGAGGTTAAACTAAGAGTCCAATGGTCCCATCTAGTTTAACCTAGGGTTTTATTTAGGTTAAACAGGAGGATTGGAAACAACATTGTTGTCAGAACATACACTCTCTGAGACGGCTTCTTTTCTATGAAAAGCCATACGTCCCCCCCTCTCTCTCTCTCCAAAAAAAAGGTTCCTTAATTTGTACTTGTTCACCAAATGGATTTAGGCAGGCCATATACTGGAAGATCGAGGGATCGGCGTTCACCTATATGCAAAGACAGAGTAGGAGACTTGCAGGAATCGCACCAGAGGTTTCTACCAGCACACCTACCCTGGTTGCACATGTTCCGGTCCAGCCAACTCTTAGAACTTGGAAAAGAGGTAAAAAAAATTTTAACCTCGAAGTCCCACCAGAGCATAACCGGCGCTGGCTAGGGTTGCCGGAGTCGGCGTCGGCTCTGATCGGGATTCCCTTGTTCTTGTTTTTTTTCAGTTTTTTATCTTCGCCTTCACTGTGTGCCCTGTGTTTTTCGTTTTCTATGCCTTCACCCAGGGCCCTGGATATTTAGATCATTCAGACAACCACAAGGGGTGATATCATATAAAAACTATCTTGTACAGGTCTGTTTTAACTAATTAGTCACATATACCCAATATGCAAGTATATTGGTCCTACGATAGAACCTCAACTAAAGCATATCAAAGTATATACTTCCAGCTTCATCAGACCATCAACTTATACTCAAGTCGTAGAGTACTAGTCTATGTTGTAGCAGTAGTAGTTTAGGTTTCTTCTATATAGTACTTTAAGAAACCACTACTATAGATCATGTTTTACATATTCAAAATACGCTTATGACATGAAGTGAGTGGACTACTTACTGGCTAAAGGTAAGCCATTCCCCATTTAGAATTCATAACACAATAACCTAGACATGATGAGATTCCCATTCTCATTAATTAGTTAAGAGCAAATGTTTATGTGTTAAGTAACACGTGATCTATACCTTATTATAAACGACCACCATTAACGTGGACCACTTACTTAAACACAATGAGTCTTTTCCAAACGTAATTATGCAAAAATAAAATAAAAATTCACAAACAATTTCTGAGAATAAATTCTTTTATTAAAATATTTGATGTTTACATCAGAAACCTAGTCTAAGAGGGCATATACCCCAACAATCTCTCACTTGCACTCTAAGACTAAGTAAGTCCATAGGTGCCCACCCCAATGGTGTTTAAGTGTCTCTTGAAGACTCTCTCAGCTAAAGGCTTGGTGAATGGACTGTTAGATTGTTCTCTAAGGAAATCTATTCCACCATGATTTCCCGTCTCTAGATGAAATCCCAGATCAGGTGGTACTTCCTTTCAATGTACTTTCCGTTCTTGTGATTCCTGGGTTTTTGGTTTGCGATACTGCTCCAGTATTGTCACAATACATCACAATCGACCAGTCCATATGTGGCATGACTCCATGTTCTGAAAGGAACTTTCGTAGCCAGAATGCTTCCTTGGACTCCTCTTAAGCTGCCACATACTCAACTTCTATAGCTGAGTCAGTAATGCAAGATTGTTTGATACTCATCCATGAAATGGCTCCTCCAGACAAGATGAAGACATATTTACTAGTGGATTTTCTCTCATCCTTATCTGCCTGGAAGTCTGAGTATGTGTATCCTATAGGAACTAAGCCATCAGCCATATAAACTAGCATATAATCTCTCGTTCCCTTGAGGTACTTGAGAATATACTTTACAACTTACCAATGAACCTCCCCAGGGTTTGACTAATATCTACTAACTAAGCTTATGACAAAGCAGATATCTGGTCTAGTACATAGCATGGCATACATGAGATTTCTCACAGCCGAAGCGTAGGGAATCCTACTCATTCTGTCTTTTTTTTCTTGAAACTTAGGACAGTCCTTTGAACAAAAAGATAACTCATGTCTACAAGGAATTAGAGCTCTCTTGTATGAGTCCATGCTGTACTTGGCCAGCATCTTGTCAATGTATGTCGCTTGGGATAATCCTAACATTCTCTGCTTACTATTTCTAAGAAGCTTAATCCCGAGAATGTAACTAGCTTCTCTCAAGTCCTTTATACTGAATTGACTAGATAGTTAAACTTCTGTAGATGACAATGCCCCTACATTATTTCCAATTAGTAGAATGTCATCCACATACAAGATAAGAAAAACCACATTAATGCCTTCAAGTTTTCTATACACGCATGGTTCATGCTCGTTTTCAATAAAACCGTAAGACTTTACAGTCTCATCAAAATTAATGTTCTATGCTCTTGATGGCTACTTAAGTCCATAAATGGACTTCTTAAGCTTGCAAATCATATGTTCTTAGCCTTTAGCAATAAAACCTTCTGGTTGGGACATATAGATGTCTTCGCTAAGATGACCATTTAAAAATGTTGTCTTGACATCCATTTGCCATCTCTCGTAGTCATAATGACATGCAATGGCAAGGAAGATACGGATGGACTTAAGTATGGCTATCGAGGAAAAGGTTTCCTCATAATTGATTCCCTCTTTCTAAGTATACCATTTCACCACAAACCTAGCTTTAAAGGTTTCCACCATCCCATCCACTCCCCCTTTCCTTTTGTATACTCACTTACACCTAATGGGTTTTATCCCTTCAGGTGAAGCTACAAAATCCCAAACCTGATTGAAGTACATAGACTCAATCTCGACTTTCATTGCTTTATGCCATAGATTTGTATCGGCATCAGCAATAGCCTCCTCGTATCTAGTTAGGTCTTGTTTCTGATGGTCGGAGACTAGATCGAAATCTTCTCCAGTCCATCTCTCTAGAACCCTAGACACTCTCCTACTAGACGAGGCTCCGTTTGTACAGGCTTTTGAGGCTATGCCTCTTCTTGTTCCACAATCGAGTCAGAAGAAGTTGATTCCGAAGATAACTTCTTCTCGAGTTCCAATCTAGTTGAACCTTTAGTGGAAGTACTCTGATTATCCTCTAAGTATCTAGCATTGGTACTAACCAATACTTTCTACTCCTTAGGATGATAAAAGTAACAACCCTTTGTCGCTTTAAGATACCCAACAAAATAGCATAATTCTAATCTTGATTCCAACTTGTCTCCCTTGATCAGTACATAAGCTGGACAACCCCATATCCTGAGATGATTCAGACTTGTCTTATGCTCAATCCACATCTCATAGGGAGTCCTAGGTACTAACTTAGAAGGCACCAAGTTTAGAATGTATGCCACTGTTTCCAAGGTATATCCCTAAAAAAACACTAGAAGAGTAGCATGAGATATCATACTTCGGACCATTTCCATCAATGTCCTGTTCCTTCTCTAAGCTACTCCATTCTGCTGGGGTGTCCCCGGCACATAGAGTTGGGATACTATCCTATGATGTACCATGTAGTCGTTGAATTCACCAAGGAGGTACTCTGCACCATGATCTGATCGTAAGGTTTTGATCAGTTTACCTGTCTGACATTCCACTTCAGCCTTAAACTCCTTGAACTTGTCAAAAAGAGTTAGACTTGCGTCTTATCAGGTAAATATAACCAAACCTTGTACAATCATCCGTGAAAGTGATGAAGTACTCAAACCTCCCTCTAGTTAGTATAGACAAAGGATGATAGAGGCTAATTTGGTTATATTTTGCGTAGTTATTTGAGGCTCTTTTGTAATACATTTTGTGCAATAACTAGTCATATTCTTTCATATTTGAGATTTTACCCTTGGAAAGGTATTTTGGTCATTATTTCAGATTTTTGGGTAAAACGAAGCAAAACCGTCACGAAACAGAGCAGAGGCGGCGCCGGCTGGAAGCCTGGAACCGGCACCGGCTATACACTGGATGCACAGACTTCAAAGTGATGGAAAAATTGGAGAAGCAGAGTAGAACAGAGCCTAACCGGCACCGAGCTGTAAGACTGGAGGCGGCGCCGGCTGCAGTCTGGAACGTATGCGCAAAATTCAGAGAAAAATCGGCAAACGAGTAGATAAACAGAACACAGGCGGCGCCGGCTGTGGTCTGTTCTTGAGGCGGTGCTAGGATCTTTTGATGCGTTTTTGAAAATCTGGGGAGTTTTAGCATCTTCCAACTTCTACTCGGCCAAGAACTTTATACCTACGAGTTTAGGCACTTCTTAAGCCTATAAATAGATGAAAAATACAAGGAAAATGGGAGAATTCATTGATCATCATAAAAAATCACTCAGTCTAAGGAGGAATTCTTCAAGTTCAATGAGGGTTGTATAAGAAGGTTTTCAAAGGAAGAAGAAGGAGGCTTGTGTATGAGTTCTTTCTTTTACTTTGTTTTCTTTTTCTTTACAATGATGTTTTAATTGTTCTATTGTAATTTGACATTGTTTTAGATAATCATAATTCTTGGAGTTATTTGATCTTTTGATTAATTGACTGTTCTTCTTGGTATTTAATTACTTGGGCATATTCCGAGATTAGTTGGTTATTTCTATTGTTAACTTGCTAGACCAAAGAGGTTGATGATGGTTGCAATTGATTAATTTTCGCATTCATTGGCTGTTAAGTTGCTAGACCAAAGAGGTTAATTGCTGAGGATTGAATAATTAAAGGTTAATTGATATTTGCCAGACCAAGGATTCATTGATTAATTTCATGTTTTAAATTTGCCAGACCATGGAAATTTAATTAAGGATTGTGTTTAATGCATCTTTTGGATGAATTAGTTGAGACAGACCAAGTGATGCTAATTTATCTAGAAGGTAGTAATTAGTTGAAACAGACCAAGTGATGCTAATTTACCTTAATCCTTCATGGTGCCGAGAGAATGATTGATTATGATAATGGTTAAGTTCTTGAAGATCATGGTTGTCTAATCAATGGTTTGAGTTGCATACTTCTCCATTCTTGACATGTACATATTTTTATTTTATTTTCTTTTTAGTTTTCCTTTTTATTTGATTTTCACTTTGTTGGGCCAGTTAAACAATGAAAGAGGGGTAATTAATGTTTACTTGTTTCTTGAAGTTTGACACTCGTTTGAACCCTATGCTCAGTAATGATGAGTACGCTTGCTCATATGTGTGATTTGGGTCCAACATTTTAATTTAAACTTGATTGGGAATGTGCTTAGTTTTTGTATGATTTTTATGCCTAAATTTAAATGCATCAAGGGACCACACACATCAGTGTGAACAAGACTCAATATCGCCTTGGCTCTATCTGCCTTTGGGGTAAATGACCTTTTGGATATCTTTTCCATTAGGCAGGATTCACACTGAGGCCAACTTTCCAATCTCAATAAGCCCAAAGGCCCATCATGGATTGACCTCTGAATCCTAGTTGAGTTGATATAACTTAACCTTAGATGCAAAAGATATGAGTCATTGACATTAGTCTTTCTCTTCCTAGTTAAAGGTTTAGATTAAGCATTATTTATTTGATTGTTAATAGGGTTTAGGAAGAATAGATTTTCATACATGTGCCCAAGTACATAAAATTTCTCTATCTCTACTGATAGTAATACCAGAATGGAAAGATACAGAATATCCTTAATTTATTAGTTTCGCAACTGAAATCAAATTCTGTCGAAATCCAAGTACATATAAAATATCTTTTAAAACCACTAATCTATTACAATAAAAAATAAGATCCAACTATCCCACTGCAAGGGCCCAAACTTGTGCTCAATTTCTCACACGTAGCCCATGTTTGCCCTTCTAGAGTCTTCTAATATTTCTAAACCCCTACAAGGAGTAACAGATGTGATCAGTGGCCTATGAATTAACAACGTAAATGGAAATTGATCCAACCATTGATATAGATTCTAGATATAAAACATTACCTGTAAGGTTTTTCTTGGCTTCAAGATCTTGACACTCCTTTTTCCAGTGTCCCTTCTTTCCACATTTGAAACATTTGCCCTTGGGTTTGTCTTTTGGATGGGACTTAGTATTTCTATATCATAATAACGATTACTGTGGTGGAAACTAAGAAATCCAAGCCCCACGATCATAAGCAAGTGATTTAAAATAGGTTTAACAATGAACAAAAGGTAATGATTTTACCTTTCTTTGTGCATCTAAAAAACAAAATTTCCTTCTTCTTGTCTGATGATTGTGGCGCGATCCAGTAATCCTCTTGATCAAACACCATGAGAGTCGAATGTCCAGCCACTACAATCACAGCGTGTGATTATCTCTAACAGAAATCCACACGAAGGAACACACTCAAGCACCAAGATTTTCCTATGCTAGCAGAAAACAAAGTGGCGGCTAGGGTTTTTGTAGAAAAATAGAGAGAGAGAGAGAGAGAGAGAGAGAGAGAGAGAGAGAGAGAGAGAGAGAGAGAGAGGAGGGTTTAGGAGAGTGTTGTTGTCGTGAATCGCTCTCGCCCTAAGGCATCATGTATATATCTCATATGACACGAAAAGGCTAAAAACCCTCCATCTGAGAATTCTAAAATAATTAGAATTCTCTAATTGTAATTGGAACCATCAAGTTCTCACAATTATAATTTGGCCCATAAATTATAACTAATTATAATTTGGCCACTACTACTTCTCTTTCTCGCAATTAACCCCACTATTTTACCAAATAACATCTTGAATATATAATCCTCTATTGTGTGTGACCTATTAGGTTTTCTAGTCAATTGGTAGCGAATATGAATTAATCCAAACATTTTTTAGATTAATAATCCATAATTAATTAGAATTAATCATATCAATTTTAATTAGGATTAGTTTATTGATTGATATTATTAATTCATCAATTAATAAACCCATATTCCCAGATCATGAGCGGTATATAGCAACACATCATGACCACCCAAGAGTCCAGGAAGTCAAATGGCTTGACATGAACCCTTCAATAGCAAACTATAGTACAATTAACTCCTTTCACCATACAATATCTCATTCGGTTTGAAGTACGGAATTAGTGCCAACTCTCTCCAGAATATATTAATTCTAGCCCAAATATAATAGTACTTATGTAAGGTATCTCATGCATATCATATATGGCGTAGTGGAAAAATAAGAACAAGATATCATCCTAGGATCTGTATACGTGTGGAAAACAAGACATAAAGAGAAAAAGATCACCGTTCTAGTGAGTCCCTATCGTTAAATTTTTTTTTCCTTTCTTGTTTGAGGTGTGATCCAGATATCCTCTTAATCAAACACCACAAGAGTCGAATGTCCAGCTACTACAATCACAGTGTGTGACTATCACTAATAGAAATCCACACGAAGGATCACTCTCAAGCACCAAGATGTTTCTGTGCTAGCAGAAACCAAGAATGGCAGCTAGGGTTTTGATGAAGAACAACGAGAGAGAGAGAGAAGTGAAGGGAGTCGTGTGTGCCCTAGGGTTTTGGAGTTGTTTTCAAGTGTATTTTTTTTTTCCATTAGGAATCGTGCATATATCCTATATATCACCCAAAAAAAATCCTGTTGAAAATACTCCATATGAGAATTCTAAAATAATTAGAATTCTCTAATTGTAATTGGAATCATCAAGTTCTCACAATTATAATTTGGCCCATAAATTATAACTAATTATAATTTGGCCACAACAATTTCTCTTTCTCGCAATTAACCCTATTATGTTATCAAATAACATCTTGAGTATATAATCATCAATTGTGTGTAACCTATTAGGTTTCCCAGTCAATTAGTAGCGAACATGAATTAATTCAAACATCTTTGAGATTAATAATCCATAATTAATTAGAATTAATCATATTAATTATAATCAGGATTGGTTTATTAATTCATCAATTAATAAACACATATTTTGCAGATCATGAGTGGTATCTAGCAATACATCATGACCACCCAAATGTCCAGGATGTCAAGTGCCTTGACATGAACCCCTCAATAACAAACTACAGTGCAATTAACTCCTTTCACCATACAATATCTCATCAGGTCTGGAGTACAAAATTACTGCCAACTCCTTAGAGATTATATTAGAGAATATATATATATATATATATATATATATTAATTCTAGTCCAAATATAATAGTACTTGTACCAGGAACCTACTACTCTAGATGTGTATCAATTGGAACTGTTTCCAATACATAGTCGCCTTGGCCAAGGACTTCTCGAGTAGTAATTCCTATAAGTGGCCGTGAGATATTCGCTCCTACTATTAGGAGTGGTGAATCATTTATTGACCCTCTCAACTACTTTTGTTTATCTCACAATGTACCTAATATCCATCACATTGGTAGCCCTCGATCTAGCTCCAGAGATTGGAATCAAAGCATAATACTCAGCAAATAAAGTACCTTGGAGATCTCAAGTCTAAGGATACTTGCACGTTTGCTATATTGAGATTATATCACTGGAACTAAATAGTTATCCATGTGATTATCTCATAGTTAGGTCATCCAATGTACTTGTTCCATTAACAAGCATCCACGTATTAATTTTGAGTATCTCAATACTCACGGATATGAGAAACACCGCCTGATCAAATCAGGAAGTCTAACATATGCTAGTCTTAATGCATTAATAATGTCCATATCTCATTAGTACTACGACTAGAGATTATTTAAGTACTAACACTATACAGTATAGTAGGAATCCCATATCATGATCTCTATGATGATTTCCTTAAAACAGTATTGTACTAGGGACTTTGTCTAATAGTTATTTTACACAAAAGTAAACAAAAAATATTGTAAATAAATAATGCCTTTTATTAAAATAAAATATGCCATATACAATGCACAAATGACTGTATCTATGGTATAACACTAACAAACTCACATTTGCACTAGAGCCAATCATTCATGTATCTAATACTAAATGACTCAACATTCCTATCATGTTTCTTTTGGGATAGTTCTTTTGTAAGCGGGTTAGCTATGTTCTCATCCGTGGAAACTCGCTCTATCTTTACATCATTCCTATCTATGATCTGCTGGATTAGATGATAGCATCTCAATACATGTTTGGATCCTTGGTAAGACCGTAGCTCCTTTACTTGTGCAATGGCTCTATTGTTGTCACAATACAGAGATATTGGACCAACAATGCTAGGAACCACATCCAGTTCCATCACGAACTTTTTGATCCAAATGGCCTCTTTATCTACTTCAAAAGCGGCTATGTACTCAGCTTCTATCCTAGAGTTGGAAATAGTCTCTTGTTTGGAACTCTTCTAACTTATTGTCCTTCCGCACAACGTAAACATGTAGCTAAATTGTGATTTGAAATCATCTTTGTCAGATTGAAAACTGGCATCAGTATACCCCTTTATTTTTAAATCACCTTCTGCATATACAAAGAACACATCCTTGGTCCTTCATAAGTACTTAAGGATGTTCTTTACAGCTGTCCAATGACCCTCACTAGGGTCAAATTGGTATCTGCTCGTCAAATTGAGAGCACAAGGTACATTAGGCCTTGTACATATCATAGTGTACATGATAGATCCAACTGCCAAAGCATATGGAATCTTACTCATGTCATCCCTTTTAACTTGTGTCTTAGGAGACATCGACTTTGAAAGGCTTACACCATGTGACATGGGTAAGAATCCCCTTTTGGATTGATCCATGCTAAACTTCTTTAGCACTTTATCTATGCATGTAGACTGTGAAAGACCTAGCAACCTTTTAGATCTATCTCTATAGATCCTTATTCCAAGAATATAGGTTGCTTCACCAAGGTCTTTCATGGAGAATTGTTTGCACAATCAAACTTTAACCATTTGCAAGACAGGTATATCATTTTCTATTAGCAATATGTCATCTGCATAAAGCAACAAGAAAACGATTGCACTCCCACTGACCTTCTTGTATACACAAGGCTCATCTATGTTTTAAATGACACCAAACTCTTTGATTATTTCATCAAAATGGATATTCCAACTGCTAGAAGCTTACTTTAAGTCCATACATGAACCTTTGTAGCTTACACACCTTTGTGCTATCATTGGAAGAAAAACCCTCATGTTGTGTCATATACACTTCCTCAGTCAGATTTTCGTTTAGGAAAGCTGTTTTCACATCCACTTGCCAAATCTCATAATCATAATGAGCGGCAATGGCTAGGAGTATCCTGATGGATTTTAACATGGCTACTGGTGAGAAAGTTTCATCATAGTCAATACTATGTTGTTGACGATAACTCTTCGCCACTAGACGCACTTTATAGGTAACTACATTACCATCCATGTCCATTTTCTTCTTGAAAACCCATTTGCACCCAATAGGTTTAATTCATTTAGATGGATCAACCAAAGTCCATACTTAGTTGTCATACATGGAATCCATCTCTGACTTCATGGCCTCAAGCCATTTGCTAGATTCTGAATTGTTCAGAACATCCTTGTAGGTAGTAGGCTCATCTTCATCTATGAGCAATATATCATTGTGGTCACTAATGAGAAATCCATATCTCTCAGCTGCCACATGTATCCTACTAGACCTACGAGGTTCTTGTGTAGTAGAAGGTTCATCTATTCTCTCAATAGATGTGGGATCAAACGATTGATCCTTGTTTGTTTGATCTTCTTGAATTTCAATAAGTTCAATTTTACTCCCACTGTCCCCTTTGAGCATGTGCTCCTTCTCTAAGAAGACGACATGCTTCGAAACAAACACTTTATTTTCAAATGGTAGGTAGAAGAAATATCCGAAAGACTCTTACGAATATCCCACAAACAAACACTTGTCAGACTTACTATCAAGTTTGTCTGACTGTGGCCTTTTGATAAAGGCAGGACAACCCCATACTTGTAAGTGAGTTAACTTTGGTTTCTTACCAAAAAATATCTCAAATGGGGTAGAATCAACCGATTTTGTCAGAACTCTGTTTAGTATATAAACAGAAGTCTCTAGTGCATACACCTAAAATGATTTTGGTAGGTCTGCAGAAGCCATCATGGTCCGTACCATGTATAGAAGGGTCCAATTCCTTCTGTCAGATACACTATTATGTTGAAGTGTATGTGATGGAGTCGATTGAGATAATATCTCATTATCTCTAAGATAACTCAGAAACTCTTGGCTTAAGTATTCTCCTCCTCGATCAGATCTTAGAGTCTTAATATTTTTGCCAAGTTGTTTCTCTATTTCATTCTTGAAGTCTTTGAACTTATCAAATGCCTCAGATTTGTATTTCATTAAATACAAATACCCGTATCGTTAGAAATCATCGATAAAGGTTATGAAATAGTTATAACCTCCTCTTACTTGTATTGACATTGGGCTACATACATCAGAATGTATGAGTTCTAATAACTTCTTGGGCCATTCTCCTTTTCCTGAAAAAGGAGTTTTAGCCATTTTACTTAGTAAACAAGACTCGTATGTGCCATTTGATTCATAATCAAATGACCATAAGTCACCAAGCTTGTGTAACTTAGAAACATGATTTTCGTTTACATGGCTTAAATGACAATGCCATAAGTAAGAGGTCTTAGAGTTATCTATTTTAGGTTTCTTATCGTTTATATTGAGAATTGGATTGTCCAAGCCTAGAACATATAAACCATTAACCAGAGTTGCTGAACCATAATGAATATCATTCAATGAAAAAGAATAACATTTATTCTTAAATATCAAATGAAATCCATTTAAGTCTAAACACACAACTGAGATAATATTTTTCATTAAAGCTGGTACATAATAACAATTTTCTAATTTTAGAACTAATCCCGAAGGCAGGTTCAGCTCGTATGTCCCTACAGTAAGTGCAGCAACATTTGCCCCATTTGTAGTACGTAGGTCCACATCGCCTTTCTCTAGCCTTCTACTACCCTTTAGTCCCTACAAGTTATTGTACAAATGAGATCTACATCTGGTATCTAATACCCATATCTCATTTCTAAATAAAATATTAATCTCAATCATAAACATACGTGGAGTAGAAGTAGAAGTGCTTGCAAGCTTCTCCTACTACTTCTTGTCCTTAACAGTCTGCAAGTAGGCCTTGCAGTTGCGCCTTTAGTGGCCTATCTTGCCACAATGATAGCATAGAGCCCTTGGTAGCAGCGTCCTTCTTCTTTACACCACCTTTGGGCTTCATAGGAACCTTCTTCTTCTTTTAAACTTTCTTCTTAAAAGAAGAAGATTCTACCATTAAAACTGCATTGGAATCCTTCTTCATAGAGGACTTCGCAATTTTGAAAAGATTGATCAACTCAGGAATAGTGGACTCAATCTTATTCATCTGATAGTTAATCACAAATTATGAGAAACTATTAGGCAAAGACTATAGAATTAAATCAATACTTAAGTGATGATTGATCGCGAACCTGAGAGATCCAAGCTTCTCTATTAAGCCCAACATCGTCAGCCCATGAGAGGCCATAGAAGAACCCTCTGCCATTTTACAACGGAATAGTTGTTTTGAGATCTCATATTTCTCAGTTCTGGCTTAGGCATCAAATAGCTCTCGAATATGTAGTATAATCAATTGAGCATCCATATGCTCATGTTGTTTTTGTAGCTCGGGAGTCATGGATGCCAGCATAAAACACGATGTTGTATCACTATTCTCCTAATGCTTTTTATGGACAGCATGCTCATCAGCATGAGCATCTTGGGCTGGTAGTAGCAGAATAGGAGCATGTAGCACGTAGAGCTACTTTTCTAACTTGAGAACGATTCTCAAGTTTCTATACCAGTCGAGGTAGTTTGATTCGGCTAACTTGTTGGTCTCCAAGATACTACATAGGTTTAGGTTTATTAACATGATGCAAGTGTCCTAGATGTAAAGATAGAGAGGATTAGCTACTGTATATGCACATGAAATGTAAATAATTAGGACTTTAATTAAATGCATTTTACTCCACTATCCTACTCAAACCAATAGCCCCCACTACTGATTTGGGAAAGCCCGTTGGAAGCTTCCTAGTGGACCAGTATCCAAATTCCTCAAGAATAACCTTGGGTTTGCCCAACAAGCCACCCTTAAGTTCATTGGTAGGTATCCAATACCAATTATATCGTATGTAATTACCGGATCATTGGGTGATTAACATCTTTTAATCTTAAAGCCTTTTAGGCTACCCAAACTTTTCCTCTAAATTTCTTTATGCTTGAGTTTATCTAACCGGGATAAAGAATTTAGTTAAACTTGACCCATTAATCAAGAATTTAACTCCAAAGGAATTTAATTACATAGCTTGAACATGCTCGATGTCGAGTAGGCTTGGGTTTGCCCAATAACATGGTCTTGAAAAAGGACTCTTGTTCTTACTATATTAATGAAAGGAATTATGTTTAATATTAATTGAGGGATTTGTTCCTTTTAGTGATTTCAACAAATGACATGCATAAAAATCAATAAATCACATAATTGATAATTATGGTAATAATGCGATTACGTGGTATGGTTATGGACTTTTCCCTAAATTAATTTCTTTGAGCTATAATAGAAATTAATATAATTAACCTTATGTGTTCATGCATGATTTAAGTAGAAGGTTTTACCTTCTTGCCTTGTTTTGGTTGCCATCTCCAAAATAAAATAATTTTACTCCTATCTAACCTATGTAAACTAATTACATAATTTCCTAAAGAGAGAAAATTTCAAGTTATATTCGAGGGGAGTTAGATGAGAAGGGAATTACACAAGAATTCTAGAAAAGATAGGACACACAGGCTTTATTTCATAAAAAAAAGAATCAAAACTGTAAAATGTATGAACAGATATAATTGGTTTTAGTCTATAACCATCCACCATGCCAATAATTATGCTTAAACAAAATGAACATATAATTTTTATTATTCCAAATCACTATTTTAGAAAAATAAAACAAATTCTAAAATCAATATTTTAGAAAAATACATTAATTTTAAATTTTCAAAATTATTATTTTGAAAAAATAAAATTGTTTGTCTCAAAACTAATTTTTGAGAAAATGCTTTTGGGACCCGTCTCTGATAGTGAAAATGGTTGTCCCACTGGTCGATCAGCAGGTAAGGTTCAAAGGGGCAACGCCCCTTGAAAGAAAATTTTTATTTTACCGCCTCTCATCAAATGAGATTTTTCCCTTTCAGAATTCTATTTTAGAAAATTTATTAATTTCTAAAATGGCTAGAACATCGCGGAACAGAATAGAACCAATGCCGGCTAAGAGCCAAAGGCGGCGTCAGCTATAGTCTAGTTTTTTAAAAAAAATTCAAAAACGAGTTTTGGACATTGCGAAATAGCATAGAATCGGCGTCGGTTAGGAGCTAGAGCCGGCATTGGCTGCAGTCGAGAAGAGTCGGTGATTTTTAAAATTTTTTTAGAAATAATTTCTAGAGCCTTCATCTTCTGCAATGGTTTAGTAAGAACAATTCTCAGTAGAATTTTCTGTTTTGAAGCTCAAAACAACAATCAATTTGTTAGTTTAAACAAAAACAAAACAAAAAATTAGGATGAAATGGAAGGCAACAACCATGTTCACAGAAAATGTTTTCCTGTAAAAGGAAAAACTGCAACACATATAGAAAATATTTTTTTTTTTGAAATATGTTGTAACTATTACACAAGTATATTGTGCTACGGACCCAACCCACAATGCTCGAAACGATTTCGACTAGAGTGAAAATAATTTTTCACAGTGAACTAAGACATACACGAATACATGAAAACAGCTTTCACACAAAAAAAAAAAAAACAACAAAAAAACAAATGTTTGCAAACCACACATGGCACGGCTCTGATACCACTGTAAGGTATCTCATGCATTTCATATATGACGCAGCGGAAAAATAAGAACAAGATACCATCCCAAGATCTACATACGTGTGAAAAACAAGACATAAAGAGAAGAAGATCACCTTTCTAGTGCCAGTGATATAATCTCAATATAGCAAACGTGCAAGTATCCTTAAACTTGAGATCTCTAAGGTACTTTGTTTGCTGAGCATTGTACTTTGATTCCAATCTCTGGAGCTCGATCGAGGGCCACCTATGCGATGGATATTGGCTACATTGTGAGGTAAATGAAAGTAGTTGAGTGAGTCAATAAAGGATTCACCACTCCTAATAGTAGGGGCGAATATCTCACGGCCACTTGTAGGAATTACTACTCGATAAGTCCTTGGCCAAGGCGATTGTGTAATGAAAATAGTTTCAATTAATACACATCTAGAGTAGTGGGTACCTGGTACAAGTACTATTATATTCGGGCCAAAATTAATTCTGGAAGGAGTTGGCACTAATTCCGTACTCCAAACTGAATGAGATATTGTATGGTGAAAGGAGTCAATTGCACTATAGTTTGCTATTGAAGGGTTCATGTCAAGCCACTTGACTTCCTGGACTCTTGGGTGGTCATGATGTGTTGCTAGATACCGCTCATGATTTAGGAATACGGGTTTATTAATTGATGAATTAATAAACCAATCCTAATTAGAATCAATATGATTAATTCTAATTAATTATGGATTATTAATCTCAAAGACGTTTGGATTAATTCATGTTTTCTACCAATTGACTGGGAAACCTAATACGTCACACACAATAGAGGATTATATACTTAAGATATTATTTGATAACATAGTGGGGTTAATTGCGAGAAAGAGAAGTTGTTGTGGCCAAATTATAATTAGTTATAATTTATGGTCCAAATCGTAATTGTGAGAACTTGATGTTTCCAATTATAATTAGGAAATTCTAATAGGATTATAATTCTCTGTTTTGAGTTGGGTTTTTCGAAATATATGTATGTGATACATGAAACCCTAGATGGAATTTAATACACAAAAGCAACAGCCATGAAAGCTCTCTCTTCTCTTTCTCTCTCTTGTTGATATTAATCAAGCCCTAGCCGCCACTTAGTTTATTTTGCTAGCACAGAAAACTTCGTGCTTGAGTGTATCCTCTATGCGGATTACTGTTAGAGATAATCACACACTGTGATTATAGTGGTTAGACGTTCAACTCTCATAGAGTTTGATCAAGAGGATTGCTGGATCGCGCCTCAACTTGAAGAAGAAAAGTTTGTTCTTCGGACGATCATAGAAAGGTAAAAAGCTATTACCTTTGATCTCTTCATCTCTTGTTTTCCACACATATGCAGATCCTGGGATAGTATCTCGTTTTATTCTTCCACTGTGCCGTATATGATACGAGCCTGAGATACCCAACAAGATCTGTATCAATTGGAACTGTTTCCAATACACAGTCGCCTTAGCTAAGGACTTCTCGAGTAATAATTCCTACAAGTGGCCGTGAGATATTCGCCCCTACTATTAGGAGTGGTGAATCCTTTATTGACCCTCTCAACTACTTTCGTTTACCTCACAATGCACCCAATATCCATCCCATAGGCGGCCCTCGATCTGGCATCAGAGATTGGAATCAAAGTACAATGTTCCAGCAAACAAAGTACCTTGGAGATCTCAAGTCTAAGGATACTTGCATGTTTGCTATATTGAGATTATATCACTGGCACTAAATAGTTATCCATGTGATTATCTCATAGCTAGGTCATCCAATGTACTTGTTCCATTAACAAGCATCAACGTGTTAACTTTGAGTATCTCAATACTCACGGATATGAGAAACACCACATGATCAAATCAAGAAGTTTCACACATGCTAATCTTAATGCATTAATGATGTCCTATCTCATTAATACTATGACTAGGGACTATTTAAGTACTAACACTATACAGTGTAGTAGAAATCTCATATCATGATTAACACAATGTTGTACTAGGGACTTTATCTAATAGTTACATTACATAAAAGTAAACAAAAGAAATTGTAAGATAAATGATGTGACACCCCACAACCTAGGCCCAGCAGAGCCATGGATGTCACCCCGTCCAAAGGACAAAGGGTCTTTATGACTAAGAACACACAACAAAAATAAAATAATATTTTGAAATTAAAACTTATTAAAACCCAAATATTCAAGACAAGTTCACTCTCAACTCCCAAAGCATTACATAAAATAAATAACACAATATCTTCCAAAGCAAGCAATAACTAGCTACTCATCCCTACAGCAGGATCAACTTGAAATCATGGTAAAAAGGGTGATAAGATAAACATCTCCTTAAGTCCGTGTGTGCTTTGAGTATTCAGGTAAAACAGTTCATGTATGCAAGTTGAAACATTTTGTAAGAGAAAATGTTGGCAAGCAATAAATAAAGTTAAAATAAATAGTGGCGTTTTCATCTTTTCAAACTATACAAGTGCATAATAAATACAAATACTCAAATAGGTGGCTATGGGTACCACACGTTGGGCCCCATGTCCATATAACGGTCAGAATGCCACACTTTGTATAGACTGACAAAAAGTAGGTGTATATCCTACCAGGTAAGATATTCCTCTTTCTCTACACCCAAACAAAACCGATTGTCCACTCCGGCAACACACAGTCCACATGACTAAAACTTGCTAGCTCGGACCGACATGACTAAGTAGTACTGTTGCTTCTCCAAGTTGAGTTCACCTTCTGGAGGTGGCCTCCTGCCAAAAGACTCGCTCTTGTTCTTCAAAACTAGTACTACTAGTCTACCCTTATTGAGTACTCAACGTTAATTGTTCCACTTGGGAGAAAACTGATAAAACATAACTTTACTTGAAAATGGCAATTAAGGGTTTCTAAAGTTCGTGACAAAGCTAGTTTTAGAAAAAGTTTAGTATTTGAGAAAAACTGCTTATAGATTTTCAAATAATTTGTTTGTCTAAAATAAGAAAGAAAATAGTCCTCAATTGCCTTTAGAAAATCAGTGTTCACATACTTCGTGTTTAGCTTGCCATAGTAACCTTTTTACAACAAACAAGTTTTATGCAGGAGCTTACCTGATCCTTTACTTGAGCTAACTCAAAGATCTTCCAAAGTTGACCTAACCCCGCTTAGGGTAAACACAAGCCATAATTAAACTCAAGTTAAATTTGCTTCTATAAATAATCATAGTTCAACTTCCTACAATCATGACCGTAATGTTCCAAACTTTAAGGCTAGATAATCAAAAGGATTTTATAAAATAAATCTAGTTTGATAATAAAATAACTAGGGTTTGTTTGATAAAGAGTCCTATGTCCTAAATGATATTATTAAAATAATAAACTATTACTATTCTCTTAATTAATAATTAATAGTTAAAAAATAATTGATAAATAAAATTAATAATAAGTAAATTTTAATATATTTTGATTAAAAGATAATAAATAAATTTTAATAGTATTTATGAATATATGACTTAGATGATTAATATTTCACCTATCATGATTATTTATATAGAAGGCTTTGTTTAATACTATTATTGTATATAATATTTTTATATTTTAATTTTAATCGAAGATATCATTTATTTGGCTAAAATTCCACTATTTCATTTAACAATCCAATCCAAACCTTCCTAGGGTTTTCAAAACTATTAGAAGAAAATATAGCATTGATTTTTATTAATGTAATAAAATTGGCTAACTTAAATAGTTTAGCAACAACAAGGTCATGATCATAATTCTCCTATTGCTAACCATAATCATGAACATAGACTTTAACACCAATCCACAAACCATTCAATTCATGAATAAAAGCATAGATCCATATCTACTATCACATGATCCAAACTCCACTAAACATACTCATATTCATGGCTACACCAAGAATACAAGAACATAAAACCCTATTCACCAAAGGTGACATAATAGCTATCATGCTTAATCATCCACACTAACTCACGACATGAAGAGCATGCAACCAACCCTAAAACATCATAAAACTCAACCATGACAAATCATCCTCATACTTCAATCCCAACTCCATCATATAAACACATACTTAATCACCAATCATATTCCATTGTTTTCTAATTACATCTAAGAGACATGGTTTTAAAAAGGAGAGGGTTAAAGAGACATACTCGAATGATGACTACCTTGATGAAGTCTCAAGAGAGTCCACACACTTGGAAGACTTGATCCGACCAAGAAGAAGAAGAGATATGGCCATAGTTGAAACAACTATTCCGATCGAGAGAGAGAGAGAGAGAGAGAGAGAGAGAGAGAGAGAGAGAGAGAAAGAGAAAGAGTATTAGTATATTTCATTAAAGATCAAAGAGGAAGAAAGGTGAACATAATCGTTCATGTTTACCTTTAGATTGTTCTTGAGTCTTCAAGAAAATTTTGGATTTTTTATCCGAAAGTAGAGTCTTGATTTCACCATTTGATGTTATAAATTATAGAAATAGATTCTAGAGGATGAGTAGACGTGATCTGGAGTTTTTGGAGAATATTGGAGGTGTTTAGAGTGGTCTTAGGCTTGGAGAATAGTGGTGTGTGTTCTTGGTGTTCTTTGGAAAAATGGAGAGAAGCTGGACGAAATTTTGCTGGAAGGAGTTGGCCGAATGGATAGAAGAATCCTTGTGATTGAATTTTCAGATTAGGGAAAAGAAGGAAAGCTAGTTGTTTGAAATTCAAAAGAAGTAATTTAGGGAATGAATTAAGGTAGAAAATATGGTAAGAATAGCTTGGTTGATGGAGGTTCTTGGAGCTGTTATGGCTGACTGGATTGTGCTGGAGTTTTGCTGAGTTGAATGAGGTTTGAATGAGCTATAGTGTGGCTGAAATTCAGAGTGTAATGGTGGATGATTTTCTGGTTGTTTGAAGCTTAATCTAAGGAGTTTTCATTGAGCAATTTGCTAGAATTTTGAATTTTAATTGGAGGCTTGATTGTAGTGATTAATGGAGTGATTTAAGGAGTAGCCATGGAGTTTCATTCATGCAGATAAATGGAGAAGATGATGAAGTTCACTTCATGGCTAACTAAGCTTGGTTTTACAGAAAATTGGAGTAAGTTTCGGATAGGGTTGAAGAGGGAATAAGGCTGGAATTTCTGGTTGATCATTCAAGAGGTTTGCTGGAATTTTTGTGATGAATTTTCTGTAATGTTCCAGTCGACTTGCAGAAGGTTTGAAGGGGTGTTGGAGGGTCCTTTAAGGCTGGTTTCCTACCTTCTTTATGGAGGAAAGACAGAGATGAATTATTGGTTTGAAGGCTAGAAGAAACAACTTGGTTCTTGGACTGTTATACTGCGAATTCTGCCCAGAATTTTTTTTCTGGTTTGCACAGCTTTGTGCAGTCCGAATTTTAGCCAAAGTTTTCAGTCTTCAAGCTGATCAAGATGGCTATTTTTCTGGCAGTATTTGAGTGGGAAAAATGGCTGAAAATTTGAGAGTTGGACTGACCAAGAAGCTAGAAAAATTTTCCAAATTACTACATGAAGAAGATAAACACTTATAGGGTAGAGTTTGAAGGTTCAACTATGGAGATTAATTCTCTTGAGAACCTTCCATAACCCCTTCCCCATTTTCAGTCAATATGCTATCCTCATATAGACATTTTTGAAACTCCAAGATCAAAGAGTCTTGCTGGAATTTTCTGGAAATAAAAATGGCTTGGGTGAATTGAGCAACTTAATTGATAAAGAATTAAGGTAGGTTAGAGAGCAAAAAGGGTATGAATCCCTTAAGAGTTTATTTAGGGTACAAGAATAGGATTAGGATATTCCTTTCATGGCTTCCATAGGACAACACTCCTACTCCTTCTTATGGCCTACAAGGGACGAAAATATCCACCTATCTAAAATAAAATTTAATCATGCCAAAACTTAAATGATGGGATTTGAACTCAAGACCTTAGAGATAAATTCCAAAGCTCTAACCACTGAACCACAACAACTCTTACTCTTATTTTCTCTCCTAAATATTCTTCGTATTCTATCCCCAAGCTATCTCCCTATTTCCACTTCATGCAAAATTACCATTTTGTCCTTCCTACACAATAAGCACAATTAAGCCTTCTAGACTATAAATCACGATTCTAAAACACATAAAATCATTCAAAAAATATATATATATTTATGCATGTAAAAAAATATGATATGCATCTCGATCCCCTTACTCTAGGGTTGGTTTTAGATGGGGTTTCACATCCTCCCCTCCTTAGGAGAATTTCGTTCCGAAATTCAAGCATACAACTATCTCAGATCGGGATACTTCCGTTTTACCAACTCTTCTATTTCCCAAGTGACATCTTGCATACCATGATGCTCCTACTGCACCTTTACCATCGATATTTTCTTGTTCCAAAGAGTCTTAATACTTGGAGAATGGTTGTATGTATTCTTGGAGTTCTTTGGAAAAGTGGAGAGAATGGAGAGAAGCTGGACGAAATTTTGCTGGATGGAGTTAGCCGAATGGATGGAAGAATCCTTGTGATTGAATTTTCAGATTAGGGAAAAGAAAGAAAGCTGGTTGTTTGAAATTCAAAAGAAGTAATTTAGGGAGTGAATTAAGGTAGAAAATATAGTAAGAATAGCTTGGTTGATGGAGGCTCTTGGAGCTGCTATGGCCGACTGGATTGTGCTGGAGTTTTGCTGAGTTGAATGAGGTTTGCATGAGCTATAGGGTGGCCAAAATTCAAAGTGTAATGGTGGAAGATTTTCTAGTTGTTTGAAGCTTAATCCAGGGAGTTTTCACGGAGCAATTTGCTGGAATTTTGAATTTTAATTGGAGGCTTGATTGTAGTGATTGATGGAGTGATTTAAGGAGTAGCCATGGAGCTTCATTCATGCAGATCAATGGAGAAGATGATGAAGTTCAGTTCATGGCTAACTAAGGTTGGTTTTATAGAAAATTGGAGTGAGTTTTGGATAGGGTTGAAGAGGGAACAAGGCTGGAATTTCTGGCTGCTCATTCAAGAGGTTTGCTGGAATTTTTGTGCAGATTTTTCTGCAATGTTCCAGCCGACCTGTAGAATATTTGAAGGGGTATTGGAGGGTCATTTAAGGCTGGTTTCCTTATGGAGGAAATACAGAGATGAATTACTAGTTTGAAGGCTAGAAGAAACAACTTTGTTTTTGGACTGTAATGCTGCGAATTTTACCCAGAATTTTTTTCTGCTTCGCACAGCTTTATGCAATCCGAATTTTGGCCAAAGTTTTCAGTCTTCACGCTAATCAAGATGGCTATTTTTCTGGCAGTATTTGAGTGGAAAGAATGGCTGAAAATTTCGAGAGTTGGACTGACCAAGAAGTTGGAAAAATTTTCCAGATTACTACATGAAGAAGATAAACACTTATAGGGTGGAGTTTAAAGGTTCAACCATGGAGATTAATTCTCTTGGGAACCTTCCATAACCCTTTCCCCATTTTCAATCAATATGCTATCCTCATATGGACATTTTTGAAACTCCAAGATCAAAGAGTCTTGCTGGAATTTTCTAGAAATAAAATGGCTTGGGTGAATTGAGCAACTTAATTGATAAAGAATTAAGGTAGGCTATAGAGCAAAAAGGGTATGAATCCCTTAAGAGTTTTTTTAGGGTACAAGAGTAGGATTAGGACATTCCTTTCATGTCTTCCCTAGAGCAACACTCCTACTCTTTCTTATATCCTACAGGGGATGAAAATATCCACCTATATAAAATAAAATTTAATCATGCCAAAACTTAAATGATGGGATTTGAACTCAAGACTTTAGAGATAAATTCCAAAGCTCTAACCACTAAACCACAACAACTCTTGCTCTTATTTTCTCTCCTAAATATTCTTTGTATTCAATCCCCAAGCTATCTCCCTATTTCCACTTCAAGCAAAATTACCATTTTGCCCTTCCGACACAATAAGCACAATTAAGCCTTCTAGACTATAAATCATGATTCCAAAACACATAAAATCATTCAAAAAAAAAAAATTATGCATGAAAGAAAATATGATATGTATCCCGACCCCCTTACTCTAGGGTTGGTTTTAGATGGGGTTTCACAAATAATGCCTTTTATTAAATAAAATGTGTCATATACAACGTACAAGTGATTGCCTCTAGAGCATAACACTAATAGCTAATATTTAGCAGCGTGCCATTTTGTCGGCCTTTTTCCACACCTTCTCAGCCTCTCGCTCTTCAGCAACGGAACCTTCTCCGATAACATGGCAGGTTTCATAGAGGACATACTTATACTTCTCAGCTGTGAGTATTATGTCCAGGTTCCTCTTCCAGTCCCCATAGTTTAGACCCGTTAGCTTATTCTCACGGAGAATAACGACCAAAGGACTAAAAGAACCTCCCACCATTTCTGAAAAAATGAAAATAAAAGAAAAGATTTAGTTTGTGAAAAAAAAAAGCAAAATTAATTTGTGCACTTTATCCTCATATTAAAAATGATAATAGTTAACTATTATCTTTAATATAATTAATTTGGCTCTTAGGAAAACTGACATAGCTTCTTGGGAAGATTAATAGTTTCCTAAGCTAAGTGTGTTAAGCACAACAAATTAATTTCCCCTCTAGGTAATGATCTAAAAGATAACTCCATTGAGGAGATGGCCATTTTCTCTCATTTCTTATGAACATTCCTCACACTATAACCTCCAATGTGGGTTAGCCGATCGTACCACGCGTCCCGAGTTATTAATTACATCATTCCATTAGATCTAGATCCTTGTGGTATACCCATCCTATACGGGTTCACTCCTAGGGTGATGCGAGAGGACCTACGATCTCTAACGAGTATCGTGATGGAAGCCGCGGGGCCGTTGAAAATCCTCTCCCACTTAGTCTTTTAAAATAAGGGTTATCTGAAAAATACCTCTTTGAAAATTTCTATTAAATTTTTCCTTAACTCAAAAAATAAAATACCTAAATCCATTAAAATCTCTATGTTATCCTTTGAGAGATTTTTCCATGGACTAATTTTATTTAAGTTAAAAACTTAATGGTTTAAAAAAAAATTCAATTAAAACCTTCTAGAGACTTTGGTCTCAAGTTTATTTGATAATACAATTTTTCTTGTGCAAAAATAAAACAAAATGACTTTCTATTTTAACTTACAAAAATATCTAAATCCAATATATTTTCTATGTCAAGAATTAAATCTTTTGAGAAAATATCTAAGGATTAATTTTTGTTCAAGTTAAAATTACCATTTAATTTGTAGAAAAATGTTTTCCTTGTTAAAAAAAATTCCCAAAGACTTTGGTCTTCGAGAAAATGTGCATATAGGTACTCAAAAATAAATAGCATGCTAGAAAACAATAGACATTTTCATGCTTTTTCTATTTTTAAACCTAAGTGCCCAAATAATAAAATTAAACATATTAATTAATTAATTAATAGTCTTGTTTAATCCTAAAATCCCTTACTAATATTTCTCATGCAAAAATGTTCCATAAATATTAACTATTGCAAAAATATTAAATTGCAATCCATCGAGCTGATCAATGCCAAGCCAAGCCACCTTGGCTCTAGGTACAGAAGACTGCTGGCGGCTTGGCCCGATCAACAGTGCATTCTTCTTCGTTTTTTTCGTGCGTCTTCTTCCTACAGATTTTCTTCTCTGTTTTCTTCTCTACAAGTCTCTCGATGGCTCTTAGCTCTCAAATTTCAACCCAAAGTGAATGAAATCAAAAACTAACAACCGTCTATACCCATTAACATTGAGCTTACACGATTTGCTAAGAAAAACAGTAAATTACATATGATCCTAAACCTCAATCCATGAGGTGAACGGAGTGTCTATCCATACCAAAAAACTAGCTAAGGATCACAGTGTATTCACACAAAACTGTCCAGTTTTATTTAACTAGCATACATGCTTCAAATATTTGCACAAGATCTTCATGCTCCGATACCAATTGAAGATTAAATGGAAAATAAAATCACAGCAAAAATATAGAAAACTAGAAAAACAAAAGCGTAAACGTGAATATTTACCTCTTCGTTTTCCCAAGGCTGACTGCACTGGGATAGGTGCACTGGTGGACACCTCTGGTCCGATTCCTGTAAGCCTCCTACTGCATCTGTGCATGTACATAAATGTCAAGCTCTTCTTGATCTTCCAATATATGGCCTGTCTAATCCATGTTTGGTGAAGACTCACAAGACTAAGGAATGGTTTAGACCTTTCCTTGACAATATGCTATAGAGTAATGTCAAGAAAAGAACCAACTCTCTGTGTCTCAAAGAACAATGCATAGAGAAAAAATTTTCCAGAGAGTAAGATGCCCTTAGAAGAAGAAACCGTGTATCTTGATATGTTCCTATATCACACATTTTTTCTTTTTTTCTTTTTATTTATCTGCTAATCCCATAAAAACCTGATAACTGTTAGGGATATGCCATAGAGTCAATTTGTACTTATACTATTGTCGTTATATTTTATAAAATAATATGAGGTTTTTCTTTTCATGAATAGTGCATTTTATTTTGTGGTCATCAAGTACGTGACTTGATAGTAAAACCCTACAATAAAAACAATGACTATTCTAAAACTATCCCTGATCGATTATTATTATTGGAACAATAATAAATTAAGATTAGTATGTTTGTGACTTGATGGCTATATTTTACTGGTCATGGATATTTGTGATATCGAGTCAAAACATATATAAATGTTAGAGAACATTGTATTAGACATGACCCACCGTGAGAGTACTTCATGGAACATGTCATAAGTACTTTCTAGCCATAATGATATTAAAAGTCCTTCGACCTAAATTTATCATAGTTTTCTACTTGATAAATTCTATATTTTGACGTTGTCTAAAGTTGTCTTTAATCAGATAATAAATTAGACTACTGTTGGATATAGAATAAATCAATGAGAGGAATATGAATGATAGTGAAGGAATTTGTCCCTCTCAATTATGGGAGAGATATCCATGGGCCCCTTGATAAGTTAGACTGTTAAAATGCATGGTCGTGCTCAAATATATCAATCTAAGATATTGATATCATTTGTTTGAACAGTCTACTATGAAATCAAGAAATAATTGATTAAGCTTAATAAAGATGACATGCTCCGTGCCTTATGCTTAATCTGGATATCGTGTGACAAAAGGACTAAATATAAAATTATGATTTGGTTCAAAGAGATCACCGATCTTCATTTAACCTGGATAGTTATAATGTTTTGCTAGAAATCGCTTTTAACTTGTGGGCCATTTAAATATAATTTAGGCACACTGCCAGTGTTAAATGAACCTATAGGATCACACAATAAGCGAACTTGTTAGGTTATTTTTCTGGTGACCAGATTCGATGAATCTAGAAATATGTCTAAGTTAATCGTACTTAGAAAATGAATATGGAAATATGTCCACATTCGATGTATCTGGATAATGTCTAGATTATAAGAATCTGACTCGGTAAATTAATTTTTTAAATAATCGAGATAATGACAGAATCTTATCATATCAGTTTTAATTTAAATTTAAATTTAAATTTAAATATGATAAGATATTATTAGGGTTGGACTCTAAGAGGTTCGGGGGTTTTTAAGAAAACCTTAGCCGTCTTTTCAAGAGTCTAATTCGGTTGAGAACATTCGTGCCATTCTCTACCAGAAAAAGAACCCTTTCAAACCCTAGGTGTTAGCACTCCCGGGTGACGAGTGAGTTCGCGGTGTGTATTCGATAGAGGATGTTCGCACACTGCAGCGTCGGTGATCATTCGGGTTGCATGTGCCCCTTGGACCCCGCAGGGGCGCTGCCCCTTGGAACCCCGACTAACTGTTCGTTATGTGTTATTCATTTATGTTTTTTATTGTAGTTGTGGATTATTTTGAATAGTGCATAGCATGGCCCGTTTTATCCCAATGTGATTGGCAGGTTATATTCTGGTTGTTTTAAGTTGTAATTTTTAAATACGGCATGCGTGTCATTTTTCATTGTTGTAAAATTGTACTGCTTTCCTAGAATAGGTATTATTTTAATTTTACTATTTAACGTAAAAGAAGACGGCGGCTAATATTTACAACCAATGAGGAGTATGCTCAAGGCATTAGAGAATGCTGAAGGAGTTCATATACCTAGATTGACCACCTTGATCTTCACTTTGCTCGTGATGATCAACATAGGTTATAGGCCATGCTATGTCACTTTTATTTATGTCATGCATGCATATTTGATATGTTTATTTCATGCTTACCACAATCAAATTTTTATTTAAAAAAAAATTAAGTGTTAAATGCCTTCCAAAGAGTAAGGTGCCCTTAGAAAAAGAAACCGTGCATCTTGATATGTTCCTATATCACACATTTTTTCTTTTTTTCTTTTTATTTATCTGCCAATCCCATAAAAACCTGATAACCTCAAAGCATCATAGTATATCCATGACTCTTATCCCAGGCTAATATCCAAGAATTTTTTAATATTGAACAAATGTGACTCCTCTTTACTTGTTAACCGAAAAAAAGCCTCAGGTAAAACTAGACTTTAATTTGGCCTATTGGACTCTTAGTTTAGCCTTTTGAACTAAATTAAAATTTTTAATCAGAACTAAATAAATGGCCCAGTAAATAATTAATTTTCTAGCCCAAATAAACCAGTCCAATTAACAAAACAATATTAGTTTAGTTCTAGGTCAATCTTTAATTATTCAAACTAGGCTAAAGCCCTAAATAATTAATTAACCCACCAAACTAATTTAATTAATTCTCTCTCTATGGACCTTTATTTTATTCTAGCCCAATAATTAAATCAAGTTATTTAAATAAAATAAATTTCATTTAATTTAATTTAAGACCAATTCCTTCGCCTGAATATAATTAGGACTTACGGTCTATACTGGGAACCAAAAGACACACCGCCTTGGCTACTAAAATGACCAAAATACCCTTACCATATAAATAGTTATATTTTGTATTTTAAATATTTTCTAATATCACCATAAGGAAATATTATCCCCAAGGACAATATCGAATTAGCAAAGTCTCCAACCTACAGGTGAAATGACTAAAATATCCTTCTACACATCATCATGCATTAGAGAGGAAGAAATGTACTAACACCTCTCTAAATGACATCTAACATCCTTTGGCTTCTAGTCTTATGATCCACGACTTTCTGGATTATTTTTGCTTTCCAAGGGAGCTACCCTAAAGCAAACATCCAAGTCATGTTTCCTAGGGCCCTGGATATTTAGATCATTCAGACAACCACAAGGGGTGATATAGTATAGAAACCATCTTGTACAAGTCTGTCTTAACTAATTAGTCACATATATCCAAAACGCTAGTATATTGGTCCTACGATAGAACCTCAACTAAAACATATCAAAGTACATGCTTCCAACTTCGTCAGACCACCAATTCATACTCAAGTTGCAAAGTACTAGTCCACGTTGTAGCAATAGTAGTATAGGTTTCTTCCAAATAGTACTCTAAGAAACCACTACTACAGGTCCTATTCTACGTATTCAAAATACGCTTATGACATGAAGTGAGTGGACTACTCACTGGCTAAAGGTAAGCTATTTCCCATTTGGAATTCATAACACAATAACCTAGACATGATAAGATTCACATTCTCATCAATCGGTTAAGAGCAAACGTTTATGTGTTATGTAACCCATGATCCATACCTTATTATAAAATGACCACCATTCATATGGACCACTTACTTAAACATAATGGTCTTTTCCAAACATAATTGTGCACAAATAAAATGAAAATTCACAAATAATTTCTGAGAATAAATTCTTTTATTAAAATATTCAATGATTACATCAAAAACTTAGTCTAAGAGAGCATATATCCCAACAGGGATGGGGTAGAGTTACCTTATACAATGTTAGTAAGTGCACCCTTGGGGTGGCAAAGAGATGCAAATAAGATAGTTCAAGGGTGTGATATTATGGGAGGAAAGGAGATTTTGAAGGCGGATCTCATAATCCTACCCATCGACGACTATGATCTGATTCTGGGTATGGACTGGTTAGCAGAGCATAGAGCAAGAGTGGATTGCAAGGCCAAGACAGTGCAATTTTTTAGACCCAAAAGTGATGTATTAGAGTTTAATGGGAGAAAGGTGAGGAAGTTGAATTCTTGATAGTGGGAACAAAGGCGCGAAAAATGCTGAAAAAAGGTTATGTAGGATAGCTAGCTTATCTAATCAATAAGCCCAAGGATCAGTGTACCTTGGAAAGCACCGAGGTGGTGAAGGACTTCATGGATGTATTTTTGACGGAACTCACTTCTCTTCCACCTTCTCGAGAAATTGAGTTTACCATCAATTTAGTTCTGGGAGCGGAGCCAGTATCAAAGACTCCTTATCGAATGGCACTCGTGGAATTGAAAGAATTGAAGGAGCAGCTAGAAGAATTGGTTAAGCAAGGGCATATAAAATCCAATACATCACCTTAGGGAGTCCCGGTGTTGTTCGTAAAGAAGAAGGATGGGACGTTGAGATTGTGCATAGACTATAGAGGGCTGAATAACCTCACAATCAAGAACAAGTATCCCTTGCCTTTGATTGATGAGTTGTTCGATTAGTTGCAAAGTTCATGTTACTTTTCTAAGTTGAATCTCTGGTAAGGTTATTACCAAGTACGAATCAAGGAGGAGGATATTCCCAAGAAATCTTTCAACATTAGATATGGCCACTAAGAGTTCGTGGTGATGCCATTCAGAGTAAATAATGCACTCGCCGTTTTCATGGACCTTATGCAAAGGGTTTTTCCAGCTGTACTTCGATAAGTTCGTGGTAGTGTTCATAAACAATATTTTGATCTACTCTAAAAGTCCCGAGAAGCATGCAGACCATCTGAAGTTGGTACTGGAGAAATTAAGGAAGCATAAACTCTATGCTAAGTTCAGCAAATATGAGTTTTAGTTAGATTCAGTGGCCTTTCTTAGTCACGTGATATCTAAAGATAGAATCACAGGTGTACCCAGCAAAGGTCGAGGCTATCTATAATTGGAAACAACAAGAGAGTGTGACTGAGATTAAGAGTTTTCTTGGATTGGCGGGATACTACCATCGGTTTATCAAGAACTTCTCTATACTAGCTACACCGATGACCCAACTGTTAAGGAAGGACATGCAGTATGTCTGGAGTGATAAGTGCGAGAAGAGCATTCAAGAGCTTAAGAGGAGATTGATGACAGCTCCAGTATTGAGCCTACCTAAAGAAGGTAAGGCCTATTCCTTGTATATGAATGCTTCTACGGAAGGACTTGGGGCGGTGTTGATGTAGGATAGGAAAGTTATCGCCTACACATCAAGAAAGTTGAAGCCACACGAGGTCAACTATCCGATGCACGACTTGGAGTTGGTAGCAATAGTGTTTGCTTTGAAGAAATGGTGACACTATTTGTATGGAGCAGAATATGTAGTCTTTATGGATCATAAGAGCTTGAAATACATATTCACGTAAAAGGACTTAAACTTAAGGCAGAGAAGGTGAATGGAGTTCTTGGAGGAGTATAAGTATCTAATTAACTACCATCCAGGGAAAGCGAATATGGTAGATGATGCATTGAGTCGAAAAGTGAGGATGGCTTGTATGAGAGTGCAAGAAGTCCAAGTGGTACAAGAACTCTTGGAACAAATGGTAGAAGTAGGAGAAGGAAAGCTCAGCCTATGTAACCTGAAGATGGAACCTAAGCTGAGGCAAGAGATTAGAGAGGTGCAGCGAAGCAACCAAGACTTTCAAACTTTCAAGGCAAAGGAAGCAAAAAGAGGAAATAAGGAGTTTTGGACTGATGAAGTGGGAGTGATGTATTTAACAGAATGGCTATGTGTACCAGATGACCCGATATTGAAAAGAAAGATAATGGATGAGGCTCACAAGAGTAAGTATACTATTCATCCGGGAGAAGTGAAGATGTACCAAGATTTGAAGAAAGCCTACTGGTGAGCGGGGATGAAAAGGGATGTTGCACAATTACGTCTCTACTTGTCTGACTTGCCAAAAGGTAAAAGCGGAGCATAAGAAAGCGGTGGGGTTAGTACAACCGTTGCCTATTCCCGAGTGGAAGTGGCAAGAGGTGATGATAGATTTTGTTACCAGACTACCTATGTCAAAGACTTTGAAGGATGCCGTTTGGTTATGGTTAACAGGTTGACCAAGACTGCTCATTTTATTCTAGTAAATATTAAGGATTCTATGGAGAAGCTGGCTAAGATATACATTCGGGAAGTGGTTAGATTGCATGGTGTACTATTAGGTATCGTATCCGACAGGGATCCTAGATTTACATCAAGATTTTGGACTAAATTTCAAGAGTCAATGGGAATGACTCTGAAGCTCAGTACTTTTGCTCATTCTCAAATAAATGGACAATCCAAAAGAGTCATCCAGATATTGGAGGACATGCTTAGGGCTTATGTGTTAGATTTTAGAGATAAGTGGATAAATTGTATACTCTATGCTGAGTTGGCATACAACAATAGTCATCAAGCGTCGATTAGTATGGCACCCTATGAAGTACTATATGGACGGAAATGTCAAGTACCGTTGTACTAGGGTTGGACTGAGGATGGGCAAATCGGCAAGACTGGGGAGGTAAACCTTGAGAAGATGGCAAGTAAAGTAAAAATGATAAGGGAGAGACTGAAAGCAGTACAAAGTCGACAAAAGAGTTATGCGGACAATAGAAAAAGAGAATTGGACTTTTAAGTGGGAGATCAGACTTTTCTGAAGATAACGCCTAGCAAAGGGATTTTAAAGCATCCTAAAGATGGGAAGTTGAGTCCTAGATATTTTAGACCATTCCCAATGATTGAGAAGATTGAACCTGTAGCATATCGATTAGAGTTGCCAGAGAGATTGGCAGGAATTCATGATGTGTTCCATGTATCCTAGTTGAAGAAATACAACTCTGACCCGGAGCATATATTGAATGAGGAGCCATTGATTCTATAGCCTAATTTGATCTACGTTGAGAAACCGATTAAGGTTTTGGATCAGAGTGTCAAGGTGTTAAGGAGTAAACAGATACCTATGGTGCAGATTTGTGGGATCATCATAGTACTTAGGATGCAACATGGGAAACTGAAGATTGGGTGAAGAATAAATACCTAAACTTGATCTAAAGGTATAGCACTCTGAATTTTGGGACAAAATTCTCTTAAGGGGGAGAGGATGTAATACTCCATCTAAAACTACATTTATTATATAGAGAAAGTCATGCGTGGCATAATATTTTATATGGTATTTGATAACTTGAACCATTCTCATGGGTATATGTGATCTATGAGTTGGTTATTTCATGAATTTATTTACTTTGATATAATTGTGTTAGTTGAGTTGGTTGAGCTTTTGCTTTATTGAGTAGAATTTATTAGAAGGGAAATGGAGTGAGTAAGTGGGAGTTAAAGGAATTTGTTAGAGGAATTTTTAAACAAGAATTATAGTGGAATAGTAGTTAGAGCTTGGTGTGTATTCTTTGGTGACTTAAGTTCGAATCCCAACTCTTGCAAACCCTTTCCTTCTCACCTTTGATTAAACTTTTTTTCCCTTTATTTTCCCTTCCCTTGGCCAAAAATCCTAGGGACTGCTACCTTCTTATTTTTCAATTTCTTAAAATAGGAGTTTATTATTATTTTGGGTTTTATTAAAAAGAATTTAATATAAATTCAATTCCTAATATTCTCTAATTAATATTTTATTTCAAACTTTTAGGAAGTTTAATTATTTTATCATCTAAAATTTTCCAAGGATCTTGCTCAAAGGTTTTATTATGGAAAGAAGATTATAGGAACGCTTTTTTTGGAAACAATATTATAGCTACTACTTTCAAAAGAAGGAAAGTTTCCCAAAGTTGTTCCCTCTAAAAGAGTTTATTTGGAAATAAAAAGATCTTGTCCAAAACTTTAAAGGAAATAAATATTCTCCCAAGATTTATGGAATTTTCGAAAGCTAGTGTTTAAAGAAAGGAAATTTCAGCTTTATTCCAAGAATCTAGATTTTATCACCTAATATGATTATTCCTCAATTAATTGTTTTTGCTTAAAATAAATTAGGACATTATCTAAATTAATTATTGGATCAACATCACATTTTTATTAACTGAATTTTCTGGAATAAAACCAACCTTAGCTGCCACCTTGATGAGTTTTTATTTCCTTTCAAGTTTCCTAAATAAAGGGGGGGGGGGGGACTTCCCTAAGTAATCCTAATCAATCAAGGTTCTTTTAAGCTAATAAAAAATCAAAAACTTCACATTCTTGCCACCAATTTTCGACCACTGTTCACACACACACACACACATGAAAATTCCAGCATCCTTGTCCTCCAATTTTCTATTGTTTTAGCTAAACAACACCGCCAAAAAGCCATCACATCTCTTTTCCAATTTTCGGCCAACACGAGAACCAAAAGGCAGCATCTTTTCTCATATGTTCCTCCCTTATTTTGGCTACAATAACAACCAGAAAACAACCACCAAAAACCAGCCCTAAACTCCTCACAAACCTTGCTGGAATTCGGCTATAGCAAAGGGACAAAAGCTGTCATCTTTTTGATAGGGCCTAAATTAGTCATATATTTCCTAATTATTTGAAACCATTTTGTGAAACATTTTGTGCAATAATTGATTATATTCCTTCATATTTGAGATTTTAACCTTAAAAAAGTATTTTGTGCATTATTTCAAATTTTAGGGGTAAAATAAGGTAAAATCGTCGCTAAACAGACTAGAGGCGGCATCTGCCAGGACAAGAGAGGCGGTGCCGGCCACGTGTTGCTGCCACGCACTTTGAGATAATGAAAAATCGACTAAACAGGAGTTGAACAGAACATAGTCGGCACCGGTTGGGAGCCCAGAGGCAACGCTGGCTATAACCTAGAAGAGCTTGGCACGAAAATTAAGAAAAATCGACGAACGGACAGAGAGATAGAATGCAATTGGCATCGTCCCTAAGCACAACAGGCGGCGCTAACTATGCACTGGTACAGAGGCAGTGCCTCAATTTTGTATTCATTTTTGGCAATTTTCAGAGTTTTAGTATTTTCTTACTTCTATTCGGCCAGAAACCCTAGATGAACGAATTTAGGCACTCCTAAAGCCTATAAATAGAGGAAAAACACAAGTCAAAGGGATTAATTCAAGGAGCAAAACACCAAATCACTCAAAATCAAGGAGGAATTCATCAAATTAAGGAGGATTGTATAAGAGAGTCTACGAATGAAGAAGAAAGAGGCTTATCTACGAGTGCTTTTTTTTAACTTTGTTTTCTTTTCTTAAACAATGATGTATTCATTGTTTTATTGTAATTTGACATTATTTTCGATATTCATGATTTTTAGAGTTACTTTGATCTTTTGATTAATTGATTATTATTCTTGGTATTTAATTACTTATGCTGATTACGAGATTAATTTATTGTTTCTTTCTATTAACTTGCTTGGAAAAAGGGTTGATGGTGGCCTCAATTCATTAATTTCATATTTGTTATTGATTAACTTGCTTAGAAAATGGAGTTAATTGCTAAAAATTGGGTAATTAAATGTTAATTGATGTCTGCCAGGATATAGATTCATTGGTTAATTTCATGTTTTAAATTTGCCAGGATATGGGAATTTAATCAAAGATTGTGTTTAATGCATCTTTTGGGTGAATTAGTTGATATAGGATATGTAATGCTAATTTATCAAGAAGATAATGATTTCTTGAATTGGAAAAGAAGTGAATCTATCTTAATCCTTCATGATACCTAGAAAATGATTAGTTATAATAATGATTGGGTACTTTAAGGTAGTGTTTGTCAAAATAATGGTTTAATTTACATAATTCTCTATCCTTGATATGTATATATTCTTTTGTTTTCCTTTTTATTCCTTTTCACTTTATGGAATCGGTTAAACAATGAAAGAAAAATGATTACTACATACTTGTTCCTTGAGGAACGATACTTGTTTTAAACCCTATGCTATGCTTAATGATGAGTGTGCTTGCTCATATGTGTAATCCTGGGTTTAACGTTTTAATTTAAACTTGATTGGGAATGTGCTTATTTTTATATGATTTTTTATACCCAAATTCGTACACATCAAGTTTTTGGCTTCGTTGTCGGGGAACAATATCATGAAAGCTTAGATTTTGTTAATTTAACCATGTAAATATGTAAATATATAAATTTGTACAATTATTCTTTTTATGAAAATGTGTCATTCTTTGTATCTTGTGTATCTTTGTAATCTAATTTACTAACTTTGACTAATGTTTAATTGATTAATTTATCTTTAATTTTGTTTGAATTGTGAATTCCATTATCTAACTATCTTCTATGTTTAGGTGAAATAGCGAATTGAAACCAGAGGAGGCTTAATGAGGGGCAGTACCCCTATTACTCTTCCGAGATAACACTTAAAGCACCAGGATTAGTAGAGCTACAGACAGTGATTGAAAAATTTGCTGTCCATGTCATAAAATGTTTCCAAGAAATTGATTCCCCATTTGTGAGAAGTTTGAGGAGATAATCCGCAATATGGAAAGAAAAATCTGGTTTTTGACTGACATGGTGTTGAAGTCTCAAGAACTAACACCAACAGACAAAGAGGAAATAGCTGTTGTCATATTACGGAGTGGAAAGGAGTTGCCAGATATTACAGACTACAATCGGTGCCGACTGGAGGAAGAGAACCGGTGCCGACTGCCCTGTACACCCGTGAACAAAGAATCCAGCATGCAACCGGCGCTAGCCGAAAGAGAGGTGACGTCGGCTGCACCCTACCCTTCTCCTGGAAATCCCACTAGAAATTCAACTTTTCAGCCTCAAATTCTTTATCTTAGGCGTATACACAAAGCCTAAAAAGATCTCCAATTTGACAAATTCCTTGAGATATTCAAATAGCTACACATAAACATTCCACTCAGTGAAGCTTTAATCCATATGCCCAAATATGCCAAATTTCTCAAAAGCATGCTCGTAAGCAAAAAGCGATTAGAAGAATTGTCCACAGTGGTGCTAAATGAAGAATGTTCAGCCATATTGTAGGACAAATAGAATTTGCCACACAAAAAGAATGATCCAGGAGTTTCTCTATTCCATGTTTAATTGGCACTTTTAATTTCTATAATGCATTAGCTGACTTAGGCGCTAGCATTAATTTATTGCCATATAAAATATTTAAAAAGCTAGGCCTAGGAGAACCCCAACCCACTAGGATGAGTATTCAACTCGTAGATAGATCTATCAAATATCCTAGGGGTATAATAGAAGATGTGCTTGTAAAAGTTGACACAATCATATTTCTAGTGGATTTTGTTATTCTTGACATGGATGAAGATTCCAAAGTCACTTTAATCTTAGATAGTCTCTTCCTAGCTACAACAAAGGCGTTAATTGATGTTCATGCGGAGAGGTTGACACTTAGGGTTGGGGATGAGGAAGTAGTCATTCAAATCCACAAAAGCATGCAACATCCTTTATCTTCTGATGACTCTTGTTTAAGAATTGATATACTTGACAAACCTATTTTGGATTTTATGCAGGAATCATTTGAGGAGGAGTTGGTGAAAACTTCAGTAGCATTTGGAGGACTCTATCGATGAGGATAGGATGAAGAGTTTTGAAAAAATTGAGAAAAGCAGTTTAGGGAGAATGAAATCATCCAAATAGGATCCTCCAGAATTAGATCTAAAAGACCTACCTGAGCACTTGGAATATGTGTTCTTGACTGAAGAACATAAATTGCCTGTGATCATTGCTAAAGATCTCACTAAAGAACAAAAGACCAAATTAGTAATTGTGTTGGGGAAATATAAGGGAGTAATAGCATGGAAGATCACATATATAAAGGAAATTAGTCTATCCTTTTGCACTCATAAGATTTTGATGGAAGAAGGTGCAAAGCCCGTAGTGCAACCCCAACGTAGGATGAACCCACATATGAGTGATGTGGTAAAAAGTGAGATGATTAAGCTTCTAGATTCAGGCATCGTTTACCCTATTTCTGATAGTATTTGGGTGAGTCCTACTCAAGTGGTACCTAAGAAGGGAGGAATGACAGTAAGCCTCAATGATAAAAATGAGCTAGTCCCTATGAGATTGGTCACGGGTTGGAGATTTTGCATTGATTATAGGATGCTAAACAAAGACACTAGGAAAGATCACTTCCCCCTCCCTTTTATTGACCAAATGTTGGAAAGGTTAGCCGGACATGAATACTATTGTTTCTTGGATGGATTTTCTAGCTACCTACAAATCCCCATAGCTCCTGAGGACTAAGAGAAAACCACTTTCACATATCCATATGGTACTTTTGCGTACTATCGAATGCCGTTTGGTCTTTGCAATGGTTCCAAAACATTCCAAATGTGCATGACAACTATATTTGAAGGGCTCGTGGGGGATATCATGGAGGTATTCATGGATGATTTCTCAATTATTGGTGATTCATTTGACTTGTGCTTATCTAATCTTGAAAATGTACTAGCAAGAGATGAAGAGACTAACCTCATGCTTAATTGGGAAAAATGACACTTTATGGCACAAGAAGGTATTGTGTTGGGGTATAGAATTTCAAGGAAGGGTATAAAAGTAGATAGAGTAAAAATTGAAGTAATTGAGAAGCTGCCTCCTCCTACTTCTGTGAAAGCTATAAGGAACTTTCTTGGTTATGCAAGTTTTTACAAGAGGTTCATCTTAGATTTCTCAAAAATTTCCAAACCTCTTACCTCTTGAAAAGGCTGCTATGTTTAATTTTGATGAAAAATTCCTTAATGCTTTCACCCTGCTTAAGGAGAAATTAATTAATTCACCCATTTTGATTGCACCTGATTGGTCTCTTCCATTTGAACTAATGTGTGATGCAAGTGATTTTGCAGTTGGTGTAGTACTTGGACAAAGGAGGAATAAGTACTTCCAACCCATATACTATGCAAGCAAGACTTTAACGGATGCGCAAGAAAATTACACAACAACAGAGAAAGAATTGCTTGCCATAGTGCTTGCTTTCGATAAATTTCATTCTTATCTTATTTTGTCCAAAGTCATTATTTATACGAACCATTCTGTCCTAAAGTACCTACTAACCAAACATGATTTCAAACTAAGATTTGATTTGGAAATTAGGGACAAAAAGGGTGCGGAAAACTGGCTGCGGATCACTTGTCAAGACTGGATAATCCCAATTTGGAATCATTGGTAGAGGAGGACATCAATGACACCTTTCCGGATGAACAACTCTTGCTCATAGAATGTGAGACTCCAAACACCCTTTGGTTCACAAACTTTGCTAATTACTTGGTTGTAGGAATTATCCCAAAAGATCTCACAATGCAACAAAAGAAGAAATTTCTCTCCGAAGTAAGGCATTACTTTTGGGAAGACCCTTATTTGTTTAAGTGTTGTGCGGACCAAATCATTCGAAGATGTGTGGACTCTAAGGTAGAAGAGGATATTCTTAGACATTGTTAAGAAGGACTTGTTGGAGGCCACTACCAAGCCAACAACACTGCATGAAATGTGTTGAGTCTGGATTCTATTGGCTTACATTGTTCAAATATGCCCACAGGTTAGTTCAAAGTTGTGATAGGTGTTAATGCACAAGTAACATTTCTAAATCTAATGAGATGCCATTACAATTTTTTCAAGCTTGTGAAGTATTTGATTGTTAGGGGATAGATTTCATGGGACCTTTTCTTAGTTCTTTGGGTAATAAATACATTTTGGTAGCAGTGGATTACATTTCTAAGTGGGTAGAAGCACAAGCTTTATCAACTAATGATGCAAGGGTTATGGTAAAATTTCTAAAAAAACTTTTCACCCATTTTGGTGTGCCTAAGGTGCTCATTAGTGATAGGGGAACTCATTTTTGTAATACTCAAATGGAAAAAGTTCTCAAATATCTAGGAGTGAACCATAGGATTACCACCCCCTATCATCCCCAAACAAATGGACAGATTGAAGTGGTTAATAGAGAAATCAAAAAAATCTTGGAAAAAATTGTTAACCCCACTAGGAAGGATTGGAGTATAAAATTAGATAACACTCTTTGGGCATACAGGATAGCTTTTAAGACCCCAATTGGCACAACTCCTTTTTGGTTAGTTTATGGAAAAGAATGTCATTTACCTATTGAGATTGAGCATAAAGCTTGTTGGGCTATAAAACTTGTTAACATTGATCTTGCGTCAGCTGGAAAGTCAAGGTTGCTCCAACTCACAGCCTTGGAGGAGTTGTGCAAGGTTGCTTATGAGAATTCAATGTAGTATAAAGAGAACGTCAAAAAAATGGCATGATAAGCATACCACTCGACAACACGAATTTGAGAAAGATAATCAAGTGTTGTTATTCAATTCTCGCTTACAACTTTTTCCAAGGAAGTTGAAATCAAAGTGGTCGGGACCATACACGGTAAGTAAAATATTCCCCTTTGGAACCATTGAAATTACTCACCCCACTGGGCGCACTTTCAAAGTCAATGGCAATCGAGTGAAACGCTATGTTGGTGAAATTCTTCGCAACACAGATCAAGTGGATATGCTCTTTGACACTGCAGAATAAAACTTCTTGGGTTATCTTGACTTCTTTCTTTCGTACTATATATTTTTCTTTTTTGTATTATTTTCTTTACTTTTTGCTTATTTTTCTTTTCTAGTTTTTATGCTTTGGTGTGTTTCTTTTGTGTATTTTTCTTTCTAGGTACTTCAACAATGCCCCTTTCTGTTGGAATTCAACTCTTTTGTAGGAGAATGCACAATGCAATGGAAGTATTTTCTTTCTTCTCTTTTCCCCTTTATTTTTGGTCTCGTGGCAATATTTCCTTAATCTATTTGTTTTGCCATTGAGGACAATGCCCAATTTAAGTGTAGGGAAGTGGTTAGAAGAGGAATTCTTCTAGGCTTCATTTTTCATGAAATTCTTTAAACCTTTTGAGCAAGCAAATTTTTCAATTTTTTTTTTTTGATTTTTTGAGCTTTCAAGATGTATTTTGAATGCATGTCTTTATGCTTGATCATAGAGCATATGTTCTATATCATTTGTGGCTTATGCATGACTTTTTACATGCACTTAGACTAAATAGTTCTTGATCAAATACTTTACACTATTCTTAAACCTGTTTTTTTGCTAAAATTTGTTAGTATTATGCCCTAGAGGCAATCACTTGTACGTTGCATATGACACATTTTATTTTAATAAAAGGCATCATTTATCTTACAGTTTCTTTTGTTTACTTTTATGTAATATAACTATTAGATAAAGTCCCTAGTACAACACTGTGTTAAGTAAATCATGATAGAGATCATGATATAAGATTCCTACTACACTGTATAGTGTTGGTACTTAAATAGTCCCTAGTCATATTATTAATGAAATATGACATCATTAATGCGTTAAGACTAGTATGTGTTAGATTCCTTGATTTGATCAGATAGTGGTTCTCATATCCGTGAGTATTGAGATACTTAAAGTTAACACATGAATGTTTGTTAATAGAACAAGTACTTTGGATGACCTAGCTATGAGATAATCACATGGATAACTATTTAGTGCCAGTGATATAATCTCAATATAGCAAATGTACAAGTATCCTTAGACTTGAGATCTCCAAGATACTTTGTTTGCTAAGCATTGTGCTTTGATTCCAATCTCTGTAGCCAGATCAAGGGCCGCCTATAGGATGGATATTGGAAACATTATGGGGTAAACGAAAGTAGTTGAGAGGGTCAATAAAGGATTCACCACTCCTAATAGTAGGGGCGAATATCTCACGGCCACTTGTAGGAATTACTACTCAAGAAGTCCTTGGCCAAGGCGACTGTGTATTGGAAACAGTTCCAATTGATACACATCTAGAGTAGTGGGTTCCTGGTACAAGTACTATTATATTCGGGCCAGAATTAATATATTCTAGAGGGAGTTGGCACTAATTTCATACTCCAAGTCGAATGATATATTATATGGTGAAATGAGTTAATTGCACTGTAGTTTGTTATTGAAGGGTTCATGTCAAGCCACTTGACTTCTTAGACTCTTGGGTGGTCATGATGTGTTGCTAGATACCGCTCATGATTTGGGAATATAGGTTTATTAATTAATGAATTAATAAACCAATCCTGAATAGAATTTATATGATTAATTTTAATTAATTATGGATTATTATTCTCAAAGATGTTTGAATTAATTCATGTTCGCTACCAATTGACTGGAAAACCCAATAGGTCACACACAATAGAGGATTATATACTCAAAATATTATTTGATAACATAATGGGGTTAATTGCGAGAAAGAGAAGTTGTTATAGCCAAATTATAATTAGCTATAATTTATGATCTAAATTGTAATTCTGAGAATTTGATATTTCCAATTACAATTAGGGAATTCTAATTGTTATATAATTCTTAGCTGGAGTGTTTTAAGTAGGGGTTTTCATGTTCTATAGGTTCCGTGCTATTTCGCGATGTCTAGAAATAGTTTCTGGAAAAATTTTCGTAAAACCAGACCGAAGCCGGTGTCGCCTCTGGGTCCTGCCGGCTCCGGTTATGCTCTATTTTTCACGACGTTCCAGCCATTTATAAAAAATTTAAAAAAAATTGAAATAGAGTTCTGAAAAGGAAAAATCTCATTTGATGAGAAACGGACCTAAAAAGCATTTTCTCAAAATTAGTTTTGAGACAAACAATTTTATTTTTCAAAATAATAATTTTGAAAATTTTAAAATTAATGTATTTTTCTAAAATATTGATTTTAGAATTTGTTTTATTTTTCCAAAATAGTGATTTTGGAGTAATAAAAATTATATGTTTATTTTGTTTAAGTATAATTAATGGCATGGTGGATGGTTGTGGATTAAAACCAATTATATCTATTCATGCATTTTACAGTTTTGGTTTTTTATGAAATAGGGCCTGCGTGTCCTGCCTTCTCTGGAATTCTTGTGTAATTCTCTTCTCATCTAACTCCCCTCGAATGTAACTCGAGGTTTTCTCTCTGTAGGAAATTATGTAATTAGTTTACATAGGTTAGATAGGAGTAGAATTATTCTATTTTGGAGATAGTAATGAAAACAAGGCAAGAAGGTAAGACCTTCTACTTAAATCTAGTATGAGCACATAGGGTTAACTATATTAATTTCTTTTATGGCTCAAAGAAATTAATTTAGGGTAAAGTCCATAACCATATCACGTAATCGCTTTATACCATGATTATCAATTATGTGATTTATTAATTTTTATGCATGTCATTTATTGAAATCACTAAAATGAACAAATCCCTCAATTAATATTAAACCTAATTACATCCATTAATATAGTAAGAACGAAAGTCCTTTTTCGAGATTAGGTTGTTGGGCAAACCCAAGCCTACTCGACATCGGACATGTTCAAGTTATAGAATTAAATTGCTTTGGAATTAAATTCCTAATTAATAGGTCGGATTTAACTAAATTCTTTATCTCAGTTGGGCAAACTCAAGCATAAAGAAATTTAGAGTAAATTTTGGGGTAGCCTAAAAGGCTTTAAGATTAAAAGCTGTTAATCACCTAATGATCCGGTAGTTACATACGATGTAATTGGTATTGGACACCCACCAATGAACTAAAGGGTTGCTTATTGGGCAAACCCAAACTTATTCTTGAGGAATTTGGATACCGGTCTACTAGGAAAGCTTCCAACGGGCTATCCTAAATCAATAGTGGGGGCTATTAGTTTGAGTAAAATAGTGGAGTAAAAATGTGTTTAATTAAAGTCCTAAATATTTGCATTTAATGTGCATATACAATAGCTAATCCTCTCTATCTTTACATCTAGGACACTTATATCATGTCAACAAACCTAAACCTACATAGTATCTTGAGTCATTCGGTATTAGATGCATGAATGATTGACTCTAGTGCAAGTGGGAGTTTATTATTGTTATGCCCTAGAGGCAATCACTTGTACGTTGTATATGACACATTTTATTTTAATAAAAGGCATTATTTATCTTACAGTTTCTTCTATTTACTTTTAAGTAATATAACTGTTAGATAAAGTCCCTAGTACAACACCGTGTTAAGAAAATCTTGATAGAGATCATGATATGAGATTTCTATTACAATGTATAGTGTTAGTACTTAAATAGTCTCTAGTCATAGTATTAATGAGACATGACATCATTAATGCGTTAAGACTAACATGTGTTAGACTTCTTGATTTGATCAGGTGGTGGTTCTTATATCCATGAGTATTGAGATATTCAAAGTTAACATTGATGAAAAGAATGCAAGATTTGCCTGAACTGTAAAATGATTACTATACAAGGTTATGGGTTTTTGATTGGCCTTGTAATAGGAGAGCAAGAAAAGTCTGGAATCTATTGGTACATTTTGTTTATCCTTTTCTTACAAACTCTCATCTTCTTTGATATTTGATTTTTCTATATCCTTCATTTGATAGCTATATTACAAACCCTTTAGCCTTACATTACAAGTTTAAAAGTCCTACTTGACTTAAGTAGAATCATGATATGTCTCGGATTAGTGGAGAGAGTGGATGAAAAGTAAGCTTATAGAATGCATTTTTTTTTTAACTAAATTATTTCCAATGGTTTGAGAATGATGTTAAGTGTTGGGATGGTTCTACTAGTCATCCTTCACTTATACAAGTCTTGCATTTGTTATGAAATGTATAGTAGCATATGTTTTATTGTCTTGAATAAAGAAAGCATTGGAAATATTATTTTGAAATTGATTGAATGATTGTGTGAAAAAGTGTGTTTTCCTACTTGTCTTTGATACTTTGCTTGAGGACAAGCAAAGAGCTAAGTGTAAAATGATTACTATACAAGGTTATGGGTTTTTTATTGGCCTTGTAATAGGAGAGCAAGAAAAGTCTGGAATCTATTGGTACATTTTGTTTATCCTTTTCTTACAAACTCTCACCTTCTTTGATATTTGATTTTTCTATATCCTTCATTTGATAGCTATATTACAAACCCTTTAGCCTTACATTACAAGTTTAAAAGTCCTACTTGACTTAAGTAGATTCATGAAATGTCTCGGATTAGTGGAGAGAGTGGATGAAAAGTAAACTTATAGAATGCATATTTTTTTTTTTAACTAAATTCTTTCCAATGGTTTGAGAATGATGTTAAGTGTTGGGATGGTTCTACTAGTCATCCTTCACTTACACAAGTCTTGCATTTGTTATGAAATGTATAGTAGCATATGTTTTATTGTCTTGAATAAAGAAATCATTGGAAATATTATTTTGAAATTGATTGAATGATTGTGTGAAAACGTGTGTTTTTCTACTTGTCTTTGATACTTTGCTTGAGGACAAGCAAAGAGCTAAGTGTGGGGGAATGTGATAGGGCCTAAATTAGTCATATATTTTCAAGTTATTTGAGGCTATTTTGTAATACATTTTGTGTAATAACTGGTCATATTCATTTATCTTTGAGATTTTACCCTTGGAAAGGTATTTTGTACATTATTTCAGATTCTAGAGGTAAAATAAGGTAAAATCATCGCTAAACAGATTAGAGGCGGTGGCGGCCAAAATAGGAGAGGCGGTGCCGGCCACGTGCTACTAGCATGCACTTCTAGACAATGAAAAATTGGCAAAACAGGAGCTGAACAGAACACAACCGGTGCCAGTTGGGAGCCTAGAGGCGGCGCTAGTTGTGACCTGGAAGAGCTTGGCACGAAAATAAAAAAAAATTCGGCGAAGGGACAGGGAGACAGAATGCAATCGAAGCTGGCCCTAGCCAAGATAGGCGGCGTTGGTTATGCAGTTGTACAGAGGTGGTGCCTCGATTTTTGTGCGCATTTTTTGAAATTTTTAGAGTTTTGGTATTTTTATACTTCTATTTGTCCAGGAACCCTAGAGGGACGAATTTAGGCACTCCTAAAGCCTATAAATAGAGGAAAAACACAAGTTAAAGGGATGAATTCAAGGAGCAAAACACAAAATCACTCAAAATCAAAGAGGAATTTATCAAATCAAGGAGGATTGTACAAGAGAGTCTACGAAAGAAGAAGAATGAGGCTTGTCTATGAATGCTTTCTTTTAACTTTGGTTTTTTTTCTTGAACAATGATATATTCATTGTTTTATTGTAATTTGACATTGTTTTCAATATTCATGATTTTTAAAGTTACTTTAATCTTTTGATTAATTGATTGTTATTCTTGGTTTTTAATTACTTATACTGATTACGAAATTAATTTGTTGTTTCTTTCTATTAACTTGCTTGGAAAAGGGGTTAATTGCTAAGAATTGGGAAATTAAAGGTTAATTGATGTTTGCTATGATATGGATTCATTGGTTAATTTCATATTTTAAATTTACCAGGATATGGGGGTTTAATCAATGATTGTGTTTAAAGCATCTTTTGGGTGAATTAGTTGAGACATGATATATGATGTTAATTTGTCTAGAAGATAGTGATTTCATGGATTGGAAAAGAAGTGAATCTATCTTAATCCTTCATGATGGCAAGAGAATGATTAGTTGTGATAATGTTTGGGTACTTTAAGGTCGTGTTTGTCAAAATAATGGTTTGAGTTACATAATTCTCAATCCTTAACATTATAATCTTTTGTTTTTCTTTTTCTTCTTTTCACTTTATGGAGTCGGTTAAACATGAAAGAAAAGTGATTACTGCATACTTGTTCCTTGAGGATCGATACTCGTTTTAAACCCTATGATATGCTTAATGATAAGTATGCTTGCTCATATGTGTAATTTACGGTTAACGTTTTAATTTACACTTGAATGAGAGTGTGCTTATTTTTATATGATTTTTTATACCCAAATTCGTACACATCCCTTTTCCTCCTTGTGATCAAGAGACCGAAGTAAGATCAAACTCTACTAAACCCTAAACACCCTCTTCTGTCCAGAAATTCCAGCCATCAACCCCTTCCAATTACTCGGCCAAAATAGCACCAATCTCCACCAAAATCGAAACTTAATAGCAATGTAAGCAACTCTTCAAACCCCTTTAACTTTTATTCAATTTTTCTTCTTCTTTTATCCTAAATTTTGAACCAAAAGGAAATGATTTACCCATATTATCTCATGATCTTCGAATCAAGGAAACCAAGAGCCACCACTCGACTCTTCTTTCCAAAGTAAACTCCATCAAGCACCAAAGGAGCCACATTTGCTCTTGTTATGCCATCAAAGAGGTATTTAAGGATTAACTTTACTGATTTAAATAAAGTTGACCTTATAGTGACGCTAATATACATGAAGTCTTGCATGAAAAGCATGAATAGATAGAATTGATGAGGTTTGATGGTGCAATATTGTGAACTAGGTGTATAGGGAGTAAAGCATGGTTAAACATTACTATGATGACCTAGAACTATTGTATGTTCAATAAAGATGCAATCTTTTGTTGCAATTAGGGTTAATATATAGAATTAATGGTAGTTGATTATGGAGGTCATTATATAAGTTGTTGTTAGCCGAGTGTAAGCATGCATGGGTGAGATAAATGATCATGGAAAACATAGAGGTTATTTAATGAATTAATCTACCTAAGTGTTATGGATGAATTAGATGATTAGTATGATCATAGGGATGAAAAAATAAGTGGATGTATATTTGCGTTTTAATTATAGAATCATTGATTCTAGATAAGGAAGAAAGTGAAAAAGAGATCAAGCATCACTTTGGTTGATTATTGAGAATATCCAAGTAAATCTCTGCATAACTATTTTGATAAATGTTACATGTTTGCGAGCAATTTTTACAATATTATTTGGAATTGATGTCAATATGATGTTTTGAAAAGAGGATTGAAACGTTTACTAAACATGATGATTTACACTGTGTTTTGATACTTGGGTTGGAAACATAGATGTTTTACTTTCTAAATGAGTTTATCAAATTTCAACTATTCAAACTCAAAAACGATTTCTTACACTATCACTAAACGATTTGAAAATGCTATTATGAAAAATCACATTTTGCAATCAAGCTAATCAAAGACTTTCAAAAAAAGAAAAAATGATTCTGCCCCTAAATGGGGATCGTTGAGTGCACATCGGGGGTAGGATAGTAGTACTAGTTTTGAAGAGCAAGAGTGAGTCTTCTAGCGAGGAGACCACTTCTATAAGATAAACTCAACTTGGAGAGGCAACGGTACTACATAGTCCGACCGTCCGAGCTAGCATATGGGTCCATGTGGACTTTATATATCTGGATTGAACAACCAGTGTGTTGGGTGTAGAGATGGAGGAGTATCTCACCCTAGTGGGAGGATCCCCCACTGCCCATTGTTAAAAGAATACATTGGGAAGCTATCATGGTGGTAACCATGATATGGATTGTGTTACTATATTGTTGAATCATTTGTTAATCTCTACCTAATGAATTATGAATATGATGAAACGATGATCTGTTGTGAACTATTTTGGATTCATTGAGCAAGCTCCTTTATATAACTGCTATTGATAAAATTGATTTGCAAACACAATTTTGTGATTTGGATTAACCTGAATACACAAAATGGTTTTAATTGACACTTGCACAAACGGGACTTATTGAGATGTCAATCTCACACCTTTTATATCATGATTTCAGGGGATTGTTTATACTGAGTAGGGTGAAGCATTAGGAGATTAACTCCAGTTTATTTATTCATTTATATTTTGAATTTATTTCAAGAGATGTTTGTTAGTTTTGATTTTCCAGACTTGTATAAGTTTTGCTTCCAGATGTAATGAGATTATTTCTTTAATTTAATTTAGACATTTTTTACCTTTTGTACTTCATTATAAAGATCCCTGGTCCTTTGGACGGGACGACAACCTACCCTATCTAGGTACTTAGGGTGTGGGGTGTTACAAAATTAATCTAATGCTTGATTCCTTAGACGTGTGGCAATCCTTCAAGTACTTCTTTTGGAAATACATCTTGAAATTCTTTAACAAGACCTACAATTTCACAAGGTAAAAAGACCGTAGTATGATTAGTAACTACAAAAATTCCTTTACAAATTAAGAGATACACTGATTCTTTAGCTTTAATTGCTTCTACCACCTCTCTCCCTTTTGCAAAGAAATTTACTCAATTCTTATCTATTCTCTCTTATTTTCCTTCTCTCTTTTCTTTTTCTTCTTTCTCAGTGTTCTCACTCTCGATTTTTTTCTCATTTTCTTAAACACTTATTTTCTTCTCCTTTTCTCTCATGATATTTTGATCTCTACTCACTTTACTTGGAGACATAGGTAGAAGAATAAGTTTCTTTCCCTTCTTATACACAGTATAAGCTCCTTATACATAACATAAGTATTTTTCTTCCCGTCATGCACTACTCCCCTCTCATATTGCCAAGGTCTCCCTAAAAGTAAATGGCCTACCTACATGGGAACAACATTGCACATGATCCCATCCTTATTTTTTCCCATATCGAATGCAATCAAAATTTGTTTATTAACCTTCAGTTCTCCATTTTCATTTCCAAGATTATTTTTTCCACCACATTAGCATTTACAACATTGGTGCAACTTCTACTATCAATTATTACACTGCAAAGTACTTGATTGATGAAGCATCATGTATAAAAGATATTCTCACTTTATCGATGATGCTCATCCTTCTTCACTTGCGTACTCAAACATTATCTACCTACATCGAGTAATGTACACACCTACCCAACTTCTTCATCTTCTTCACTCGAGATTTCTTCTTCCTTTTCAAATTCTTCCATTTTTTGATATTCCTCTTCCTTGGATGAAATATGATGTGTACAAATTTGGATATAAAAAATCATATAAAAATAAGAACATTCCCAATCAATTTAAATTAAAACGTTAACCCAAAATTCCACATAGGAGTAAGCGTACTCATCATTAAGCATAGCATATGGTTTAAAACAAGTATCGATCCTCAAGAAACAAGTATGCAGTAATCACTTTTCTTTCATTGTTTAACCGACTCAATAAAGTGAAAAAGAATAAAAATGAAAATAAAATAATATATACATGTCAATGATGGAGAATTATGTAACTCAAACCATTATTTTGACAATCGAGACCTTGAAGTACCCAATCATTATCATAAATAATCATTCTCTTGGCATCATGAAGGATTAAGATAGATTCACTTCTTTTCCAATCCATGAAATCACAATCTTCTAGACAAATTAGCATCACATATCCCGTCTCAACTAATTCAACCAAAAGATGCATTAAACATAATCCTTGATTAAATCTCCATATCCTAGCAAATTTAAAACATGAAATTAACCAATGAATCCATATCCTGACAGACATCAATTAACCTTTAATTACCCAATTCTTAGCAATTAACCCCTTTTCCATACAAGTTAATAAACAACAACTATGAAATTAATGAATTGAGACCACCATCAACCCCTTTTCCAAACAAGTTAATAGAAAGAAACAACAAATTAATCTCGTAATTAGCATAAGTAATTAAATACCAAAAATAACAATCAATTAATCAAGAGATCAAAGTAACTCTAAAAATCATGAATACCGAAAACAATGTCAAATTATAATAAAATAATGAATACATCATTTTTTAAGAAAAGAAAACAAAGTTAAAAGAAAGTACTCATAGAAAAGCCTCCTTCTTCTTCCTTCGTAGACTCCCTTGTACAATACTCCATAATTTTGAGTGCTTTTGTATTTTGTACATTGAATTCATACATTTGACTTGTGTTCTTCCTCTATTTATAGGCTTTAGAAGTGCCTAAATTCATCCCTCTATGGTTTTTGGCCGAATAGAAATAAGAAAATATTAAAACTCTGAAAATTGCCAAAAATGTGCACAAAAATCGAGGCATTACCTCTGTACTAGTGCACAGCTGGCGCCGCCTATCCTACATAGGGCCGGCGCCATTTGCATTCTGTCTCTCTGTCCATTCATCAATTTTTCATGATTTTCATGCCAAGCTCTTCCAGGTCGCTGCTAACGCCGTCTCTAGGTCTCCCAATCAGTGGCGACTGTGTTTTATTCAACTCCAATTTAATAGGGTTTTTAGTGTCTCGAAGTGCGTGCCAACAGTACGTTGCTCGGTGCCACCTCTCCTGTCTTGGCCGACACCACCTCCAGTCTGTTTAGCAACGATTTTACCTTATTTTACCCCTAAAATCTAAAATAATGCACAAAATACCTTTCTAAGGGTAAAATCTCAAATATTAAGGAATATGACCAGTTATTGCACAAAATATATCACAAAATGGCCTCAAATATCTAGGAAAGTATCAAAGACAAGTAGAAAAACACAAGTTTTCACTCAATCACTCAATCAATTTCAAATTAATATTTCAATGCTTTCTTCATTCAAGACAACAAAACATATGCTACTATACCTTTCATAACAAATGCAAGACTAGTGTAAGTGAAGGATGACTAATAGAACCATCCCAACACCTAAAATCATTCTCAAAGCATTGGAAAGAATTTCATTCAAAAAAAATATGCATTCAATAAGTTTACTTTCCATCCACTCTCTCCACTAATCCGAGATATATCATGATTCTACTTAAGTTAAGTACGACTTTTAAGCTTGTAATGTAAGGCTAAAGGGTTTGTAATGTAGCTGTCAAATGAAGTGTTGGGATGTATGCCTTCTTAGACTATGTTTTTGATATAAAAATCGAATGTTTTAATAGAAGAATTTATTTTCAAAACTTGTTTGTGAATTTTCAATTTTATTTGTGCACAATTACGTTTGAAAAGGACCCATTGTGTTTAATTAAGTGGTCCATGTGAATGGAGGTCTTTCACAGTAAGGTATGGATCACGAATTACTTAACACATGGACTAGTACTCTACGACTTGAGTATGAGTTGGTGGTCTGACGAAGCTGGAAGCATATACTTTGATATGCTATAGTTAAGGTTCTATCGTAAGGCCAATATACTTACATGTTGGGTATATGTGACTAGTTAGTTAAGACAGACTTGTACAAGATTGTTTCTATACCATATCGCCCATTGTGGTTGTCTGAATGATCTAAATATCCAGGACCTTGGGAAACATGACTTGGATGTTTGTTTTAGGGTAGCTCCCTTGGAAAGTGAAAACAATCCAGGAAGTCGTGGATCATTGGACTAGAGGCCTAAGAATGGTATATGTCATTTAGAGAGGTGTTAGTACACTTCTTCCTCTCTAAATGTACAGCGATGTATAAAGGGTATTTTAGTCATTACACTTGTAGATCGGAGACTTTGCTAACGTAGCACTATCCTTTGGGTCAATATTTCCTTATAGTGATATTAGAAAATATTTAAAATGCAAAATACAGCTATTTATATGGCAAGGGTATTTTGGTCATTTTAGTAGCCAAGGTGGTGTGTCTTTTGGTCCCTAGTATAGATCGTGAGCCCTAATTAAATACGGGCTAAGGAATTATCTTAAATTAAATAGAATTCATTTTATTTAAGTAGTCTGATTTAATTGTTGGACTATAATAAAATAAAGGTCCATGGAGAGAGCATTAATAAAATTAGTTTAGTTGGTTAATTAATTATTTAGGGCTTTGGCCCAATTTGAATAATTAAATATTAACCTAGGACTAAACTAATATAGGCTTATTTATTGGACTAGTTTATTTGGGCTAGGAAATTTAATTATTAATTGGGCCATTTATGTGGTTCTAATTAGAATAATTAATTAAGTCCAAAAGGTTAAACTAAGAGTCCAATGGCCTAGTCCAGTTTAACCTAAGGCTTTATTTAGGTTAAACGGGAGGATTAGAAAAAACGTGGTTGTTAGAACATACACTCTCTGAGACGGCTTCTTCTCTGTAAAAAAGCCAGACGTCTCTCTCTCTCTCTCCAGAAAAAGGTTCCTTAGTCCGTAGTTGTTCACCAAACAGATTTAGGCAGGCCATATACTGGAAGATCGAGAGATTGGCGTTCACCTACATGCAAAGACGGAGTAGGAGACCTGCAGGAATCGCACCAGAGACTTCCACTAGCATATCTTGTAACACCCCGCTACCTAGGCCCGCCAGGGCCGGGGATGTCGCCCGTCCAAAGGACAAGGGGTCTTTATAACTAGGTCACACAAATAAAATAGTGGAATAAAAATAATACTTTAACTTAAAATTTATTAAAACCCAGAATGAATCCAAGAATTCCCAAAAGAAAAAAAATCCATAAATAAAATCATCCACTCTCAACTCCCTAAAGCAATACATAAAAATAAAAGACAACATTCTCTTCCAAGGCAGATAACACTAGCTACTCATCCCCACAGCAGGATCGACCTGAAATCATGGTAAAAAGGTGATGAGACAGAAATCTCAGTAAGTCCGTGTGTGCTTTGGGTATTCAGTGAAAACAGTTCGTGGATGCAAAGTGCGAAATCTTTATAAGAGAAATATTGGCAAGCAATAAACATTAGTCAAAAGCAAGAGTGGTGTTTTGGCTTTTCCAAGCATACATAATCAAAAGTGCACAATAAAATCAACCACTCAAAAAGGGTGGTAATGGGTTACCACACGTTGGGCCCCATGTCCACATGGTCAGCATGCCACACTTTGTGCATACTGCCGGTCAAAATGCCACACTTTGTGCAGACTAACAAATGGTAGGTGATCGGCCTACCGGGCAAGATACTCCTCCTTCTCTATACCCAAACAACAATCGGGTGTCCATTCCGGCAAAACACAGTCACTTGACTGAAAAGAACACTATTAGCTCGGACCGACATGACTAAGTAGTACTGACGTTTCTCTAAGTTGAGCTTATCTTCTGGAGGTGGCCTCCTACCAGAAGACTCACTCTTGCTCCTCAAAACTAGTACTACTAGCCTACCCTTATTGAGTACTCAATATAACGTATCCCACTTGGGAAAAATGAACAAAACATAGTTCCACTTGAAAATGGCAATTAAGGTTTTCCTAAGTTTGGGGCAAAACTGGTTTTAGAAAGAATTTTAGGTTTTAAGTAAAACCGCCCCTTGATTTACAAATAATTTATTTGTCCGAAATGAAAATGGAAATAATCATCAATTGCCTTTACAGAAATGAGTGACTATGCACTCTACATTTGGCTTGCCATAAAAAAAAAATCATTTTTCATCAAACAGGTTTTATGCAGGAGCTTACCTGATCCTTACTCACAACAAAGGTCTCCAACAGCTGACCTAACCCCGCATAGAGTAAATACAAACCACAATCAAACTCAAGCCAAAGATTCACTTTCACAAATAAAACTAACTCAACTTACTACAATCATGTCTCTAGTGTCCCAAGCTTTAAGGCTCGATAATAAATAAAAGGGTTTATAAAATAAATCTAGTTTGATATTAAAATAATTAGAGTTTGGGAAATAAGTACTAATAAGTTGAAGGTTTAAATCTTGTTAAAATAATTTAGAGTTTATTTGATGAAAAGTCCTAGGTGGAATTAGATAAAATAATGATTTATTAATAATTTAGTTGCTAGAAAATAATTGATAGCTAAAATTAGTTGAAAATGAATTTAATGAGTCTTGCTTGAAAAATAATAAATAAATTCTTAATGGGTTTTGATTAAAAGATAATAATTAAATTTGTAGTAATAAATATTTCACTATTCATAATTATTTCCATAAAAGGCTTTAATTTATTTCATTATTTTAAATAATATCTATATATATTATTTTATTTTATTTTTCTAGCAAATCTATTATTTATTTGACTAAAATATCCTTATTGTTTATAATAGTCCAAATCTACCCTTCCTAGGGTTTTTCGAAAATACAAAAAAAAAATATTTTATTGAATATTTTATTCAAGAAGTAAAATTAGTTTAGGGACAACTAGATCATGATTCAAATTCCTATAGCTAACCACAATCAAGAACATGCACAATCCTTCAATTCATCAAATCGACCAAATCTTTCATATAAGAATAGATCTAAATTTATCAAGACATGATCTAACCTCTACTAGCATAAATATGATCATGGCTTTACCAATCCATCATGAATAAAAATCCTATTCACCAATGGTGACATAATCTCTAGCATGCTTTGACACAAATACTACCTATGACATGCATCAAACCTCAATTCAACATACAACCAACCAATATAATCCTTCCATGCATAAATCCCATCTCCTTCACAATCATACATATACTCATGCTTCAAGCACAATAACACATACTCAAATCCCATCGCCATCTACCTTCTAACAACATCATCCTAGAGACATGATTCTAGAGTTTAAAAAGGAAGATTGAAGGTACTTACTTGATTGATGAATGCCTTGAAGGAGTTTAGAGTAGATCTCAACTCCTAGATGTCTAACTTTGTCCAAGGGAGATGGCGAGAGCATGATTATGGAAGAAGAAGTCATCCGGCCAAGGGAGAGGGATTTCGGCCATGAGAGAGAGAGAGAGAGAGAGAGAGAGAGAGAGAGAGAAGAAGAAGAAGAAGAAGAGATCATTAGTATGTTTATTCACATAGGTTTTCACTAGAGATCAAGTTTGGAGAAGATGAAGTTGATAGAGTAAATTTACCTTGAAGATGTTCTTGTCCTTCACAGAAATTTTCTGATTTTGATCCGAAGTAGCAAGATGATTTGAGGAGTTTGATGTTAAGAATGGTGTCGATGGACTCACAACAGTAAGTAGGTCAAATCTGGAGATTTTAGTGAAGGTTTGAAGTGATTTGGAGGGGTATTAGGTGAAAGAAAGTAGTAGGTGTTCTTGGTGTAGTGTGTGTGTTCTTGGAGATTGAAGGGAATTGAGAGATTGTAGTGTAGCTGCCGAAAATTCTGAGGGAATTAGGCTGGCCGAATTTCTGTAGGGTTTAGGGAGTTGTTTCTCTGATTTGGAAGGAAAAAGGGAAGGTTAGTTGTCACAATCCTTGAAGAATAGTTTTAGGAAGTGAATTTGGAAACTAAATATTCCAAGAATATCTTGATTGTTGGAGAGTTTTGGAAGTCTGTCATGGCTGACTGTTTGAGCAGAATTTCGGTGGGATTAATACTGGTCTATGGGAGCTTATGGTGGCCGAAAGTAGGGTGCTTAATGGTGAAGAAGAAGTCTGGTTATTTGGGGAATGCATTATGGGAAGTTGCTAAACAAAGGTGGCTGGAATTTTGGAAATCAATCAAGCTAAATTGTAGGGATTTGTTGGAGAGATTTTTGGACAGCCATTGCTGAATTTCGTGCAGAAGCTTAAGGGGGACAATGGAGCTCTGCTACTGGAGGTTTAAGGAAGGTTTTTTTTTTTTTTTGCAGAATAAGGTTGGTGTTTCGGCTGGGAGAAAAATAGAAAATAAAACTGGAACTTGGACTGCCCAGAATTTTCGCTGGGCAGATTTTCAGCTGCCATTTCCAGCCGACTTGCAGAGGGTTTGAAAGGGGACTTCAGGGGTTTTCAAGGCTAGTTTCCAGCCTTCTTCATGGAGGAAAAACATGGCTAAGGTGCTGCACAAAATCTGGAAGAAAACAACTTAGTTTTGGACTCTCAAAGTGGCGATTTGTATAGGAATTTTTTCTATTGTTGCTCCAGCTTTGAGCGGTCCGAAAATGGCCAAGAAATTCAGATTGTAAACTGATCCTAAAGAACATTTTTCTGGCAGTATTTGGAAGGGAATGTTAGCTAAGAAAGTCGACATTTTGAAGGCACAACAAGCTGGAAAATTTCAGCTCATTCCAAGAAGGAAGATGAACTAGCTAGAAGGAATTTTCAGCCAACTCACTAGAGGGATTTTTCCTCTTGGAACTTCCCACAACTCTTCCACATTTTTCAGACCATAAGAAGTCTTTTACCAAGACATTTTGATCTTACAAGATCACAACACTTTACTGAAATTTCTGGAAAGAAAATGGCTAGAATCACTTGATCAAACTAATGAGTTGAGAATTAAGGAAAAATCAAAGATCAAGGAAAAATGAATTCCCTTTGGGAAATTCGAGTAGGTAATGGTGTAGAATGAGGTTGCTCCTAACATGTCTCTCTTAGGACATCATCCCTACCTTACTCCAAGCTCATAAGGCCGAAAATGATACTTCCCAAGCAAAAATAAAATTTAACCAAGCTAAAGCTCCTATAATGGAATTTGAACCCAAGACCTCAAGAATTAATTCCAAAGCTCCAACCACTAAACCACAATAACTCTTATTCTTATTCTCCCCCTAAAAATATTTTCCTATTCAATCCTCAAGCTATCTCTCTTTTTCCACCTCAAACAAAAATTACCATTTTGCTCTTCTCACTCAATAATCATAATCAAGCCATCTAGACTATAAAACACAAATCAAAAGCACATAAAATCATACAAAAATATATTTAAACATGCAAATAAATATGCTATGCATCCCAACCCCCTTATTCTAAGATTGGTTTTGACTGAGGTTTCACATATCTACCCCGGTAGTACACATTCCGGTCCAGTCAACTTTTAGAACGAGGAAAAGAGGTAAAAAAATTTAACCTCGGAGTCCCGCCAGAGCATAACCGGCGCCGACACCAGCTCTGATCGAGATTCCCCTGTTCTTGGTTTTTTTCCAGTTTTTTATCTTCACTTCCACTGCGTGCCCTATGTTTTCCGTTTTCTATGCCTTCATGAAGGATATAGGAAAATCAAATATCAAAGAAGATGAGAGTTTGCAAGAAAAGGATAAACAAAATGTATCAATAGATTCCAGACTTTTCTTGCTCTCCTATTACAAGGCCAATCAAAAACCCATAACCATGTATAGTAATCATTTTACAGTTCTGGCAAATCTTGCATTCTTTTCATCAATAGTTCTTCATCGCATCAATCATATTGCTCAAGATCATCAAAATTTTAGCAAGTCTTATTCCAACTCAACCAACATTCTTCCTGTGCTCTTCTTTTTCTTTTTCTTTCAGCTTTTCTTTTCTTTTTCTCTTCTTTTCAAATGCTACTTTTGTTTGTTTCTCGGTTTTTTTCTTTCTACATTTTCTAGTAGCTTTTTGTTTCTCTCAATCTTTCTTTTTCTTCCTCCTTTCTCCTTTTACACTCCAACTCAACATATGATGCATGACTGAAAGTAACAAGTCATGACATTTACACAAGCATTCTTCCTCATAATTCTTGTACTTGTACTTTTATCTATGAAGAGTAATCAAAGATTTGGAAGATAAATCAAACTCTCAGAAAGAAGTAATGGACAAAGTATGATAACGGGTTTAAGAAAGAAATTAACAATTTAGGCTCAAAATAGTCACTAGGGATAATATAAAATAGGTAGGCTTGAAAAGCTCAAACTATCCACAAAAGGCCTATTACCGTCATCCTTAAGTTAAATCATGAATGTCTTTCTTATTTCGCCTTGAGAGGTATTCAAGTAAGTTCTAGAATGCTCAATGAATTTTAGCGAAAAAATAGGTTTAAGAACAATGTAAGGCATTTGATCAAGAACTACTTAGTCCAAGTACGTGCAAAAATTCATGCAAAGATACAAATGATGTAGAACATATGCTCTATGATCAAGCACAAAGACATGCATTCAAAATACATCTTGAAAGCTCAAAAAATAAAAAAAAAATGAAAAATTGGCTTGCTTAAAAGGTGTTCAAAGAATTTTAGAAGAATGAAGCATAGACGAATTCCCATTCTAACCACTCCCCCACACTTAAACTGGACATTGTCCTCAATGGCCAAACAAATAGAGTAAGGAAATATTGCCATGAGACCAAAATTAAAGTGGAAAAGAGAAGAAAGAAAATACTTCCATTGCATTGTGCATTCTCCTACAAAAGAGTTGAATTCCAGCAGAAAGGGGCATTGTTGAAGTACCTAGAAAGAAAAATGCAAAAAAGAAACACACTAAAGCATAAAAACTAGAAAAGAAAAATGTATAGAAAATAGTACGAAAAAGAAAAGTACAAGAAATAACTGGAAAAGTCATGAAAATATAAAGGAAAAAGAAAGTGACAAGTAGGAACAAGCATAGAAAAATCATCCCAGTCCTCTCCATCATCATCATTATATGCTGAAGTGCCATCACTACCATGTGGTCTCAGAAAACGCTACATCCACTAAGCCCATTGCTGCTCCTGAATAGTCTGCCTCCGGGCAATGTCATCAATGGCGTCTCGCATGTGTAGCAACATCTTCGTCTGCTGAGCTAACTGTCCCATCACCACGGTCTCAAAGTCAGCCTTTAGTTGGGATTGTGAACTACTAGCTCGTGCTCGCAATGGTGGTGGTGGGTGCTGCTCCATCACAGGTGGTGCCCGAACTTATCCGGGATATTTCGCCTCATAGGAATTGTACCATTTCTTCATCTCCTGGCTATATTTGTACCCACAGCTCATCAATATTTACTCCGTGACCAGGCCATGCTCAGTGGTAGTCTCAGTCAATTCCCTCTCAATACTAATACCAAAATCACCCAAAATTTTCATGATTACTAGAGGAAAGACGAAGGCTTTAGTCAAGAGATGATGATGAACCACATCCTTAATGGATTGTATGATCAATGGTGCAAGAGGGATAGGCTGAGTGGTCATCATCATATGCAAGATGTACATATCAATAGTGCGTGTGTCATTGAATCCATTGGCTGGGGGTACAACATTAAAAGCAAACATGTATACTAGAGCCTAAAAGTTGGCATCAAGATCATTGTTAAAGTAGAAGCTGTTGGCTTGGAAAGCATTTTTCTTACACAACCCTTGAGTAGCTCTAGTTCCAATGGCATCCCAATTAGGGTCAGAAAGAATCTTTTGATAATTGGTATCTATCCCTAGCCAAGAATCATCATCATAGAGATGGGGAAGAATGGCTAAATGGTTTCTTGTGATAAAAATGTGGGTTCCCTTCACTCGTGTCTCAATGTGTGGAAGATGGTTATTATCCTTTGCAACCATGTTAGCATAGAATTCTTTTATGAGCACTAGAAAATAATCCCCCTTAAGCTATACTGTAGGTCCCCACCCTAGTCTCCTAAACATCATTCCTAGTTTAAGGGCACGATCTAGGGTAGGTGAAAAGGTACGCTCCACAATAATCTTATTTGCCGACCTCCATCGTACCACTCCTCACAGGATGGATCAATGAAATCTACTGACCTTAGGAACATGGGGTCTATAGATAAAAGGGCTGAGGAAGAAAAAGCTCTAGTCCTTTTAGATGATTAGCCCCATACTCTAGACATATTAGGAATGAGATAGTAGTGAAGATAGGTATATAAGTACTAGGAAGCTCAAAGATTTCAGAAGAATATAATCTCTCCTTTTCCAACATAATGCATAACACAAATCTCAACTCTTAACCAGCTCACTCCACAATTCTCAAACTCCTTAAAGTATATCTTGCACCAACACAATAACCAATTCAACCTCCTCCAATCAATCCACCACAATTTTCACACAACCTGCAAGAATAAGTATAATATCTCACTAGAAAGCGTAAATGTGCTGAACAAACCCAATGTATCTAGATGCTCATAATATGATCATGTGAATTATGGAATCATCATGGCATTATAGTGATCAAGTGTAAGATAATTCAAGGCCAATGTGCAACTAGTTACTCAATCATCATAATAGCCATAATCATACCCTTAAGGGAGTACAAAAACTCACTAATGATCATGTGAATCAATAAAGTTCTCAAGAATCATCAACTCATAATATATCCAATGTCATAAAGCTCACAAATTCATTCATAATGCAAGAGAACATTAAATATCCCAAATTTCGGCCAAAAATACACCTAAAATTAGAAAAATTTACCTACAACATTTTAACCGTAGGAATTTAAGAAAAAATGTACCTTTATGTTCTCCTATGCATGGGCAAGCTAAATATGCATCCTTTTTCCAGAAATCAAAGCTCTTTGAAGGCAGATTGAAGATTGGATTTTTGTGAAAAATGAAAGATTTAGAGGATTTTGATTCGTAGAATCAACAAAAGAATAATAGATGGACACTCTAGAAGTGTTTGGAAGGTGAAAAATCAATTTTTGAAAGGTTTAGGATGCGGAGTTGGCACGGGTTAGAGAGAATTTGAGAGGGAGTTGGAGATTTTGAAAGAAAAAAATGGCCAAATTAGCTTGTTTTTAGTGCCACCCGCGACAGGAGCCAGCGCCAATTGCGGGCCTGGCCGGCATCGACGCTAGACTGTCCGGGCTCCGATTTTTTTTTTTTTGTGAAAAATGATATAAAAATAATGAACACATAGCAGTGATGAATAATGAAATTCAATTCATAAAGAAATAAATAAAAATGAAACAAAACAAAGAAAATGAAAAATTGGAATCAAAGCACAATGCTCAACAAAAAAAGTACCTTAGAGAACTCAAGTCTAAGGATACTTGTACGTTTGTTATATTGAGATTATATCACTAACACTAAATGGTTATCCATGTAATTATCTCATAGTTAGGTCATTCAATGAACTTGTTCCATTAACAAGCATCCATATATTAACTTTGAGTATCTCAATACTCACGGATATGAGAACCACCGCCTAATCAAATCAGGAGATTAAAACATGCTAGTCTTGACGCATTAACGATGTCCTGTCTCATTAATACTATGACTAGGGACTATTTAAGTACTAACACTATACAGTGTAGTGGGAATCTCAAATCATGATCTCTACCATGATTTTCTTAACACAATGTTGTACTATGGACTTTATCTAATAGTTATATTAAATAAAAGTAAACAAAAGAAACTGTAAGATAAATAATGCCTTTTATTAAAATAAAATGTGTCATATACAACGTACAAGTGATTGCCTTTAAGGCATAACACCAACATCATGACCCTAAAGTACCTAATCATTATCATAACTAATTATTCTCTTGGCATCCTGAAGGATTAAGATAGATTCACTTCTTTTCCAATCCATGAAATCACAATCTTCTAGACAAATTAGCATCGTATATTCTGTCTCAACTAATTCACCCAAAAGATGCATTAAACACAATCCTTGATTAAATCTCCATATCCTGGCAAATTTAAAACATGAAATTAACCAATGAATCCATATCCTAACAGACATCAATTAACCTTTAATTACCCGGTTCTTAGCAATTAACCCCTTTTCCAAGCAAGTTAATAGACAACACTATGAAATTAATGAATTGAGACCATCATCAATCCCTTTTCCAAACAATTTAATAGAAAGAAACAACAAATTAATCTCATAATCAGCATAAGTAATTAAATACCTAGAATAACAATCAATTAATCAAGAGACCAAAGAAACTCTAAAAATCATGAATACCAAAAATAATGTGAAATTATAATAAAACAATGAATACATCATTTTTCAAGAAAAGAAAACAAAGTTAAAAGAAAGCACTCATAGATAAGCATCCTTCTTCTTCCTTCGTAGATTCTCTTGTACAATCCTCCTTAATTCTGAGTGCTTTTGTGTTTTGCTCCTTGAATTCATACCTTTGACTTGTGTTCTTCCTTTATTTTGTACGCTTTAGAAGTGCCTAAATTCGTCCCTATAGGGTTTCTAGCTGAGAAGAAATAAGAAAATATCAAAACTCTGAAAATTGCCAAAAGAGGCACTACCTCTGTACAAGTGCACAACTGGCGCCGCATGTCCTGCCCAGGGCCGGCGCCAGTTGCATTCTGTCTCTTTATCCATTCGTCGATTTTTCTTGATTTTTATGCCAAGCTCTTCCAGGTCGCTACCAGTGCCATCTCTGGGCTCTCAATCAGTGGCGGATGTGTTCTGTTTAGCTCCAATTTTGTAGATTTTTTATTACCTCGAAGTACGTGCCAACAGTACATGGTCGGCGCCGCCTCTCCTGTCTTGGCCGACACCACCTCTAGTCTGTTTAGCGACGATTTTACCTTATTTTACCCCTAAAATCTGAAATAATGCACAAAATATCTTTCCAAGGGTAAAATCTCAAATATAAAGGAATATGACCAGTTATTGCGCAACATGTATCACAAAATGGCCTCAAATATCTAGGGAAGTATCAAAGACAAGTAGAAAAACACAAGTTTTCACTCAATCACTCAATCAATTTCAAAATAATATTTCCAATGCTTTCTTTATTCAAGACAACAAAACATATGTTACTATACCTTTCATAACAAATGCAAGACTTGTGTAAATGAAGGATGACTAGTAGAACCATCCTAACACTTAAAATCATTCTCAAACCATTAGAAAGAATTTAGTTCAAAAAAATATGCATTCAATAAGCTTACTTTTCATCCACTCTCTCCACTAATCCAAGACATATCATGATTCTACTTAAGTTAAGTACGACTTTTAAGCTTGTAATGTAAGGCTAAAGGGTTTGCAATGTAGTTGTCAAACGAAGTGTTGGGATGTATGCCTTCTTAGACTATGTTTCTGATGTGAAAATCGAATATTTTAATAGAAGAATTTATTTTCAGAAATTGTTTGTGAATTTACAATTTTATTTGTGCACAATTACGTTTGGAAAAGACCCATTGTGTTTCAGTAAGTGGTCTAAATGAATGTAGGTCTTTCATAGTAAGGTATGGATCATGGGTTACTTAACATATGGACTAGAACTCTACGACTTAAGTATGAGTTGGTAGTCTGACGAAGCTAGAAGCATATACTTTGATATGCTATAGTTGAGATTCGATCGTAGGGTCAATATACTTACATTTTGGGTATGTGTGACTAGTTAGTTAAGACAGACTTGTACAAGATTGTTTCTATACCATATCGCCTATTGTGATTGTCTGAATGATCTAAATATCCAGGGCCCTGGGAAACATGACTTGGATGTTTGTTTTAGGGTAGCTCCCTTAGAAAGTGGAAACAATCCAAGAAGTCATGGATCATTGGACTAAAGGCCTAAGAATGGTAGATGTCATTTAGAGAGGTGTTAGTACACTTCTTCTTCTCCAAATGTACAGCGATGTATAGAGGGTATTTTAGTCATTACACTTGTAGGTCGGAGACTTTGCTAACTCAGCACTGTCTTTGGGGTCAATATTTCCTTATGGTTATATTAGAAAATATTTAAAATGCAAAATACAGCTATTTATATGGCATGGACATTTTGGTCATTTTAGTAGCCAAGGCAATGTGTCTTTTGGTCTCCAGTACAGACCGTGAGTCCTAATTAAATACGGGCTAATGAATTAAATTAAATTAAATTCATTTTATTTAAGTAGCCTGATTTAATTGTTGGACTAGAATAAAATAAAGGTCCATGGAGAGAGAATTAATAAAATTAGTTTAGTTGGTTAATTAATTATTCAGGGCTTTGGCCCAGTTTGAATAATTAAAGATTAACCTAGGACTAAACTAATATAGGCTTATTTATTGGACTAGTTTATTTGGGCTAGGAAATTTAATTATTAATTGGGCCATTTATGTGGTTCTAATTAGAATAATTAATTAAGCCCAAAATGTTAAACTAAGAGTCCAATGGCCTAGTTCAGTTTAACCTAAGGTTTTATTTAGGTTAAACAGGAGGATTGGAAAAAATGTGGTTGTTAGAACATACACTCTCTAAGACGGCTTCTTCTCTGTAAAAATGCCAGACGTCTCTCTCTCTCTCTCTCTCTCTCTCTCTCTCTCTCTCTCTCTCTCTCTCTCTCGAAAAAGGTTCCTTAGTCTGTAGTTGTTCACCAAATAGATTTAGGCAGGCCATATACTGGAAGATCGAGAAATTGGCGTTCACCTACATGCAAAGACGGAGTAGGAGACCTGCAGGAATCGCACTAGAGACTTCCACCAGCATACCTACCCCGCTAGTACACATTTCGATCTAGCCAACTCTTAGAACGAGGAAAAGAGGTAAAAAAAAATTTAACCTCGGAGTCCAACCAGAGCATAATCGGTGCCGACTCTGATATGGACTCCCCGGTTCTTACTTTTTTCCAGTTTTTTATCTTAGCTTCCCCTACATGCCCTGTGTTTTCTGTTTTCTATGCCTTCACGAAGGATATAAGAAAATCAAATATTAAAGAAGATGAGAGTTTGCAAGAAAAGGATAAACAAAATGTACCGATAGATTCCAGACTTTTCTTACTCTCCTATTACAAGGTAAATCAAAAACCCATAACCATGTATAGTAATCATTTTACAGTTCTGGCAAATCTTGCATTCTTTTCATCAATAGTTCTTCATCGCATCAATCATATTGCTCAAGATCATCAAAAATTTTAGCAATTCTTATTCCAACTTAACCAACATTCTTCCTGTGCTCTTCTTTTTCTTTTTCTTTCAGCTTTTCTTTTCTTTTTCTCTTGTTTTCAAATGCTACTTTTATTTATTTCTCAGTTTTTTTCTTTCTACTTTTTCTAGTAGCTTTTTGTTTCTCTCAATCTTTCTTTTCTTCCTCCTTTCTCCTTTCACACTCCAACTCAACACATGATGCATGACTAAAAGTAACAAATCATGACATTTACACAAGAATTCTTCCTCATAATTCTTGTACTTCTACTTTTATCCATGAAGAGCAATCAAAGATTTGGAAGATAAATCAAACTCTTAGAAAGAAGTAATGGTCAAAGTATGATAACGGGTTTAAGAAAGAAATTAACAATTTAGGCTCAAAATAGTCACTGGGGATAATATAAAACAGGTAGGCTTGAAAAGCTCAAACAATCCCCAGAGGTCCTATTACCGTCATCCCTAAGTAAAATCATGAATGTCTTTCTTATTTCACCTCGAGAGGTATTCAAGTAAGTTCTAAAATGCTCAATGACTTTTAGCGGAAAAATAGGTTTAAGAACAATGTAAAGCATTTGATCAAGAACTACTTAGTCCAAGTGCGTGCAAAAATTCATGCATAAGACACAAATGATATAGAGCATATGCTCTATGATCAAGCACAAAGACATGCATTCAAAATACATCTTGAAAGCACAAAAAATATAAAAAAATGAAAAATTTACTTGCTTAAAAGGTGTTCATAGAATTTCAGAAGAATGAAGCATAAACGAATTCCCATTCTAACCACTCCCTCACACTTAAACTGGACATTGTCCTCAATGGCCAAACAAATAAAGTAAAGAAACATTGCCAAGGACCAAAAATAAAGGGGAAAAGAGAAGAAAGAAAATACTTCCATTGCATTGTACATTCTCCTACAAAAGAGTTGAATTCCAGCAGAAAAGGGCATTGTTGAAGTACCTAGAAAGAATAATACAAAAAAAGAAACACACCAAGCATAAAAACTAGAAAAGAAAAATGAGCAAAATGTATAGAAAATAGTACGAAAAAGAAAAGTACAAGAAATAACTGGAAAAGTCATGAAAATATAAAGGAAAAAGAAAGTGACAAGTAGGAATAAGTGTAGAAAAATCATCTCAGTCCTCCCCATCATCATCATTATGTGCTGAAGTGCCATCACCGCCATGCGGTCTCGGAAAACGCTACATCCACTAAGCCCATTGCTGCTCCTGAATAGTCAGCCTCCGGGCAATGTCATCAATGGCATCTCGCATGTGTAGCAACATCCTTGTCTGCTGAGCTAACTATCCCATCACCATGGTCTCAAAGTTAATCATTGGTTGGGACTATGAACTACTAGCTCGTGCTCGCAATGGTGGTGGTGGGTGCTGCTCCTTCACAGATGGTGGCCGAACTTGTCCAGGATACTTCACCTCAAAGGAATTGAACTATTTCTTCATCTCCTAGCTATATTTGAACCTACAGCTCATCAATATTTGCTTCGTGATCAGGCCATGCTCAGTGGTAGTCTCAATCAATTCCCCCTCAGTACTAATACCAAAATCACTCAGAATTTTCATGATTACTAGAGGAAAGACATAGGCTTTGGTCGAGAGATGATGATGAACCACATCCTTAATGGATTGTATGATCAATGGTGTAAGAGGGATAGGTTGAGTGGTCATCATCCTATGCAAGATGTAGATATCAATAGTACGTGTCTCATTGAATCCACAGGCTCGTGTCTCAATGTATGAAAGATGGTTATTGTCCTTTGCAACCATATTAGCATAGAATTCTTTTATGAGCACTGGACAATAATCCCCATTAAGCCATACTGTAGGTCCCCACCCTAGTCTTCTAAACACCATTCCTAGTTTAAGGGCATGATCTAGGGTAGGTGAAAAGGTACGCTCCACAATAATCTTATTTGCGGACCTCCATCGTACCACTCCTCACAGGATGGATCAATGAAATCTACTGACCTTAGGAACATGGGGTATATAGATGAAAGGGCTGAGGAAGAAGAAGTTCTAGTCCTTTTGGATGATTGGCCCCATGCTCTAGACATAGTAGGAATGATATAGTAGTGAAGACAGGAGTATAAGTACTAGTAAGCTCAAAGATTTCAGAAGAATATAATCTCTCCTTTTCCAACATAATGCACAACACAACTCTCAACACATAACCAGCTCACTCCACAATTCCCAAACTCCTTAAAGTATATCTTGCACCAACACAATAACCAATTCAACCCCTTCCAGTCAATACACCACAATTTTCACACAACCTACAAGAATAAACATAATATCTCACTAGAAAGCGTAAATGTGCTGAACAAACCCAATGTATCTAGATGCTCATAATATGATCATGTGAATTATGGAATCATCATGGCATTATAGTGATCAAGTGTAAGATAATTCAAGACTAATGTGCAACTAGTTACTCAATCATCATAATAGTCATAATCATACCCTTGAGGAAATACACAAACTCCCTAATGATCATGTGAATGAATAAAGTTCTCAAGAATCATCAACTCATAATATATCCAATGTCATGAAACTCACAAATTGATTCACAATGCAAGAGAACATTAAATATCCCAAATTTCGGCCAAAAATACACCTAAAATTAGAAAAATTTACCTACAACATTTTAACTGTGGGAATTTAAGAAAAATGTACCTTTTTGTTCTTCTATGCATGGGCAAGCTAAATATGCATCCTTTTTCTAGAAATCAAAGCTCTTTGAAGGCAGATTGAAGATTTGATTTTTGTGAAAAATGGAAGATTTAGAGGATTTTGATTCATAGAATCAACAAAAGAATAATAGATGGATACCCTAGAAGTGTTTGAAAGGTGAAAAATCAATTTTTGAAAGGTTTAGGATGTGGAGTCGGCACAGGTTAGAGAGAATTTGAGAGGGAGTTGGAGATTTTGAAAGAAAAAAAAATGCTAAATTGGCTTGTTTTTAGTGCCTCCCGCGACTAGAGCTAGCGTCGATTGCGGACCTGGCCGGCGCCGGCGCTAGACTATCCGGGCTCTGATTTTTTTTTTTTTTTTTTGGTGAAAAATGATATAAAAATAATGAACACATAGCAGTGATGAATAATGCAATTCAATTCATGAAGAAATAAATAAAAATGAAACAAAACAAAAAAAATGAAAAATTGTTCCAAATCACAAAAACTTATAGTAAGAAAGACTTCAATGCTCGCCATGACCTTGATCACATGGATTTTTTTCAGTGTTTCCTGGTAATGTCCCTGCTTGATGATTTCCAAGTAATTTAGCTAGTTGGCCAATTTGGATCTCCAAGTTGCGCATAGAGACCTCTAAGTTCCTTGTTGCAGCTTTAATTCCTTGGAACTTAGTCTTCGTTATACTTACCAATTGGCCAATCAATTTCTTCAATGGTGGCATGGAAGGTGCTGAATTGTTGTTCAAAGGAGGTTGGTTCCTTTGATTTCCCCCAAAGTTGAAAGAGCCCTACCTAAGTTGGTTTGCATTGCTCCAAGAGAAGTTAGGGTGATTTCTCCAACCATAATTGTAAGTAGAGCTATAGGGATTGTTACCTGGATGGCCATTACCTGCAAAGGCTACTTGTTTTGTGGTTTCTTGGAGTGAACCCATATTTTGGCACTTATGATTTGGGTGCTCTTCTCCATAGAAATCACAACATACATTTAGCACTTGGCCTTGAGATATCACCATTTGTTCCATCTTTTGAGTTAAAGCTTCCACCTTAGCTTCCAAAGCTGCCATAGCATCCACTTTGTGCACTCCTTGCACATGAGCTCTAAACCTTGCACTTCTCCAAGAATAGTTATTAGAAGCCAAATTTTCAATGAGATCGAATACCTGTTCTGGGGTCTTATGATTTATGGAACCCTCTGCAAAAGAGTCCACCACTTGTCGTATTGCAAATGTAAGGTCATTAAGAAAGATGAGCATCTGCATTCCTAGCTCAAATCCGTTGTGTGGGCACTTTCTCAACATCTCCTTGAACCTCTCCCAACATTCATACAAAGGTTCAGAATCTCATTGTTGTAAGGCAAAAATTTCGTTTCTGAGTTTGGATGTCCTAGCTGGAGGAAAATATTTGACAAGGAATTTTTCAACTAGGGCATTCCAAGTGGTGATGGAACCTATGGGTAAAGATTTTAACCAAGATTTGGCTCTATCTCTCAAAGAAAAAGGAAAAATTCTTAGTTTTATAACATCTTTTGAAACACCATTTATTTTAAAGGTATCACAAATTTCAAGAATACTATCTAGGTGGGCATTGGGATCTTCTTCAGGTAGCCCATCAAATTGGACCATATTTTGGACCATCTGGATGATATTAGGCTTTATTTCAAAATTATTCTCATCCACCCTAGATCTAGTGATACTCGAGCCCGTGCCCGAGATTGCAGGTTTCACAAAGTCATCCATGACCATCCTGTTGTTTCCAACATTGTTGTTTTAAGCACTGTCCATTTCAGCGAGTAAGTTCCTTTTGACTGTCCTGTGGATTTTTGACATTGTCCTTTCGATTTTAGGATCAAAATCTACTATATCGCCTTCAGATCGTCGAGTCATGTACCAAGGCTAACACTTGGAAGAGACAAGAAGAAAGTTAGATAACAGAATTCATAATTCAAACAAAACAAATTAGTCAATTAAACATCAGTCAAAGTTAGTAAATTAGATTACAAAGATACACAAGATACAAAAGATAGCACCTTGTTGTAAAAAGAACAATTGTACAAATTTACATAATTACATATTTACATTGTTAAGTCAACAAAATCCAAACTTTCATGATATTGTTCCCTGGCAACGGCGCCAAAAACTTTATGTGTACGAATTTAGGTATAAAAAATCATATAAAAATAAGCACATTCTCAATTAAGTTTAAATAAAAACATTAACCCCAAATTACACATATGAACAAGCGTACTCATCATTAAGCATAGCATAGGGTTTAAAATGAGTATCAATCCTCAAGGAACAAGTATGCAGTAATCACTTTTGTTTCATTGTTTAACCGACTCAATAAAATGAAAAAGAATAAAAATAAAAATAAAATAAAAGAATATATATATGTCAAGGATGGAGAATTATATAATTCAAACTATTATTTTGACAATCATGTGTTAGGTATCTCATGCATATCATATATGGTGCGGCAGAAAAATAAAACGAGATACCATCCCAGGATCTGCATATGTGTGGAAAACAAGACATAAAGAGAACAAAGGTAATAGCTTTTTACCTTTCTTTGATCATGTGAAAAATAAAATTTTTCCTTCTTCAAGTCGAAGTGCGATCCAACAATCCTCTTAGTCAAACACCGCAAGAGTTGAATGTCCAACCACTATAATCACAGTGTGTGATTATCTCTAGCAAAAATCCACACGGAGGAACACTCAAGGACCAAGATTTCTGTGCTAGCAGAAACAACAATGGCGGCTGGGATTATAATCAATATCAATGAGAGAGAGAAGAAAGAATGTTGTGAGTTGCCTTAGGGTTTTGAGTTATTTTTCATGTCTTACACTACACAGAAATTCCGTGCATATATCCTCTATATATTACACGAAATCAGCTGGAAAAATACTCCAACTGAGAATTCTAAAACAATTAGAATTCCCTAATTGTAATTGGAAACATCAAGTTCTCACAATTATAATTTGGCCCATAAATTATAACTACTTATAATTTGACCACAACAACTTCTCTTTCTCGCAATTAATCCCACTATGTTATCAAATAACATACTGAGTATATAATCCTCTACTGTGTGTGACCTATAGGGTTTCCCAGTCAATTGGTAGCGAACATGAATGAATCCAAACATCTTTAAGATTAATAATCCATAATTAATTAGAATTAATCCTATTAATTCTAATCAGGATTGGTTTATTAATTCATCAATTAAAAAATCCATATTCTCAAATCATGAGCAATATCTAGCAACATATCATGACCACCTAAGAGTCCAAGAAGTCAAACGGCTTGACATGAACCTTTCAATAACAAATTACAGTGCAATTAACTCCTTTCACCATACAATATCTCATTCGATTTGGAGTATGGAATTAGTGCCAACTCCCTCCAAAATATATATTAATTCTGGCATAAATATAATATTACTTGTACCAAGAATCCACTACTCTAGATGTGTATCAATTGGAACTGTTTCCAATACACAGTTGCCTTGGCCAAGGACTTCTCGAGTAGTAATTCCTACAAGTGGCCATGAGATATTCGCCCCTACTATTAGGAGTGGTGAATCCTTTATTGATCCTCTCAACTACTTTCATTTATCTTACAATGTACCCAATATCCATCCCATAGGCGGCCTTCAATCTGACTCCAGAGATTGGAATCAAAGCACAATGCTCAGCAAACAAAGTACCTTAAAGATCTCAAATCTAAGGATACTTATACGTTTGCTATATTGAGATTATATCACTAGCACTATATAGTTATCCATGTGATTATCTCATATCTAGGTCATCCAATGTACTTGTTCCATTAACAAGCATCCATATATTAACTTTGAGTATCTCAATACTCACAGGTATGAGAACCACCGCCTAATCAAATCAGGAGGTTAAAACATGCTAGTCTTAACATATTAATGATGTCATGTCTTATTAATACTATGACTAGGGACTATTTAAATACTAACACTATACAGTATAGTAGGAATCTTATATCATGATCTCTATCATGATTTCCTTAACATAATGTTGTACTATGGACTTTATCTAATAGTTATATTAAATAAAAGTAAACAAAAGAAACTGTAAGATAAATAATGCCTTTTATTAAAATAAAATGTGTCATATACAACGTACAAGTGATTGCCTCTAGGGCATAACACTAACATCATGACCCTAAAGTACCCAATCATTATCATAACTAATCATTATCTTTGCATCATGAAGGATTAAGATAGATTCACTTCTTTTCCAATCCATGAAATCACAATCTTCTAGACAAATTAGCATCGCATATCCTGTTTCAACTAATTTACCCAAAAGATACATTAAACACAATCCTTGATTAAATCTCCATATCCTGAAAAATTTAAAATATTAAATTAACCAATAAATCCATATCCTGACAGACATCAATTAACCTTTAATTACTCAGTTCTTAGCAATTAACCCCCTTTTCTAAGCAAGTTAATAGACAACAACTATGAAATTAATGAATTGAAGACCATCATCAACCCTTTTTCTAAACAATTTAATAGAAAGAAATAACAAATTAATCTCGTAATCAGCATAAGTAATTAAATACCAAGAATAACAATCAATTAATCAAGAGATCAAAGTAACTCTAAAAATCATGAATACCGAAACCAATGTCAAATTGCAATAAAACAATGAATACATCATTATTCAAAAAAAAGAAAACAAAGTTAAAAGAAAGCACTCATAGACAAGCCTCCTTCTTTTTCCTTCGTAGACTCTCTTGTACAATCCTCCTTGATTTGATGAATTCCTCCTTGATTTTGAGTAATTTTATGTTTTGCTCCTTGAATTCATACTTTTGACTTGTGTTTTTCCTCTATTTATAGGCTTTAGAAGTGCCTAAATTCGTCCATCTAGGGTTTTTAGCCAAGTAGAAATAGGAAAATATCAAAACTCTGAAAATTGCCAAAAATGCACATGAAAATCAAGGCACTGCCTCTATACCAGTGCACAATCGGTGCCGCCTATCCTGCCTAGGGCCGGTGCCAGTTGTATTTTGTCTCTCTATCCGTTCATCTATTTTTCTTGATTTTTGTGCCAGGCTCTTCCAGGTCACAGCTGGCGCTACCTCTGGACTTCTAACCGGCGCCGATTGTGTTCTGTTCAACTCCTGTTTCATTGATTTTTATCGCCTCAAAGTGTGTGCCAACAGCACGTGACCGGCACCGCCTCTCCTGTCCTGGTCGGCGCCATCTCTAGTCTGTTTAACGATGATTTTGCCTTATTTTAACCCTAACATCTAAAATAATACACAAAATACCTTTCCAAGGGTAAAATCTCAAATATGAAGGAATATGACTAGTTATTACACGAAATGTACCACAAAATGGCCTCAAATAACTAGGAAATATATGACTAATTTAGGCCCTATCAAAATCTCACCATAGGCATTTGTATACATCATTCTCTTGCTTGGGCATTCATGTGCCGTTTGTCCATATCCCAAACAATGAAAGCATTTGATATCTCAACTCCTTGACTTCTAAATAGCCTTTCCTTTATCTCTATTCTCTTCTTCCCTTGGTTTATTGACTTCCCTAGGTGGTGGTATTGGGACCCCTTCCTTCTTAGGTATTGGCTTAGGGAATTCCTTAAGGGTAGAGTTGGGAGGTTTCCTCTCCTCTCAAATGACCTTCTCTTCAATTGCTTTTCTACCTCATAGCCATATGCACCATTTCTTCCAAGGTTTCATATGAATGAAACTCAACTATATTTGCTATCTCTCGATTTAATCTACTTAGAAATCTTATTTTAGTGGCATGTGGATCTTCATTAATAACTACCCTCATCATTAGCACCCCTAGTTCTTTGTGATAATCTTCAACACTTTTATTCCCCTGTCTTAGCACTTGAAGCCTCTGATATAGCTCATTGTAGTAGTGATGTGGTACAAATCTTGCTCTTATGAGATTTTTCATCAATTCCCATGACTTAACGACATTTTTTCCCATTCTCCTTCTATTAGCCAAAACCTGCTCCCACCATACCAATGCATAGTCTGAAAATCCCAATACTGCTAACTTCACTTTATTTCTCTCACTATAATCTTGTCAATCAAATAGAATTTCTATTTTGATTTCCCCATTCAAAAAATGCCTCAAGATCACTTTTCCCCTAGAATTGTGGTACCTTCCTTTTGATGTTTTTCAATTCCCGTTCTCCCTCATTTTCATCTCTCCTCCTACCTCTCATCACATTACCCCGATATTGTTCTCCATAGTCTTTCTCCGGGTATCCTTCTTCCCACTCAAATTCACTCTCAATATTTTTTTCAACTTTCCTTATGGGATTCTCACAAAATCTTCCTCGGCCTCTTCCTCTACTTCATCTCAACCTCGTTTCTCCCTCTTCTCATAGGAACTTGTTGATATCCACTAATAAAATATTCACCCCATTCTTCCCAGGTTATGTATTCATAAAAGGTGTGTTATAGGCTTCCAGTTGTTCTTGTCTCCTCATTTGACTGGCGATAGAAGTATAGCTTTGTTGAGCTAAGAGTTCGGTCATCTCACTCCAAATGCCCACTATACTCATTTGTAATGAAACAACTGTTTCACAAAGATCTCCCGGATCCTCTTGTGGTCTACTTGCTCCACCAAGATTTAGCCTAGTTGATTCCTCTCCTTGAGTCATCGTTGGAGTTTAGGTTGATATTCCTACCCAAAAAAAAAAAAAAAAGAGAGTTAAGAGAACAAATAGAAATTAGTTTCCTCATTCACTCCCTAAGTGTTTACACTCTGCTCTCTTGTTTATGCTTCTTAGCTTTTCTCTCTTGCCTTTTTCGTTCACTCAATGTCTCACTTGTTCAACCAAATTCCTCCCCAACATCAAAGAGTTTAATTCATCTTAGTCCATTAGCTCTTAGGATTCTTCAATACAAGGGTCTTAGGATAACATAATTTAGTGAACACTTCAAGGTTAAGAACAAGTAGAGTATAAGGTGTTCATAACTTACAACAAGAAGATAGTCTAAAGAACATAATGAAACATAACAATAATGTTTACACCAATTCAAAGGAATGAGTACAAGGATACTTGAATTAAGTAGGACTATACATTACGGATCTAGGATTATTTTGTAGGAATAATTCTAATATTCAAGCCACATTCTTTCTTGGAGACATTTCATCAAACACATGGTGTTCATAGGGTAATGGTCATTGAAAATTTTTATCAAACACCTTATGTGCAAGATCTTCCTATGGAATTTTGCAAGCATGTTACTTCCCAAACAAGCCCAATATAGTCACAACAACAAGAATCAATGTATTCCCAAGGATCTTTCTTCAATAAATCATTCTTTTTTTTTTCCAAGAAAACTCAAAATCAAACAACAATTAATGAGACCCTTTTGGCACAATTTGTGGCGGCAACTTTTTAGTTTGTTTCTTATTCTAGGTTTGATACATCCAAGCTAAGATAGAAATCTAAGCTTAACTTGATTTGATACCAAATTTGATATGAGCTTGAAATAGAAAGTCTTTTAAGTTCTTAAAGTGGCTTTTGTTTGAACTTTAGCAAAGTAAAAAGACTTTAAGACAAACAAGAAAGGACATACAAAGATCAAAGAAGGATAACAAAGAAATACCTTTTTCCATAAATAAAGAACTCTAAAAGAGCTAGCTTTTAGAACTCCAAATTTAGTAGAAAAATGTCTAACATAATAACACCTTAGAACTCTTGACTTAGAAAGAAATTAAGAACCAAAATAATAGGGAATTGTGGGCATTCAAACAAGAAACAATAAGAACTCAAAATGACAAACAAGAAGAATCCTTGTTGATTTCTAGTTGAATTATCCTTAGAGTTTATAGATACTTACTCAATGGTGGACTAAGTCCTTAGGTTGGTTTTAGATTAACATTGAACAAGGAATCTTTTCCAAGCTTCAAGCCTTCAAGATGAATTCTTCATTCTTATCTAAAAATATGATATATGTTGTTCTCTTTCTTACAATACAAAAGCAATATATAAGGGTGTTTTGTCCCTGAACTAAACAACTCTTAAATATTATAATATGACCCAAAAATAGCTGAACATCGTCAGGGATTCGAGTTTCAGGACACAGCCGTTGCTGGTTCAGGCTCCTAAACCCGGCACCGGTTTCATTCTGGAAGAATAGTACCCGTTACACGAAAAAGAAAGAAACTTCATTAGCCATATAGACCCTAGCCAGCGTCAGTCTCAAGCACTCGAACGAACACTGGTTCTATTCTGTAAGCCATTATTTTCGCACGAATATCTTTCAATTGTCATTTTTCGTATACCAATAGCAAGGTCCACTCCCGCTCCTCTTCCGGCATTGCCCATATGCTATGCCACTTGAAATGTGCTTGCAAATATGCTTGAAGGTTATGTTGGAATAGTTTGGCATGGGCTCTCGTCAATGGACTAGGCAAGATCGGTTTTGATTCAATCTCATCCTCTCCCCCTTCTTGAGCTCGATCCTCGTGGCGAGTTGATTCCTATCAATTGGTCCTACGATAGTGAAGGTTGAATACAACAAACATACATGTAGAAGTACTAAAAATGTAGCTACAGAAGAAGTTAATACCTTTGCGTTAGGCATTTTCTAACAACCGATCACTTAGGCACTGTTGAATATGATTGAACTGGCACTAAACCACTTGTGGAAGCCTCTAGATGAACCACTAAAACTGGATTAGCTGTGATCTCTAGTGAATAGCCAGCTAATCTCCAACTTCTCCTGGGCATCAACTCTACTGCTTTTAGTCTTCCAGAATATGACTCTTCCTGTGTCCAGCTGGTGAAAGCTTATAGGGCTAATGATTGGTCTCTGTTTTCTTCTTGATAGTATGTTGTAGAGTAGTATCAAGAAAGAAAAACTCGAAAAAACTCTACTTCTGGTCTTGTTTCTAGGAGTATAGAAAACCAAAAAAAAGAGAATCTTTGAGAGAAAACGAAAGTTTTTAAAAAAAAAAAAAAAAACAGGATAGCTCTTCGCGAATCCGTGAGATTGACTTATCTCACCATAGTTGAATAATCATCTTCCAGATATCCATATACACAAGTATATCTCTGGAAGTCGTACCCTATTCAAACCAAAAAACATAGTGAGTTGGGCTCATGTTAATCTTCATGGACCATTGGTCCAGGTAATTGGCCTTAGCTAAAAATTATTTATTTAATCTCAGACTAATAAATGCCCATAAATAAATAATTAACTACCCAAATAGACTAAGGTAAGTGCTTATGCCATATTCTTTAGTTTAGGTCTAGGTTAATTCTTATTATTCAATTTGGGCTCAAGCCATGAATAATTAATTAATTAACTAACCAAGCTAAATAAATAATATTATTCTCTCGTTAAGCCTTTCATTTTATTCTAATCCAATAATTAAATTTAGATTTCCTGAATAAAATAAAACACATACTTGTTTAAGATGATTTCTATAGCCCAAAGCTAATTAGGACTTACGGACTATTTGGGGACCAAAAGACATATTGCATTGACTACTAAAATGAACAAAATACCCCTACTATATAAATAGCTATATTTCATATTTTAAATATTTTCTAATATCACCATAAGGAAATATTAACCTCAAGAACAATATTGCGTAAGCAATGTCTCCAACCTACAGGTATTATAATAAATATACCCTCTATGTAATGTCGTTCAACTAGAAAGGAAGAGTGTACTAACATCTCTCTCAATGACATTTATCATCCTTAAACCTTTAGTCCAATGATCCATGACTTTCGGAGAAGATTTCGCTTTCCAAGGGATCTACCCTAAAGTAAACATCTAAGCTATGTTCCTTAGGGCCCTGAATTATTAGATCATTTGAACAGTCTCAAGAGGCGATATAGCGTAGAAGTTATCTTGTACGAGCTTATCTTAGCTATCTTCTACGAGTTTATCTTGACTAACTAGTCACATATACCCAATATACAAGTATATTTGTCCTACGATAGAATCTCAACTATAGTATATCAAAGTATACGCTTTTAGCTTCCCCAGACCACCAACTCATACTCAAGCCGTAAGATATCAGTCCATGCTATAGCTGTAGTAGTCTGAGTTTCTACCATATAATACTTTTAGAAACTACTACTATAGGTCCAATTCTACATATTCAAAATATGCTTATATTATGAAGTAAGAGGACTACTCACTGGTAGAAGGTAAGCTATTCCGCATTTAGAATTTATAACATAATAACCTTATCATGATGAGATTCTCATTCTTATCATCCAATTAAGAACAACAGTTTATGTGTTATGTAATGTGTGATCCATACCTTACTTTGAAAGATCTCCATTTACATGGACCACTTACTTAAATACAATAGGTCTTTTCCAGTAAAATCGTGCACAAAATAAAATATAAAAAACACAAAAATTTTATGAGAATAAAAATTTTATTAATTTAATTAAAATTACATTAGAAATACATTCTTAATGGGTGTACATTCTAATAATTTCTCGCTTGCACTCTAAGACTATGTAAGTCCATAGGTACCTACATCTATGGCGTCTAAGTGTCTTTTTAACTCTCTCTCTCAGCTAAAGGTTTGGTAAATGGATCAACTAAATTGTTCTCTAAGTCAATCTATTCCACCATGGCATCCCATTTCTGAATAATTTCTTAGATTAGGTGATACTTTCTCTCTATATGCTTCCTCTTTTTGTGGTTCCTCGATTTTCTTGATTACGAGACTGTACCTTTGTTGTTGCAATATAATACAACAAGCTTATCTATTTGTGGCATGACTCTAATTCTGTGAGGAACTTTCGAAACTAAACTATTTCTTTGGATGACTCTGAAGTTGCCACATACTCAACTTCTATGGTTAAGTCAGCAATGCGAGATTACTTAATACTCTTCCATGAAATAGCTCCTACAGACAAGATGAAGACATATCCACTACTAGATTTTCTCTCATCCTTATCTGTCTAGAAGTCTGAGTCTGTGTATCTTGTAGGAACGAAGTCATCAACTCTGTAAACCAGCATATAATCCCTTATTCCCTTTAGGCATATGAGAATATGTTTTACAGCTTGCCAATAAACCTCCTAAAGTTTGACTGATATCTGTTAACTAAGCCTACAACAAAGCAAATATCTGGCTAATAACACAACATGGCGTACATGAGACTTCCGCCATCCAAAGAATAGGGAATCCTACTTATACTGTCATTTTCTTCTTGAGACTTAGAACGGTTCTTTGAAGAAAGAGACAACCCATGTCTGCAAGGGATTAGGGCTTCCCTGCATGTGTCTATACTAAAATTTGCTAACATCTTATCAATGTATGTGGCTTGCGATAAACTTGACATCTTTACTTTCTATTACTAAGAAAGCTTAATCTGGAGAATATAATTGGCTTCTCCCAAGTCTTTTATACTGAATTGACTTGATAGTCAAACTATAGTAGATGATAATATTCCTACATCATTCTCAATAAGTAGAATTCATCCACATATAGTACAAGAAAAACTATATTAATATCTTAAAATTTTCTGTACACGCATGGTTTATTCTCATTTTGAGTGAAACCATAAGACTTTACAGTCTTATCAAAACATATGTTCCATACTCTCGATGCCTACTTAAATCTATAAATGGACTTTTTAAACTTATAAATCATATGGTCTTAGCTTTTAGCAATAAAGCTCTCCGATTGTGACGTATAGGTGTCTTTGCTAAGATGGCCATTAAGAAAGGACGTCTTAACATTCATTTGTTATATCTCATTATCATAGGAACATACAATGGCAAGGAGGATACGAATGGCCTTAAGAATGACTACCAGAGAAAAGGTTTCCTTATAGTTGATTTCCTCTTTCTGAGTATACCCTTTTGTTACAAGCATAGATTTGAAGGTTTTCACCTTCCTATTTGCACCTCTTTTCCTCTTATATACCCACTTACACCTAATGATTTTTATCCTTTCAGGTGAAGCTACAAGATCCTAAACTTGATTAAAGTACATAGACTTAATCGCGGCTCCTATTACTTCATGCCATAGGTTTACATCGGCATCAGCAATGACCTCCTCATATCTAGTGGAATCCTATTCCTAATAGTCATAGACTCGATCAAAAACCTCTCCAACACATCTTTCTGGAACTCTAGATTCCTTCCCACTACGACGAAACTCTTTTTGTATAAGTTCCCGAGGCTATGCCTCTTCTTATTCCACAATCGGGTTTAAAGAAGTTGATTCAAAAGATAACTTCTCAGGAAGTTCCAACCTAGTTTAACATTTTGTGGATATTCTTTGATCATCCTCTAAGTATCTAGCATTAGTAGTTACTAGTATTTTCTGCACCATGGATGATAAAAGTAACCATCCATTATTCCTTTTAGATACCCAACAAAATAGCATAATTCAGATCTTATTATAATTTGTCTCCCTTAATCAGTACATAAGTTGGATAGTCCTATATCCTGAGGTGGTTCAAACTTGTGCATGTTGGATTGTATGCCCTCTTAGACTAGGTTTCTGATGTAAAATCGAATATTTTAATAAAAGAATTTATTTTCAGAAATTGTTTGTGAATTTACTTTTTGTTTGTGCACGATTTTCGTTTGGAACAGACCCATTGTGTTTAAATAAGTGATCCATGTGAATGGTGGTCTTTCACAGTAAGGTATGGATCACGGGTTATTTAACACATAAACTTTTGTTCTTAGCCTATTGATGAGACTGGGAATCTCATCATATTTAGGTTATTATGTTATGAATTTCAAATGGGGAATGGCTTACCTTTAGCCAGTGGGTAGTCCACTCACTTCATGACATAAGCGTATTTCGAATACGTAGAACAGGACCTGTAGTAGTGGTTTCTCAAAGTACTATATGGTAGAAACCTAGACTACTACCGCTACAACGTGGACTAGTACTCTACGACTTGAGTATGAGTTGGTGGTCTGGCGAAGCTGGGAGCATATACTTTGATTTGCTATAGTTGAGGTTCTATAGTAGGGCCAATATACTTGCATGTTGGGTATGTGTGACTAGTTAGTTAAGACAGACTTATACAAGATAATTTCTACACTATATCGCCCCTTGTGGTTGTCCAAATGGTCTAAAATGTCCAGGGCCCTGGGAAACATGACTTGGATGTTTACTTTAGGGTAGCTCTCTTGGAAAGCGGAAACACTCCAAGAAGTCGTGGATCATTGGACTAGAAGCCTAAGGATGGTAGATGTCATTTAGAGGGCTGTTGGTACACTTCTTCCTCTCTAAATGTACATCGATGTGTAGAGGGGTATTTTAGTCATTTCACCTGTACGTCGGAGACTTTGCAAATGCAGCATTGTCCTTGGGGTCAATATTTCCTTATGGTGATATTAGAAAATATTTAAAATGCAAAATATAACTATTTATATAGCAGGGGTATTTTGGTCATTTTAGCAGCCAAGGCGATGTATCTTTTTGGTCATTGGAATAGCCCGTAAGTCCTAACTACTTTTGGGGTTGAGGAATTGGTCTCAGTTGAAGATGATTTTATTTTATTTTATTTTATTTTATTCAGGAAGTCTAATTTATTATTGGACTAGAATAAAATAAATAAATAAATAAAATAGGAGTTGAGAGAAAATTAATTATCCAGTTTATTTGGTTAATTAATTATTCAGGGCCTAGGTTCAGTATGAATAATTAGGAAATTAACCTGGGCTTAAACTAGGGGAAATAATTAATATTTAATTATTTATTGGGTTATTTATATAGGCTCAAGAAATAAATAATTAAAGATTAATTATTTTGGTTCATTTGGGCTCATTAATTATTTATTGGGTTATTTATGTAAGCCAGGAAATAAATAATTAATGTTTATTATTTTGGGCCTTTTGGGTCCAAGGAAAATAATAAATATTTTTCTGGCCCAATAGCTTGGACCTTAGGGTTTTTCCAGATACGGTTAAGAGGAGTTTAGGGTTAGGCCAAACTGATTCTCAGGATAACATCCGGGTGTTTTGAAATCCCGGGGATATGTTTATCAAATAATGAGAGACCTAATTTTGGCTAACTAATAAACAACTCTTTGGAAAAAGAAAAACCCTAGTTTTCCCTACCCAACAGAAGACTCACGTCTCTCTGGAGAGCCTCACGTAAGCTCCCTCTCTCACGCCTCCCTCTTCTTGGTTTCTCCTTGGAGCTTTGCTAACCAATAGCAAGTGAACCAAGGAGATTTGAGACCATTCTTCTTCTTTGTTGTGTTCACCGACTAGAGGTTAGGCTGAGGAATATCCCGAGAGCTGGAAAGCTAGGCGTTCATGCAAACAAGGCGGAGTAGAAGGCTAGCGGGTGTTCAACCGGAAGCTTCTTCAAGTGGGCAAAGCGAGGCGATTCCAGTCGTTCAATCCGCTCTTACTCAACCTAGAAGGGTTAAGGAGCGCAAAGGTATGATCTTCACGCTTCCGTATAGCCTTTAAGGCTTGGTTTTATTTTTCTCTGTTTAATTTTTTACGCTACCAGTGCATGTTCTCTGTTTTCGTCTCCCTCAGTGCCTAGTCCATATCTCATAGGGTATCTTAGGTACTGACTTGGAAGGCACTAAATTCAGAATGTATGCCATTGCTACTAGGCCATATCCCCAAAAAGAAACTAGAAAAGCAGCATGAGACATTATGCTTCAGACCATTTCTAGCAATGTCCTGTTCTTTCTCTTAGCTACTCTATTCTGCTGGGGTGTTCTCGGCACGAGAAGCTAGGATATTATCCCATGATGTACCATGTAACCCTTAAATTCACCGAACAGGAACTCTCCACCATAATCCAATCATACGATTTTGATTAGTTTACTTGTTCGACGCTCTACGTCAGCTTTAAACTCTTTGAACTTGTTAAATGAGTTAGACTTATATCTCATCAGGTAAATATAATTATACCTTGTATAATTATCCGTGAAAATGATAAAGCACTCAAACCCTTCTCTCGTTGATATAGACAATAGACCACACACATCGGTGTCAACAAGGCTCAATATCTCCTTGGCTCTATCCGCCTTTTAGGTAAAAGACATTTTGGTCATTTTCCTCCTAAGGCAGGATCCATACTGAGGCCAACTTTTCAATCTCATTGAGTACAAAGACCTATCATAGATTAACCTCTGAATCATAATTAAGTTAATATGACTTAACCTTAAATGCCAAAGATATGAGTTATTGACACCGGTCTTTCTCTTCTTACTTAAAGGTTCACTTTAAGCGTTATTTAATTAATTGTTAATAGAATTTATGAAGAATAAATTTCCATTATGTGCACGATACACAAAACTTTTCCATTTCTACTGATAGTGATATAAGAATAGAAAGAAACAAAATAACCATGATTTATTAGTTTCACAAATGAAATCAAATTCTGTCTAAAATTATGTACATATAAAATATCCTTCAAAATAACTATCTTATTAAAATAAAAAAGAAGTTCCAACTCTCTTATTGCTTGGACCCACACTTATGCTCTATTTTCTACTCGTAGTCTATGTTCGCCCTTCTGGAGTCTTCTTATCTTCCTAATCCCCTGCAAAGAGTGACAGATATGATCAGTGGCCCCTGCAAGTAGAAATTGATCTAACCATTGATATAGACTCTAGATAGTAAACAATATTGTGGGATTTTTTTGACCTGAAGATCTGGACACTCCTTCTTCCAGTATCCCTTCTTCTTACATCTGAAGCACTTACCCTTGGGCTTGTTGGGTTGGGACTTGGGCTAAGCTGCTGCGTTTCTTTTCTTCATCTTCAACTTTTTGGGCTTAGGCCCAGTTCTTGAAGAAGAAGCCTTAGCAGTTATTACTTTAGACTGTAGCTTCATGACCTTCTCTGCCACTTAGAACTCCTTCATTAACTCAGTTAAACTTATGTTTAACTTGTTTATGTTGTAATTCAACTTGAACTGAGTAAAAGAGCCCGACAGAGATTCAAAAACTTTATCCACTTAGCTTTTGGGGTCAATCACAACCCCCAAGACTTTCGCTTCCTCAAAAGTAACAATCATTTTGAGTATATACTCCCTGATTGATGCCCCCTCAGCCATCTTGGTGTTAATGATTGTTCTAAGAGCCTCTTACCTTGCAGACCGGCTCTTATCAGCGAACATGGTGGCTAGTGAAGTGCTAATAATGTAACCGGTGGCCATGTGCTCGTGTTTTGACTAGAGCACATTAGACATGGAGGCTAACATGTAGCAACGAGCCATCTCATCGTCCTTCTTCCATGCTTTTTTAGCCTTACACTCTTTCTCAGTAGAACCCTCTCAAATAATAGGATAGGTTTCATATAGGACATACTTATACTCTTTAGCTATAAGTATTATATCCAGGTTCCTTTTCCAATCTATGTAGTTTAGTCCCATTAACTTATTCTCACGGAACATAATGGCCAAAGGACTGAAAAAATCTCTACCAACTATCTCTGAACATCGAAAATAAAGCTTGTGGAAAAATAAATAATTTGTGCACTTTATCCTTTTATTAAAACTAATAATAGATAACCATATCACTATTATCTTTAATATGATCAGTTTCACTCTTGGGAAAACCAACATAACATCTCGAAAAGATTAACAGTTTTCTAAGCTAAGTGTGTTGACTATCCTTCTAGGTAATGATCCAGAAGATAACTCTATCAAGGAGATAACCATTTTTTCTCATTTCCTATGGACAATCCTCGCACTATGACCTCTAACATGGGCTAGCCAATCACAGTACGTGTCCCGGACATCAATTATGTCTATCCATTAGGTCTAGATTCTTGTGAAATCCCCATCCTATACGGGTTCACTCTAAAGGTAACACGGGGAGATCCATGATTTCTATTGAGGACTATGATGAAGTTGTAGGGCTGTCAGAACCCTTCTCCCACTTAGTCTTTTAAAACAAGGGTTTTCAAGAAAATGTCCTTTTGAAAATATCCTATTAAGTATCTCTTAACTCTTGTAAAATATTTAAACCCATAAATCTCTATGTCAAGGTAAAATCCTTTAAGAGATTTTCTATGGATTCATTTTACCTTGTTAAGAACTTAACAATTTCAAATTTTCCATTTAAAACTTTTAAGAGACTTTGGTCTCTAGTTTTATTTGATAAAAAATAATTTTTCTTGTAAAATAAATTAAAATGGTTGTCCTTTTAACTCACAAAAATATTTAAATCCAAAATATTCTCTATGTTAAGGATAAAATCTTTTAAGAAAATAACCAAGGATTAATTTTTGCTTTTAAGTTAAAATAACCATTTAATTAAAGAAAATATTTTTTCTTGTTAAAAATACCCAAAGACTTTGGTCTTTGAGAAAACATACACATAGGTTGCTAAAAGAAAATAGTATGCTGAAAAATTGTAAACGTTTTTATACTTTTCTATTTTTTAACCTTAAGTGTTCAAATAAAGAATTAACTACATTAATTAATTATCTTTTTTTAATCATAAATCCCTTACTATTATTTTTCACACAAAATATTACAAGAATATTAACCATGCAAAAAATAATAACTTCGTCTAGTATGGGACCCAAAATAGAGAAAATGCAAGAAAATTACAAGGAAAAACAAAAAAAAAATTCTTGTGCTCTTCATGCACCCGCCATGCTGAATTGCTACCCTAGAACTGGCTCTACTCTGAATCGAACTGTGACCCACAAACCAAGACATGCGACTCCAGGATCAACCAGCTGCGGCTCTGCATATAAAAGTACCTTGAGCGGCAGCACCAACTGCCCGCGGCTCCTCTCAAACCCAGTGGTGACTGGCTTCCATGAAGCCAGTCATGGCATCGAACATTTTTTACTCTAAAGTCATGGCCTGCTGTATTAAATCTTGGCCTGGCTTTTCTCTAAAGATCTTCATCTTCTTTATCTGTTTTCTATTTTCCTCCATTCTACTTCTGTAATATCCATTTTTCCAGGGAATTTTGCATGTAATTTTGTTTACAGACTAAACAGAATTCAACCAAAACAAAAACACAACAAGCGCCTATACCCTTAAACACTGGGCTTACACGAATCATCAACTATTACAGAAGCCTATATCTCAGCAAAGAGATTTACAGTGAAACTACTCATACCAATAAACATGAAGGATCACATGCATCATCCAAACATAAATCTTGTCAGTTTTATTTAACTAGCATGCTTCCTACATTTGCCATAAAACCAACACGCTCTGATACAAATTGAAGGTTGAATATAGCAAACATACATGCAGAAGCAGTAAAAAAATAGCAGCAGAAGAAGTTAATACCTTTGCATTTCCTAAAAATTGATCGCTTAGGTTCTATGGAATATGATTAAACTGGCACTAAACCACTTGTGGAAGCCTCTTGATGAACCACTAAAACCGAATTAGCTGTGATCTCTAGTGAATGGCCTACTAATCTCCGACTTCTCCTAGGCATCAATGCTACTGCTTTTAGTCTTCCGAAATATAACTTTGCCTAAGTCCATATGGTGAAAGCTTATAGGGCTAAGGATTGGTCTTTGTTTTCTTCTTGACAGTAAGTTGCAGAGTAGTATCAAGAAAGATAAACCTCTACTTCTATTCTTATTTCAAGAAGTATAGAAAACCAGAAGAAAAGAACATCTGAGAGAAAATGAATGTTTTTTTTCTTTTGAAAAACAAGATAGCTTTCCATGAATTCGTGAGATTTACTTATCTTACTATAGTTGAATAATCAACCTCTGGATATCCATATACACAAGTATACCTTCAGAAGTCATACCCCATTCAAAGCAGAAGACATAGCTGAACTAGGCTCATGTTAATCGTTGTGAACTCTTGGTCTAGGTATTAGGCTTAGTTAAAAATAATTTATTTAATCTCAAACTAATAAAAAGCACATAAATAAATAATTAATTGCACTAATAGACCAAGGGAAATGCTTAAGCCTTATTCTTTAGTTTAGGCCTAGGTTAATCCTTATTATTCAATTCGGGCTCAGGCTCTGAATAAATAAGTAATTAACCAACTAAACTAAATAAATAATTTTATTCTCTATTTGAGTCTTTTATTTTATTCCTGTCCAATAATTAAATTCAGACTTCTTGAACAAAATAAAACTCATACTTGTTTAAGACCATTTGATTAGCCTAAAGTTAATAAGGACTCTGGACTATTCTAGGGACTAAAAGACACATCGCATTGGCTAATAAAATGATAAAAGTGCCCCTGCTATATAAATAGCTGTATTTTACATTTTAAATATTTTTTAATATTATTATAAAAAAAATGTTGATCCTAAGGACAATGTTGCGTACGCAATGTTTCCGACTTATAGGTGTTATGCCAAATATACTCCTCTATGTAGCGTCGTACATCTAGAGACCCGCATTAACACCTCTCTAAATGATATCTACCATCATGATCCATGACTTCCTAGCATGTTTTTGCTTTCCAAGGAAGCTTCCTTAAAGCAACATCCAAGCTATGTTCTCCAGGGCCTTAGGTTATTAGATCATTCGAACAGTCTCAAGGGGTAATATAGCGCATAAGATATCATGTAGAAGTCTATCTTAACTAACTAACCACATATAACCAACATACAAGTATTTTGGTCCTACGATAGAATCTCAACTATAGCATATCAAAATATACGCTTCTAGCTTTACCGGACTACCAACCCATAATCAAGCCGTAGGGTCTAAGTCTATGCTGTAGCAGTAGTAGTCTAGATTTCTACCATAAAATACTTTTAGAAACCACTACTACAGGTCAATTGTATATATTCGAAATACACCTTTGTTATAAAGTGAAAGGACTACTCATGGGCTGAATGTAAGCCATTCTATGCTCGGAATTCATAGCATAATAATCTTATAATGATAAAATTCCTATTCTCATTATCTGGTTAAGAACAACAGTTCATGTGTTAAATAACCTGTGATCTATACTTTATTGTGAAAGACCTCCATTTACACTGATCACTTACTTAAACACAATGTGTTTTTTCCAGTGAAATCGTGCACAGAATAAAATACAAACACACAAATAATTTATGAGAATAAAGCTTTTATTAATTTAATCAAAATTATATCAGAAATACATTCTTACTGGGCATACATTGCAACAGATAGAACATCAACTATAGTATATCAAAGTATACGCTACTAGCTTCGCTAGACCATCAATCCATACTCAAGTAGTAGGGTATAAGTCCACGATGTAGTAGTAGTAGTCTGGGTTTCTACTATATTGTACTTTTAGAAACTACTACTATAGGTCCAATTCTACGTATTCAAAATACGCTTACGTTATGAAGTGAGAGGACTGTTGGGATATATACCCTCTTAAACTAGGTTTCTGATGTAAAAATCAAATGTTTTAATAAAAGAATTTATTTTGAAAAAATTGTTTGTGAATTTACAATTTTATTTGTGCACAATTACGTTTGGAAAAGACCCATTGTGTTTAAGTAAGTGGTCCATGTAAATGAAGGTTTTTCACAGTAAGGTATGGATCATAGGTTACTTAGCACATAAACTTTTGTTCTTAACCGATTAATAAGAATGGGAATCTCATCATGTTTAGGTTATTATGTTGTGATTTCTAAATGGGGAATGGCTTACCTTTAGCCAGTGACTAGTCCACTCACTTTGTGAAACCCCATCTAAAGCCAACCTTGGAGTAAGGGGGTTGGGATGCATATCATATTATTCTGCATAAGAGTATATATTTTTTTTGAATGATTTTATGTGCTTTAGAATTATGTTTTGTAGGTTAAAAGACTTATTTATGTTTGTTGGGTAGGAAGGGTAAAAAGGTAATTTTGGATGATGCCGAAATAGGAAGATGGCTTGAGGCTTAGATAAGAAGAGAATTTGGTTGGAAAAAAAATAAATAAATAAGATTTAATATGGTTAAGTGGTTAGAGCTTTATATGGCTTGATTATGTGATTATGATTATTTAGGTTACTTGGGAAATTTAGTTTGAGAGAGGAAGGATTTTATAATTTAGTATCAAGGGCACAAAAGCATTATTAGGTTTTGGGTTGTTTAGAGATAAGATATATGTTGGAATTAGCAAAGCAAAAGCTGTTGTGGATAATTGGTTAGAATTGAGGGTTGAGTTCGAGAGGACCCGGGTTCAAACTACTTCCCACCTATTCCTTTCTTTTTTCTTTTTTTTTTTTGTTTGGAGCTATTTTTTCCCCTTATTTTCTGTATTAATTTCTTCTTCAAAAAAATTAAAAAAAATTAAAAATGTATTGTAACTGAGTTTATCAACTCCCGGAGTGATAGCCTTGAAGGTGGTAAATATTTTTTTCTGGTTTATCAACTCAGCTTCCTACTCTGATTGGGAAGTTCTTTGAATTTCAAACTATTGTTCTTCTCTCCGGTGAAGCAAGGGCTATTGACAAAAAAAAAAAAAAAAAAGAACTCACAAAACAAAGCCTTCTCTTCTTTCCCAGAGCACTCAAGAAGACTCTTAGAATTGTAAAGAAAAAAAAATTATGTGTATCCACCTTTTGCAAAACCCAGGCAGAACACATTCCAATTTACCAAAACAGCAAAACTCATCTCCAATCGACAATCGGAGTGAGCAGGCACCGAGCAAACTTCGTCACTTCTTGCCCAGTTTTAATCAAGTATGTCTTGACCCTCTCCTGTCGTTCTTTTTCGCTGTGCGTGGGATGGTTTGGAATAGGACGGTTCCTCTCATGAATAGGTTGCGGTCAAACTAGGCTTTAAGTTTTGGTGAAGGAGAACATAACTGGATGTGTTGTCTATGCTGTTTTGGTGAAAGTTTCGGTGAAATCTGTGTTGTTGTGGCTTGAGAATGGTGTTATGGTTGAATGCATGTTCGTTGGGGTATTTTGTTGTCAGATGGGGAAACCGTAAACCATGTATAATGCCAAGGTTGATTTTTTTTTTTTTTTTTTGTTGATCCTATTCTCGTAAGGCATGTTGTTGGCTGTTGTGGGTTCTGGAGTTTGCTGTTAGCTTTGTGCAACCGAGTTAGGCAGGTGTTTTGCCGTGTGTAGTGTTCATGTTGAATTAATATTCTATCCTTGGAAGTGCAATTCGTGCCATCAGTGCTGCTAATATTGTTAAAGAATTAGCACCACCTATTTTAAACTCTAAAATTGGTTCATCTTGTCGGCAGCACCATAGCAATTTTTTTAAACACTAAATCTTGTCATCTGGTCGGCAATGCCATTTTTATTCAATGTTGATTTTTTTTTTTTTTTTTTTTTTTTTGGCTATCATTGTCGGCCATGACTTTTCTATTGTTTATGTTCAATGTTGTTTCATTTGTTTTGCTATCATTCGGCAATAGCGTTCCTACTATCAACTCATTAATTTTAAATGTTATTAATATGATTACTATTACTAATATTATGATTATCATGACTATTATAATTGTTATTTAGACTTTATTGATTACTTATTTAACTATTCATTAATTTTATATCTATATTTATTAATCTCTTATTTAATTCCTAAGTACTTAGTTATTAATCACCTGTTTAAATAATAGTCATTTATTTACTTCTTGATAAGCATTTATTTATTTATTATTTGATTAGTTATTTGATGAATGCTTGGGTAATCATCGGTTACCCATTCCAATTTATTTACTAATCATTTATTTATTAGATAAATACTATGTAGTTGCTAATTATTATTATTATTATTATTATTATTATTATTATTATTATTATTATTATTATTATTATTATTATTATTATTATTATTATTATTATTATTATTATTATTATTATTATTATTATTATTATATACTAAGGTATTTATCTACTAGTCAACCTTTTACTTACTAATTATTTATCTATTTATTAATTAATTATTTAATAAATTATTTATTTATTTACTTACTACTTAATTACTTATTTATTGTTTAATTATTCAATATTTTTTTGCTTATTTATTTCTTCATTAACTATTTATTATTTAATTATCTAATTATTAAATGGCTATATATTCACAAGAGATTTACGAGATTAGGCAATGACTTATTTAATAGATGTTCATTCCTTAATTAATCTATTAATTTATTATTTGGTTGCTTGCTATTGTCTATGAATCTATTATTATTATTATTTTAAAGGCATATCCTATTTAATATCTATTAAATGTTCACTAGGTACCGTATGTTGTTTAGTACATATGCTTTCACTTATTTATTATCTAATTAATTATTTATTTATTTATCTATTTGATTTATTTATTTAACTATTTATTTATTTATTCAGCTATTTATTTATTTATTTATGTATTTATTTATTTATTTATTTCTAACTTACAAATTGATTCTTGAATTTTAATTATAGACTATCCTTAACCTATGTGCTAGCTTAGGTAGAGTGAATAGTTGTTTGACCTTGTTATTGAGTCAAGGTTGGGGATTGATTTGATGGTTCGTATAAGGGACTTTGGAGTGTTATGTCTGTGTGGCTTATTAGTTATTTCTTTTGGGCTAATAGTAACTTATATCTTGTGATTACCGGCGGGCTAGGTTGACTTGGTCATCAACTTGGAGGATTATTTTACCTGTGAAAACAAGACATTAGGTAAGCTCCTGCATGGAATTTTGTGAAGACCAAAAATTATTGTGGCAAGCCAAATGCGATGTGTATGGACATTCATGTTGTAAAGGCAATTAAGGACTGTTTTTCCTTTTTATTTCAGTCAAGTAAATCATTTGAAAAATTAAACAAGCAGTTTTACACAAAATGCTAAACTCTTTCTAAAACCTAACTTCGACAAGAATTTTAGAAACCCTTAATTGCTATTTCAAAGAAAATCATTGTGTGATCAATTTTCTCCCAAGTGGAACAATCAACGTTGAGTACTCAATAAGGGTAGACTACTAGAACTAGTATTTGAAGGGTTAGGGCAAGTCTCTCAATAGGTGGCCACCTTTGAGGGGTGAGTCCTTCCTGGATAAGATGCCAATCTGGTAGGTCATGCCGGTCCTAACTAGCAAGTTTCAGTCATATGTACTGTGTATTTTCGGAGTGGACAACCGGTAAGTTTGGGTGTAGAGATAGAGAGTATCTCACCCGGTAGGCAGTATACCTACCTTTTGTCAGCTTGCACAAAGTGTGGCATTCTGACCGTTATATGGTCATGGGGCCCAACGTGTGACGTGTGGTAACCCATGGCTACCCCTTTGAGTAGTTGTATTTATTGTGCATATATATGATTTGAAAAGCAAAACACCACACTTTCTCTTATGAAACTTTTAGAACTTGCATATATGAATTGTTTTACCTGAAACACTCAAAGCACACATGGGCTTACTGAGATTATTTTTATCTCATCACCTTTTATGCCATGTTTTCAAGTTGATCCGGTTGTGGGGTTCAATTGCTAGATTTGTTGCCTTTGCTTTGAAGACTTTATGTTATTTTCTTTATGTGATGTTTTGAGAGAATGTAGCAAACAATTTGTTTTGGATTTGTTCCTGTGTTTTCGGGTTGTAATAAGTTTAATTTTAAAGTATTTATTTTATTTTATTTTATGTGACTTAGTTATAAAGACCTCTTATCCTATGGATGGGGTGACATCCCCACCCTGTTGGGCCTAGGTAGTAGGGTGTTACACACTTCATGAAATAAGCATATTTTGAATACGTAGAACATGACATGTAGTAATGGTTTGTTAAAAGTACTATATGGTAGAAACCTAGACTACTACCGCTACAACGTGGACTAGCACTCTACGACTTGAGTATGAGTTGGTGATCTGACGAAGTTGGAAGCATACACTTTAATATGCTATAGTTGAGGTTCTATCGTAGGGCCAATATACTTGCATGTTGGGTATGTGTGACTAGTTAGTTAAGACAGACTTGTACAAGATAGTTTCTATACTATATCGCCCCTTGCGGTTGTCTGAATGATCTGAATATCTAGGGCCCTGGGAAACATGACTTGGATGTTTATTTTAGGGTAGCTCTCTTGGAAAGCGGAAACAATCCAGGAGGTCATGGATCATTAGACTAGAGGCCTAAGAATGATAGATGTCATTTAGAGAAGTGTTAGTACATTTTTTTCTCTCTAAATGTACGGTGATGTATAGAAGGATATTTTAGTCATTACACCTATAGGTCGGAGACTTTGCTAACGCAACACTATCCTTAAGGTCAATATTTCCTTATGGTAACATTAGAAAATATTTAAAATGTAAAATATAGCTATTTATATGGCAATGGTATTTTGGTCATTTTAGTAGCTAAGATGGTGTGTCTTTTAGTCCCCAATATAGATCGTGAGTCCTAATTAAATACGAGCTAAGGAATTGATCTTAAATTAAATGGAATTATTTTATTTAAGTAGCCTAATTTAATTATTGGGCTAGAATAAAATAAAGGTCCATTGAGAGAGAATTAATTAAATTGGTTTGATGGGTTAATTAATTATTCAGGGCTTTGGCCCAATTTGAATAATTAGGGATTAACCTGGAACTAAACTGATTTAGGCTTATTTAATTAGACTGGTTTATTTGGGCTGAAAATTTAATTATTTGTTGGGTCATTGAGTTGGTTCTAACTAGAATAATTAATTAAGCCCAATAGGTTAAACCAAGAGTCTAATGGCCCAATCCCGTTTAACTTAGGGTTTTTTATTTAGGTTAAACATAAGGATTGGAAACAACGTAGTTGCAATTAGACACACAAGAGAGGCGGCTTCTTCTCTGTGGAATAGCCGGACGTCTCTCTCTCTCTCTCTCTCTCTCTCTCTCTCTCTCTCCAGAAAATTCCCTAACTCGTTAGTTATTCACCAAACGGTAGTTAGGCAAGCCATATACTGGAAGACCGAGAGTTTGGCGTTCATATGCATGAAAAGGCAGAGTAGGAGGCTTGTAGGAATCACACCAAAGGCTTCTACCAGCACACCTACAGTAGTTGCACATGTTTCGGTACAGCCAATACTTAGAATGAGGAAAAGAGGTAAAATTTTTAAAGCCTCGAAATTGGGACAGGGCGCAACCGGCGCCAGCTAGGGCTGCCCGAGCCGATTTCAACCCTATCCTGGAATCCTTGTTCTTGTTTTCTAGTTTTTTTTATGTTCGCTTCCGCTGCGTGCTCCGTGTTTTCCCGCTTTCCATGCCTTCAAGGACTACTCACTGGCATAAGTTAAGCTATTCCCCACCTGGAATTCACAACATAAGAATCTTATCATGATGAGATTCCTATTTTTATGATCAGATTAAGAATAATAGTTTATATGTTAAGTAATCCATGATCCATACCTTATTGTGAAAGACTTTCATTCACATGGATCATTTACTTAAACACAATGGATCTTTTCCAGTGAAATTGTCCATAAATTAAAATGAGATACCACAAATAATTTGTCATAAAATTTTTATTTGTTTAATCAAAATTACATCAGAAATACAGTCTTAGTGGGCATACATTCCAACAATCTCCTACTTCCCACCCCTATAGCGTCGAGATGTCTTTTAAAGACCCTCTCAACTCAAGTCTTGGTGAATGGATCTACTGGATTGTTCTCTGAGGCTATCTGTTCTACAATAATTTCTCATCTCTGAATAAATTCTTGGATCAAGTGGTACGTCCTCTCTATATGCTTTCACTTCTTGTTGTTCATCGATTTTTTAGATTGCATGATTGCGTCTGTGTTGTCGCAAAACAATGCAATTAGCTTGTCCATCTATGGCATGACTCTAAGTTCTGTGAGGAACTTCTTGAGCTAGACTACTTTCTTAGATGCCTCTGAAGCTGCCATATACTTAGCTTCCATTGTTGAGTCAACAATGCAAAACTACTGAATTCTCCTCTATGATATAGCTCCTCCAGACAAGGTGAAGACATATCCACTAGTGAATTTTGGTTCATCCTTATCTGCCTAAAAGTCTAACTTTGTGTATCATGTAGAAACCAAGTCATCAGTTTTGTAAACCATATATAATCTCTCATTCCCTTGAAGTATTTGAGAATATACTTTACTACTTACTAGTGAACGTTCTTGAGGTTTGATTGATATCTACTGACTAAGCCCACTGCAAATTAGATATCTAGCATAGTACAAAATATGGTGTACATGAAACATCTCATAGCTAAAGCGTAAGGATCCTACTTATCCTGTCTTTTTCTTCTTGAGACCTAAGACAATCCTTTGAAGAAAAAAACAACCCATGTCTGCAAAGTGATTAGTATTCCCTTGTATGACTCCATGTTAAACTTTGCCAACATCTTGTTAATATATATAACTTCGGATAAACCTAACATTCTCTACTTCCTATTTCTAAGAAACTTAATGTTAAGAATGTAACTAGCTTCTCCCAAGTCCTTTAAAATAAATTGACTAAACAACCAAACTTTAGTAGATTCACTACATCACTCCCAATGAGTAGAATATCATCCATATACCGTGAAAGAAAAACCACATTAATGCTTTCTAGTTTCCTCTACATGCATAGTTCATCTTCGTTTTGAGTGAAACCATAAGAATTTAAAGTCTCATCAAAATGAATATTACTCCCGATACCTACTTAAGTCCATAAATAGACTTCTTAAACTTACAAACTATATGTTCCTAGCCTTTAGCAATAAAGGTCTCCAGTTGAGACATGTTGATGTTTTCACTAAGATAACCATTAAGAAAGACCATCTCGACATCCATTTGCCACATTTCATAGTCATAGTAATATGCAATAGCAAAAATGATATAGATGGACTTTAGTATGGTCTACTGGGAAAAAGGTTTCCTCATAGTCAATAACCTCTTTTAGAGTATACCTTTTCGCCACAAGCGTAGCTTTGAAGGTTCCACCTTCCCATCTGCACCTCTCTTCCTCTTGTATACCCACTTACACTTAATGGATTTTATCTCCTAAGGTAAAACTACAAGATTCCAAACTTGATTAAAGTAAATAGACTCAATCTCAATTTTCATTATTTCCTGCTATAGGTTTGCATTGGTATTATCAATAGTAGTATCTAGTAGGATTTGGTTCTTAATGGTCAGAGACTAGGTCAAAAACCTCTCCAGTCTATCTTTTTGGAATCCCAAATATCCTTCCACTTTGTTAGGCTCCCTTTGTACTAGTTTCTAAAGTTGTGCCTCTTCTTGTTCCACAATTAGGTCAGAAGAACTTGATTCAAATGATAACTTCTCCTTGAGTTCCATACTAGTTGAAATTTTGTTGAAGTACTTTGACTATCCTCTAAGTATTCAGTATTAGTATTTACTAGTACTTTCTGCTTTATGGGATGATAAAAATAACCACCATTTATTCCTTTTGGATACCCAACAAAGTAGCATAATTCTGACATAGGTTCTAACTTGTCTCCCTTGATTAGGGATAGCCCCATATCCTGAGATGATTCAGACTTGGCTTTTGCCCAATCCACATCTCAAAGAATGTCTTAGGTACAGATGATGTGTTCGGACTTGGGTATAAAAATCATACAACAACTAAGTACATTCCCAATCAAGTTTAAATTAAAACGTTCAACCCAAATCACATATATGAGCAAGCGTACTCATCATTAATCGAGCATAGGATTCAAACAAGTGTCGATCCTCAAGGAACAAGTAGATATTAATCACCTTTCTTTTATTGTTTAACCAACTTGTTAAAGTGAAAATTAAATAAATAAATTAAAATTAAATAAAATCAAAATAAAAATATATACATGTCAAGGATGTAGATTTATGTAACTCGAGCTATTGGTTAGATAAATATGATCTTGAAGTATCTAACATTTATCATAACTAATTATTCTCTTGGCATCATGGAGAATTAATGTAGACTTACTTCTTTCCCAATCCATGAATCCCTATCTTCTAGATAACTTAATATCACATACTCTGTCTCAACCAATCTTACCCAAAAGATGTATTAAACATAATTCTCTGATTAAGTCCCATTCTCAGGCAAACTTAACCCATGGAATTAACCAATTGAATCCATACTCTGGCAGACATCAATTAACCTTTAATTACTCTGTTCTTAACAATTAACCCCATTTTCAGATAAGTTAAAAGGCAACAAATATGAAATCAATCAATTGAACTACCATCAACCCTATTTTCAAGCATGTTAACGGAAAACAATCAATTAAACTTGTAATAAGCACAAGTAATTAAATACCAAGAATAATAATCAATTAATTAAAAGATCAAATAACTCTAAATATCATGAATATCCAAAACAATGTCAAATTACAATAAAACAATTAAAATATCATTGTCCAAGAAAAAGAAAACAAAGTAAAAGAAAGCACTCATAGACAAGCCTCATTCTTCTTCCTTTGAAGACCTTCTTGCACAACCTTCCTTGAACTTGAAGAATTCCTCCTTGGATTAAGTAATTTTCTATGATGATCAATGAATTCTCTCCTTTTCCCTTGTGTTTTTCACCTATTTATAGGCTTAGGAAGTGCCTAAACTCATAGGTACAAAGTTCTTGGCCGAGTAGAAGTTGGAAGATACTAAAACTCCTCAGATTACCAAAAACCGCATAGAAAAATCACACACCGCCTTAGCTTCAGGGCACAACCGGCGCCGCCTTGGCTCTCGGAGCTGGCGCCTGTTGTGTTCTGTTCCTCCATTCGTTCGCCGAGTTTTCTTCGAATTTTGCACAATGTGTTCCAGAATATAGCTGGCGCCTGTTCCAGCTTCACAGCCGTTGCCGCCTTGGTTCTATTTTGCTCTATTCCACCAATTTTTCGTCGCTTCGAAGTTTGTTTCAACAATGCATGGCCGGCACCAGTTCTAGGGCCCTAGCCAGTGCTGCCTCTCCTCTGTTTTGCGACGTTTTTGTTTTGTTTTACCCTAAAAATCTGAAATAAAGAACAAAAATACCTTTTCAATGGTAAAATCTCAAATTTAAAGGAATATGACTAGTTATTGAACAAAATGTATTACAAATGAACCTCAAATAATTAGGAAAACATGACTAACTTAGCCCCTATCAATAGACTTAAAGGGTACTAGGCTTAGAATATATGCTATTATTTTTAGGGCATATAAAAAAAAATGAAAAGAGAAGCATGTGACATCATGCTCCAGACTATTTCTATTAATGTCTTGTTCTTTCTCTTAGCTACTCCATTTTGCTAGGGTATTCTTGACATAGAGAGCTGAGATACTATTCTATGATTTACTCTGTAATCCTTGAATTCACTGAGAATGTACTCTCTATCACGATCTAATCGTAAAGTTTTGATCAGTTTACTTGTTCGATACTCCACTTCAGCCTTAAACTCTTTAAACTTGTCAACTGAGTTAGACTTGCACTCCATCAGGTAAATATTACTGTACCTAGTACAATTATTCCTGAAAGTGGTAAAGTACTCAAACCCTCATCTCGTTGGTGTAGAAAATGGACCACACACATCAATATGAATAATACTTAATATCTTCTTGGCTCTATCTGCCTTTTGGGTAAAAGACCTTTTGGTCATTTTCCCAATATGGTAGAATTTACATTGACCTATCTTTCCAATCTCAATAAGCCCAAAAGCGACCCATCATAGATTAATCTTTGAATCCTAATTGAGTTAATATGGCCCAACCTTATATGCTAAATATATGAGTCATTGACATTAGTTTTTCTCTTTCTACGTAAATGTTAATTATTACAGTTATTTAATTGATTATTAATAGGATTTATGAAGAATATGTTTTCATACATATGGCCAGCGCATAAAAGATTTCCATTTCCACTGATAGTAATATCAAAATGGAAAGAAAGAGAATAACCATGATTTATTAATTTTGTAACTAAATTTAAATTCTGTCTAATACATGGTACATATAAAATATCCTTTAAAACTACTACTCTAATACAATCAAATTTAAGCTCCAGCTCTCCCATTGCTTGGGCCTACACTTATGCTCCATTCCCCACGCGAAGTCCATGCTCGTCCTTCTAAAGTCTTCTTATCTTCCTAAACCCCTGCAAGGAGTTACAGATATGATCAGTGGCTCCAGAATTAACAATCCAAATAGAAGTTGATCCAACTATAGATATAGACTCTAAATAGTAAATCTTAGTTGTAGGGATTTTCTTGGCCTGAAGCTCTGGACACTCCTTTTTTTAATATCCCTTCTTCTCATACTTGAAGCACTTGCCCTTGGGTTTGTTTTTGGACTGGGACTTGTGCGAGGCTGCCGTATTTCCTTTCTTCTATTTGAACTTTCTAGGCTTGGGCCCAGTACTAGAAGAAGAAGAAGAAGCCTTAGCAATCATAGCCTTAGATTATGGCTTCATAGCCTTCTCTGCCACATGGAGCTCCTTCATCAACTCTATTAAACTTATGTTTATCCTGTTTATGTTCAACTTGAACTGGATGAAAGAGCTCGATAAAGATTAGAGAACCATATCCACTTAGCTCTCGGGGTCAATAACAACTCCCAAGACTTCTCCTTACTCAAAAGCTGTAATCATTTTGAGCATATGCTCCCTGACTAATACTCCCTCAGCTATCTTGGAGTTAATAATCATTCTAAGAGCTTCCTACTTTGTTGACTAGCACTTGTCAGTGAACATAATAGCCAAAGATGTGCTTATGTTATATGCGGTAGCTAATGTGGAGGCAAACATATAGTAACATGACGTCTTGTCGGCCTTCTTTCTTGCTTTCTCAGCCTCACGCTCCTCCTCAGTAGAACGCTCCCCGATAATAGGGCAGGTTTCAGAAAGGATATACAACAGTGAATATTATGTCTAGGTTCTTTTTCCAGTCTATGTAATTTGGACTCATTAGTTTATTCACTTGGAGAATAATTGCCAAATGACTGAAAAAACCTCCACCGACTATTTTTGAAAATAAAAAATACAAGAAAGTTCCCAATTTGTGAAAAATAAATAATTTTAATACACTTTATCCTTATATTAAAACTGATAATAGTTAACCCTATCACTATTATCTTTTAATATGATCAGTTTGGCTCTTAGGAGAACTAACATAGCTTATTAAAAAGATTAACAATTTCTTAAATTAAGTATGTTGACCACCACAAATCGACTACCCTTTTAAGTAATGATCCAGAAGATAACTCTATCAAAGGGATGGTTATTTCTTCTCATTTCCTATGGACAATCCTTGCACTATGACCTCTAATGTGGGCTGGCAGATCATAGTACATATCCCAGGCATTAATTATATCTATCCATTAGATCTAGATCCTTGTGGATTCCCCATTCTATACGGGTTCACTCTCAAGTGATGCGAGGGAAACCATAATCTCTAATAAGAGCTATAATGGAAACCGTAGGTCGTTGGAACTCCTCTCCTATTTAATCTTTTAAAATAAGAGTTTTTCAACAAAATATTTTTTTGAAAATATCCCATTAAGTATCCCTTAACTCTTGTAAAATGTGTAAAACCATAAATCTCTATGTCAAGGTAAAATCCTTTAAGAGATTTTCTATTGATTAATTTAACCTAGTTAAGAACTTTATGATTTCAAAAAATTTCATTTTAAAACTACTTAGAGACTTTGGTCTCATGTTTTATTTGACAAAAATATTTTTCTTATAAAATTAAATTAAAATGATTTTTACTTTTAACTTACAAAAATATCTAAATCCAAAAATATTTTCTATGTCAAGGATAAAATCTTTTGAGAGAATAACCAAGGATTAATTTTTTATTTTAAGCTAAAATAACCATTTAATTAAAGAAAATGTTTTTCCTTTGTCAAAAATTCCTACGACTTTGGTTTTGAGAAAATATACACATAGGTTTGCAAAAGAAAATATCATGCTAGAAAATTGTAAACGTTTTCATACTTTTCTATTCTTTTAACCTAGGTATTGATAGGGCCTAAATTAGTCATATATTTTCTAATTATTTGAGGCTATTTTGTAATATATTTTGTTCAATAATTGATCATATTTTTTCATATTTGATAATTTACCCTTGAAAATGTATTTTGTACATTCTTTCATATTTTAGGGGTAAAATAAGGTAAAAATATCACTAAACAGAATAGAGACAGCGCCGGCCAGGATAGGAGAACCGGTGCCGACTACGTGCTGCTGGCATGCACTTTGAGATGATGAAAAAATCAGCGAAACAAGAGTTGAACAGAACACAACCGGCGCTGGTTGGAAGCTTAGAGGCGGCGCCAGCTACAGTCTACAAGAGTTGGCATGAAAATCAAGAAAAATTAGCGAATGGACGAAAAAACAAACCACAACCGGCGCCGGCCCTAGGTAAGATAGGCGACGCCAGCTGTGCACTAGTACTGAGGCAGCGCCTTGATTTTCATGCACATTTTTTTGGCAATTTACAGAGTTTTAGTATTTTCCTACTTCTATTCGGCCAGAAACCCAAGAATGATGAATTTAGGACTTCTAAAACCTATAAATAAAAGAAAACACAAGTCACAAGAGGGAATTTGTAACACCCCACTACCTAGGCCCAACATGGCCGGGGATGTCGCCCGTCCAAAGGACAAGGAGTTTTTATAACTAGGTCACACAAACAAAAATAAAACAATACTTTAAAATGAAAACTTATTACAATCCAAAAATTCAAGACAAATCCAAAATAAAAATTGTTCACTTTCAACTCCCAAAGCATTACATAAAATAGATAATAGAATATCTTCCAAGCATGCAACAACTAGCTACTCATTCCCATAGCAGGATCGACCTGAAATCATGGTAAAAAGGGTGATGAGATAAAAATCTCAATAAGTCCGTGTGTGCTTTAAGTGTTCAGTGAAAGCAGCTCGTGAATGCAAAGTGTAAGAACTTCATAAAGAAAAATACTGGCAAGCAATAAACAATGTTCAAAATCAAGAGTGGCATTTTAGCTTTTCCAACCATACATGTACAATAAAATCAATCACTCAAATGAGTGGCCATGGGTTACCACACGTTGGGCCCTATAACCATACAATGGTCAGAATGCCATACTTTGTGCAGACTGACAAAAGGTAGGTGATCGGCCTACCAGGTAAGATACTTCTCCTTCATTACACCCAAACAAAATCGATTGTCCACTCCGGCAACACACAATCCACATGACTGAAACCTTCTAGCTCGGACCGGCATAACTAAGTAGTACTGACGTTTCTCAAAGTTGAGTTCATCTTCTGGAGGTGGCCTCCTGCCAGAAAACTCACTCTTGCTCTTCAAAACTAGTACCACTACCCTACCCTTATTGAGTACTCAACGTAGTTTATCCCACTTGGGAGAAAACTGATAAAATATAGCTTTACTTGAAAGTGGCAATCAAGGGTTTCCAAAGTCCATGTAAAAGATCAGTTTTAGAAACAGTTTGGTATTTGAATAAAATAGCTTGAAGATTTTCAAATAATTGATTTGACTGGACAAGAAAAGAAACAGTCCTTAATTGCCTTTACCAAATTAGTGTTCACATACTTGTGTTTAGCTTGCCATGGTAACCTTTTACATCAACAAGTTTTATGCAAGACTTACCTGATCCTTTGCTTGAGATAGAATAAAGATCTCCAAAAGTTGACCTAACCCGCACTGGGATAAACATAAGCCATAATTAAACTCAAACGAAAATTTAATTTCACAAATAATTCTAGTTCAACTTACCACAATCATGACCCTAGTGTCCCAAGCTTTAAGGCTAGATAATAAATAAAGGGTTTATAAAATAAATCTAGCTTGATATTAAAATAACTAGGGTTTGTGAAATAGTTACTAATAAGTTGTAGGTTTAAATCTTACTATAAATAAATTAGGGTTTATTTGATGAAGGGTCCTAGGTCCTAGATGATATTATTTAAGATAATAACCTATTAATAATTAATTGTTAGAAAATAATTGGTAAATAAAATTAGTTGTAAGTAAATTTTAATACATTTGATTAAAAGATAATAAATAAATCTTATTATTATTTATGAACATAAGACTTACAAAATTAATATTTTTCCTATTATAATTATTTATATAAAAGGCTTTACTTTATATTATTATTATATAATATCTATATATTTTATTCCTTTAACAAAAGCTATCATTTATTTGACTAAAATATCATCATTATTTTATATAATAGTCAAAATCCACATTTTCCTAAGATTTTTGAAATCACTAGAAGGACTAGTATTAATTACTTTATTGATGAAATAAAATTGGCTAACTTAATTAGTTTAGGGACAATAAGGTCATGATCATAATTCTTATTGCTAACCATAATCATGAACATACACTCTACACTAATCAACAAAACATCCAAATCTACCAACACATGATCCAAACTCCATTAAACATAATCATGTTCATGGCCTCAACAAGAATACAAGAACATAAAACCCTATTCACCAAAGGTGACATAATCTCTAACATGCTTGATCATTCATACTACTCACGACATGAAGGCATGCAATAAACCCTAAAAATGCCGTACATTTAACCAAGACAAACCATCACATGCATCAATCCCTTCTCCATCATACAAACACATTCATTCTCATATTTCAATCCCAACTCCATCACAAAACACATGATCAATCTCCCAATACATTCCATCCTCATCCAACTACATCCAATAGACATGAATCTAGAATTTAAAGAGAAGATTGAAGAGGCTTACTTGAATGATGACTACCTTGAAGACGTTTCAAGAGAATCCTCTCGCTAGGAAGGCTTGATCCGTCTAAGGAGAAGAAGAAAAATGATCATGGTGGAAGTAACCATTCGGCCGAGAGAGAGAGAGAATGAAAAAAATAGTTCATTATTATATATTCATTAAGGTCGAAGATGGAAGAAGATGGAGTTATTTGATCATGCTTACCTTGGAAGTGTTCTTAAGCCTTTAAGAAAATTCTTGTTTTTTATCTCAAAGTGGAACTTTGATTTCAGCGTTTGATGTTAAAAATTGCATAAATAGATTCAAGAGGATGAGTAGGTGTGATCTGGAGTTTTGGAGAAGATTAGAAAGGTTTTGAGTGGTCTTAGGCGTTCGAATGGTGGTAGGTGTTCTTGGTATTCTTGGTGTTCTTGGAGGTTTGGAGAGAATAGAGAGAATGGAAGAAGGCTGGCTGAAATTCTGCTTGGAATGAGTGGCCGAATAGTTTGGAGAATTTTGGTAATTGGATTTTCAGATTTTGGTAATTGGAGGTCTTTTGGAAGCTACAATGGCCGGCTGCTTGGCTGGAATTCTGTTGAGATGAATGTTGGTTGAATGAGTTTTAGGGTGGCTGAAATATGGATCATAATGGTGAAGGAATTTTCTGGTTAGTTGAGGGTTAATCTATGAAAGTTTGCTAGAATATTTTGCTGGAATTTTGGACTCCAATTGATAGCTTGATTGAAGTGATTGATAGAGAGATTTTAGGAGCAGCCATGGAGCTCCTTTCGTGCAAAACACTAGTGGGAATGATGAAGTTTAGTTCATGGCTATTCAAGGTGGGTTTTATAGAAAAATGGGATGAGTTTCGGACAAGGGTGAAGAAGGAACAAAGCTAGAAATTCTGATTAACCTTTCGCAAGGCTTGTTGAAATTTCTAGGCAGATTTTTCTGCCATACTTAAGCCAACTTGTAGAAGCTTCGAAAGGGTTTTGGGGAATCCTTTAAGGCTGGTTTCCAGCCTTCTTTATAGAGAAAGAACAATGTTGAATTACTGGTTGAAAAGCTAGAAGAAACAGCTTGGTTTTTGGCCCACCAAGCTGCGAAAACTGTCCAAGAATTTTCCTGGTTTGTACAGCTTTTGTGCAGTCCGGTTTTGGTTAAAATTTTCAGTCTTCAAGCTGAGGAAATTGGTTGTGTTTCTGGAAGTATTTGAGAGGAAAAGATGACTGAAGATTTTGACAATGGAAATGATCAAGAAGCTGGAAAAAGTTTCAGATCACTACATGAAGAAGATGAACACGCATAGGGTAGAGTTTGAAGGTTCAACCATGGAGATTAATTCTCTTGGGAACCTTCCATAACTCCTCCCCCTTTTCGGCCAACAAGATATCCTCACTTAGACATTTTCGAAACCTCAATATCACAGAACCTTACTGGAATTTTCTGAAAATAAAATTGGCTTGGATAAATTGAACAACCTAATTGATTAAGAATTAAGGAAAGCTAGAGATCAAAAAGGGTATGAATCCCTTAGAAATTTTTGTAGGGTACAAGAGTGGAATTAGGACATTCCCTTCATGTCTCCCTTAGGACAACACTCCTACTCTTTCCTAAGGCATGCAAGGGCCGAAATATAGCCTACCTAACAAAAATAAAAGTTAATCATGCTAAAACTCAAATGATGGAATTTGAACTCAAGACCTCAAGTATAAATTCCAAAGCTCCATCCACTAAACCACAACAACTCTTGTTCTTTTTTTTTCTCCCAAATATTTTTCCTATTTAATTCTCAAGCTATCTCCCTATTTCCACCTCAAGCAAAATTACCATTTTGCCCTTCTTACTCACTAAGAACAATTAAGCCATCTAGACTACAAATCACATATCCAAAGCACATAAAATCATATAACAATATATTTATGCATGCAAAAAAATATGATATGCATCCCGACCCCTTACTCTAAGGTTGGTTTTAGTTGGGGTTTCACAGAATTCACGGATTAAAATATCAAATCACTCAAATTCAAGGAGGAATTCACTCAAATCAAGGAGGATTGTACAAGAAGGTCTACGAAGGAAGAAGAAGGAGGCTTGTCTATGAGTGGTTTCTTTTAATTTTGTTTTCTTTTCTTGAACAATGATGTATTAATTGTTTTATTGTAATTTGGCATTATTTTCGGTATTCATAATTTTTAGAGTTACTTTGATCTTTTGATTAATTGATTGTTATTCTTGGTATTTAATTACTTATGCTAATTATGAGATTAATTTGTTGTTTCTTCTATTAACTTACTTCGAAAAGGGGTTGATAGTGGTTTCAATTCATTAATTTCATATTTGTTGTCTCTTAACTTGCTTGAAAAGGGAGTTAATTGCTAAGAATTGGGTAATTAGAGGTTAATTAATGTTTGCCAAAGTATGGATTCGTTGGTTAATTTTATGTTTTAAGTTTGCTAGAATATGGAGATTTAATCAAGGATTATATTTAATGCATCTTTTGGGTGAATTAGTTGAGACAGAGTATATGATGCTAATTTGTCTAAAAGATAGTGATTTCATAGATTGAAAAAGAAGTGAATCTATATTAATCCTTCATGATGCCAAGAGAATGATTAGTTATGATAATAGTTAGGTACTGTAAGGTCATGTTTGTCAAAATAATGGTTTGAGTTACATAATTCTCCGTATATATTCTTTTATTTTATTTTATTTTCCTTTTTATTCTTTTTCACTTTATTGAGTTGGTTAAACAATGAAACAAAAGTGATTAAGGCATACTTGTTCCTTGAGGATCGACACTCGTTTTAAACCCTCTGTTATGCTTAATGATGAGTACGCTTGCTCATATGTGTAATTTGGGGTTAATATTTTAATTTTACTTGAATGGGAATGTGTTTATTTTTATATGATTTTTATACCCAAATTCATACACATTAAGTATCTAATAATAGAATCAAATACATTAACTAATTAATTAATTATCTTGTTTAATCCTCAATCCCTTACTATTATTTTTCATGGAAAATATTTCAAGAATATTAACTGTGCAAAAATAATAACTTTGCTTGGTATAGGACCCAAGAACGAAAAAGAAAATTGCAGGAAAATTACAAAGAAAAATTAAAAAATTCCTCCATGGCCTTCATACACCTACCACGCTAGATCAGAGATGCTAAATCGATCGAACCGTGTCGTATATGCTGAGATCTTAACAATTGTGGACTTCCGAACCTTCCCGGCACCGTGCATAGCAACTTCAATGATGTTGTTGATCCCACTAACTTCTAATCAGCTATTTTTCTATTATGTAATTTTAAAGGATGAAAACCTATTTTTAAAGCCAGCTTTTGTCTAGTGTAAGCCTAGTATAAATACTCTCTTAAGCTATTTGTAAAGAATAACACTTAATATATTCTACATGAAAAAGAGAAGGAAACAACTTCTTGAATGTTTGCAACAATGGAAAGATTCATTGGTCATCCTCAATCCAAGACCATCCTAAGGGCTTAGTCCACCCTTGAGTAATTATCTATAAACTCAAAGGATAATTCATCTTGCAATCTAAACAATGGTTCTATTAGCTTGATCTCTTAGGGTTCTTGTTTAATGCTTGTTGAATGCCTGTAATCCCCTATCCTTCTTGTTCTTGATTTGGCTTGTGAATTAAGGGTATTAAGGTGATGTGGTTGTTGGTCTAGATCTACTACGTTAGGGGTTCTAATAGCTTAGATTTCTTAGGGTTCTTGATTTGTAGGAAAATGTAATATCTTGTAATTATTCTTTTCTTGATCTTTTTCACTAAAGTTTTAGTGTTGGGGATCCTATTGTTCTCTTCCATAAGCCACACAAAAGTCTTGTAAAGTTCACCCTCAAGCTCATATCACAATTCTTCACATATTGTAATTCTTTCTTTCTTTTGAGTAAAGGAAGTGCTTTAAGAAAAGGAAAAGTATCCAAAGGCAAGAAGAACTTGAGATTAGAATCTTACTAGGTTTTATCATTCAAACTTTCTTTTGTTTCTTTCTAGTTGTTAATTAAATTATGTTTTTTTTTTATGTTTTTAGGTTCAAGATAATTAATTTTCTATCTTGTCCTTAGGTCTTGTTTTGAGTATTGATCTCGATACTTTGAGTTGTTTTGAGTCTTATTTCTAGAAATTTGCTCCAAAATCTAGAAGTAAATATAGGATCCCGGTTCGAAACAATATTTATGAGTACCCCCCATATAATCTCACAATTTCTTCAGTGTAAACTTAGGTTAGCTTTTCCATTAAGTGTTTCACATTAATCAGAATAAAGTGAGCTATCTTGGTCAATCAATCCACAACCACCCAAATTACATTATTTTAATTCTTACTCCTAGACAAGCCACAAACAAAATCCATGGTTATACACTCATTTTCTAGTGGAGGTACAACTAACAGTTGAAGTAATCATGCTAACTTCTGGTATTTAGCTTTCATTTTTTAACAAGTAAGCCATATGGATACATATTGAGCAACATCTCTTTTTATTCCAGGCCACTAATAAGGAGAGAAAACAACAAAAATCCATGCATGCCTAGAAAAACAAACAAAAGCCAAAACACAAAACGCAGTGAACACAACAGAAGAACTTTAAAAATTTATATACCTCTGCACGTTATTATTTTATTTGGCTATGAAGAGATTGATTGAACCACAGGGGTAGTTACTTCACTTGTTGATGCCTCCGGTTGAAAACCTACAATCTGCCTACTTTGTCTTACTTCCATGAATGCCGAAGCTTCTTGTGAACTCGAAATATTCTACCGCCTAATGCTCGTTGGTGACACAACTTAGGCGAGAAAAATTACAGTCTCAAAGCTTTCTGATTCATTGCTATTGATTAGCAAAATCAAGAAGATTAAGGGGGGAAAAAAAAGAATGAGAGAGAGAGAGAAAAGGAAAAGCTTCTGGGGTTTTTCTTTTTTGTGTGTCTTCTGTGAATGAATGAAACACGACTTCTCTATCTCAGATAACATAACACCCGGGTTTTGATATTTCAAAACACTCGGAAGTTATCAACAGAAGAGGTTTGACTTAATCTAAACTCTTCTATCTCGTGATTGAAAAAAAAAAAAAAAACCCTTTAGTCCACCCTATTAGGCCATAATTTTTTTATTACTTTCCTTGGACCTAATAAACCTAAAATAATAAACATTAATTATTAATTTTCTGAGCCTATAAAAATAACCAAATAAATTATGAATGAGCCTAAATAAAGTAAAATAATTATTTAAGCCTTTTTATCTAGTTTAGGCTCAAGTTAATTTTCTAATTATTCAATCTAGACTTAGGCCCTAAAAAATTAATTAACAAATTAAACCAAATAATAAATTTAATTTAATTTCTCTCATTCTTTTATTTTGTTCCAATCCAATAATAAATTAGACTTTCTGAATAAAATAAAATCATTTTTAACTGAGACCATTTCCCCGACCCAAAATTAATTACGACTTACGGGCTATTTCGAAGTCCAAAAAGGCACATCGCTCTGACTACTAAAATAACCAAAATACACTTTCTATATAAATAGCTGTATTTTTTATTTTAAATATTTTCTAATATTACCATTAGGAAATATTGACCCCAAGGACAATGATGCATTAGCTATGTCTCCGACCTACATGTGAAATGACTAAACTACCTCTTTACACATTGTCATGCATTTAGAAAGGAAAAGTGTAGTAACACCTCTCTAAAAGACATCTACCATCCTTAGACTTCTAGTCCACGACTTCTTGGAATATTTTCACTTTCCAATGGTACTATCCTAAAGCAAATATCCAAGTCATGTTCCCCAAGGTCGTGGATAATTAGATCATTCAGACAACCATAATGGGTGCTATAGTATAGAAGCTATCTTGTAAAAGTTTATCTTAACTAACTAGTTACATATACTTAACATACAAGTATATTGATCCTACAAAAGAACCTCAACTATAGTACATCAAAGCATACGCTTCCAGCTTCGTCAGACCACCGACTCATACTCAAGCTGTAGAATACAAGTCTATACTGTAGCGGTAGTAGTCTAGGTTTCTACCATATAGTATTTTTAGAAACTACTACTACAGGTCCAGTTCTACGTATTCAAATTACACTTATATTATTAAATGAGAAGACTTCTTAATGGCTAAAGGTAAGCCATTCCTTATTCAGAATTCATAATACAATAACTTTACCATGATGAAATTCTCATTCTTATCATTCGATTAAGAACAATAGTTTATGTATTAAGTAACTCATAATTCATACCTTATAGTGAAAGACCTCCATTCACATGAATCATTTACTTAAACATAATGGGTTTTTTCCAATAAAATTGTGCACAAAAGTAAAGAAGAATTCGTAAAGAATTTCTGAGAATAAAAATTTTATTAATATAAATAAAAAATTACATCAAAAACCTAGTATAAGAGGGCATACATCACAAAAATCTCTCACTTGTACTCTAAGACTAGGTGAGTCCATAGGTGCCCACCCTTTTGGCATCTAAGTATCTTCTAAAGACTCTCTCAGCTAAAGGTTTAGTGAAGAGATCTGCTAGATTGTTCTCCGAGACAATCTGTTCCACCACGATTTTCCATCTCTAGATGAAATCCCGAATCAGGTGGTACGTCCTCTCAATGTGCTTCTCTTTTTTGTGGTTTCTAGATTCTTTAGATTGTGAGACCGTGCCAGTGTTATCGCAATACATCACAACAGGCCTGTCCATCTGTGGTACGACCCCATGTTTTAAAAGGAACTTCCAGAGCCAGACTGCTTTCTTGGATGCCTCCAAAGCTGCCACATACTCAACTTTCATGGTTAAGTCAGCAATACAAGATTGCTTGATACTCCTCCATGAAATAGCTTCTCTAGAAAAGGTGAAGACATATCCAGTAGTGGATTTTCTCTCATCCCTCTCTGTTTGTGTATCTTATAGGAACCAAGTTATCAACCTTGTAAACCAACATATAATCTCTTGTACCATTAAGGTACTTGAGAATATACTTTCTAGCTTGCCAATGAACCTCTTTTGGGTTTGATTGATATCTGTTAACTAAGCCTACGACAAAACAGATATATGGTCAAATACATAGTATAGCGTACATGAGACCTCCCACAGCTAAAGTATAGGGAATCCTACTCATTCTATCTTTTTTTTCTTGAGACTTTGGACAGTATTTTGAAGAAAAAAGATAACCTCATGTCTGCAAGGGATCAATGCTCCCTTGCATGAGTCTAAGTTGAACTTGGCCAGTATCTTATCAATGTATGTAACTTTGGATAATCCTAACATTCTCTGCTACCTATTTCTAAGAAGCTTAATCCTAAGAATATAACTGACTTCTCTCAAGTCCTTCATACTAAATTGACTAGATAGCTAAATTTTAGTAGATAACAGTGTCTCAACGTTATTCCCAATGAGTAGAATGCCATCCACATATAGTACAAGAAAAATCACGTTTATGCTTTCCAGTTTTCTATACATACATGGTTTATCCTCATTTTGAATGAAACTGTAAGATTTTATAGTCTCATTAAAACGAACATTCCATAGTCTGGATGCCTGCTTAAGTCCATAAATAGATTTTTTAAGTTTTCAAACTATATGCTCCTGACCTTCAGCAATAAAGCCTTCTGGTTGGGACATACATATGTCTTCACTAAGATGGTCATTTAGAAATGCCATCTTAGTATCCATTTGTCATATCTCATAGGCATAATGACATACAATGGCAATAAGGATACGGATGGACTTAAGCATAGCTATCGAAGAAAATATTTCCTTATAATTGATACATTCTTTCTGAGTATATTCTTTTACCACAAGCCTAGCTTTAAAGGTTTTCACTTTTCCATCCGCTTATCTCTTTCTCTTGTATACCACTTACACCTAATGGGTTTTATCCTTTTAGGTGAAGCTACAATATCCCAAATCTTATTGAAGTACATAGACTCAATCTCGACTTTCATTGCTCCATGCCATAAATTTGCGTCGGCATCAACAATAGCCTCCTCACATCTAGTGGGATTTTGTTCCTGATGGTCGGAGACTAGGTCAAATGCCTCTCCAGTCCATCTTTCTGGAACCACTGATACCCGCCTACTACGACGAGACTCTGTTTGTATAGGTTCCTGAGGTTGTCCCTGTTCTTATTTTATAATCGAGTTAGAAGAAGTCGATTTAGAAGAAAACTTCTCTTCAAGTTCTAATCTTGTTGAACTTTTAATGGATGTGCTTTGATCATCCTCCAAGTATCTAGCATTAGTACTCACAAGTACTTTTTGCTCCTTGGGGTGATAAAAGTACCCACCCTTTGTATTTTTTGAATATTCAATAAAATAGTATAATTCTAATATTGGTTCTAACTTGATCAGTACATTAGCTGGACAATCCCACATCTTGAGTTAATTTAGACTTGGCTTATACCCAGTCACATCTTATAGGGCATTTTAGGTACTGACTTGGAAGGCACTAAATTCAGAATATATATCGTTGTTTCTAAGGTATAACACCAAAAAGACACTGGAAGAGTAGCATGAGCATCATGCTTCAGACCATTTTCATCAATGTTCTGTTCCTTCTCTCAGCTACTCCATTCTGCTGGGATATTCCTGATGTAGAGAGTTGGGATACTATCCTATAGTGTATCATGTAGTCCTTGAATTCACCAAGGAGGTACTCTCCACCGCAATCTAACCGTAAGGTCTTGATTAGTTTACCTGTCTGACATTCCACTTCAGCCTTAAATTCTTTGAACTTATCAAAAGAGTTAGACTTGCGTCTTATCAGATAAACATAACCACACATAGTACAATTATCCATGAAGATGATGAAGTGCTCCAACCCCCTTCTTGTTGGTGTAGACAAAGGACTACATATATCAATGTGAACAAGACTCAATGTTTTCTTGGCTCTATCCGCCTTTTGGATAAAAGACCTTTTGGTCATCTTTCCCATAAGACAGGATTCACATTGAGGCCGCATTTTCAATCTCAATGAGCCCAATGTCCATTATGGATTAACCTTTAAATTCTAGTCAAGTTAATACGACCCAACTTTACATGCCAGAGATATGATTCATTGGCATTGATCTTTTTCTTCCTATTTAAAGGTTTAGATTGAGCATTGTTTAATTAATTGTTAATAGGATTAATAAAGAATAGATTTTCATACATGTGCTTAGTATATTAAACTTCTCCATTTCTACTGATAGTTATACTAGAATGGAAAGAAACAGAATATCCTTAATTTATTAGTTTTGCAACTGAAAGAAAATTTTGTCTAAAACCAGGAACAAATAAAATATCCTTTAATATAACTATTCTATTACAATCAAAAAAAAGTTCTAGCTCTCCCACTACAACGGCCTAAACTTGTGTTCCATTTCCCATGTGTAGTCCATGTTTGCCCTTCTGGAGTCTTCTAATCTTTTTAAACCCCTGCAAAAAGTTACAAATGTGATCAGTGGCTCCTAAATTAGCAATCCAAGCAGAAGTTGATCCAACAATTGATATAGACTCTAGATAGAAACACATTACCTATGGGGTTTTTCTTGGTTTGAATATCTAGACACTCTTTTTTCAATATCCCTTCTTCCCACACTTGACACATTTGCCCTTAGGTTTTGTCTTTAGGCTGGTGCACTACATTACCATTTTTCTTCTTAAACTTTCTGGGCTTTGGCTCAATTCTTAAAGAAGAAGCCATCATAGCCCTTACTTGTGACTTCATGACCTTTTTCACCACCTGGAACTCTTTCATTAACTCAGTTAAACCCATATTTAACTTATTCATGTTGTAGGTCAACTTGAACTGAGTAAAAGAGCCCAATAAAGATTCAAAAATCATGTCCACTTGGCTCTCGGAGTTAATGACAGTCCCTAAGACTTCCTCTTCCTCGAAAACAGCAATCATTTTGAGTATATGCTCCATGACTGAAACACCCCCAGCCATCTTGCTGTTTATGATTGTTCGAAGAGCCTCCAACCTTGTAGGCCGACTCTTATCTCCAAACATCGTGGCTAATGATGTACTTATGTTGTATGCAGTTGCCATGTGCTCATGTTTGGATTGGAGCATATTAGACATAGAGGCTAACATATAGCATCACACCATCTCATCAACATTCTTCCATATTTTCTCAGCCTCTCGCTCCTCATCGGCAAAACTCTCCCCGATAACAGGACAAGTTTCGTAGAGGACATACTTATACTCCTCGGTTGTAAGTATTATGTCCATGTTCCATTTTCAGTCCACATAGTTAGGATCCGTTAGCACATTCTCATGGAGAATAACAGCTAAGGGACTAAAAGAACCTCTACCAACCATTTTTGAAAAATTTGAAAATAAAAGAAGTTCTCAATTTTGTGAAAAATAAAAATAATCTTGTGTACTTTATCCTCATATTAAATTGATAATAGTTAACCCCATCACTATTATCTTTAACATAATTAATTTGGCTCTTAGGAAAACTGACATAGTTTCTTGGGAAGATTAACAGTTTTCTAAGCTAAGTGTGTTAACCACCACATATTAATTTTCCATCTAGGTAATGATCTAGAAGATAATTCCATCGAGGGGATGGCTGTTTCTTCTCATTTTCTATAGAAATGCCTTACATTATAACCTCCAACATGGGCTGACTAATCATAGTATGTGTCCCGGGTTATTAATTACATCCTTCCATTAGTTCCACATCCGTGTGGTATCTCCATCCATCATGATTCTCATTAGAGATCGTGGGTCTCCTTACGTCACCTTAGTTTCAATGTGGTTCAAAAATTCTACTCAAAAATCATTCCAAATCGTAAGAATTCTTGTAGCTTAAATTCCAAAATTTTTTCCAGCTTGCCTATCAAAGGCAAGAACCGATTTCTTCATCAACCATCTTCATATTTTCGGCCACTTTGCTGCCATGGACAGAACACCTTGTCTTCTTTATTTACCATGGCCATTAGAGCTCATTAACACACTTTAAAACGCTCCTATCTTTACTCCATTCAAAACTTTTCAAACTTGAAAATTAAATTCCAGATTTTCCTCCATTAAACACTTACCTAGATAGATGATTAAACCAGAATTTTCTCTGCTCTTATACAGCCATTTTCGGTCAGTTTCAAGCCCGAAACCATCCTTTATTTCATTATCAAAACATAGCTAGTCTAGTCACCCACCATTGAAGGACAAGAAACCTTCAAGAAAAAAACACCATGACCTAATCTTCTACCTCAAACATCTCCACATTTTTCTCAATTTGAAATTCAAAATAGCTGAACTCTCTTCCTTCCTCTAGGATAACTGAAACTCCTCCTTTAGCTAGGCCATTCAGCCATCATACACCAAACACTCACAAACTATTTTCTCTTAAATTCCTCTTATGTTCTAAAGAACACCATGAGCACACATTAAACTTCTTCAACCTTCAATCACCTTTATTCATCCCAAATCACTCCAAGAACTCTCAAACTAATTAGGATTTGACCTATACTCACTTATAGACCACTCCATAACACTGAAAACACCAAAGTTGATCTTCCAGTCGGATCAAACAAGCTTTTTGTCCAAGAACAAGAAGAACATCAAGAAGGTAAATTTAATCGCCTTGAATCTTCTTCACTTCTTCATCACCAGTTCATTATCATCCTAATTACACACACACACACACACACACACACACACACACACACTCTCTCTCTCTCTCTCTCTCTCTCTCTCTCTCTCTCTCTCTCTCTCTTGGCTGAACCATTGGTGGCCATTCTTGAACATACTTCAATCAAGGAAGGACTCCTCATGCACTCAAGGATCTTCATTGGACAATGCGACATTTTCAACTAATGATCATCAAAATAAGTATTTCTTTCATGACCGTCCCTTTAATTTTAAGACCTAAGGCTTTTAGATGTTGGATTTAATGGGTTGATCGAATAGTGTTAGGTTGATGATATGTATGTGGGTGAAGGGAATAATTTTAATACAGGAAGATTGAAATGAATATTGAGGCTTAAGAGCTATTGTTGGATTATACTTTGAGTTTATTATATGTTCATTATGATTGAAGGCTTTATGCCTCTAGTATGGGTGTTTTGATGTATGATAAACATTATACAACCATTATTTGATTATGCCTTCATGATGTTACTTTTTTTTGTCAATAATCCGTAGATAATAGTATTGCTAATACAGGTCTATTTTTGGACAAATCCACATGTTATTTATTAAATATAAGTGTGTATGAATATATATAAATTTTTGTACTAGTAATTCACTATGGTCATTAAAAATTATTGTTAGAACTACTTTTATTGGATACAAAAGTGGCATTGAAGGTATATGTCTAATTGATAGTACTACAACACACACCATATTGAAATGCATAAGATATTTCTTTTACCTGAAAATAGGAGAAACAATTGTTAATACTATAAGTGGTAGTGTAAAATTGATTAAAGGTTCTAGAAGAACTAATATATTATTACCCAGATGAACAAATATTATTATTTATAAAGCGTTATTTTCTTCAAAATCTCGAAGAAATTTATTAAGTTTTAAAGATATTTTCCAAAATAGATATCACATTGAAACAATGGAAGAAAATATATTTGAGTATCTCTATATTACTCAAATTATTTTGGGTAAGAAATCTTTATTAGAAAAGCTACCATCTTTTTCATCTGGCTTATATTGCATAAAAATCCATGCAATTGAAGTGAATCATTCAGTAAATCAAAAGTTTACTGATCCTGCTACATTTATCATTTTGTCTGACCGTTTGTGTCATTCATGATGTATTATGATGCGAATGATAATTGAAAATACGTATAGTCATCCTTTGAGAAGGAAAAAGATTTTGACATCAGATAAATTTTCATGTGTGACATGTTCTCAAAGGAACTTGGTTATTAAACTATCTCCAACAAAAGTGGAGTTTGAGTCTTCAGCATTTCTAGAAAGAATTCATGGTGATATATGTGGACCAATTCATCTGCCATACAGGCAATTGAAATAGTTTATGATTTTAATTGATACATCGACCCGATGGTTACATATTAGTTTATTATCCACTCGTAAATTAGCATTTGCGAGATTGCTTGTCCAAATAATTCACTTATGAGAGCAATTTCCAGATTATCCTATTAAAATGATCTGTCTAGATATTGCTGAAGAATATTCCTCCCAAGCATTTGATGCTTATTGCATGTCAATTGACACTACTATTGAACATCCAGTAACTCATTTTCATACCAAAAATGGTCTAGCTGAATTATTCATTAAAAAATTACAATTAATTGCTAGACCATTATTAATGAGAACAAATCTCCTTACATCTATTTGGGGACATGCTATTTTGCATGTTGCAGCACTTTTACGTATAAGGCCAACAAGTTATCACAAATGTTCTCCTTTACAGTTAGTTTTTAGTTCATAGCTAAATATTGTTCATTTAAGAATTTTTGGGCGTGTTGTATATATACCGATAGTGCCAAATCAATGTATCAAAATGGGTCCTCAAAAAAGAATGGAGATATATATTGGATATGATTCTCTCTCTATAATTAGATATGTTGAACTATTGACAAGTGATGTATTTACAGTAAGATTTGTTGATTATTATATTGATGAAACTCTATCTCCTAAATTAGGGGCGAACATAAACCACATAAAAAGGAGTTTGCCTGAACAACATCATTGAATTATTTGGATCGTGCAAAAGCACGAGTGAACTAGAAATTCAAAAGATAATTTATTTGCAAAGACTTGCAAATCAGTTGCTAGATTCTTTTGTTGACTCTACAAGGGTACCAAAATCCCATATTCTAGCTATAAATGCTCCTATTCGGATAGAAGTTCCAGTAAGACAAAATGAAATTCCTATAGATGCTGAATAAAAAACATGCTAGAAGCATGGACGACCTTTTGGTTCAAAAGATAGAAATCCTCGAAAGAAAGGAGGAACAAATTATCAGAATGATAAAATTGAAGAATTAGAAAATAAAAACAAAGTGGCAACTGATGAAAATATCCAAATATTTGAAAATAGTGAATAGAATAATAAAATATCCATTAATTATATAACTTCTAACAGAAGTTAGAATCAGATGGAAATAATTATTGATGATATTCTTGTATACAATATAGCTCTTGATGTGTTAAAAGATAATGATGATCTTAAACCAACATCAGTTAAAGAATTATAAATTTAAATACTTTAAATAATAAAATAACTTAAATGCTAACTACTATTACAATGACAAATATATATAACATAAAATAAAAAATATTAAAAGTAAATTTCTAATTTTTCTAAATGCTTCCATCACCAATAAAATGATCAATTCTTCCTTTTGAATGTTCAAAGAAATCAGCCACATTCAAATGAGTTACATCAATATTAACATCTTCAAAATTGGTATCATCATCATTATTATCATCATTACGAAGAGAATGTTGTATAGTAAAATTTACTGCAGCATTTTTGCCTTTCTTCTCAATAGAAGTCTGATAAAGATTAATAAGATATTTTGTTGTACGACATGTACAAGATCAATGACATTTCATGCCACAATAATAACATTTATCTTCATAATTTGTAGGAACTACCTCATTTCCTTTTCCTTTCTCATTATTTTTTGGTCAGTTTTGGTAATTATCATTATTTCTTATAACTTTGTTTTGACTTTTGTAATCATAATAAATATTTCTATTATAACGAGGTGCATGTGCACGGTCACAGCCACAACCACAATCAAGACCTCTTTTGAAGCCAAAATCATGATTTCTAACAATATTCATTTCTGCGAAATGGAGTAGAACCTGTTAGTCGAGTTTCATGAATTTTCATTAATAACTCATTATTTTACTTAGCTATGAGAAGATAAGATATCAATTCTGCATATTTCATGAATCACATTTCTCGATATTACTGCAGCAAGAGCACGTTCGAAGCATAAAAAGTAGATAAAGTTTTCTCCAACATATCTTCATCAATAATATTTTCTCCACAAAATTTTAATTGCGAGGTAATTTTAAATATCGCAAAATTATACTCACTGATAGATTTAAAATCTTGTAATCGCAGGTGCATCCAGTCATACTATGCTTTTGGAAGGGCGACCATCTTTTGGTGGTCAAATATTTCTTTTAAATTATTCTACAAAATAAGTGGATTTTTTACAGTAAAATATTTCACTTTTAAATCTTTATGAAAATGATGACAAAGAAAAATCATAACGTTAACATCATTTTGTAATGATGATGGATTTCCTTCTACAATCGTATCTGTCAGACTCGTTGCAGCTAAATGTATTTCAGCATCTATTGTCCAGGATAAATAATTTTTTTTAGTGATATCTAGAGTTGCAAAGTCAAGTTTAGTGAGATTCGCTATGTTAAAACAAAATCAAATAGAAAAAGTACCTTTCTTCTTTTGTTTAGAAAACTTTTAAAAAAAAAAATAGACTACTTGATTGTACGGATCGAGAGAATATCTTCGATGGTGTTGGCTTGATTAAACTTTAGTAGAACAACTTTAGTAGAGACTCATGCTAATAACGTATTGTACTTTTAATTCCAAATAGAATCAAGAATCAAGAAAATAAAAATATAAAAATTGATATTAAAAAAAGTATAAGAAGAGATAAATAAGAGAATCACTTAGATTCAATTGATTGATTCTATTCATTTGCATAAGGTCCCAATTTATAGAGGTTTAAATACGTCATCTAAAATGATAAAAAAATGAATCTAATAAATACAATATTATCTTATCCATTAAGAATTTTAGAAAAACGAACAATCATATCTAACTTCAAGATAAATAGATAGCATCGGAACATAAATAGTCATTTATTATTTTCATAACAAGGAGATTTTTATTTTTATTTTATTTTATTTTTTTGAGATGGGGGATTCCAATTCTTGGCTTTCTCAAGTTTTTCGCTTAAAAAATTTGTCCATAACTATCTAAGGAGAAAAATACAATAGTCAATATTATATTTTCAAGAGTATCATAACTAAAAAAAGTCTAACTAAAATAATGTAAATAATGTGTTCTAGTAGAGTGGGTTGAGACTGCTAATTAAATAAAAATTATCAAATCTATTAAATATTAAAAAATCGAAATTAAAAGTAGATATAGAGAATTGAGGAGGTATTCGAAGACAATAACTTACAATGATAGAAGGCACTGAATTTACCTAATCTATCATGTACGAGGGAGAAAAAAAACAAATTAAATTTTTTTGCTTAATAAATTTGCCCATAACTATCTAAGGAGAAGAATAAGATATCTGATATTTTTTTTAACAAGAATACAGTAACTGACAAATAAAATCTAATTAAAACAATATAAAATAATGCGTTCTTGCAGGGGCTAAGAGTACTAATTGAATGAAAATGATCAAATTTATTAAATGTTAAAAAATTAAAATTATAGATAGGGAATTAAGAAAGTATTTGGAGATAATAACTTACACTTATAGAGTCACTGAATTTGGCCAATCTATCAAGAAAGAGGAAAAAAAATACAATTCAAAGGGGGAAATAATAATAATAATAATAATAATAATAATAATAATAATAATAATAATAATAATAATAATAATAATAATAATAATAATAATAATAATAATAATAATAATAATAATAATAATAATAATAATAATAATAATAATAATAATAATAATAATAATAATAATAATAATAATAATAATAATAATAATAATAATAATAATAATAATAATAATAATAATAATAATAATAATAATAATAATAATAATAATAATAATAATAATAATAATAATAATAATAATAATAATAATAATAATAATAATAATAATAATAATAATAATAATAATAATAATAATAATAATAATAATAATAATAATAATAATAATAATAATAATAATAGAATTGTGTCTTATATGTGTTATACTTGGTTTGCTGCCCGAAAAATAACCGAAAGGAAGAGAATAGAAAGACAAAAATATCATAGCACAAGGGGGGGGGGACTGTGAACCTATAAATAACCGTGGTTATTGGGAGAAGAAAAAGACAAGTTACGGTGAAGGAGAAGAAAGAGACAGTCGCTTAAAATATTAGAAAATGAAAGGGAAGCTGAAACAACGGTTGACCGCTTTTTTTTTTTTTTTCTTATAATGAAAATAGTATTTTATTTGCATTGAGTGGGTCAGAAGTAGAAATTTTAGTGGGATTATTAGATTTTTTATAATATAATATAAAGGGGTTTAAAGATTTTCGATTGCCATAATCTCACTATTTCGAACTTGCCTCTGCCCTTGTTCAGAAATGATGAGTTTTCCATCAAAATATTGTCTTTTTTAGAAATTATAAAAATATTATGGATTTTATTAATGTTCTATATCTATGGAAATCATCACTGAGATTGGCTATTTATCACTCAAATAATATTATCCTTGTGGTGAGCTTTGTCCGGCATTGCCGACTTCTTGTTCAGTTTGATTTTTTTTAAAAAACCAATTATTTTTAATTTTTTAATTTTTTTCAATATACAAATGTATATTTAATCGAAAAAGATTTTGAGTACCATTATATTTATCTTTTTCCTAAAAACTTATACACAATTAAACGAATCATGGCTGAGAATTTAAAAAACATCCAATTTTGATATGCTAGGTGGAAAAACTTGATAGTGAGAAATTGGAGTTGATATTTAATTTCTGATCATGTTATTAGAATCCATTTCCTTTATGGAAAGAAATTCTATTTTAACAAATTTAATTCCATGAATTGCTAGCATTTGCTTAATGAATTCATTACTGCTTTATTTATTCCAGAATTAGTTCAAACTAACTTACTAATACTGTAAACAAAAATAAAAAATAAAAGTAAAAGAGAGGGAATGACAGTTTTCACTTAGGAAGTTAGTACATCGGGAATCATAACCTAAATCGATAAGGGTTAGGTTTTAGAGGTTTAAGACTTCAGGGTTTAGAGGTCTAGATTTTAAGATTTACACCTTAAGGTCTAACGTTTAGAATTTATGAGTTTAGAATTCAGGATTTTGTGGGTTCAAGGGCTTTAGGCGTCTTGGATTTACGGTAAACTAAATAGTATGCGAACATAAATAAATTAAACCATTATAATGAAAATGTCTAAAATTCAGTAATAATAATAATAATAATAATAATAATAATAATAATAATAATAATAATAATAATAATAATAATAATGAAATACCTATATGTCAATTACAGTTGTAATTATAATTTTGTAGCATATCGCCCTACGCTTTTACGATTTGTGTTTTTATTTTAACTCAAATTCATTTTTTAAATAGTCTTGCCCTAATTTTTAATGATTTTTTGGAAAAAGAAAGTGACAATCGTACTCAAATTTTGTTGAATTAATTATACTTTTGGATTAATCAATATTAAAAAAAAGTCAAAATCAAAATTTAAAAAATTAAAAATTAAAAATTAAAAAGAAACCTGAACAAGAAGGTGCTAGAGGTATTGGCGACTTCAAAGTTGCCAGTACTAGTGGTGATTTTTGCCTTACCCATCCTCACCCCAAGGATAATATAATTTTAAAAATGAAATTCGCACCTTTAGTGGCTATATATATATATATATATATATATATATATATATATATATATATATATATATGCAATATTTTTATCAATTATGAAAAAAAAAACAATATCCTAATTAAAAAAAAAAAAAACTCCGCAAATGACATCTCTACCTCTGGTTCTCTCTTCGCTTTCCTACCGCATACAAACGTTGAGAATATGGTCTTCGGCGGCTCAAGAAAGCCCAAAAATAGGCCAGCAAGTTTTGATGTTTTCCATATAGCAGGGAGCCCAAAAGGTAGGCCAACCACCAAATTAGAAGGAAGACATTTTTAAATAAGTGTAAATTTGTTATGAATTATTGGAATCTCCATTAATTAGTGGAGGCTCCACTAATTATGGATTTATGTGAATTATTAGAAGATTTTTATGGATGTCCACCATTTAGTGGAGACACCATTAATTGAAGATGATGTATGCCATGATGTATTTCACTAATTAGAGCTCTATAAATAGAGCTATTCTCTAAGCTTGTAATACACCATCATTTTGTGAAAGAAAGATTAGTGAAAGAAAGATTAGAGAAAGAATTGTGAGAGAAAGAAAAAGAGAAGTTTGAAGAGAAATTCTTGTGCAAAGAATAGTTAGAATTTTCTTAGTGTGTAGTGTGTAGATTTTATTCTAACACTACCCTAATTTTATAACACGTTATCAGCACGAGTCTCTACCGTTATTAAAGCCAGAAGACAGCACGAGTCTCTGCCGTTATTAAAGCCGAGAAGACATGTACGCATTTATTGATCTCTATGGCTAATCTCGCTAAACTCGAATTTGTAGCCCTTGATATTTCTGGAAAAAATTATATGTCATGGGTTCTCGATGCAGAAATGCATCTAAATGCTGAAGGCCTTAGTGAAACTATTCAAGCACATAATAGTGCATCTGCACAACACAAGGCTAAAGCTTTGATTTTTATTCGTCGTCATCTCGATGAAAATTTGAAAATGGAATATCTTACCGAAAAAGATCCATATGGTACTGTGGGTAAATTTAAAAGAAAGATTTGACCACCTGAAGATGGTCGTACTACCTCTTGCACGGTATGAATGGTTGCACACGAGGTTGCAAGATTTTAAAACCGTGAATGAATATAGCTCCGCAATGTATAAAATTACATCTCAATTAAAATTATGCGGAGAAAAAGTGAGTGATGAAGATATGTTGGAGAAGACATTCTCCACCTTTCATGCCTCGAATATTGTCCTGCGACAACAATATCGAGAAAAGGGGTATACAAAATTTCTGATTTAATTACTTGCCCTCCTCATTGCGAGAGAAAAATAATGAGTTATTATTGAGAAATCATGAAGCCGGACCAAGCGGCTCTACGGCACTCCCGAAGTGAATGCTTTGTTGGCTCCAGTGAAGCCATCGTTATAGTCGTGGTCGTGGCCGTGGCCGTGGCCGTGGTCGTGGTTATGGTCGTAGTCACGCTCGATATTTCCCTTATCACAATTATAATCAAGCGTGAGAAATACGGCCACGAAGTGGAGCGAGAAAAGATCAAAAGGGAAAAGAAAAAGAAATTGAAGAAAAGCATGAGGATATATGTTATAGATGTGGCATGAAAGGTCATTGGTCACGAAAGCGTCAAGTACGGCTAAGCATTTAGTTGAATTGTATCAAGCTTCATTGAAAAATAAAAATGTGGAAGCAAATTTTTCTCAACATCCAATAAATAATGTTGAGGATGACGATAGTGATCATGAAGATCTTAATATCAATATTACCCATATGGATGTATCGGATTTTTTGAACACCCGGACGGTAGGATAGACCATTTAATTGGTGATGGCGGTGTCCAAAAGAACTAAAGCCTCACCACTGATATTTTTGTATTTTCATTTTCATTCTATTCTAATAATATTTACGTTTACATATATATATTTGTGTTCGGATGGCTGTTATTAATGATGATGTATGCATTATTGATAGTGGAACTACACACACCATACTAAAAAATGAGAAATATTTTTACGATCTCAAAATGGGAGAAATAAATATTTATACGATAAACGGTAGTGCAAATGTAATTGAGGGCTCCGGAAGAGCTAGTATATTGTTGCCTAAAGGAACAACAATTATTATTGATAAGGCACTATTTTCCTCAAAATCCGGAAGAAATTTATTGAGTTTTAAAGATATCGCGAGAAATGGGTATCATGTTGAAACAAATGAGGAAAATGGGATTGAGCATCTTTTTATTACTCAAATGCATTTGGGTAAGAAATCGGTATTAGAAAAACTGCCGTCTTTTTCTATTGGTCTATATTTTGTAAAAATACGTACAATTGAAATTCATCATCTAGTAAACCGAAGTTCTTGATCCTATTACTTTTAGCATTTGGCATGACCGGTTGGGTCATCGGGATCTACCATGATGAGAAGAATCATTGAGAATACACATGGTCATCCTTTAAAAAATAAAAGGATATTAACATCAGAAAAATTCGCATGTCTTGCATGTTCCCTAGGAAAATTAATTGTTAAACCATCACCGGTAAAAGTAGGAGCTGAAAGTCCTACATTTCTCGAAGCAGTTCACGGAGATATTTGTGGACCTATTGATCCACCATGTGGACCGTTCAAATATTTTATGGTCTTAATTGATGCATCATCTCGATGGTCACATGTATGTTTATTATCTACTCGCAACTTTGGCGTTTGCGAGATTACTTGCTCAAATAATTAAATTACGAGCACAATTTTCGGACCATCACATTAAAAATATCCGTTTGGATAATCTTTGGTGAATTTTCATCACATGCTTTTGATGCATATTGCATGTCAATTGGGATTAATGTTGAACATCCTGTAGCTCATGTTCACACACAGAATGGTCTTCTTTGAATCTTTAATTAAACGATTACAATTAATTGCTAGACCATTATTAATGAAAACAAATCTCCCAACATCTGCACGAGGACATGCTATTCTACATCTTTGCAACACTTGTACGTATAAGACCAGTTAGTTATCATAAATTCTCTCCTTTGCAATTGGCTTTTGGGTCGAGAACCAAATATTGCTCATTTAAGAATTTTTGGGTGTCTTGTATATATTCCAATTGCACCAAACCAACGTACAAAGATGGGTCCTCAAAGAAGAAAGGGGATATACGTTGGATATGATTCTCCCTCTATTATCGGGTATGTTGAACCCACGACGGGAGATGTATTCACGGCAAGATTTGCTTGATTGTCATTTTGATGAATCATTATTCCCTAAATTAGGGGAGAACCCAAACAGTATAAAAAGGATCTTGATTGGACAACATCATTAAATTATCTTGATCCGCGCACAAGCGCATGTGAACTTGAAGTTCAAAAGATAATTCATTTGCAAAGCATTGCAAATCAAATGCCGAGCAGCTTTTGTTGACTCCGGAAGAGTTACAAAATCGCATATTCCAACTATAAATGCTCCTATTCGAATTGAAGTTCCAGTAGAACAAAATATTATACCTATAGCTGCTTGAGTCAAAAACACGCCGAAGCGTGGCCGACCTCTTGGTTCTAAAGATAAAAATCCTCGAAAGAAAAGAGGATTAAATGATCCAGAAGATCATATTGAAGAAAAGAATGATAAAGACCAAGAGAGAGCGATGACAAAGAACCGAGAAGTTGATGAAAGTAACACTGAAATTTCTATCAATTATACCACTTACGGTAGAAGTTGGAATCGGATAGAAGCTGTTATTGATAATATATTTGCATACAATATATCTCTTGATGTTACACGGGATAATGATGATCCTGAACCAATATCGATTGATGAATGTCGGCATAGAAAAGATTGGCTGCAATGGAAAGATGCGATTCAATCGGAGTTAAATGCAGCGGCAAAACGTGAAGTCTTCGGACTGCGGTCCGAACACCGAGAAGGTATAAAACCTGTTGGCTACAAATGGATATTTGTGCGAAAGCGCAATGAAAAGAGTGAAATCGTTCGATATAAAGCGCGATTAGTAGCCCAAGGTTTTTCACAAAGACCAGGTATTGATTATGATGAAACTTATTCTCCTGTTGTTGATGCTATTACACTCCGATATCTTATCGGTTTGGCGGTACATGAAAAGATAGATATGCGCCTATTAGATGTTGTCACTTTGCTTACTTGTATGGAAATTTAGAAAATGATGTTTACATGAAAATCCCAGAAGGATTTCATATGCACGAAGCATATAAACATTATCCTCGTGAAAATTACTCCATCAAGTTGCGAGAAATCATTATATGGCACTGAAGCAATGCAGGCGCATGTGGTTCACACGTCTTAGTGAATATTTATTGAAAGCGGGATTTAAAAATGACCAGGTATGTCCATGCGTTTTTATTAAGAAATGCTGGTTCTAAATTTGTGATATTAGCTATATATGTTGATGATATTAATCTTATTGGAACTCTGAAGAGCTCCAAGAAACAATTGATTATTTAAAAGAGAATTCGAAATCAAGGATTTTGGTAAAACCAAATTTTGCCTTGGTTTACAAATTGAACATTTGGAGAGTGGAACATTTATTCATCAATCAACATATACGGACAAAAGTGCTAAAAGATTTTACATGGACAAAGCACATCCATTGAGTATTCCAATGATCGTCCGATCATTAAATGTGGATAAAGATCCTTTCCGACCTCAAGAAAATGATGAAGAACTCCTTGGTCCTGAAGTACCATATCTCGAGTGCAATTGGTGCATTGATGTATCTTGCTAATAACACACGGCCTGATATTGCTTTCGTTGTCAATTTATTAGCAAGATTTAGTTCTTCACCAACACGACGACATTGGAATGGAATTAAACAAGTCCTTCGATATCTCCAAGGTACAATTGATCTCGGATTATTTTATTCAAATAAAACCAGTCCAACATTGATAGGTTATGCGAGATCTTTGGTTATTTATCCGATCCACATAAAGCACGTTCTCAAACGGGCTATCTATTTACATGTGGAAATACTTGCTATATCATGGCGTTCTACGAAACAATCTATAGCGACTACTTCTTCAAATCATCTTTGAAATTATAGCCATTCATGAAGCAAGTCGAGAATGTGTATGGCTAAGATCCATGATTCATTATATCCGAGAAAGTTGTGGATTATCATCAATCAAAGGTATTCCAACTCCTCTTTATGAAGACAATGCAGCTTGCATAGCTCAATTACGAGGAGGATATATTAAAGGAGATCGGACAAAACATATTTCACCAAAATTCTTCTTTACTCATGAACTCCGGAAGAAATGTGAAATTGATGTGCTACAAATTCGGTCATGTGACAACCTCGCGAGATATTTTCACGAAGACTTTACCGACGGCAACATTTGAAAAGTTGAGATATAAAATCGGTATGCGTCGGTTTAAAGATTTAAAGGAATCATCTCATCGGGGGAGTAATAAACATACATATAGAATAGTGTACTCTTTTTCCTTCACTAGATTTTTTTCCCACTTGGGTTTTTATCTAGTAAGGTTTTAACGAGGCATATTCTTTATGTATGGATGGACATCCAAGGGGGAGTGTTATGAATTATTGGAATCTCCATTAATTAGTGGAGGCTCCACTAATTATGGATTTATGTGAATTATTAGAAGATTTTTATAGATGTCCACCATTTAGTGGAGACACCATTAATTGAAGATGATGTATGCCATGATGTATTTCACTAATTAGAGCTCTATAAATAGAGCTATTCTCTAAGCTTGTAATACACCATCATTTTGTGAAAGAAAGATTAGTGAAAGAAATATTAGAGAAAGAATTGTGAGACAAAGAAAAAGAGAAGTTTGAAGAGAAATTCTTGTGCAAAGAATAGTTAGAATTTTCTTAGTGTGTAGTGTGTAGATTTTATTCTAACACTACCCTAATTTTATAACAAAATTAGAATTTTAAGGTATTTGAAAAGAAAAAGATATTTACTACTTGTTCACGAACATAAGTTGATATTTATTCATTAAATAAGCAGATAATATCTAAATAAAAACCTCCTCTTTGGATTTTGCTCGAGAGCTTCTGGATTTTTTTTAAAACTTTTTATGCGAGTGATAAAACTAAATTTTTATATTTGAAATAATATATTTTAGACTTTCAATACGGTGTGAAGGTCTTACTTTGTTATTGAAATTTGATATTGATAACACTTTTAATGTTATTTTATAATTCAAATTGATTTAAAGAACTCGTAGGTTTTTTTTTTTTTAAGAGGAAAATAAGTTAAGGATGATGTAAAGCTGGGCGTATTTCATGAGCTTCTCTAAGTATGCTACGTCGCCATGCTTCTTGGCAGCGTGTTAGGCAAATTGGTCAGGGAGCAGTGAATTCCACCGTAGTTATACACTTGTGATTTCAGTGATATTTTATTATATGATGAAAAGAGATACTCTAGTTGTAGTCGGTAAATTCTTTCTATTGAAGGGGTATTGCTTAATTGAAGGGATTGACTTATCAGCCATTGGCTTAATTTGAAATCTGTGGTTGGATTCATGCGATAGAATAGCAATGATGCGCAAGTATTTATAAAAGAGGGACTTGTGGATCAAGTTAAATAACTTTATTCATTGACAACTCAAGATGACAGTTAATCATTGTCGTATGGGATAGGGTGGGATACAATACTAGTATGTATATTTATTGTATAACAATAAGTTACATATATGTACATCCCTTATTAATAATGCTTAGTACACAAAACACAACGGCTTATTCTGTTGATTCTTAATTCAATGCTTTTACACCAGAGGGGGAATGCTTTGCTCATTTCTAAAGAAATTACTAGGATCCACCTGAGTTTTCACATGCACCAATCTATCGAAGTTGTTCTTGAAGTATTTCGCTCCCCAAACTCTTGCTCGTCTATAACTGGTGTTGCCTACAATATTGTTAACTCCCAAATCAAGATCTCTATAATTGAAGTATGCAGCTCTAGGAGAATTGGAGACATATTTAGCCATGTAGCTGTAAAGTCTCCTAATCCAATTTATACGTGTTCTGGATTCTGCATTCTCTTCCTGACTCCAACCCACCACATAGTGAATCATGAAAATATTCCCAGCCCTGTGGGGGAAAGGAATTATAGATTCTGAGAAATCGTTCAGTCTTCCTCCATAGGGACTAAACTGCAACTCAGGTAAGCCCACATCTTCTTCTAACAGCATATCCCATATTCCCTTGAGTCCTTTTTGTGAAATGGGTTGCTGCACATAATCTGATTTTCCTTTGAAATATGCCCTTCCCAATGGAGTTCTGCTGAGCAAAACATCTGGTTCGTCAATTGGGAGATTAGCGAAGTAGAGTATAGACTGTATCCAACTCATCTCTTGGCAATCTTCTTTCTTCAACCCCAGCTCGGGGAAGCTCTGATGCATAACTTTTAGGAGATCATCAACCCCCCCAAGGAATAAGGAAGTGAAAGAAACTTCAATGGTTCTCTTTTGACTTTCGGGAGAAAGAGCACTGGAGATGAAGATCCTTATTAGTAGGTTTTCATCAATCTTGTCCGCAATATACTGCCATCTATGTACTAACTGAGTAGCATTTTGTTCCAGTGTCCTACTTACATTGAAGACAGTAACAGTTTCCGGAATAGTAATGAGCTTTACTGTCCATTCAGTGATGATACCAAAACTTGTTCCTCCACCTCCCCTAATGGCCCAAAAGAGGTCCTCACCCATTGATTGTCTGTCCAGAATTTGGCCATTAACATCAATTATTTTAGCATCAATTATGTGATCAGCAGCAATGCCAAATCGTCGTGACATCATGCCATATCCTCCTCCACTGAAGTGTCCTCCGACACCTACGGTGGGGCAAACACCGGCAACAAAAGCAAGTGTCCTACTTTCTTCAGCAATTTTATGGTAAAGTTCGCCTAGGGTTGCACCAGCTTGGATTGTTGCTGTGTAGTTTTCTTTGTCAATATAGATTGAGCTGAGATTTCTGAGATCAACAATGACAAAAGGGACTTCAGAGTAGTAAGAAAGACCCTCATAGTCATGTCCACCACTTCGTACACGAATTTGAATCCCATTTTTCTTTGCACAATATATTGCTACCTGAATTTGGGATTCATGGACAGGAGTGAGGATGATTTTTGGCTTGAAAGGGGAGTTTGACAAGGGTCGAAGGTTATTTGCTGAGGATTGCAAGATAGATACATATGAGGAATTTTTGGGCGTGAAAACAACTGACGATATTGAATTTGAGTTTTGAGATTCTAGGCATTTGAGGAAATCATCATGAATATCACGAGCTGATTCAGTTGCTGTAAAGAGAAGAAAAATTGAAAGAAATGAGAATAAAGAAATTATCAAAGAACTCTTTGGGATCTCCATATCTTTTATTGCTTAATTGTGGATTAACTAGGTAGCTATTGCTATTTATAGATATTTTTAGAAGACCTTTCCAAGATTAACTACTTTGAAAGATTATCTTTTGAAGACTTTGTGGCAAATTTGCAAACCACGAAATGAGAATTTCGTTCTAGAATGATTTTCTGTACAAGAAACGAAATATCCTCGGGGAAGGGGGAACTTTCCCTCAATTTTTACAAGAAATTATTCTAAATTTTTGCCACTGTTTTTTATCTTAAAACCATTTTATTTTACGTTCCCTTTCCCATTCTTAGCACTTAGTTAGAGAAAAATTCTTATATGTATCCGATACACGTGTATTGGTGTGTTAAAATATTATATTATTTACAAATAAAATTATAAAGAATATTTAATATATAATAAATGTTACAAGTGATTCAATATTTCAATATACTCAATACACGTGTATTGATGTATTAAAATATTATATTTTTTATATATAAAATTATATATAATATTTAATATATAACAAATATTATAAATAATATAATATTTTAATATATTCAATATACATACACTATACTAAATGCATATAAAAATTTTTTCTTGGCTATAGTCTCCAGCCCAAAGTACGTAGAATGTATCGATCGCTTGCACGGCAAAATAAGCAATCATTTCCAACGCAACCACTACCCTTTGCAATGAGACGGTTGGTGGTTATGTGACTTTTCCGTACCATAATCAAGGGTTTGACTTGTAATGAGCTCCCCGTGCTGCAATTGTTGGCCAGAAAATCAGAGGCCGAGACCCACGGGGCGTCATTATCTACTTAGTATATTATTCTTTTTATTTTAAAATATTTACTCATAAAATCTTTTATATACAGATTAAAAGTATTAAAAATAATATAATAATTTAGATAAAATTTTTATTTTACCCATATTAAAAATACTATAACTATTGGTTAATAAAAATTCTCAAAAAGTAAGAATAAAGAAAAGTTTTGAAAAGTTGTATAGTTGACTTGGAATAAATATGGGTAGAATAAGAAAAAATTAATTATTAATTCTAAAAATATGTATATGAACAAGTATTTTGAAACAAAATAAAAAAAAATCATGAATAAATATTTTAAAACGGATGGAGTATTAATTTTTTTTAAAAAATAATTTATGTACGTTTGACAAAATCATTATCTATTTATTATATTAAACATGAGAATATAAGGAGGAGGCCATAAGATCTAAGTTTGAATAATATTTTTAGAATCAGATGAGATATTGAGTCGAAAAATTTATTGATTCATGATTTAATGATCTAACTATAATTAGATCGTAATTAAATACATAATATTATAATTTAAAAATTAAAAATAAAATTATTTTAAAAAATAAAATTGATCAATAAAATAATGTAATTAAAATCTATAAAGACATAAATATTTAAATTTATGATTAAAAGTAGTCATTTTTAGTTTATAACTAACAATCTAACACACAACAAAATTTAAAATAGTCTATTGAATTATATAATTTAATTTATTCTCAAACTATAAAATTTGCCTCCAAATATTTTTTTTAAACAATGATCGGTTCAACCGATCAACGTTGAACCGGTCGATTTAGCACGATTCACTCAAAAGGTTACGATTTTTAAGAAAATGGATCAGAATGTTAAGAGACCTGTAGTAGCACTGGACTACGATCGGACTAGCCGATCCGATCCGATCCAATCCAATCCCAAAAACGTTGGTTTTGATCAATTTGTACATGAATTAAGGGGTGGAATCCCTTGTCCAGCTAAATTGCATGATCCCTTTGTAAAGGCAGCAAGAAAAGGAATTAAAATTGAGATTTTGTGTTATTGTAGTTCCATACTTACCCAAGCTGTTTGCAACCTAGTTTTCTTGTCGCAGCATATGAATAATCCCTATGTTGGCGAAGCACAAAATAGCCTTTTAATGTCAATATCTAATATACATTAAATTAGCGGGCTATATTAAATTGTATGTGTCTCTGTATTCGAAAGTTAAAGTTTGTTTTGCGACTGTGGATGGCATCATCAATCAAGCAAATTACTGCTACAATAGTCTTGGCGGAAGACATTTGAAGGGAAACAAGAAATTGAAAACAAAAAATTCAAAAACTGTTTAGGTTTTTGGGTAAAGTGAACTGTGAAGGTGTTGGCAGATTTTCTCTTAAATGCATTGTTTGCTTTTGCAGTATGGATTTTATTTGCTTTCTCTTAAACCCATCATATACTTTTTCACGCTAGATTTTATTTGTTTTCTCCTAAGTCCATAGTTTTCTTTTATACTTTGGATTTTATTTGTTCTCTCTTAAATCTATCATGTTCTTGTATATTTTGAAATTTATCTATACCTTGAAAGCTCTGTGCTTCTCCAGTGGGATGGGTTATGTAATACCCTACTAAATTGAGTATTAGGGAACAAAATACTTGATCAAATATTAACCCCACTTGATAAATTAATTACATTACATGTGGTTATTTTATGTGCTTCTTTTGTGAATTCGCTTAGAGAAAGTAAATGCATTAAGTTAATTATTTGTATGGTTCGTAGTATGTAGTTTATATATAAGTAATTGTGCATTATATATATATATATATATATATATATATATATATATATGATTTGTAGTGGACAATATAGTCATATTAATTATGGTATCCCATTTCAAATAATATTATAACAATGAACCTCCCCTTATGAAAAACACCATCTTGATCGAATTTAATTTTAATTAAGAGTTTGGCTGTATTTATTAATTTATAAGCCTTGGTCAAATTTTGTGTCAAGACCAATTTTGATTACTTGACTCAATTTCATTGTTTGACCCAAGACTAATGTCCAAAACCCATGAATCATTTTAACCTAACAAAATATCCTTCATCTATGCACTTGAATTTAGGGTATATTTAAATGAATTCATCTCAACCCTTGGATGTTCTATAAAATCATCCTTTTCTCTCTTCCTACCCACCCTAGCCGGCCACCACCCTCCTCTCTCTCTCAAAAACATTCTCTCCAACTTCACTCTAGAAGAGAAGCTTTCCTCCCCTTGCTGCCAAGTTGCCGGCAGCTTGGGTATTTCCCTACCCAACCGAAAACACAAGTTCACACAATTACTTCTTGGCCTTGCAATCCATCTTCGGCAAGCTAACATCACTCCTTGGAGGTTGAAGAGACATTTTTCCGTGGTTTTGAGTTAGAAGATTGAGGTAACATTATCATCTTCTCTTACATTTCTTTCCTTGTAATAGAAAACATCATAACCTCAGTACTTCTTCTCCATTTTTGTTTTTTGGAAATCTTCCTTGCAAAACATTCCATAGGAGGGCTAAGAACATGAAGATCAAGGCTTCACCTTAATTATCATTTTGCATTGTAGAAGATTAATGCTACAAGAGGTAGGCAAATAATTCATTTCCCTCTATTGTTCATTCATTGTGGCCGCAAATATCTCTTGCTGGACAGATTGCATTTTGGAAAGTTTTATGCATTATGCGTGAAAGTATGTGATGCAAAACTATTGTATTTATGTTAGGGTTTGGTATATGATATGAAAAATGAAGTCTTTTATGTTAAGAACTCATTTTGCTCACTCAATAAGCTTGAAAACAGAAAATTTGAGTGCAATTCCTATTTTTTGAAGAAAATGGCTTTGATGCCTTGTTTGAGTGATTTCTCCATGGGGACATGATAAATGAAGTCTAGGAAGATGTAGACACATGAGAATTAATGTTTTGTGAATGGAATGCTTGCCTTATTGTATTTCCTTCTCAAAATCGAAAGTTGCTCTATGAGAGCTGAAAATTCTATTTGAGTATTGCTCCATAAAGCTATGCTTTGAATGCTGCAAATTTTGATGAATGAAATTGTATTTATGCTGTGGAAATGTGGCACTATGTATGTGATGTTTTATCTTGACTAGTTAGGGAAGTTTTGGTGTTCCTTATGCTTTAAGATAATTGTTGGGGAAAGCAAAATGCTGCTGGAATTTTTTGGATTTTAATTTGGGTGTTGGGATTTTAAGCCAAACTATAGTCATGAGAATTTGTGTTTGATGTTTTATAAGAACTAGGATGTGAATGGGTCTTGTTTGAGGGCTTACAAGGGTTTGTTATATGAAAATTGTGGTGTAATGTGGGATTAGATAAGTCTACCAGAAAAACCTCTATTTGTAACCCAATTTTGAACCCCCGAAAAACATGTTTCCTATTGGAGTCTTTGCATTAATTTTTCACAGAACAAACTTTGAGATGTTAGAAAGAATTTGGTTAAAGAATCATTGAAAAATTCCTTATTGTAAGATATGAAATTTTGAAAATCATTGCACCAATACGATTATTGTTCTGGCGAACTCCAACTCAAAAATTAATTGACCTAATTTTCAAAAGAGTTTGGGGAAAAGGATTACATGGTAATTTACCTAACATCTAGCGGTGACAAACTGGAAATTTTTATTAAGAAATAAAATGTTTTGCTTAGTAAATTAAGTTTTGAGGCACCTGATTTGTTTTGAAAATAGAGTTTTAATCTAGGAGTAAAGAATATGAATTTTTGCCTTAAAAATTTCTATAACTAATTAAAATGAACTTACCTAAATTTCATGGGATATTTTGATTTACTAAGAAACATATTTCTTATGGTTTTCGTACTCTAATAATTACTCAATTTTGAAGTAAAAAACCCTAATAATTTATATGTATGAGGTCTCAAAGATATTTATTTATTTATTTTTAATCTTTACAAAATTATTTCCTTTCCTAACTTACATGGGAAAAGTTGCATTGGGATTGTTTGATTAATTAGGGGTCTAGGTTTATTAAGGTTTGCATAAGTGATTAAGATTAGCGTTAGCAAATAGTAAATTACTAAGAGCATAAGTAATCTCTTTTTCCCTTAGGGATGTATTTGAAATGTTTTTATAGACTTGTGAATAAGAGGTTAATTGTTGTGAAATTTATGTTAGAGTTGGAGTTGGACTTATGAGGAAGAAGCACATAAGATGGTTTGAAGTTATTTTGCTAAACTTTTGGACAAGAGATAAGTCCTTGCATCTCATGACTCTTTGGTGCAAAATACTTTCATAGAAAATCATGTGATCATGCATACACGATAGTGACACTAATAAGTCTATGATATGATTCCCATAATATTTATCGCATTAATATTTTGGAATAGTTTGATTTATTGCGTTTGGTATCACCCTTATGCACATTACGAATCTTACATGAAAATCATGCACGATCAATTTTAGAGAATTTTCATATAAAAGACTATGTTATGATTAGGAGCCATACATCAATATTTGCACTTAATCACAAATTTTTGTTCTTGTCCATAATTGTGAAAATCATAGCATGACATTGGGCTCCTGTCAATATCTTCTTTGAGACAAATTATGAAACTGTATAATTTATTTAACTTTGAATAAATATTAATTGAATGGATGAAGGAATTTTCTATCTTCGAAAAATTTTGGGGAGAAATCATGATTTTCGTTTTCTAGTCGGGATTAATTTGGAAAACACTGAGATTTGGAAAATGGAACAATAATTTTGGGACTAAAATTATATATTCCATTTTGGAATGAGAATTTCTTGAACCGCACTATTTTAGACTTGAATACTCAAGGGACGAGATTATAGGATTAACTTTCGTTATAATAGGAAAGAATTTTGATTGATTGGCCATTTCCGAAAAACTGCCTCTTCCAAACGGGACGTCAGTCCTAGTAGTTAAGTTGGGTCCTTAACTAGTAACACGTTATCCAAAGGGAATCGGATGATGGACGGGAGACATTCGGTCTACTTATTTATCAGAAGGATAGTGGGGTATCCTCTCGGGGGGCGGGGGGAGATGTACACCCTGCCCATTGTGTCTCTTCAGCATTGATTATGTCGTGGTCATATTTGTGAAGTATTGCAGATGCGTAGTCACGATAATCAATGTGGCTTGTTGATTATGGGTTCAAAAATTTTCTTTTTCACCACATCAAACGTTCGTACAAGATTTTCAATTGGAAATAATTTACCCGACAAAATTCTCATCTAAATGTCGTATCTAATCATATTTGTTGAATTTCTCTCCAAAATTTGGTAATGAATTTTAGGTGTTAAAACGCCAAATTTTCTAATGATTATATCCTTTAAATTATTACATATTCATGCATTATGCCATTGATTTCCTAATTGTCATTTGCACACTATGGACTTATTGGGATTATTTATAATCTCACACGTCTTTTCTAATCATGATTTTTAGGATAGTATAAGATTATCAAGACCGGTAGTTGAACATCTTTTTGTAATAGAATTAGGTCTTGATACTTTACTTTCTTTACTCTATCTCGTACCTTTTCTTTTTTCTTTTTTTTCTGTCAGCAAGGCTCCATCGTGGTGTGTTAAGTATTAAAGATTTATTTAGATAGTAAATTAAATTTCAACTTCAAAGATTATTCGAATATTTAATTTAATTTAATTTAATTATTATTTATTATTTTTCCTTGTTTTAAAGACCTTGGTCCAGAAGGATGGGGTGACCTTCCTGATCATTTAGGCCCACTTATTTAGTGGGTGTTACAGGTTAGGCTAGAACAATGGAGGAACCAATGTTTCTTTTTGCTTTGCCGTTGAATTTGGCTGACGGCAACGGTGAAGACTGTTTGGCTCTGAGATATTTGTTCCCTTGCTTTTCAATTCCACGTGAAATCGTTAAATGAGTTGTAAAAATAGGATTGGTTTTTTTGTACAACATCATTCATTCTAAAAGGTTTAATGAAATACATTAAATATTTTCTTACAAATAATCGTAACAAGTGAAAGATTCAATATTTTTACTAACATTTTTTTTTTGCTTTTATTTCTTTAAATCAAAATATTCCGATTGTTTCCTGTCTATTTTTGTCTTTTCTAGCTGCTCTCTAGCCATCAATTACTGCTATTGATTTTAGAGACATCCGTGTTTTCTCTCAATTTTCTCTCTGCAAAGATTGAGCAAGACAATAGATTGTCTTATAAGTAATTAGTTGTACTCCTTTTCTTGGATGCAAAAAGCGAAGACACTCGCTTACAAGGTTTTCCCATCCTATCTAAAAAATGTGAAAGAATAATAAGATGACTCAATATTCTTCAGATGAGAGAAATAGTATTCGGTATTCATAAAGATCCACCCTTTATAAAAGGGATAAAAGTTATATGTTACGATTGATTGTCGGATTCAAACCTTATTCTTTAAATACAAACTTATTACTCAAAAACTAATTGAACTGTTGGCAAAACTAGTTGTACTCCTTTTCTTGATCACGTGGTAGTTGGTACGGTGCATGAACGTAAAATTCATGAGGAATGTGAGGGAACCCCCGCTTCGCGGATTGTCTTTGAGAAGTCAGAGATGCCATGCTGGACAATTGTGATGTAAATATTTACCGCCATTTCATGGGTCGACTAAACATTGATGAGAATTAATAGTGTATAATGTGAAAATGATTTTGTAAAAAATTTTGTGCCCAATTTTATAAATATTATTCATAATTTTGTAAAAATTATGCATCAATTGAGGGACAATTTGCATAACCGAATTCTAACGCTATTAAAAGTTTGACCTTTCCTTCTTTGAAATTCTAACGCAATTAAAACGACATTTAAATTCTGGCGCTCTATCTGACAAACAAAGTCATTGTTTGAATGCCCGCCAAAACAGAAGTTAAAGTCCGTGTTTGAAATCCTTTATCTGAGTTTGACTTGACATATCATTATGCATTTTTCTTTCATGATTATTGCTGTTCTAAAACGTTCACACATGCATACAAATGTTGAGAGTTTGTGTGTTTATATATAGAACTTAACCACACTCATTATATACTTTTATATTAACAACGCACGAGAAATTAATCATTTTAACTGTTTTTTTAAGTCTACACAAAAGGAAAGCTGGTCTACAATATTCTTATTTTTATAATTTTTTGCGAAATTAGTTTATTTGGTCTATAAAATTTATAATTTATAATATTTTTATTCTTAATATTTTTTCTATCATGATAGTTCTTAATGATTTTTTTTTATATCATTACGATTCCTAAAAAAATCAGCCATTATGATCTTTAAAAATAAAAAATTAAAGATTATAATAGTAAAAAAAAATATTATAAATTATAACGATAAAAAAAATATTAAGAACGAAAATATTATAAATATCAATTTTTAGGAACCAAAGAGGCCAAACTCGCTATTCTTTTTCTAGCACTGTTTTTGTTGTGTGCACTGAAAGTTCAATGTCCCTTCCCTCCCACCCCACCCGAATAGAGAATTCGAAATGGATCTAAGGGTGAGTTTGGTTCGCGAAAGGAAGGAAAAGGGGAAAGGGGAGGGGGAGTGGAATATTTTACTTCCATCAAGGGAAGTAAATATAATTATTGTCATCCTATTTGGTTGGAGTGAGAGGGAAGTAAATATGATTTACTTTTCATTATTTGGTTGTAAGGTATATAGGGAGGAAATAATTATTAAATTACTATTATACCCCTAAGGTTAATTCATAAAAAATTGCAAAGTATGATAGAATTGTCATAAAATAAATACCCTAGGACAAGAGGGTCTTTTAACCCTCATTTACTTCTCAAACCCTCTAAAATGAAGAGGAAGAGAAAATCTGAGGTGGAAGGAATCCAATTCCCTTCCACATATACTTCCCCCCTCCAATCACTTTAACCAAACTAAATAAATCACATATTTATTTTCTATTTTACTTTCCCTCATCTTTTCCTTCCTACTTTCACTCCAACCAAACTCACCATAATATTCCTACGTGGAAATAGCATTTCTTTCAAAGGGGGACAAAAAAAACTCAATTGTCACCACCAAAGAAAAATCAAAAGCAAACAAACTTATTAAACTTCAAATTATCTCTAAATTCACTTTTACCATCTGGTCATAAAACGAGTGAAATTTCTTCTCAAACTCTCAAATTGTTCGGTTCTAACTCTTCTATAAGTTGGCCAACAATCAAATGCCAACTATGTGATTTTTTGTCGATTGGGTGTCAAATACATGTCAATTTTAATGAAATTTTAATCATTTAACATTCATTCAATATTAACCATTTTTCATCTTTATTTTTTTCTTTTTCTAAAAGCATTTATATTTTATCTTTAGACTTTGTTTGATTGTCAAAAAAAGTGAGGTGGAAAAATAATCACAATCCTCATTTTTAAAATCTAACATTTAATTTACTATTTATGGTTTGGGAAAGGAATATGATTACTCAGATTTGGAAAAATAAATGCAGAATATTAAGAAAAATGATCCTTCTTAGGATATGGTATTATGATACTTTTTCTAACAATTTTAACAATAAAAGATAACAAATTTAAAAACTATAGATAAATAAGAAAGTTTATTCCAATACACATCATTTACATCATTCACCTTTTACAACTAATAGTCTAATAGAAATTTCTATATTCCTAATTATAATAAATATTTTTTTCAAAAAATTAAAAGACTAAATATTTTAAAATAATTGTAAAATTTTAATTTAAAAATTATATGATTGAATTAGTTACATGAGAAGAAATTTATTTGATTTTTTATAAATACTTTAATTGACAATAATCAAATATTATTTTTTATTAATATTAAAATTTGAATTCAACTACAAGAATAATTAGAAAATAAAATAAAATATATATTTAAATATGTGAAAATACTATTTATATAATTTTTATTTATTATAACTATTTAAAAGAATAGTACATAATTATATTATGCAATAATATGGGAGATATTTAAAAATAATTTTAAAATTTGTTATACGTATAATGTTTTATTCTAAAATATTAAAAATATTTTATATTACTTTTCTTTAATATTTTTTCGATTTTCTAAACAGAGAAATGTAATATATTTGGAATTATATTTTATGAATTAACATTCTCATAATTTAAATTTCGTAACATTATTTTTCTGTGTACCAATCAAATAATGTCTAGAGGTATCCTGGGCATTCTCAATCTTCCGAGTAGCCTCAAAAACAATAACTTGGTTTCTTTGGCTTCTTGAGCTTAGTCTTCTTCTCCTCACCACTGCCATTCTCCATTGAAGCGTCCTCGGCATAGTTGCAAACTTTATCACCATCCTCAACCATAGTAGAATTCTCCACAGCGAGCAGCTCTCTGAGTTGGAAGCAGCTTTTTCCGCTCTCCTCCGAATGTTGCTCGATCAACCTAAAAACATCAGTCCATCAATTAGCCACAGTCCTGTTCTTTCACAAAACCGATTTCTATCCCCATTCGTCTTTGTTCACTTCATCATTACTGCCATTGAAGGCGATTTCTTTCTTAGCGTTGAAAAATTTTGAATTCCCAAGAATTTTTTTTAAAAAATTATATATGTATATATACATACACATATGCCGGTTTTCCTTTCTTTTCACAAAACTCCACACCCACCCCACATTTCCTTTTCACATTTTCTTTTCACTCCAAATCCCACCCGACATTTCCTTTCCACAAAACTCCATAGCACTGTAAACCCCACCCATAGTTTCAAAATCTCATAAAGCTCCTCCAGAAAATGGAAACTAAAAAACCTTAGGGAGGGAGGGGGTGAATAAGGTTTTTGGCAAATTTAAAATGCTCTTTGAAAATTCTGTTTTGAGAAATTTCTCAGAATTTTAGATTGAAGAGACTTTCTACAATGAGAGGCTTTCGAAATGATTTAAAGATTAACTACACTCTGAATAAGATAGGACACACGATGCAATTAATACTAGAGTGAAACTGAGCTGGTGAGAACCATAAATATATCTTTTGAGAGATTAAAAAGAATTTTGTGCAAGGAAGATTGTAGCTGACCAAAATTAAATGTTGAGAGAGATAACACAGGATTTTTAGTGGTTCGATCTACCAATATCTATATCAACTATTTTAAATTCACACTTAAGGATTTTCAACCAGATTTAATTCACCCAATTCAATGGTATCAACAATCTTCACCAAATACAAGAAAGGATCACCGCACTTGATTTTACCAAAACCTCTCAATCAACCAACAAATCAAGGTTCACCTTAAATGGGTTTTACACTACAATCTTGATACACAAAGATGATTATAGTAATAAAGCAAAAATGGCTCACTCTTTTGAGCAGATATACAAAGCAAATGAGCTCAAACTACCTTTACCTTTTTTATACAATTTAATTTCACTTTGAAACACTATGAAAAAGGAGATTTTTGTATTCTATAGAGTAAGAGTGTTTCTTAGAAGGATAGGACAAAAATCTACTTTTAAATCGAGTCTTAAAACATTTTATAGAGGCAAAAAGTAGAGTTCCAACGGCTAGAAATAGCTAGTTTTTCGCTATCAGATTTTCTAGAGTTTTGGACTCAATTTTTGGATGATGGTGAATCTAAAATGAAAGTCTAAAATGACACTTTTTAAGGAAGAATTGATTTGACATTGTTCACAGGATTTTGAACGAAACTTTTGGATGCAGAGTCACCTATATTACTCAATCCAAAATTCTAAAAACTTTAAAACCTTTTTGTTTTAGTGCTTCAAGGTAGAATTAAACTGAATCATAAGGTAAAGAAGACTTAGAAATTTACACAGATAATACCTTAACAAGGATTTCTAGTCTAAGGTTCTTCTATTACGAATTATTGGTGTGCAATCACTCAAACTTGATCTTCTACTTGATCACTCATTCTCGGATTCTATTGCTCAAAAGTTGCTTAGCAAGCTTATTTGCACGCCTTGGAAGAATTGAGGTCAAACATGTCCTATAACATATAGATCCCACAAGTTAGTCTTCACCAATGTTTATCATAAGTCAAAACACAGGAGAATGCCCTTAGGGTTAACAATCTCCCACTTTTTGAGTAATGACAAACTTGATGGGATTGTGATACAAAAATATAGATATATACACTACGAACATATTAGACCAAGAGAAATAAAAATATTTTTCATTGAAGTGCAATCTCTTAATAAGACTCAAAGAGTACTTATGAGATTAAGATAAGAAATTAAGGCATATACTCACAAACATGGCTTAATGAGCCTATGACTCAACCAACCTCTATATCCTCCTTCCTTCCATCTCACAACTATTCCTTAAAAAGAATAGCTGCTATAAAAATGTATGAATATATACAAAAGGAGGTATTAGAAAACAAATCATAGGATGAGATACTTCTCTTTAATATGTGCATATATGAACATATGTAAGATATGAGATTAATAAGTGCGATATGAGAGAAAACTGGATCCAAACTTTGGTCTTCCAAAAAGTGCATCCAAAAACTAGGTGGAGTGAAACTACAGAACTTTTGGATGTTAGGTTTTGAATGTCCAAAACATATGTCCAAAATAGGGTAAAGTTAGACAAAAACTATCTCTTTTTTAAAACTCATTTTTGGACTGGGCTTTTGGATCAAGAAATTGTGTGTCCAAAACTCCCCTTGTATATGTGCAAGAAACAACGAGTTGTCAAAAATTTTGATCCAGCCTAGTTTTTTCAAGAAATTACAGACTCCAAGGAAAGTATTAAGTAATGAAGGATATATGAATAATTATTCATGGAGCATATCACAATAGCTTTCAAAACAGATAGATCAACAACCCCAATCTCAAATGATACCTTTACATATACTTCGAAGAACCTTTGACAAAAAAAAAAAAAAAATCAAACTAGATTTCAATGAGTCACTTAAATCTTCTTAGACGGTAGTAAACTATGATCATGCTTAATTAGAAATCACAAATCAAGTTTATCATAGACCAATATATAACCAGTGCAGGATCACAAATCATAATTTGTATAGAAACAAAAAATTAACACAACATGCTAGTTTGATCAAATCCAAATCCCAACATAAATTCCATAGAGAGTTTCATAGGATCTCATGAAATATTCAGAGTCTGCATATAAGTATGTTGCAATCCAAAACATAATCACTATTTCCAATCTATAGCACAACACCGCACAAACATCTAATTTGCAGTTTATCTAATATTAGCTCAATCAATGCACAATCAATAACAATCACAATAATACTCAATAATAATAGCAGCCATCAATAGTGCAGAATTAACAGCATAGCACTATATATCACAACCACAGAGATCATAATAGCACAACATAGTATAATCCAGTGCAGTGCACAATCACCATTTTTATCACAACCACAGAGATCATAATAGCACAACATAGTACAATTCAGTGCAGTGCACAATCACCAATTTTCTCCCAGTGCACACACTTAGTGCACAATTACAATCCCAACTATCATTTCTCCCCCTTTTGTCATCAATTAGAATGTAGAATAAGGAGAGCAAGTAGTAACTATATGAAGCAGAGAAGATTATATATATGAAGCAGTTATATACTAAGCAAAGACAGTAGTTGAAAGACAGATGGTAAATTGTTCAAATACTGTGGCAGAAATAAAAATTGTTCAATGAAAAGCAGTAAGGAGTCTCAGTAGAGGGCATCAATCCATTGAATTGGGCACTCATAAAATGTGAACAGTCTCGATCTTGGACCCAGCACCTTTTCTCGAATGTTGTCCAACAAGCGTACTTGACTTCCACTTAACTACCACATGCTTCTGTCTCTTTCCAGATGAGACAGGGATTTCAGTTGAGGGGGGTGCTAATTCTTCCTAATGTGGGAATATCGACCTTGCTTGTTCAATGGCTACCATTTCCTCAACTTGCTGCTCTTTCACGCCTTTTTTTTAGCCTTAGGGACAAGTTGTTCTTGAATTTCCTTTTCTGGGGATGGTGCTAATGGAGCATATATTGGTTCATTCTTTTTAGCATTTTCTTCCACTGCGGTAAGCCTATTCCCAAGAGTTTGAATCTTTAAACTAAGGTTGTCCACCTTAACAGCCAGCAAATTAATTGCGTCCAAAATGCTTTCACTGATGCCTTTATCTTAAGTCCTCTATTTGCCCTTAGTAGAGGATTCTTCTTTAGGTTCTACCTCAATCTTTCTCTTTGCTCTGATAGATGGGGCACTCTTGTCTTTAGCTTTTACTTTTAACAGCTTCTCTTTTCCATCACTAGCTGTATCTCGAAGCAACTTTCACTCATCATCCAATCTCACATATCCCATTCTTTCAAAGGACTCAAAGCTGTACATATTCATTTTTTAGGGCGCAGGGGTGACAGAATTTAAATCAACATAAAAATGCCTAAACACTTTCGCCAGTAGGTTTCCATAAGGCAGGGCTTTGCTGAAGGTATTCCTGATTTGCATCATCAACTTGGCAGCAAGATACCCAAACTTATTTGCCCGCTTTCAGTGAGCGCCAGCATAATCACTATTTGCATTATGTTGATGGAAGTTTTGTGTCCAAAGCTTGGAACCACTATGGTTGAAACCATGTGGTACAGGATCCTACCATGTCCATTCAGCCACTTCATATTTTTATCACTTGAGTTCTTAAAACTCTTCACGTTGATAAATATACTTTCAAACTTCCTCAAATCGAATAGATCAGTTCCTTCTGGAAACTTGTTCAGTTCAAAATACTAAATCCCGCCATCTCTGACCTCACATATTTTGTTTAACAGACGTTGATCAAACTCAAGATTTTTACTCCTAATTCTAAAGGTGTACCACCAGACCCTGAACCCTCCTCCGATTTCCTCTAATCGACCCTTTCTTAGGTTAGTATAAAATTCCCAAACAAGTGAGGTAAAAAGTTTCTCATCAATAGATAACAGAGCTCCCCAACTAAGAGACTTAAATATATTTAACACATTTGAAAAATTCAGAAAAGATGCTAGATTTACACGATGGTCAATAATCACCGTTTGATTTCTCGAAACCCATTCATTAAAATCAGATTCATTTTGAAGTCTAAAAAGCAAGGTACCTAGGTCTTAGAACTTTTCTGTTCCGGAGATGATTTAGAAGGGTCATTCTGGGAAGCTGAGAGTTCTAGAGCGACTTCTTTCCCTTTTCCATTGTAGTTGATTTCTTCTTCATCATCGGAGATATTTTTTAGACTTTCTTTGATTTGGGTTTGGTTGATTTTGGTGCTTTTGCCATTGTAGTTAGAGGATGAAGGCTTGGACTTTTGGTTGTTCAGAGAGAAACTCAGAAGATTTGAGGGAAAAAAGATGAAGTATGGTTAGTTTTAGAATTCAGCAGAGAGAGAGAGGGAGAGAGAAAACAAGCCTTTTCATCAGAGATTTCAAAAGGCGTCTTGAGAAAAGTGCTAATACTTTGAAATTCAAAAGAAAAATATGGAAGTAGTTATTCTTGAAGGATATACGAAGCATCAGAGGTGATTCTATTTTGGATTCAGGCTTGATCTGAAATGTTCATCCAAAAAGGAACTCCTTCAAGAGAGAGTTTTGGAAGTGAGTTTTGGACTTATTCTCTGAAATGCTACATCCAGAATCATCGTCCAAAAGTTGTGTCTTCAGTGGTTCTGCAAATGAAAATAACAATTCTTTGGCAAATATGTCAATCACATGATCTTTGTAATTCCTAAACCTCTTCTCAGATTATTAAACCTTTCTTCGGCGAGAGGTTTTGTAAAAATATTCGCAAGTTGTTACATCTTCTTTAAGCACATGATCCCTAATAAAATGGTGTTTAACCTCAATATGCTTGGTCTTAGAATGTTGAACAGGATTCTTAGTTAGATTGATTGTATTTGTATTATCACAAAATACAGGTACGCAATTAAAATTGAGACCAAAATCAAGTAGTGCATTTTTCATCTACATAATTTGTGTAGAACAACTCTCAGCTGCAATGTATTCAACCTCGGTTGTGGATAAGGATACACAGGACTACTTTTTGCTGTGCCATGACACTAGAGAGTGTCTAAGAAATTGGCAGTGCTCACTAGTGCCTTTTTGTTCAACTTTATAGCTTGCATAGTCTGCATTAGTATAGCCTATAAGATTAAATGTGTTAGTACGAGGATACCATATGCCATAATCATATGTTCCAACCAAATATCTAAGGATGCGTTTTACGATAAATAAGTGAGATTCCTTTGGACATGATTGAAATCGAGCATAAAGACAAACTAAAAACATGATATCTGGCCGGCTAGTAGTAAGATAGAGTAAACTTCTAATTATACCTCTGTATTTAGATTTGTCTACCTTCGTACCCTTTTCATCCTTGTTAAGTTTTAGAGAAGTACTCATAGATGTACTGATTTCTTTGGCTTCATTCATACCAAACCTTTTGAGTAGTTTCTTAACGTACTTGGCTTGATTTAGGAAGATTCTATCCTTGGTTTGTTTGATTTGCAGCCTAAGAAAGAAGTTGAGTTCTCTCATCATGCTCATTTTGAATTCTTGCTACATTATCTTAGCAAACATCTTGCACAAATACACTAAGCCTTTCATACCAAGCTTGTAGGGCTTGTTTTAAACCAAAAAGAACCTTTGAGAGTTTGAAAATGTAATTTGAAAAATGCTCATGAATAAAGCCTGGAGGTTGTTCTATTATACTTCCTCCTCAATAAAACCATTTAAAAACGCACTTTTAATATCTATTTGATAAAGTATGGAATTTTTGAAGGATGCAAAGGCAAGAAGTATTCTTTTGGACTCTAATCTAACAACAGAAGCAAATGTTTCATCATAGTCAATGCCCTCTTCTTGATTGAATCATTGGGCTACAAGTCTAGCTTTATTTCTAATAACCACTCCATTTTCATCAAGTTTGTTTCTAAAACCTCATTTGGTACCAATAATTGGATGATCAAGTGGTCTAAGGACGAGTTTCCAAACTTGATTTCTCTCAAATTGGATCAGCTCTTCTTGCATAGCTATTAACCAAAAATCATCATGCAATGCCACATTAATACAGTTAGGTTCTACATTAGAGAGTAGAGCAAAATTGTCTATAAAGTACCGTATAGTTTTAACTCCATAGCTAGGATTACCAATGATTTGTTCTTTTGAATGACCAATTTTGTACTTTCAATCTCTTGGTAGTCCTTGATCCATGAGTTCTTCAATTTATTGCTTGTTTTGTTCAGCTTGCTACTCTTCAAATTCCCCTTTTTTGGCATGAATGTCCAGTGGTGGTGCTTTGTGTTGTTCTTTCCCTCTTTCTTTTGAACTTTCTATCATCATCATCATCATCATCATCATCATCATCTTTTTTTGAAGTATAAATATTAGATTTATCAAAGACAACATGTACGGATTCTTCCACACATAGAGTTCTTTTATTGTACACTCTATATGCTTTTTTATTGGAAGAGTATCCAAGGAATATAGCCTCATTGGATTTGCTATCAAATTTTCTAAGATTATCTCGAGTGTTAAAAATAAAACATTTGCAGCCAAATACTTTGAAATAAGAAATTGATGGAGTTTTGTCAAACATAAGATCAAAGGGTGTTTTTTCTTAGAAAAGGTCTCAACATCACTCAATTTATATTATAGCATGTTGTATTTGCAGTTTTAGTCCAAAAGTATTTTGGAAGAGAGTTTTTACAAATCATGGATCTAGCTAATTCTTGCAAAGTTTGATTTTTCATCTCAACAATACCATTCTGTTGAGGGGTTTTAGAAGTTGAAGAGTTGTGAAAAACTCCATTTTCATCACAAAAGTATGTAAACTCACCGTTGCAAAATTCTCTCTTATTATCACTCATAATGGAAATCAGTTTGCATCCAATAGAGTTTTGAACACACTTGAATAATTTTGAAAATTCAGAAAACGCTTCATCTTTTTGTCCAAGAAACAAGGTCCATGTAAATCTTGAGAAATTATCTACTAAAACGTAAGCATACCTCTTACCCCCAAGGCTAGTGATTCTCATTGGTCCAAACAAATCCATATGTATTAATTCAAGAAGTTTTGAGGTGGAAATCATTTTCTTAGGTTTGAAAAAAGTTTTGATTTGTTTTCTAAATTGACATGCATCACATACTTTGCTTTTCTCAAACTTTATTTTGGGCAGTCCCTTACAAGATCTTTTGACGATAATTTGTTTAGCAAATCAAATGATATATGACCTAATCTTCTATGCCAAAGATAGCCATCATTGTCATGCACAGAATGACATCTAATATTGTGAGCTACGAGATCATCAAGATAGAATACATAAATATTTTCAACACGGTTAGCAACAGAAATTGTTTCATTATTTGAGCTATCTAAAATAGAGGAAGAATCTTTCTCAAAAATGACTTTGCAACCATTGTCACATAATTGACTAATGCTAAGTAAGTTATATTTCAGCTTATCAATTAATAACACTTGTTTGATAATAGTTGAAGATCCTTTACCAATGTTACATATGCAAGAATTTTCCCTTTCTTTTTGTTTCCAAAGATAAAATCCATCATTTGTTGCTTGCATATCTTCTAATAGAGCTGCATTTTCGGTCATGTGTCTTGAACATCCACTATCCAAGAACCAATTTGTGAAGTTTATTTTCTTCAATGAATGTACCTATACATGAGAAGGGAGAGTGATTTTTGGTACCCACATTTTTCTTGGGTCCACGGGGGTTAGTAATAGGTCCTCTAATTTTCCAAACTATTTTTGCACCAGATTCAACTTTCTTCTTAACATGACATTTAGATACTTTGTGTCCAGATTTTTCACAATATGTGCAATATTTGTGTGTCATATATGATGAGGCAACCTTTACAAAGTGAGATTTGTAGTTCTTGGCTTTGATCTCATACCTATAACCTAGACTATTTTAGTTTCTAGCTAAGTGTTGAGCGTCAAGCAATTTTTCTAAGTTATTTTTGTCATTTGTAAACTTTTCAATGCATATAGTAAGATCATCGACTCTATTTATCATATCATCAAAATTGCTAATCATAGTTTTAAGAGAACTAATTCAATCATATAAGCATTCATTTTCTATAGACACATGATGCAAGGGAGTGGTGATAATATCCTTTTCTATATTTGCACACATATGTGACTCAAGAGAGATTTTGTTCTCATTCAACAGCTTTGCATTCTCATCGAACAAGCAATCAATTTTCATCTTCATTTCTTTATTTCTTCTAGACAGCTTTTTCAGTTCATGAAACATGTTAATTAGCAATTTATTAGGATCATCATACTTTCATGATTCGAATTATGTAAATCAGATATGGAATTAGTGGTAGTGAGTATTACCTCATTTTCCTTTGCCATGAAGCACATGTTGGCAGTCTCATTTTTAGAGTCTCCATCTTCCTCGAACTCGCACTCATTTTTGTCCCAAGTTCCCATTAGCCCTTTGCTCTTCTTTACTTTCAGATCCTTCTTCTTCTTTTTAAGTATTTTGCCTTCTTTTTCTTTAAGCAATTAGGCAGTTAGCAATGAAATGTTCCGTGCTTTTACATTCATAACATTGAGGATTAAATGATGAGGTATGTCCTTTTCTTTTCACTAATTTCTTTCCTCTTTTGAAGTTCCGTTGATGAACTTTTTTCTGAACTTCTTTGCAATCATCATCAATTCTTCAGTGTCTATCCGATTGACTACTTTCAGCTTCCTCATTTGCAACTTTCAGTGCTATTACTCTTTTTTCTTTATCATGATCATCATATTCTTGAAACCTCTTAAGTTTAATTTCATGCATTAGGAGAGAGCCAATCAACTCTTCAATTGGTAAGGATTTCAGATCCTTAGATTTTTCCACAGCTAGAGCTTTCGGTTGCTAGCTCTTAGGCAATGCATTTAAAATTTTTCTATTTTGTTCACCAAGGGAATAGACTTTCCCATAGGCTTTAAGTCCATTTGCAATATTTATAAATCTGGTAAATATATCAGTTATACTTTCATTTGGCTTTATTGTGAACAATTCATAATCATGACTTTAGAGTCCTAACATAAATTCCTTAATTTGATTTGTCCCCTCAAGGGTAGCTTCAAGTAATCTTCACATATCATGGGTCAAATCAAAGCCACTCACTCGATTATATTCAGTGGCATCAATGGCACAACACAAAATATTCATAGTTTGAAAGCTTAATGTCATTTTGGCATTATCTGCAGGCATCAAATTTATCATTCTGTTTAGGTACTTTTCTGCCATCTATAAATTTTGACAGGACAAATGACCCATTCTCATTCAGATTCCACAACTCAAAGTTGATTGAACAAACATAAATTTTCATTCTATTTTTTCAGAATGTATAATTGTTTTCATTGAATGAAGGAGGTAGATTTGTTGAAGATCCTTCAACATACGGAAGAGCAGATGAGTTTACCATAAGAATCTTTTCTACATGATTGTTAGACCAAAAATAGAGTAGACTTGGCTCTGATACCAAATAAAACACCTTAAATAGGGGGTGAATAAGGTTTTTGGATATTTTAAAATGCTCTTTGAAAAATCTGTTTTGAGAAATTCCTTAGAATTTTAGATCGAAGAGACTTGCTACAATGAGTGGCTTTCGAAATGATTTAAATATTACCTACACTCTGAATAAGACAGGACACACGATGCAATTAATACTAGAGTGAAACTGAGTTGGTGAGAACCATAAATATATCTTTTGAGAGATTAAAAAGAATTTTGTGTAAGAAAGATTGCAGCTGACCAAAATTAAATACAGAGAGAGATAACACAGGATTTATAGTGGTTCGATCTACCAAGATCTACATCTACTACTTTAAGATTACACTTATGGATTTTCAACCAGATTTCATTCACCTAACTCAGTGGTATCAATCTTCACCAAACATAAGAGATGATCACCATACTTGGTTTTACCAAAACTTCTCAATCAACCAACAAATCAAGGTTCACCCCAAATGAGTTTTACACTACAACCTTGATACACAAAGATGATTGTAGTAATAAAGCTAAAATGGCTCACTCTTTTGAGTAGATATACAAAGCAAATGAGCTCAAGCTACCTGTACCTTTTTGACACAATTTGATTGTCACTTTGAAGTGCTATGAAAAAGGAGATTTTTGTATTCTATAGAGCAAGGGTATTTCTTAGAAGGATAGGACAAAAATCTACTTTCAAATCGAGTTTTGAAACCTTTGATAGAGGCAAAAAGTAGAGTTCCAATGGCTAATTTTTCACTGTCAGATTTTCCAGAGTTTTGGACTCAAGTTTTGGGCGATGGTGCATCCAAAATATAAGTCCAAAATGGTACTTTTTCAGGCATAATCGATTTGACATTATTCACAGGATTTTGGACGAAACTTTTGGATACAGAGTCACCCAAATTACTCAATCCAAAATTCTGAAGACTTTAAAACTTTAAAATCTTTTTGTTTTAGTGCTTCAAGGTAGAATTAAACTGAATCTTAAGGTAAAGAAGACTTAGGAATTTACACAAATAATACCTTAACAATGATTCCTAGTCTAAGGTTCTTCTATTACAAATTCTTGGTGTATAATCTCTTAAGCTTGATCTTCTACTTGATCACCCATTCTCAGATTCTATTACTTAAGAGTCGCTTAGCAATCTTATTTGCATTCATTTGGAAGAACTGAGGTCAAACATGTCCTATAACATGTAGATCACACAAGTTAGTCATCATCAATATTTGTCATAAGTCAAAATATAGGAGAATGCCTTTAGAGCTAACAGAAACCCATGGTCCCCACTGCACATAAAGCTCCTCTACATAAAGCTTCAAAGATTCCAAATTTAAGGCAAAATTCCTCTGGCCTTGTCAAAAAATTTCAAATTTTACTCATCAGAAAGTTTTATTTTGTCTAATTCTGTTAAGGTAAGTTATGAATTTAGTTTTTAATATTTTATTCAATTTGAAATTGTATTTTTTAAAAATATTTAATTTATATTTAGATATTTTTGTAACTTTTATACGAATATATGTGTAGGGAATAAAAGTGATAGTAATGTGGGACTTGGATTGTGCTGTTACGAGATTTTCTTTGGTGTATTTAAATAAATTAATATATTTCATGTATGTATTTCAGTGAGCTTAGGTGGTGGCTCCTAGTAGACCTGGATGGTGGTCTATATATGTGTATATGTTTGTTTATTTGTTTTTTTTTTGCATTGATTGATATAGACATTTTAACTAATTATATCTAAATTATGTATTAAAAGATTGTAATTTCCCCCATTTTTAAATCTAGATGAAAAGATCATGCATGATTGATGCATTCTTCAAAAGGAAAAATGTTAAAGCTTCAAAATCTAGCGAAGAGTCACATCCCGTCGATCTTGGTCCTTCAAATTTTGAAAGTCCTCTTGCAAAAACTCCATGAGTAGTTTAAGTAGAATTTGATATCAATTTTTTGGAACATGATCCAGGGTTACAATTGCAAATATGTAAATATCTTGTTGATTGTCGTGTTGAAGTTCGTAGAGGCTATATTAAGACAAGTCCATATTAGTATTTGCAGTCTAATTATCTAAAATCAGGAGGTTCTTGTAGCTTTCAAGTATCATGGTTTAAGTCATTTCCTATATGATTAAAATATTCTCCTAGTAAAGATGTTGCATTTTGTCTTCCTTGTTATCTATTCTATAAAAAAGATGAATGTTTTGGATCAATTCATTCACTATAAATGGTTTTTGTTCATGGAAGAAGGTGAATGATGGTGAAAATTGTGCACTTTTGGCACATGTGGAGAAAAGTCCAAATTCTCCTCATAGAAAGGTTGAGAAATCATATGATGATCTTATGAATTAGGATGGGCATATAGAAATTTTTTTTATGAAATTTACTTCCAAGCAAAAGGAAGAAAATCGACTTCACTTGAAAGCTTCCATTAATGTTATTAAGTGGCTTACATTTCAAAGATGTACTTTAGAGGTCATGATGAGACAAAATCATCAAAAAATAGAGGGAATTTTCTTGAATTGTTGAGTTTCATATCATTTTATATTAACAAAGTAGCTGAAGTTTTGAGTAATGCTCCTCAAAATGCCTTGTACACATCACATAAAGTGCAGAAGGAAATTCTACAAGTCATGGGAATAAAAGCAAAAAATGTTATTCGTGAAGAAATTGTTGATGCAAAATTTTGTTTAATTGTTAATAAAGCTCGAGATGAATCTAAAAAGAAGCAAACGGCTATTGTTTTAAGATTTGTTGACAAAAATAGCTATGTACAAGAGCATTTTTTTGGGTTTGTTCATGTAAAAGACACTGCTACATTGACATTAAAAATTGCAATCATTTCTATCCTCTCTCGTCACGGTCTTGATGTTCAAAATATTTGAGGAAAAGGTTATGATGGGGGTAAGTTATATGCGATGGGAATGGAATGAGTTACAAGCTTTGATTTTAGATGCATGTCCTTATGCTTACTATGTTCACTATTTGACACATCATTTACAGTTAGCTTTAGTTGTTGCATCAAAATAAGTTATTCCTATTCATTACTTCTTTTTCTTTTTTTTCTTTTTTTTGGCAAATTGAGCAGCATAATTAACATTGTTGATGTTTTATGTAAGTGTAATGATCAACTAAAAGTTGCTCATACTTTAAATATTGCCTATTTACTTGCTAATAATGAGCTTGAGAGTGGAAAAGAACTTAATCAAATTGGCAGTTTACAGAGGGTAGGTGATACACATTGGAGTTCTTATTTGAAATCTATTGTTAGTTTGATCAATATGTTCAGTACAACTTATGAAGTTTTACTTCATTTTATTGAGGATGGGCTTACACCAGCTTAGCGTGGAGATGCAGATATAGCTTATGAGGCATGAACTTCATTTGAATTTGTTTTCATAATGCATCTCATGCGAACAATCTTAAAGATCTCTAATTTTCTTTACCAAGCTTTCCAGCCTCAATCCCAAGATATTTTAAATGCAATGCATCTTGTTTCGTCCACTAAGTTTTGCTTTCAAAATTTAAGAGATGAAGGATGGGATGAATTAATCTTGAAGACAAAATCCTTTTGTGAGATAGTTAATATTCCTATTCCAAATTTAGAAGCACATTATATTGCACGAAGAGGAAGAGCCCGTCAACAAGAAGCAATTACAGTAAGCATCACTACAGAATTGATATATTTGTTACGGATGCCTTGCTTCTATGTAGGTATGTCCCACAGCGATAGGCAATCCATGTGAATGTGTCCCACATTGAACACCAACACTATTTGCATTTTTTGTGGGCCTTATAGATTAAGGTTATTTTTTGCTCTTTAAATAAAAAACACCAACGAGAGTTCTTATAGCTTGTTTAAGCTTTGTTTCTTTTAAAGTTCTCTTATTTTATATTAGTGGTACTTAGTAGCTTAGGAACACTTTTCTAAAGCCTTGTAAATTATTTTATTCATAGTGAAGTTTTGTTCCGCCTCCGCCTATAGACGTAGGTTATTTGATCGAACTACGTAAGTTCTTGTGTCTCTCTCTTTTATTTTCTTTCTCTTTATTTAATTTTTCTTCACATTATTTTTGTTATTATTTCTTTGTTATTGTCTTGTGTAGTTTAGCCATTGGAGTGTTGGTTTGCGTGGTTTTTGCTATTGGAGGATTTTGGTTTGTTCCTGGAGCCTATTCCTAACAAACTGGTATTAGAGTTATTAGTTTTTGGTTCTATGGGAATGACAATAACAAAGACTAAGATGGAGAAATTTGATCGGAGTGTCAACTTTAGCATGTGGCAACTCAAAATGGAGGCCATCTTAATTCAAGATGGAGTTAACTTAGCTTTGAAAGGAATAGAGGAAAAGCCAGCAGAGATGATAACAATAGCATTTGAAGACCTAAATAAAAGAGTGAGATCAGGTATTATTCTGAATCTCTTTAATGAAGTTTTAAGAAAAGTCACTATTGAAACTTCTGCCAAAGTTATGTGGGAAAAGTTGAAGGCTTTGTATATGAAAAAGACTGTAAAGAATCGGCTCTACTTGAAACAAACCTTGTTTACACTTCGGATGGCTGAAGGTACATTTATTATCTCACGTCTTGATACGTTTAGCTCTCTTATTATGGATTTGAGGAATATTAATGCAAAAATAGACGATGAGGATCATACCATTTTATTGTTGTGTTCTCTTCCCCAATCTTTTAAGCATGTTCGAGATACTATGATGTATGGGAAAGAAACTATCTCATATCATGAAATTAAATATGCTTTAAAATTAAAAAAAAAAAAAGGATTGACAGAGATTTAATTAGGGAGGTTCTTGGAAATCGGGATGAAAGCTTGGTAGCCAGAGATAGATTCGAAAATAAAAATTATGGTTGTAGTAAATCAAAATCAAGATCTAAATCCAGACATAAAAATTTGATTTGCAATTATTGTCATAAAATAGGGCACATTAAGTCTGAATGCTTTAAGTTGAAAAATAAGGACAAGCATAAGGAAAAATCTACTGATGCTGCTGAAGCTAGTGTTGTAGCAGATGAGAATGAAGGAAATATTTTCTTTATGACTAATAGCAGAATAAAGTCTGAAAATGAATGGATTTTAGATTAGGGTTGTTCTTACTATATGTGTCCCAATAGGGATTTGTTTTCTACTTATGAAGCTTATAATAGTAGAGTTATTTTGATGGGCAATAATGTCGTTTGTAATGTTGAGGGTAAGGGCACAATTCGAATTAAAATGCATAATGGTATTGTGAGGTACTCTTACTGATATTAGACATGTTCTCGATTTAAAAAAGAATCTTATCTTTTTAGGCACCTCTGAGGCTCTTGGGTGTAAATATGCAGTTGAAGGTGGTGTTATAAAAGTTTGTAAAGGTGCTCTTGTTATTATGAAAGATTGTAGGTCTAGTAGTTTATATACTTTGTAGGAAACTACTGTCATAGGTTCTGTTGTAGCTTCTACATTAGTTTTATCTGATTTTGACATCACCAAATTATGACACATGTGTTTGGGCACATGAGTGAGAAAGGTCTACACAAGTTGAGCAAGAGATGCATTTTGGATGGACAAAATGCCGGTACATTTCTGCAACCATTGTATTTCTGGAAGCAGAAAATGGTCAGCTTCAACTCAACAACTATTTAATTGACTAAAGATAGTTTGTACTATATTCATTCAGATCTTTGGGGTCCATTTCGTGTCTTGTCTAAGGGTGATGCCAGATATTTGTTGACTTTTATTGATGATTATTCAAGAAAAGTTTAGGTTTATTTTCTGAAGAATAAGAGTAATGTTTGCCTAGCTTTCAAATAGTGGAATGTTTTAATTGAGAAACAGATAGGTAAATAGATCAAGCGACTGAGGACAGATAATGGTATGGAATTCTGTGAAAAGAAATTTGATGAATTTTATAGGAATGAAGGAATCATTTGGCATCGTATAGTGAGGATGACACTTCAACAAAATGGTGTTGCAGAACGTATGAACAGAACTTTTTTGGAAAGAGCATGATGTATAATATCAAATGTAGAGTTGACAAATGATTTCTGGGCAGAGGCAGTTTCTATAGCTTTTTACATTGTTAACCGTGCTCCTTTTGCAGCTCTTGATTTCAAAACTCCTGAGGAAATTTGGCCATGTACACTTGCTAATTACTCTGATTAGAAATCTTTGGGTGTCCAGCATACGTGCATGTAAATGATGGGAAATTGGAGCCTAAAGCTAAGAAATGTATTTTTCTTGGGTATGTTTCTAAGGTGTAAGGAAACAAATTATGGTGTGACGATCCCAAATCACCAAAATTTGTAATTAGTATAAATGTTACAATTGATGAATTGTCTATGTTAAATTCCAAAATAGAATCTTCGAATTCTTCTCGTGCAGATAAAGCTGGTACGCAAAAGAAGGTGGAGCTTGAAATTGGCAATTCTAGACCTTCTAATTTGACATCCTCTGTTCAATAAAATTCAGTTCACAGTAGTGAATAAGATACAAAAGAAGAGTATTCCATAGCCAGGAATAGACCAAGAAGGGAGATTCGACCACCGCAAAAGTATGCAAATTTAGTTGCATATGCTTTGTCAGTTACAGAAGAAACAAATGGAGTTGGTGAATCGTCTATGTACAACAAAGCTATTTTATGTGAAGATTCAGCTAAGTGGTTGATTGCAATAAATAAAGAAACTGAGTCCCTCTACAAAAATAGAACTTGGGTCCTTGCAAAGCCACTTTTGGGAAAGAAAATTGTTGGTTGTAAATGGGTCTTTAAGAAAAAGAAGAGTATTTCCGGGGCTAAAGATGGAATGTATAAAGTAAGATTGGTTGCGAAGGACTATAGTCAGGTACAAGGTATGGATTTTAATGATGTATTTTCACTTGTTGTTAAACATAGCTCTATCTGTGTTTTGCTTGCTTTAGTTGCTATGTATGATTTGGAATTGGAGTAGCTTGACGTTAAGACAGCCTTCCTGCATGGTAATCTTGAGGAACAAATTTACATGAAGTAGCTTGAGAGATTTAAAATTGAAGGAAAAGAAGACCTTGTTTGCTTTCTGAAGAAATCTTTGCATGGATTGAAGAAGTTACCAAGACAGTGGTATAAGAGGTTTGATTCCTTTATGTTGAGTCATGGTTATTTAAAGAGCATGTATGCCAGTTATGTTTACTTCTAGAAGTTACATGATGGTTCTTTCATTTATCTACTGCTTTATGTTGATGACATGCTCATTGCTACTAAGAATTTAGTAGAAATTGATGTCTTGAAGATATAGTTAAAGAATAAATTTGAAATGAAAGATTTAGGAGTAGCTAAAATGATTCTTAGCATGGAGATCAAGAGAGATTGAGCTCTTAGAAAGTTGTACCTAACTCAAGAAAATTACAATGAGAAAGTTTTGGAGAGGTTTGGTATGAAAAATGTAAAACCTGTAAGTACACTTTTTATGAGTCATTTTAAACTTTCAATTGCCCATTCACTATAGTTAGGTGAAGAGAAAGATTATATGGCACGAGTTCTATATTCTAGGGCAGTCGGCAATATAATATATGCAATGGTTTGTACTCGCCTAGATATTTCACAAGTAGTTAGTGTGGTTAGCAGATATGTGTCTTGTCTTGGAAAAGTATATTGGCAAGTTGTAAAATGGATTCTCAGATACATGCAAGGTATTTCGAATGCTTGTTTGGAGTTTGGAAGAAGTAACAACACTTTGGTTAGTTTTGGACTCTGACTACGCCGGAGATCTTGACAAGAGAAGATCATTTACTAGCTATGTATTCGCATTAGAGGTTGTGCAGTTAATTGGAAGGCTACCTTACAATAAGTAGTGGCACTGTCTACTACAGAGGCTGAATAGATAGCTTTGACCGAGACAAGCAAAGAAGCATTATGATTGAAAGGTTTATTTGGCGAGCTTAATCTACATAAAGGTGTAACTACAATTTACTGTGACAGTTAAAGTGCTATACATTTAACTAGAGATCAGATATATCGTGAGAGGATGAAGCATATTGATGTGAGGTTTTACTTCATTCAAGATATCATTGCTAAGAAGAAAATCTTTGTTCAAAAGATTAACACCAAAGATAATCCTGCTGATATGCTTATGAAGCCTCTTCCTGTCCTCAAGTTCAAGTAGAGTTTGTACTTAATTGGAGTTTACTATTCGTGATTTGTGGTCTTTGGATTTTCGTGGAGAAGGTGGAGTAAAATTATTATGTTTGAGTTTGGGATGCAAGTCAAGGTTGAGATTTGTTACGGATGCCTTGCATCCATATAGGTATGTCCCACATTGATGGGTAATCCATTTGAAAATGTCCCACATCGGACACCAACATCATTAGCACTTCTTGTGGGCCTTATAAATTAAGGTCATGTTTGGCTCTTTAAATCAACAACACCAACAAGAGTTCTTCTAGCTTGTTTAAGCTTTGTTTCTTTCAGAGTTTTCTTGTTTTGTATTAGTGGTGTTTAGTGGCTTAGAAATACTTTCCTAAAGCTTTGTAAATTATCTTGTTCATAGTGAAGTTTTGTTCTACCTCTGCCCATGGACGTAGGTCATTTAATTGAACCATGTAAGTCCTTGTGTCTCTCTTTTATTCCCTTTATCATTATTTAATTTTCTTCGCATTATTTTCGTTATTATTTCTTTAATATCGCCTTGTATATTTTGAATTTTGTCTATACCTTGAAGACTCTGTGCTTCTCTAGTGGGATAGGTTATGTAATACTCTACTAAATTGAGTGTTGGGAGGGAACAAAATACTTGATCAAATATTAACCCCACTTCATAAATTAATTAGACTACATGTGGCTATTTTATGTGCTTCTTATGTGAATTCGCTTAGAGAAAGAAAACGTGTTAAGTTAATTATTTGTATGTTTCATAGTAGGTAGTTTATATATAAGTAATTGTGCATTATGTAATGTGTGTGTGTGTGTGTGTGTGTGTGTGTATTATTTGTAGTGGACAATTTAGTCAAATTAATTATGGTATCACATTTCAAATAATATTATAACAATGAACCTCCCCTTATGAAAAACACCTTCTTGAATGAATTTAATTTTAATTAGGAGTTTGGCCTTATTTATTAATTTATAAGTCTTGGTCAAATTTCGTGTCATGACCAATATTGACTACTTGCCCCAACTTCATTGTTTGACATAAGACCAATGTCTAAGAGCCATGAATCATTTTAACCTAACAAAATATCATTCATCTAAGCACTTGAATTTAGTGTATATTTAAATGAATTTATCTCAACCCTTGGATGCTCTATAAAGTCATCATTTTCTCTCCTCCTACCTACCCTAGCTGGCCACCACCTCCCTCTCTCTCTCAAAAACATTCTCTCCAACTTCTCTCTAGAAGAGAAGCATTCCTCCCCTTGCAGCTAAGTTGCTGGTAGCTTGGGTATTTCCTTACCTAACCGAAAACACAAGTTCACACAATTACTTCTTGGCCTTGCAATCCATCTTCGACAAGTTAGCATCACTCCTTGGAGGTTGAGGAGACATTTTTTCTGTGGTTTTGAGTTAGAAGATTAAGGGAACATTATCATATTCTCTTCCATTTCTTTCCTTGTAATCGAAAACAGCATAACCTCACTTCTTCTCCATTTTTATTTCTTGGAAATCTTCCTTGCAAAACATTCCATATGAGGGCCAAGAACTTGAAGATCAATCCTTCATCTTAATTATCATTTTTCATTTTAGAAGACTAAAGCTACAAGAGGTAGGCAAATAATTCATTTCCGTTTCTTGTTCATTCATTATGGCCAAAAGTATCTCTTCCTAGACAACTTGCATATTGGAAATTTTATGCATTATGGGTGAGAGTATATGATGCAAAATTGTTGTATTTATGTTAGGGGTTGGTATATGCCATGAAAAATGAAGTCTTTTATGTTAAGAACTCATTTTGGTCACACTACAAGAAAGGCACGAATTAGCGAGGGAAAAATGAGATAGGCACACCGATTGACTTTCCCTCGCTAATCCCTAGCTGATTAAAGACGAATCAGCGTTAACTAAAATCCTTTTCATATTAGCGAGGGATCATAAAATCCCATTCTAATCCGTCGCAAATTTGATAGAGATTTGTGATGGAATTTTAATATTTACTTAATATTCGTTGTAAAATTTTAGCTTCGGATTTGCAACTAAGCCTAAGCTAATCCCACACTAATTTGCGAGTGAATAACGGAATTCTTAAAATTTTTAAATTATAATAAAATTATAATCCCTAGCTAATCACTCACAATTTTGCAAGGATTAGAATGGGACTAGGTTCAGTCGCAATTCGTTTGTTGATTCGCGACGGATTTGAGTTTTATTGGCGAGGGATAATTATCATCCCTCGCTAATCCATCGCTGATATAATCCATCACAAACTCCTCACTAATTACCAAGGGATTTGTGAGGGATTCCCCATTTTGTGGATTCTCAATTTTTTTTCTTCACGATACTTTTGCATATGGTAAATTTTTGTATGTAATATCCTTTCAAATACTAAATTCTTTATTATTTGTTGAATTGCAACCAATGTAAATGCATTCAATATATGTGTAATTACCATCGACAAGTTACGAAGCATAGATTATAATTAAATGATATGCATGTATTATACCTCTGTACAAATTCGTCATGTGTAGTATATAATATGTGAAACCCTAGTGAAGCCAAACCTTAGAGTAAGAGGGTTGGGATGCATATCATATTTTATAGCATGCATAAGTAAATTTTTGTGTGATTTTATGTGCTTAGATAAGTAATTTGTAGTCTAGATGGCTTAATTGTGTTTATTGAGTAAGAATGGCAAAATGATAATTTTTGCTTGAGGTGAAAATAGGGAGATATCTTAAGGACTAAATAGGAAAAATATTTGGGAGTGAAAATAAGAACAAGAGTTGTTGTGGTTTAGTAGTTAGAGCTTTGGAATAAATCCTTGAGGTCTTGAGTTCAAATTCCATTATTGGAGCTTATAGCATGATTAAATTTTATTTTTGTTTAGAAAGCCTATATTTCGGTCCTTGCATGCTTTAGGGAAGAGTAGGAGTGTTGTCTTAGGGGAGACATGATAGGAGTGTCCTAATCCTACTGTTGTGCCCTACAAAAATTTCTAAGGGATTCATACCCTTCTTGATCTCTAGCTTTCCTTAATTCTTAACTAATTAGGTTGATTAATTTATCCAAGCCAATTTTATTCTAGAAAATTCTAGTAAGGTGCTGTGACTTGGAAGGTTCGAAAATGTCTGAGTGTGAAGTATCTTCTTGACCGAAAATGGGGAGGAGTTGTGGAAGGTTCCCAAGAGAATTAATCTACATGATTGAATCTTCAAACTCCAACCTAAGTGTGTTCATCTTGTTCATGTAATAAACTGGAAATTTTTCCGGCTTCTTGATCAATCCAATAATCGAAAGTTTCAGCCATCACTCCCTCTCAAATTCTGCAAGAACAATGATCAATTCACTCAGCTTGAAGACTGAAAATTCCAGCCAAAACTGAGCTGCACAAAAACTGTGTAAACCACGAAAATTTTTGGGTTAGTTTTCGCAGCATTGGTGAGCCAAAACTAAGCTGTTTCTTCCAGTTTTTCACCCAGCAACTCAACCTCATTTTTCCTCCATAAAGAAGGCTGGAAGCCAGCCTTAAAGGACCCTCCAATGGCCCTTCAAACCTTCTGCAAGCTGACTGAAATATGGCAAAAATTCTGCCTAGAAATTCCAGCAAGCTTGTGAAAACTCTGTACAGGATTTCCATTTTTTGTGCAAACACTCCTTGAACAGCCATGAACTGAACTTCATCTTCTTCACCGTTGTTCTGCTCGAAAAATAGTCCATGGCTGCTCCTAAAATCTCTCCATCAATCACTCCAATTAAACCATTAATTGAAGTCCAGAATTTCAGCAAGATATTTCAGCAAACTACCATAGATTAACCCTCAAACAACCAGAAAATTCCTTCACCATTGTACACCATATTTTCAGCCACTCTAAAGCTCCTTCAACCATCATTCATCTCAACAAAAATCATAGCTAAGCAGCCGGCCATTGTAGCTTTCCAAAAGCTCTCCATCAACCAAGATCTTCTTACCATATTTGTTTCCAAAATTGATTCCCTAAATTATTCTTTTTGAATTTCAAACATCTAGCTTTCCTTTTCCTCTCAAATCTGAAAATCCAATTGCCAAAAACCAATCAAACAATTCGGCTACCCTTCTCCCACAGAATTTTGGCCAGCTTTAACCAATTTCTCTCCATTCTCTCCAAACCTTCAAGAACACCTACTACCATTCTCATGCCTAAGACCATCCAAAACCACTTCAATCTTCTCCAAAGACTCTAGATTATACCTACTCAACTTCGTGAACCCATTCCTGCAATTTTTAACATCAAACTCGGAAATCAAAGTCTCACTTTTGGATAAAAAACCAGAATTTTCTTGAAGGCTCGAGAACACCTTCAAGGTAAGCATGATCAATCATCTCCATCTCCACTCATCTTCAACTCCTAATGAATACACACACACACACACACACACACACACACATACATGAACATACTCATACACACTCATACATACACACTACTCTACTCTCTCTCTCTCTCTCTCTCTCTCTCTCTCTCTCTCGGCCGAATGGTTACTTCAACCATAGCCATATTTTCTTCTTCTCTCCTGGACGGATCAAGTCTTCTAAGAGTAAGGCTTCTTTCGAAACTTCTTCAAGGTAGTCATCATTCAAGTAAGTCCTTCAACTTTCTCTTTAAATTCTAGATTCATGTCTCTAGAATGATATTGGAAGGGGATGGATTATGATTAGGGTTCGAGCATGTGTTGTTGTGATGGAGTTGAGATTGAAGCATGAATGAATGCGTGTATATGATGGAGATGGGATTGATGCATGAGATGAGTTGTCTTGGTTGAATGTTATGGTGCTTTAGGGTTTGTTGCATGTCTTCATGTCGTGAGTAGTATGATTAATCAAGCATGTTAGAGATTACGTCACCTTTGGTGAATAGGGTTTATGTTCTTGTATTCTTGTTGAGGCCATGCATATGATTATGTTTAGTGAAGTTGAGATCATGTGTTGGTAAATTTAGATCTATGCCTTTATTCATGATTTGAATGATTTGATGATTGGTGTTGAGTGTATGTTCATAATTATGGTTAGCAATAGAAATTATGATCACAACCTTGTCCCTAAGCTAATTTTACTTCATTAATGAAATGATTATTACTATAATTTCTTCTAGCGATTTAGAAAATCCTAGGAAAATGTGGATTTGGTCTATTATGTAAGATAATGATATTTTAGTCAAATAAATAATGACTTTTATTAAAGAAATAAAATATATAAATATTATATAAAATAAAATGTATAGAAAATAGTAATATCGAATAAAGCCTTTTTATATAAATAATCATAATAAGTAAAATATTAATTTCGTAAGTCTTATATTCATAAATACTATTAAAATTTACTTACAACTAATTTTAGTTACCAATTATTTTCTAACAACTAATTATTAATGGATTATTATTTTAAATAATTTCATCTAGGTCCTAGGACCCTTCATCAAATAAACCCTAATTATTTATAGCAAGATTTAAACCTTCAATTTATTAGTACCTATTTCTAAAGCCCTAGTTATTTTAATATCAAGTTGGATTTATTTTATAAACCCTTTTATTTGTTATCTAGCCTTAAAGCTTGGGACATTAGGGTCATGATTGTAGTAAGCTGAGCTAGGATTATTTGTGAAAGTAAATTTTGGCTTGAGTCTAATTATGGCTTATGTTTACCCTAGGCGGGGTTAGGTCAGCTTTTGAGGATCTTTTGTTTTATCTCGAGCAAAGGACCAGGTAAGCTCCTGCATAAAACTTGTTTGATGCAAAATGGTTATTATGGCAAGTCAAATGTGGAGTGCGTGGACACTCACTTCTATAAAGACAATTGAGGATTGTCTCATTTCTCATTTCAGGCAAACAAATTATTTGAAAATCTAGGGGCAATTTTACTCAAACCCTAAAACTCTTTCTAAAACCAGTTTTGACCTAAACTTTAGAAATCCTTGATTGCCATATTCAAGTGGAACTTTGTTTTATTCAATTTTCTCCCAAGTAGGATAAATTACGTTGAGTATTCAATAAGGGTGGACTGCTAGGACTAGTCTTTGAAGGGTTAGAGTAAGTCTCTCAATAGGTGGCCACCTCTGAGAGGTAAGTCCTTCCTAGATAAGATGTCAGTTCAGTGGATCGTGCCGGTCCGAGCTAGCAAGTTTCAGTCAGGTGGACTGTGTATTGCCGGAATGGACAATCGGTTTTGTTTGGGTATAGAAAAGGAGGAGTATCTTACCCGGTAGGCCGATCACCTACTTTTTGTCAGTCTGCACAAAGTATGGCATTCTGAATGTTGTATGGTTATGGGGCCCAACGTGTGGTAACCCATGACCACCCTTTTGAGTGGTTGATTTTATTGTACCTGTATGGTTGGAAAAGCCAAAACACCACTCTTGGTTTTGACTATTGTTTATTGCTTGCCAGTATCTCTCTTATGAAGTTCTTACACTTTGCATTCACGAACTGTTTTCACTGAACACTCAAAGCACACACGGACTTATGGAGATTTTTATCTTATCACCATTTTTACCATGATTTCAGGTCGATCCTACTGTGGGGATGAGTAGCTAGTTGTTGCCTGCCTTGGAAGATATTCTGATATTTATTTTGTGTAATGCTTTGGGGAGTTGAGAGTGAACAATTTTTATTTTGGATTTACTCATGAATTTTAGGTTGTAATAAGTTTTAAATTTTAAAGTATTGCTTTATTTTTGTTGTGTGTCCTAGTTATAAAGATCCATTATCCTTTGGACGTAGCGACATCCTCGGCCCTGTTGGGCCTAGGTAGTGGGATGTTACATAATACATTGGTCACTTTATACACACACACACACACACACACACACACACACACACACACATATACATATATATATATATATATATGTACATATATATATATATATATATATATATTTGATGCATCATATGGTCAATGTATAATGCAAATATGAACACACATTTAATTACTATGAGAGTTACGTGTACAATCGAAGTTCTATATATTATGTTGTATTATATTTGATTTGGGTAATAAATACAATTTTGGGATTTTGGGATATGAAAGCACGTCAATACTAATTAAACCTCTCATATTAGTAAGCCTAATAGAATCGATGTTAATTAAACCTAAACAAACACCATGATGATTATTTAGAATTGTTCACTGGCGAAATCTTTTATGCTCTTAATTCATAGCTAATGACGAAGCAGCTAAGTATTGATAGAAATAAATATGTTTTCCCTACAGAGTATTGTAAAAATTGAGGAAAATGACATATCCGTCGCTAATTCGTCTCTAAATAGCGATGGATAAAGTATAGCAAGGGATTAGAGAGGGATTAGCGAGGGATTCAAAATTTATAACTTAGAACCACGCGGACATTTTAAGCAGAATCTGAAATTCAAAAAATCCCTCGGTAATCCCTTTTTAATACAACACAATTAGCGAGGGATTAGAGAGGCATTAAAATCTCCGTTGAGATAGTCCCTCGCTATTCTATCTCTAGATTATTCCCTCGCTAATCACACGCTATTTTGAGAGGGAATAGCGAGGGATTATATTTATTTTATTTTATATATATTTTTAGAAAACAATGAGATTTGGAAAATAGAACAATAATTTTGGGACTGAAATTATATATTTTATATCAGAATGGAAATTTCTTGAACCGCACTATTTTAGACTTGAGTACTCAAGGGATGAGACTATAGGACTAGCTTTCATTAGAATAGGAGAGAATTTCGATTGATTGGCCATCTCCGGAAAACTGCCTTTCCAAATGAGACGTTAGTTCTAAGAGTTGAGTCGGGTCCTTAACTAGTAACATGGTATCCAAGGAGAACCGGATGATGGACGTGGGACATTCGGTCTATTTATTTATGAGAGGGATGGCAAGGTATTCTCTCGGAGGTTTGTACACCCATTGTGTCTCTTCGGCAATGATTATGCCGTGGTCATATTTTTGAAGTATCGCAGATGCATAGTCTCAAAAATCAATATGGCTTGTTGATGACAAATTCAAAATTTTTCTTTTTCACTGCATTAAAAGTTCATACCAGATTTTTAATTGGAAATAATTTACTCGACAAAATTCTCATCTAGATGTCGTATCTAATCATACTTGTTGACTTTCTCTCCAAAATTTGGTAATGAATTTGGGGTGTTAAAATGCCAAATTTTCTAATGAAAACATCCTTTTAAATTTTTACATATTCATGTATCATGCTATTAATTTCCTAATTGTTATTTGCACACTACGGATTTATTGGGATTTTTTATAATCTCACACGTCTTTTCTAACTATGATTTTTAGGATAGTATAAGATTATCAAGACCAAGAGTTGAAGATTTTTTTTGTAATAGAATTAGGTCTTGATACTTTAATATCTTTAGTCTATCTCATACCTTTTCTTTCTTTTTTTTTTCCTGCTAGCAAGGCTCAACCATGGTGTGTTAAGTATTAAGGATTTATTTAGATAGTAAATTAAATTCCAACTTCGAGAATTATTTGGGTATTTAATTTACTTTGTTATTTATTTATTTATTATTTTTTGTTATAAAGACCCCTGGTCCAGAAGGACGAGACAACATCTCTGGCCATTTAAGCCACTTATTTAGTGCGTGTTACAGGTTAGGCTAGAACAATGGAGGAACCTATGTTTCTTTTTGTTGTGTCATCGAATTTGTTTGACGGCAATGGTGAGGACAGTTTGCACTACAGGAAAAATCAAGATTTGCGACGGCAAAAAACCGTCGCAAACCCGGTTTTGCGACGGTTTTTTGCCGTCGCAAAAAATGCCGTCGCAATTTGCGACGGTTTTGTGACGAATATTTTTGGTCAAACTTTGCCAAAAGAAGCAAATTTGCGACCGTTTTGCTACGAAAAACATTGAACCATAGCAAAATCCTCGCAAATTGCGACGGTTTTGCGAGGGTCTTTAAATAGCGTCGCTAATTGCGAGGGCAAAGACCCTCGCAAAACCATTGCTATTTGCAAGGGACATGGCCCTCGCAAAATCGTCGCAAATAGCGAGGATTTTGCGAGCGACGATTTTGCGAGGCCCCTAAGTCGTTGCCCTTGCAAAATCGTCGCAAATTGCGACGGTTTTGCGAGGGTCTTTTTTGGCCCTCGCAAAACCCTCGCAAATTGCGAGGGTTTTGTGATTGGGGAATTAACCCCAAGTCATGGCCCTCGCAAAACTATCACAAATTGTGAGGGTTTTGCGAGGGGGGAATTAACCCCAAGTCATGGCCCTCGCAAAACCGTCGCAATTTGCGAGGGTTTTGCAAGGGCCATGGTTTTGGCCCTCACAATTTGGCGACGGTTTTGCGAGAGGAGAATTAACCCCTGTGATGGCCCTCGCAAAATCGTCGCAAATTGCGAGGATTTTACGATTATTTTTTATTTTTCTATTATTATATTTATTTTAAATTATTAATTCCCTGTAAATCAATCCTGAAACACTATATAAATAAATGCCAAAACTATGTTCATAATCCAAAAAAATATTATAAAAAATTAAAAATAAGCCCGAATAAATATAATTAAAATACTAAAATGTAATATAATATAAATACATAATAAGTATCTAAAAAAGTAAAATAATTCATAGAAATAAGTAATAGTGTATAAAGAGTATAAAAATAAATATAACAAAGTCTATGTAACTAATGAAGGAGCAGCTGCAGAAGGGGGTGGAGGAGGGGAACGAGAGCCCCTACGTGGGCCCGGGTGCTCATCAGCTGGATCAAATGTATCGTCAGCATTTGGATCTTCATCATCAGCATTAGCAGCCGCTATGCGCGCTTCTATCTCCTCTATGGATGGCATAGATGGTGCAAGAATACCCATCTTGTCCGACATAGCTGTCATCCAACCACCAAATGTAATCTGCTGTTGCCTCATGAAATCCCGGTACAAGTCTATTTGTCGATTGAACCTCCGCTCGGCCTGTTGAACCCTTTGCTCTACTAGATGTCCAATATCAGCTGGTGTAGTGGAAGATGCATGCAGTCCACTTTGAGACAGTCTAGTTCGAACATGTGTCGCCTCTGAGCCTAAGCCAAAAACTCGTCCCCTTTTGAACCCGCCTTGTGCCTTTACGAACATGGCTTTTTCATCAAAAGGAACAATAGAGTTTACGGAGTCACTAGACTCGGACTAAGGAGTGTTCTGTATGAGATTTCGCACCTTATCCTAAAAAACAAAAAAAAAAAAAGAATTGTCAATAGTAATTATCAAACTAAAATACAAATTCCACGCAATATAAAGAATTTCAACATATTTAATCTATATACTACCAATGTTTGACGAGATCGCTCACTGACAAACTGACCCTTTTGTGGCCCACTCTGAAAGACATGTAATGTCTCAAACATGTCTGTGTAACTAAAAGAACTCCCCTCCTTGGCCCGCTACATTTATGTTAACAAAACACAATTATTACAATCTTATATAAATTTGTTTCAAAGCAATTTAGAATAATAATTAATTAAGTGAAAATGAATTACCAAACGGTCCTCGTGTTCTGTGAACGAAATAGACCCTCCAGTATGGGTGCAGCTATTTCCACGATTCTTTTTGTTGGTGGATGAGAGCTTCTGATACTTCTCTGATCTCCAGTACTCGCAAATTTCATTCCAATACTGTGCCTCTATCCAATGAGGACATACCCAATCATCCCTCTTCCTCAGCCTAGACATTATGTCCGAAAATCGCGTCCGACACTTCTTTTCCCAAGTTGATCGAATTTGGGAAGCATACTCTTCCCTCCACCGAAAATATTTCTGCATGATCATGATTAAGATTTCTGATTAACATATAACATAGTCCTTAAACGACAAAAAATACTCAGAAATTGCTTACCCCAAATTCTTGAAACCATAAATCTCGCACGGTTATCGGGACGTGCGTGTATGTCGGATACGAACCAGTGAAGTACTGCTGTATTATATTTGAAATTTCTCGGACACATTTGTCCGAGCCAGTGAACCTATTTTTGGTGCAAAGACAATGTACAATATTGTTATGTTAATCTCAAAAATAATAATAATAATTGAACTAATACTTAACATCTTACAAAGTATGAATATGTTACTTACCCGTTTCCCCGTGGAACAATCCAAGGTCTGGAGTCCGTAACTTGCAACCCAACGAATGCGAAGTCAAGCAGCAGATGATTGAAAAGCCGGGATGGTACTCCCTCATCTCCAATAGAGCCATGTAATGAACGAGGCATCGAAAGCCGAGGTAGCCGAGTAGGGGATGGAGTATAAGGCTCCTGACCCTCCTGACTCCCCTCCCTCAATGATCCTTCATTAGAAGACATTGCTAAAGGAGATGAAAAAAGAAAAATGAGTAACCAATAAAGACGAAGCCCACTTCAAAAGAAGGATGTAAATAACCGTGAATAAAAATGATAAAAGAATAATAACATTGAAACGTTATATCTATTCGCTAGTTTAAAGCAATACAATAATATGTCTGATAATGATGGATATGTCAAAATAAACATTGTACTTGTAAATTGAATTTAAAAAAAAATTTGACAGAGTCTCCCCTATAATTGGATATTTCCCAGGCACAAGGCCACCTCAAGTTTTGACAATCAAAACGCTGTTACAAACAATAAAGACAGATCTTTCAAATATAGAAAAATTCAAAAGATAACTAGGGGTAATCACCCATTACCCAAGAGGAATGATCACCCATCACTCACGGGGAATGATCACCCATCACTCACGGGGTTCCAATTAAAATGTTAGATATAGTTAAAATCAAGCTAAAAATCACAAATGCCTCTGTCCTTGTGAATTGTCTGTCAATACAGCAACAATACACTATACAAATTACCTTGTTGTTTACACAACAAAAGAGTATAATAAGGAATAATAAAAATCCTCCGGGCTGTATAAGTCTAAACGAGAGACAATTCCTGCAAAAAAAGAAGGACATGAGATTCCCGACAATTAGACATAATTGTGAAACAAAATTGTATGTGATGTGATTTCATAATAAAAAAAATTTAAAGATTTTGAAATGTGAAACAAATAAATTGTAAATGAATTTAGATCAGGTAACAAATAAATTGTAAATTAAAATTTGACATGGGATAGTAATGATGCAATAGATTTCAGGAATCCCTCACCATTAACTATATTGTTTGTAAATGAATTGAAGAAATCAGGCCTATTCACTAGAATCATTCTCCGATACAGACTCATCGTCATCTACTGAGGTATCGCTATTCGTTTCCCATTCATCTTCATCTTCTTCTTCTTCATTTATAGGAGAATTTTCCCTTGCTGTTATAGTCTCATCTTGAACATCCAACATTTCATTCATACCATTCTCATGCGTCAGAATACCAAGATCAACAAATAACGATATGTTGACTTCATCAGTAGCATCTACTTCTTCCTGATAAGCTTTGTCAACCACAGGTGCATCTATTATATGTCGAGCTTTGATTTTGCAAACTGCCAACCAATCAGATCTTGGCCTCTTACTCCCTGGATATGATGCATAATACACTTGGCTAGCTTGTTGAGCTAGAACAAATGGATCATAGTTGGCATAGCTCCTTTTGTGGTTAATTTCTACAAGATTATACTGCGGATGTACTCTGGTACCACGATTCAATGTTTGATCAAACCAGTGACATTTAAAAAGAACAACGCTTTGCTGTGGATTACCAGGAAATTGCACTTCAATAATCTCATTTAACACTCCATAGTAATCGGGTCCCGATGCGTCATTTCCAATCCCTTTCACGCACACACCACTATTAACTGTTTTCTTTCCTCTCGCATAATCATTAGTGTGAAATCGATAACCATTAATTACGTACCCACTATATGATTTCACTAGCCTTGACGGACCCCAAGCAAAGTTTCTCAAGCATTCATTTGTAACCATATTTTCTCGAATCTTGTACCTAAAAAACATTAGACAAGTTAATTTTTTAATTATGAAAGTTATAGCATTACGAAACTCCATTGAATCCCAAATGGAGTTCCAAATGCAAGTTATTAACTTATGAGACTTACATATCCACTAAACCATTTTGCAAATTCAAGGCTGGTTCTTCTATTGATTTCTATCTCTGATATAGTCAGAGCCAATCTTCGTAAGTGTGCCGTGAATGCCCTGTAATGCATTAGAAGTATGAATACGTCAAAATCATTACGAGGTATCGTTTATCGTATAAAATGTATAAAGTAGTAGCTCGTACTCAATGTATGGCTGCACTTCACCACAATTAAGCAACATATAAATTCTTGCTACAACGAATTCTTCATATGTAAGGAACCGAGTTCGAATCCGTCCTATCCCTTCCTTGAACATTGCAGATTGACAGCCCAGGTTCTTGCACCCTCTCTAATCGTTCTCCCTCTTCATTACGCGCCGTATTTGTACGTTTTGTTTGTACATGTGGCTCAAAATAATAAGAGAAGAAAGTGGATGCTTCTTCAACTAGATAAGCATTGCAGATTGACCCTTCAACTCTAGCCTTATTTTTCACCTTGATTTTCAAGTGATGCAAAATACCTGTCATTTAAAAAAAATTTCAACTTCAGTCACACACGCTTATATCGTACCTTCTATGAAAAGAATTAGATTGAATGATTCGATTACCGTTCAAACGGGTACATCCACCTATATTGAACAGGGCCACAAACTCTTGCTTCGTAAGGCAAATAATTAATAGGCTCAGATGACTCGGGAAAAAACTGGTCAATCAGTACTTTCATGGGAAACAAAAGTCTCCACCTTCAGCCTTCGGTACTGAAACTTCTGGCGGTAGGGAAGTAATTGTGAGTTTATGGTTTGGATGGGTCATAGATGCGGGTACGAAAGAAGAGTTTGGCGGTAGAGGGCGGGCGAGGGGGACCCGTAAGAGGGGGCGCGGGGGGAGCGTGGGGAGGGCTGGCGCGGGGAGGGGAGCGCGGGGAGGGCGCGCGGGGTGGGGGCGGGGAGGGGGAGCTGCGGGGAGGGCCGACACGGGGTGGGAGGGCGCGGGAGGGGAGGCTGCGGGGAGGGCCTCGTAGGTGGGGGGCATGGGGAGGGGGGCTGCGGAGAGGGAGCGCGAGAGAGAGGCTTGGGGGAGAGGGAGCGCTGGGAGAGAGAGGGCTTAGCGGGGTGCGGGGGCTCGGGATGGGGGGAGTTGAGTGAGGGGGCGCGGGGATGGGGGAGCTGCGGGGGAGGTCGCCGGCGGGGGGAGGGGGGAGGGATGGGGAGGAGAGATGGGCGGCGCCGAGCTTGGAAGGGGAGGGGGTGGCGGATCGCGTGGGAAGGGAAGAAGGGTGTGAGGAAGAAGGAGGGGGGGAAAAAAGAGGGAGTGAAAAATTTTGGAAAATTTTAGTTGTTTTTTTTTAAATTTCTAGCTATTTCGTCGCAATTTGTGACGAAAAAATAAAACCCTCGCTAATTTCTCATAAATTAATACGAATAACATTATAAATCGATCTATACATTATAATTTTTATTATTTTTTAGTGATTTTAATAATATTATTATTTAAATTATTTTTCTTTATATATTTTAATTTATACATCACTTAACTAAATAAATAGATCAAAAAATTAGATATATGTATATATATAACTATATAGTATAATATATATTAATAGGTAGGAGATGAATAACATTACAAATCGATCTCTACATTATAATTTTCACTAATTTTTTAGTGATCTCAACAATAATAACAGTATTTGAATTCTTTTTCTTTATATATTTTACTTTATACACCACTTAACCAAATAGATAGATTAAAAAATTGGACATATGTATATACATAGCTATATAGTATAATATATATTAAACATGTAGGAGATGAAGAACATTACAAATTGATCTCTACATTATAAATTTCACCATTTTTTTAGTGATATCAACAATAATAAAGTATTTGAATTATTTTTCTTTATATATTTTAATTTATACACTACTAAATCAAAGTGATAAATTAAAAAATTAGACATATGTATATATATACCTACATGTTATAATATATATATTAAACTAAATAGATACTTATATACATTGTATACATATACTTATATATTAGAGTAAGTATATAACATAACATAACATAATTAACTATATATATTTATTTATGCAATACATTAGGTGTATAACATGACATAATTACATATACAAAATTATAATAAAATGCACTAATTGAGACATGTTATTAAAAATATTTCAATTAATTTGTCAAAATACACCACCACACAAACACATAAAGAAAAATTTAAAAATAAAAAAAGATTAAAACCCTATTTTGTCGCAAAATCCTCGCAAATTTGTCGCAATTAGTGACGGATTTGCGACGAATTAGGGTTTTGAGATTTTCCAAAATTTTTTTCATTTATTTATTTTTTAATTAAAAATATTGGCCGTCGCAAAACCCTCGCAATTTGCGAGGGACTAAAGCCGTCGCAAAGCCCTCGCAAATTGCGAGGGTTTTGCGATGAACATCCAAAAATTTTTGAAAAATATATTTTTTAAAATATTGGCCGTCGCAAAACCCTCGCAATTTGCGAGGGACTAAAGCCGTCGCAAAACTCTCGCAAAATTGCGAGGGTTTTGCGATGAACATCCAAAAATTTTTGAAAAATATTTTTTTTAAAAAATAAATGGCCGTCGCAATTACTGCTATTGGCACTAGTGTTTTCGTCTCAATTTTCTCTCTGCAAAGATTGAGAAAGACAATGGATTGTCTTGTAAGTAATTAGTTGTACTCCTTTTCTTGATCACGTGGTAGTTGGTACGGTGCATGAACGTAAAATTCACGAGGAATGTGAGTGAACCCCGGGATTGTCTTTGAGAAGTCAGAGATGCCATGCTTGATAATTGTGATGTAAATATTTACGGCCATTTCATGGGTCGACTAAACATTGATGAGAATTAATAGTCTATAATGTGTCATAATTTTGTGTGGATAGTGCATAACATTGTGAAATTGTTTTTGTAAAAAATTTTGTGCACAATTTTATTAATATTATTCATAATTTAGTAAAAATTACACATCAATTGAGGGACAATTTGCATAACCGAATTCTAACGCTATTAAAAGTTTGATCTTTCCTTCTTTGAAATTCTAACGCAATTAAAACAAGTAACATTTAAATTCTGGTGCTCTATCTGACAAACAAAGTCATTGTTTGAAGGCCCGCAAAAACAGAAGTTAAAGTCCGTGTTTGAAATTTTTTATCTGAGTTTGACTTGACATTTCATTATGCATTTTTCTTTCATGATTATCGCTGTTCTAAAACGTTCACACATGCATACAAATGTTGATAGTTTGCGTGTTATATATGGAACTTAAGCACACACGTTATTTATTTTTATATTAACAGCTCACGAGAAATTAATCCTTTTAACTGTACTTTTAAGTCTACACAAAAAGAAAGCTGGTATACTTGTAGCTGGTCTACAATGTTCTCTTATTTATATTTTCTTGCGAAATTAGTTTATTTGGTACATAAAATTTATAATTTATAATATTTTTATTCTTAATATTTTTTGTCATAATAATCCTTAGTAATTTTTTTTTCTGTCATTATTGTCCCTTAAAAAAACAGTCATTATGGTCTTTAAAAATTAAAAAAATTAGGGATCGTATTATTTATTATTCGTGATTTGTGATCTTTAGACTTTTGTTGAGAAGGTGAAATAAAACTGCTATGCTTAAGTTTGTGATGCAAGTCAAGATGGAAATTTGTTATGGATGCCTTTCATCCATGTGGGTATGTTCCACATCGATGGGCAATCCATTTGAAGATGTCCCACTTTGGACACCAACATCATTAGCATTTCTTGTGGGCCTTTTAAATTAAGGTCATGTTTGACTCTTTAAATCAACAACACCAATGAGAGTTCTTCTAGCTTGTTTAAGCTTTGTTTCTTTCAGATTTCTCTTGTGTTGTATTAGTAGTGTTTAGTGGCTTAGGAACACATTTCTAAAGCCTTGTAAATTGTCTTCTTCATAGTGAAGTTTTGTTCCGCTTCCACCCATGAACGTAACTCATTTGACCAAATCACGTAAGTCCTTGTGTCTCTCTCTTTTATTTCTTTTCTCATTATTTTTGTTATTATTTTTTTATTATCGTCATGTGTTGTTTTGCCATTAGAGTTTTGGTTTGCGTGGTTTTTGCTATTGGAGGGTTTTGGTTTGTTCCTGGGGTCTATCCCAAACAATTTTCAATGTTGTTATCGACACTCAATTGCAAGAGTTGAATAGAAAATTTAATGATCATACAGTAGAATTCCTAATTTGTTGTTCAACTTTAGATCCAAGGAAGATGTGTGCATCATTTAGAATAGATGATATTTGCAAGTTGGTTGAAAAGTTCTATCCCAGAGACTTCAATGAATGTGAATTGATACAACTAAAATTGCAATTTGAACATTTTCATCATGTGATTCAAATTCTTGATTTTGAAAAGTTGTCTGCTATATCTAAATTATGTCAATGGATGGTCAAGATAAGGAAGTTTGAAATTTATCCACTTGTGTATTGTGTGGTAACCCTTATTCTTACTCTTCCAGTTTCTACAGCTATCACCGAGTGATCTTTTTCAGTTATGAATATAGTAAAAACCAATCTTCGAAGCAAGATGGAAGATGATTTTCTATGACATTGTTTGATAGTATATATTGAAAAGGAAATTGCAAAAAAAAAAAAAAAGTATAGATTCACTTATAAATAATTTTCATGATTTAAATTAGCGACGATATGTATTTTGATGCATTAAATTTTCTATATTATATTTTAGAACTATTTTGGTATGGTTTAATATTACTATTTTCATAAATTATTGAACATATGAAATTTAGTTTAGTTTGTTATTGGCCTCCCTAATAATCTAATCCTGCGTCCGCCCTTGCATCCATTATTTCACTCCCGAACGCAAAATATTAGAGGTTGTTTGAAAAAATTCCCTTCCCTTTGTGGTTTTGTGAAGTTTTCTTTTCTCTTTCTCAGGGGAAATAACTATTTTCCGCTTGCCTTTTTAGTACTCCAGTTTTTTGTTTTTTGTTGATTTGTGTTGTTGTATATGGAAACGCACTACAGGAAAAATCATCATTTGTGACGAAAATTTTGCAACGGCTATAGTGTCATTGCTAATTAGCAACGACATGTGATGATGTCGACTGTTGACCAAATTCGTCGCAAAACCCTTGCTAATTGCGATGGTTTTGGCTATCGCAATTCGTAGCAAAACCGTCGCAATTTGCAAGGGTTTTGTGACGGCTAGAATTCCCTCACAAATTAGTGAGGGTTTTGCAATGGTTAAGTCTTTTTTAAGAATAAAATGTTTAAAACAAAAAAAAATTTGCTGCGATGATTTTGCAATGGAATTTTCATAGTTACAAATACATAAAAAAGAAAATTCTAGTTGGTTAACCATCCTAAAATTCTCACAATTTGCTAGGATTTTGTGATGGATAGCTCACTAACCATCACAAAACCCTCGCAAATTAGCAAGGGTTATGCGACGCTTGATTGTTTTTAATAATAAAATGTGTACAAGAAATTTTTTTTTTGGACAACCATCATAAAATCCTTGCAATTAGTGAAGATGTTGCAATGGATTTTTCATATTTAAAAATACAAAAATAAGAAAAATCTAGTTGGTTGACCGTTGCAAAATCCTCGCACATTGCGACTGTTTTTGCGATGGATAGCTCACTAACCATTGCAACACCTTTGCAAATTAGCAAGTTTTGTGATGGCCGAATGTTTTTAATAACAAAATATGTAAAAGAATATTTTTTTCGACAACTGTTGCAAAAGCCTCTCAATTAGAGAGGGCTTTGCGATGGAATTTCATTTTTAAAAAGGAAAATCTTCTTTTGAGACCGTCCCAAAATCCTCGCAAGTTGGGGTGGGTTTTGTGACGGATTGAGAAGACAACCATTGCAAAACCCTCTCAATTAGTGAGGGATTTGTAACGACTTATCATATTTAAAAAAGAGAGTAAAAAGGAAAAATCTTTATTGGTAGCCATCGCAAAACCCTCACAAATTAGAGAGGGTTTTGTGATGGTAATGTATTTTTAATAATAAAATGTGTGAAAAAAATTCAACAACCATTGCAAAATCCTTGCAATCTAGCGAGGGCTTTGCAACGGAATTTCAATTTTCAAAAAGAAAAAATCTTCTCGGAGACCGTCAAAAAATCCTCGGATATTGCGAGAGTTTTGTGATGGATCGAAAAGCCAACCGTTGCAAAACCCTCGCAATTAGCGAGGGATTTGCAACGGATAATCATATTTAAAAAAGAGAGTAAAAGGAAAAAAAAAATCGATAGCCATTGCAAAACCCTCGCAAATTAGCCAGGGTTTTGCAATAGTAATGTATTTTTAATAATAAAATGTGTAAAAGAAAAATTTTTTGGACAACCGTCACAAAATTCTCACTATTAGTGAGGGCTTTACGACAAAATTTCAATTTTTTTTTAAAAAAAAATCTTCTTTGGGACCATCGCAAAATTCTCACAAATTGTGAGGGTTTTGCGATGGATAGCTTCACCAACCGTCATCAAATCCTCACAATTAATGAGGGATTTGCAATGGTGTATCATATTTAAAAAAGAGTAAAAGGAAAAAAATTTGTTTGGTGTCCATCGCAAAACCCTCGCAACTGGCTGGAAAAATCCTCGCAAATTGCAAGAGTTTTGCGACGAAATTTTGAATTATAAATAAACCGCCTTTTCCTAGGTAACATTTTCAGATTGAAATTTTGAATTTTTACACAGGGAAGAATTGAATATTCCTTTCTATTGCAAATCCATTGTAAAATCCTCACTAATTGTGACGGATTTGAATCATCCATTGCTAAACTCTCTCAATCTACGAGGGTTTTGCAATGGAATTTCAAATATTTAAAATACCGCCTTTTTTTTCAAGTAAAATTTTTGAAAGTCCAAATATTAATTTGTTAAAAAGCCATAACTGTTAGCGAGAGTTCTTCTATGATTCTTTGAATTTTTGCACAGTGAAAATTAATTACCTTAATTCTTCACAAATCTGTCACTAATTGCTATGGATTTGCTTCTTCCCTCGCAAAACCATCACAATTTGTGAGGGGTTTGTGACAAAATATGGTTTTCATCTTGTATTTTTCTTTAATATTTTATATTTTATTTATGTGTTTTTGTAGTGATGTATTTTGACAAATTTACTGAAATCTTCTTAATGACTTGTCTCAAATGGTGCATTTATTGTATATGTATATGTAATTCTTTTATGTTATACACCTACTGTAATATTTAAGTAAATGTATATGTTTATATAGTATACAATGTCTATAAGAATCTTTTTGCTTTAATGTATATAAGCTATAATTTGGATAGGTTGATGAAAATAATTTATTTTGTTAATAATATATGTAGAAAATTTAAAATGTTGTGTATATATTTTGTTATATATATATATTAACACGTAGGTGTTGGGATGTATGTCCTCTTAGACTAGGTTTCTAATGTAAAAAATCGAATGTTTTAATAAAAGAATTTATTTTCAAAAATTGTTTGTGAATTTACAATTTTATTTGTACACAATTACATTTGAAAAAGACCCATTGTGTTTAAGTAAGTGGTCCATGTGAATGGAGGTATTTCACAGTAAAGTATGGATCACGGATTACTTAACATATAAACTTTTATTCTTAACCGATTGATAAGAATAGGAATCTCATCATGTCTAGGTTATTATATTGTGAATTCTAAATGGGGAATGGCTTCCCTTTAGCCAGTGAGTAGTCCACTCACTTCATGACATAAGCGTATTTCGAATACGTTGAACAAGACCTGCAGTAGTGGTTTTTAAAAGTACTATATGGTAGAAACCTAGACTACTACCGCTACAACGTGGACTAGTACTATACGACTTGAGTATGAGTTGGTGGTCTGACGAAGTTGAAAGCATATACTTTGATATGCTATATATAGTTGATTACTTGCATGTTGGGTATGTGTGACTAGTTAGTTAATACAGACTTATACAAGAAAGTTTATATACTATATCACCCCTTGTAGTTGTTTAAATGATCTAAATATCCAGGGCTTTGGAAAATATGACTTGGATGTTTGCTTTAGGGTAGCTCCCTTGGAAAGCGAAAACAATCTAGGAAGTCGTGGATCATTGGACTAGAGGCCTAAGGATGGTAGATGTCATTTAGAGAGGTGTTAGTACACTTCTTCCTCTCTGAATGTACGACGATGTATAGAGGGGTATTTTAGTCATTACACCTGTAGGTCGGAGACTTTGCTAATGCAACACTGTCCTTGGGGTCAATATTTTCTTATGGTGATATTAGAAAATATTTAAAATGCAAAATATAGCTATTTATATCGCAAAGGTATTTTGGTCATTTTAGTAGCCAATGCGGTGTGTCTTTTGGTCCCCAATATAAACCGTGAGTCCTAATTAAATACGGGCTAAGGAATTAAATTAAATTAATTTTATTTAAGTAGCCTGATTTAATTATTGGGCTAGAATAATATAAAGGTCCATGGAGAGAGAGAATTAATTAAATTAGTTTAGTGGGTTAATTAATTATTCAGGGCTTTGGCCTAGTTTGAATAATTAGGGATTAACCTGGGACTAAACTGATTTAGGCTTATTTAATTGGATTGGTTTATTTGGGCTAGAAAAATTAATTATTTGTTGGGCTATTATGTTGGTTCTAACTAGAATAATTAATTAATCCCAAAAGGTTAAACTAAGAGTCTAATGGCCCAATCCAGTTTAACCTAGGGTTTTATTTAGATTAAATAGGAGGATTGGAAACAACGTGGTGGTGGTCACACACTATCTGAGAGACAGCTTATTCTCTGTGGTGAAAGGCCAGACGTTTCTCTCTTTCTCTCTCCAGAAAAATTCTCTAGCCTATTAGTTGTTTACCAAACGGTAGTTAGGCAGGCCATATACTGGAAGATCGAAAGTTCGGCGTTCACATACATGCAAAGGTGGAGTAGGAGGCTTGCAGGAATTGCACCAAAGGCTTCTATCAGCACACCTACCCTAGTTGTGCATGCTCTGGTCCAGCCACCTTTAAGACTAGAAGGAGAGGTAAAATTTTTAAAACCTCGGGATTGGGACAGGGCACAACCGATGCCGGCTAGGGCTGTCGGAGCCAGCACCGGCCCTATCCTGGAACCCCCTGTTATGTTTTTCAAGTTTTTTTTATGTTCGCTTCCGTTGTGTGCCCTGTGTTTTTTTCACTTTCCGTGCCTTCAGTAGGTATGTATATATATATGGCTAATTTTTTGATCCATCACCTTGATTAAGTGGTGTGTAAGGTAAAATATATAAAGGAGAATAATTTAAATAGTATTGTGTTGTTGAGATCTGTTAGCCCTAAGGGCTTTCTTCTATGTTTTAATTTATGACAAATGTTGATATGGACTAACTTGTCAATTTTTTGTGCTAGGACATGTTTGACCTTTATTCTTCTAAAGTCTTCAGATAAGAATTGTTGGCAACTTCTTCATTGCTGATTTCAAGATTAGAAGATCAAAATGAGAAAATTAAAGAATGAGGAGTTATATATCAAGAAAGCTCTTTATGAAGAATAATAGACTAGGAAGTGTTGTTGAGGTATATTTATTAAATCCTATGTCTTCTTATCTTTTGATTCATTTGACTTTACCTTGAAGCTTCAAAGGAGATGCTTTTCAAAGTTTTTGAAATTCACGGAATTTTGGATGGAATAGTTTGAGTCCAAAAGGTTCATCTAAAATCCTGTAAACCAAGTTGAAAAGTTTTTGCCTACAATGTGCCATTTTGGACTTACCTTTTGGATGCATCTTCGTCCAAAACCGGAGTCCAAAACTCGGATTCGTTTAAATAGAAAAATTTATAGCCGTTTTTTTAGGACTGTTGACACTCCACTTTTTGGCTCTATAAATAACCCTTAAGGCAAGATTAGAGGAAGAGATTTTTGAAACATCTATCTTAGAAACATTATTGCTCAATATTTTTAAAAAATCTCCTTTTATCTAGTTTCAAAGTGAATTCATTGTGTTCAAAGATAAAATCATTTTGTGGCTTGTATTCGAGAGAATATCTGCTCAAGTAAGTGAGCTTTTCTCTGTTTATTGATTTTCAATTCTCTGTTGTAGTGCAAGGTTGTGGTGTAAAACCCATAGGGGTGAGCTTTGTGTTTTATGATATGTTCAAGGTTGTGTGGTAAAACCCATTGGGGTGATCCTTGTTTTGTGTTTGTGTTAAGGTTATGGAGTAAAACCTAGTGAGGTGATCCTTGATATGCTTGAAAGGTTGTGAAAAACCTAGTGTGGTGATCCTCTCTTGTATGTGAATTGGTTTCATTAAGCGAGGTTAATGAAATATGGTTGAAAATCCTTAAGTGTGAGACTTAAAGTAGTGGACGTAGATCATTGTTGATCGAACCGCAATACATCTCTTGTCTCATTTTATTCAGTGGTTCATGTACTGTCTTTTTATGATCTTTCACTGTGTAAATTTGGATATACATCTACGAGTACTTGGATAGCTTTCTATGCATCTATAAAGTCAGTCCAAGTATCTTGGTGATCATTCTTGTTCAGCATTTTAGACAATTTGAAAAAATTATTTTTGTTTGCCAAAAACCTTATTCACTCTCCCTCTAAGGATTTTCATTTGGTATCAGAGCTAGGTCTACATACTCTTGGTTTAACAACCATGTAGAAAAGATCTTAATGGCAAGCTCATCTTCTCTTCCATATGTTGAAGGGTCTTTAACAAATCGTCCTCCTTTATTTAATGGAAGCAATTATACTTTTTGGAAAAATAGAATGAAAATTTATGTGTATTCTATTAACTTCGAGTTATGGAGTTTAATAGAGAATGGTTCTTTTATTCCATCAAAGATGATTGATGGCATAAAAATACCTAAACAGAATGATGAGTATAGTGTGGAAGATAATGTGAAAATGACTCTAAATTTTCAAGCTATGAACATTTTGTGTTGTGCATTAGATGCGACTGAATACAACCGTATTAGTGGTTGTGATTCAGCCCATAATATGTGGAGAATGCTTAAAGTCACCCATGAAGGGACTAACCAAGTCAAAGAATCGAAACTAGGGCTTCTTATTCATGATTATGAATTATTTACTATGAGGCCAAATGAAAGCATCACAGACATGTTCACAAGATTTACTAATATCTCAAATGGTTTGAAAGCTTACGAAAAGGTTATTCCCTTGGGGAACAAAATCGAAAAATTCTTGATGCTCTATCAAAAAGCTGGCAGCCTAAAACTCTTGCTGTAGAAGAATCTAAGGATTTAAAATCTCTACCTATTGAAGAGTTGATCGGATCCCTTTTAACTCATGAGATGAAGCTTAAAAGATTTCATGAATTTGATGATCAAGATAGAGGCAAAAAAGGGATTACTCTAAAGGCTGAAAATGAAGATGGAGAAACGAGTCTTTCGGAAAGCAGTGAAGGCATGGAAATGGACAGTGATGACTTGGCAATGATAGCAAAGAAATTCAAAAGGATGTTCAACAAAGGAAACTACAAACGAGGAAGGAAACTTATAAGAAAGAAAGGACAAACCTCCGGCTTCAAACCTCAATGCTTTGAATGTAAAAGCATGGATCACTTTATTGTAGACTGTCCGGTTGTAAAGGGCAAGGAAGGAAAAACGTCTAAGAAAAAGAAAGACTTGAAGGTCAAGAAAGGTAAAGGATTGATGGGAGCTTGGGACTTAAATGAAGATAAGTCTGAAGATAAGGAATTTAAGGAAGAAACTGCCAACATTTGCTTCATGGCCTTGGAAAATGAGGTAAACCTTTCAACATCAAATTGCATGTCTAATTCGCATATATCTATGACTGAAAAGCATCTTGATCCTAATGAGTTGTTATGTGATATGTTTTATGAATTAAAAAAGCTGTCCAGAAAAAATAAAGTGTTAAAGTTGAAGGTTAATTGTCTGATGAAAGAAAATGAAGCCTTGTTGAATCACAACAAAATGTCTTTTGAGACACATATATGTGCTAAAATTGAAAAAGATGTGATTATGACAGCTTTTTATCATGCATCTCTGGAAAATAAAAACCTGTGTGATAAAATTCAAACTCTTGAATGCACGGTTAGCACCTTTGATGATATGAAAATTAGAGTAAATGATCTTACCAATTGCATTGAGAAATTCACAAATGGTAAAAGCAATCTGGAAAAGCTACTCAGAACTCAACATCATTTTGGTAATCGAAGTGGCTTGGGATATAAACATGAGAATAAAGATAAAATTTGCAAGCCCAGATTTGTTTATGCTAGAAATCAAAGTGGCTTAGGATATAAACATGAGGATAAAGACAAAATTTGCAAGCCTAGATTTGTTTATGCTGGAAATCGAAGTGGCTTAGGATATAAACATGAGGATAAAGACAAAATCTGCAAGCCCAAATTTATTTTAGCGGTAAATTAAGGTGGCTTAGGATATGAACATAAGAATAACTACAAAGAAAACAAGTTTCAATATGTTAAACCTACTTCTTCTCACAGCACATACAAGGCATGCACGTATTGTGAAAAATCTGGACATATAGTTTCAAGATGTCTTGTTAAAAGAAAAGTGGAATCCGGTGGAGTTACTTTCTGGAAAATCAAAGAAAATGTTACTAACCTTTATGGACCCAAGAAAGTGTGGGTACCAAAAATCATCTCTTCTTCTCATGTATAGGCACGGTCTTTAAGCTTCACTAAGTGGTTCTTGGACAGTGATTGTTCAAGACACATGACTGGAAATGCAGCTGTGTTAGAAGATATTCAGACCACAAATGAAGGATTTGTTACGTTTGGAGACAAGAAGAAAGGGAAGATTCTCGGCATTGGTAATATTGGTAAAGGTTCGTTAACATTTATAAAGCAAGTCTTACTTATTGATGACTTGAAATATAACTTACTCAGCATTAGCCAACTTTGTGACAATGGTTGCAAAGTCATTTTTGAAAAATATTCTTGCTCTATACTTGATAGTGGAAATCTCAAAATCATCTTTACTGCCAAACGCATGTGAAATGTATATGTGTTTTATCTTAATGACCTTGTAGCTAATGGAATTATATGCCTATCCGTTCATGATAATGATAGTTATTAGGTCATGTATCATTTGATTTGTTAAACAAACTGTCCTCAAAAGAACTTGTTAGGGGACTTCCAAAAATGAAATTTGATAAACACAAAATCTGTGATGCATGTCAATTTGAGAAGCAAATCAAAACCTCTTTTAAACTAAAGAAAATGATTTCATCCTCAAAACCACTCAAATTAGTTCATATGGATTTGTTTGGACCCATGTGGACTGCTAGTCGTGGAGGTAAAAAATATGCATATGTAATTGTTGATGATTTTTCTAGATTTACCTGGACCTTATTTCTTGGAAAAAAGGATGAAGCCTTTTCTAAATTTTCAAAACTGATAAAGCGTGTCCAAAACTCGATTGGATGCAAATTGGTTTCTATTAGAAGTGACAATAGGAAAGAATTTTGTAACAGTGAATTTACTCACTTCTTTGATGAAAATGGAGTCTTTCATAAATTTTTAGTAGCTAAAACTCCTCAACAAAATGGTGTTGTTGAAAGGAAAAATCGGACCTTGCAAGAAATGGCTAGATCAATGCTTTGTGAAAATGCTCTTTCAAAATACTTTTGGGCGGAAGTTGTTAACACAACATGTTATATAATAAACCAAGTTATATTAAGACCATTTTTGAGAAAAACTCCGTTTGAACTTATGTTTGATAAAACTCCCTCTATGTCTTTGTACTCATTTTCAATCATGTCCGAATGAATCTCATCTATGTGCAATAAAACGTATACTTCGATACTTAATTGGCACATATGACTATAGATTATGTGTTGGAGATATGTTCTAGAGTCAATTTGTACATAAACTATTGTCGTTATGTTTTATATAATAATATGAGGCTTTCCTTTCCATGAATAGTGCATTTTGTTTTGTGGTCATCAAGTACGTGACTTGATAGTAAAACCCAACAATGAATACAATGACTATTCTAAATCTATCCCTGATCGTTTATTATTATTGGAACAATAATAAATTAAGATTAGTATGTTTGTGACTGGATGACTATGTTTTACTGGTCATGAATATTTGTGATATCAAGTCAAAACATAAATAAATGATAGAGAACATGGTATTGGACATGACCCACTATGAGAGTACTTCATAGAACATGTCATAAGTACTTTCTAGCCATAATGATATTAAAAGTCCTTCGACATAAATTCATCATAGTTTTCTACTTGATAAATTCTATATTTTGATATTGTCTAAAGTTGTCTTTAGCTAGATAATAAATTAGACTACTGTTGGATATAGAATAAATCAAGAAAAGTAATATGATTGATTGTGAAGGAATTTGTCTCTCTCAATTATGTGAGAGATATCCATGGGCCCCTTGATAAGTTAGACTATTAAAATGCATGGCTATGCTCAAATATATCAATCTAAGATGTTGGTATCATTTGTTTGAACAGTCTGTTATGAAATCAAGAAATAATTGATTAAGCTTAATAAGGATGACATGTTCTGTGCCTTATGTTTAATCTGGATATCGTGTGACAAAAGGACTAAATATAAAATTATGGTTTGGTTCAAAAAGATCATTGATCTTCATTTAACCTAGATAGTTATAATGTTTTGCTAGAAATCGCTTATAACTTATGGGCTATTTAAATATGATTTAAGTACACTTCCGGTGTTAAATGAACCTATAGGGTCACACAATAAGCGAATTTATTAGGTTATTTTTCTGGTGACTAGATTCGATGAATCTGGAAATATGTCTAAGTTAATTAAACTTAGAAAATTTACCAGATATAATGAATCTGGAAATATGTCCACATTTGACGTATCTGGATGATGTCCAGATTATAAGAATCTGACTCGATAAATTAATTAGTTAAATTATCGAGATAATGGTAGAATCTTATCATATCAGTTTTAAATTAATTTGAATTTAAATTAGAATATGATAAGATATTATTAGGGTTGGACTCTAAGAGGTTCGGGGGTTTTTTAAGAAAGCCCTAGCCGCCTTTTCAAGAGTCTAATTCAGTTGAGAATATTCGTGCCATTCTCCACCAGAGAAAAAAAACCCTCTCAAACCCTAGGTGCTAGCACTCTTAGGGTAACGAGTCGGTTTGCCGTGTGTACCGATAGAGGACGTTCGCACACTGCAGTGTCTGGTGATCGTTCGGGTTGCACGTACGACAGCATGATCAGAATCGAAGGATTTCGATTACGCCGAGCCGAGGTAATTCTTAAACCTTAGATCATTCTTAATCGTTTACTTGGGTCCTTGGAATGGATTCATGGATGTTTTTCGCATTTAGGAATCCACGAATCTTAACATTATGGTATCCTCGCACTAATACATTTGATCTTAGAGGATATACTGATGCAGATTATATAGGATGGTGAAAGAAAAAGCACAAGTGGTCATTGTCAATTTCTTGAATACTCTCTTGTGTCATGGCACAGTAAAAAGTAGGCTTGTTGCAGCATTCGAGGACAAAACACATTGGAGTTAAACACCACTTCATCTGAGACCATGTACTCAGAGGAGATGTGTGTGTTGAATATGTCTCAACGGATGAACAACTAGCAGATATCTTCACTAAACCTCTAGTTGAAGATAGATTCAACAATTTGAGAAGAGGTTTGGGAATTACAAGAATTTGATAACTAACCATGTGGTATAAGTCTTCCTTGTGCAGGATTTGTGAAGAAAAAGGTTTTGGAAACAAAACTCTACATCCGAAATACCTCGTCCTTGTTTTGGACACAGTGTTAGAATCAAATTCCTACATCCAAAATGCATTTCGGGAAAACACTCTTTTGGATGTTGATTTCGGACCTGGTCTTGTTCCAAAATCAATCCTTAATATTCTCTTATTCCAAATTTTGAGTTTCAAAAAATTGGTTTGTGCAGTTTTTCAAAACTCCTTAGAAAAACATATGTTTTCAAGGCACTTTACTCTCACACTATCCTAGACATTCATAGCTATTTGGTTTTCTCTCATTCAAAACCCTTGAAATCATTCTTCTTCTAAAAATCCTCTGTACTCTTCTACTTCAAAAACCAAAAATCCCTAAAAAAAAAAAAAAGCTTCAATCTTTCAATGGCCAAGACAAAATCCACCATTCCAAAACCTAAGAAGGAGCAAAAATCTTCTCCGGTGTTCAAGAAAAAAGTTTCGAGTTCAACTAAGGGCAAGGCAAAAGCAAAAGAAGCTTCCCCCTAACCTCATTTCTCTGCCTCTCATTATGATTCGTCTGAATCTTCTTCAGAACAAATGAGTTCTGCAAATCAGGTACCATGATTTCTTGACTCAAAATGTGAAACTGAATACAATGACTGGGTCTTTAGAAATCGAACTATTATTTCTGGTTATCGAGTGAACCACTCTGCTTTTCTGAACTTATCAAATATTCTGGATATGTTTGATCATGTCGGATGGGAGAGTTTGTTATCTATTGATGAGAAAATCTACACTCCTTTAGTCTGGGAATTTTATGCAAATTTGAGAAAAAGCAAACTGGAAGAAACCGAGGGAGGGTTTATGATTCGATGGTATGTAACAAGAGTGAAAGGAAGAGATTTTGAATTTGACTATAGGATGTTGAATAGAATTTGTGATGTTCGAGATGCTATTTTTCAGTATTTCGAGTTGAACAAATTTCCTGAAGGAAATGAAATTTTTGTTCTGAAAAATTTTGAGAAGTTATTTATTGGTGGAAAAAGTTTTAAGAATTCTAGAAATCGAAGTTCTAAATGGCTGAATGGATTGAGTAGAATTCTGCATTATATGGTGTCTACTATTGTTGTTCCTAGTTTCGGCCATAAGACCTCTATCAGTATACTTCAAATGGTGGTCATGTTAGCCTTAGCAGAGGAGAGACAGATAAACTTTGGGTTTCTAGTAACTAAGTTAATGTTTCAATCTAGAAATACAGCCAGCAAGGCTTTACCATTTGGAAATTTGTTGACCAAAGTTTTCAAATTTTTTAATGTTGATTTAACTTCTGTTCCCTGTGACCCCAGCAAAACAAATGTTTACAGCTTTGACTCCTTTGAAAAGATGGGATATGTAAGGGAGGAAAATTCATAGAAATTGTTAAGAGAATTTGCAGGAAAAGAAAGGGAAAAGTTGATAAAGATTAAGGAGGAAAGGAAGTCAGGAATTAAAAGAAAAATTGACGAGGAAGGAACTGCTTCGGACTCCGGCTTGTCTAAAAATATTCTGAGTGCAATCAACTCTTTTACAGAGAAATTGGAATCACTTAGTTCAGAAATTAAGAGTCTTGGAAACAGACTGTCTGTCATTGAGCAATCTGCTAAGTCATCTGATCATGAAAAAGCTGAAGACAAGTCTGAACTGCCGATGGACAAAAAAGATTCCTCTCCTGAACCTTCTACTAAACCATCTCCTCCACCTTCTCCCTTAAAGAAGACAGAAACTCCTCCACCTTCTCCCAAACCCAAACCCAAACCCTCTGGAAAAAGGCAAAAACATGTTGTTGCGAAAAGAAAATTCAACAGAATAGCTGGTCAGTTTTTCAAGAAGGGGGCTGGATCCAAGGGTGAAACCATTAATATTTCCTAGATAGCATATTGGGCAGCAAGATTGGTTGATGAACAATTTTATTTCTGAAGTTGAACAATTTATTTTTTCAGTCATTTACATTATATCTTCGGTTAATTTCTGATACTTGCCAAAGCTTACTTCTCTATTATGCTTATTATCTATCTAACGACTTTTGATTGCATATTACTTCTCCTTCTGCTATGCTTCTTTTTGATTGATGACAAAGGGGGAGAAAGAAAGTGACAGTGAATATAATGGGTAATAGTGAATTTATGGGTAACAGTGAATATTATGGGTGACAGTGAATATTATGGGGGAGAAAGAAAAAGAAAAAATGAAACTGTTGTGAAAATGTTAGTCTGTGAATACTATGGTCTGTATTATAGTCTGCATGACTGTTATATGCTGTTGAATGCATTCTCTAGGAAGAAAGGAAATGTTATTTGCCTGCATGCATTAACTGATAAGGATAGAATTTTAGGTCTGCATATGACTAAAAATTTACATGTTGTTATGGGTTCTACATAATAATTTGATATGGATTCTACATGACTGATGATATTTGTATAAATTGAATTTTGAGAATGACTTGTTTTGAAATTGGACTGATTTGCGAAAGAACTGCTATGATAATTGCAACCAATTTGAAAACTAAAACGCCAGTTACTGAATTTCAAGAAACTGCATAAACTGTTATGAACTGCATGAACTACTTCTGGCATGAACAATTATGCATTGATATCAAATTTGAACTGTTAAGAAAATCATTGATATGATTTACTGTTTACCAAAATTTTCTGAAAAACCCCTCTGTTTGTGACGCTCACTTTTATGATAATGGTATTTTTGAGACTAGATTATGTGATAAGATTTTCGTGCATTAAGTCAGGGGGAGTTTTGGACTCAGAAATTTCGAATCCAAAACAAATGTTCTTATAAGCAGTTTTACTGAATTGGAAAATGTTTTGGACATCCAAAATCCCTATCCAAATGAAATTTTGAAAACACTAGTTCTTCCAAAAACATTTTGGATGAATAAATCTTTACTTCTTCTCATTCCTCTTATGTTCGAAATAGTCACAATAAGCATATATTTAGGGGGAGCATTTTAGTATTTTATCTCTATCAAATCATTCTAAATATTTATATAGAGATATGATATGCCTTAGGATCATTGAGATATGTTTACAAATTTTTTATCATAAGATCTCTATGAGACCTATACAGTAAGATTACATTTATTTGCACCTTTTTCATTCAACATGTTCTCTCTTTTCATATCAAAAGTGTCATGTTTGTCATCACTCAAAAAAGGGGAGATTGTTAGCCCTAAGGGCTTTCTTCTAAGTTTTGATTTATGACAAACGTTGATATGGACTAACTTGTCAATTTCTTGTGATAGGACATGTTTGACCTTTATTCTTCTAAAGTCTGCAGATAAAAATTGTTGGCAACTCCTTCATCGCTGATTTCAAGATTAGAAGATCAAAATGAGAAAATTAAAGAATGAGGAGTAATATATCAAGAAAGCTCTTTATGAAGAATGATAGACTAGGAAGTGTTGTTGAGGTATATTTATTAAATCCTATGTCTTCTTATCTTTTGATTCATTTGAATTTACCTTGAAGCTTCAAATGAGATGCTTTTCAAAGTTTTCGAAATTTACAGAATTTTGGATGGAACAGTTTGAGTCCAAAAGGTTCATCCAAAATCCTATAAACTAGGTTGAAAAGTTTCTGTCTGGAATGTGCCATTTTGGACTTACCTTTTGGATGCATCTTCGTCCAAAACTCGAGTCCAAAACTCGGATTCATTTAAACAGAAAAATTTATAGCCGTTTTTTTATGACCGTTGGCATTCCACTTTTTGGCTCTATAAATAGCCCTTAAGGCAAAATTAGAGGAAGAGATTTTTGAAACATCTATCTTAAAAATATTATTGCTCAATATTTTCAAAAATTCTCCTTTTATCTAGCTTCAAAGTGAGTTCATTGTGTATCAAAGATAAAATCATTTTGTGGCTTGTATCCGAGAGAACATCTGCTCAAGTAAGTGAGCTTATCTTTGTTCTATTTGTAACACCCCACTACCTAGGCCTGATAGGGCCGAGGATATCGCCCCGTCCAAAAGACAAGGGGTCTTTATAACTAGGTTAAATAATCAAAATAATAGAATAAAAATAATACTTTAAACTTAAAATTTATTACAAACCAAAAATTCAAAATAAATCCATAAATAAAATTATCCACTCTCAACTCCCAAAGCATTACACAAAATGAATATCAGAAAAATCTTCCAAGGCAGGTTACAACTAGCTACTCATCCCCAAAGTAGGATTGACCTGAAATCATGGTAAAAAGAGTGATGAGATAAAAATCTCAGTAAGACCCGTGTGTGAGTTGGGCTAAAAAGACAAAACACTTTTCATGATGCATGCACTAACAGTATATCAAAAGCTTTGTCATGCCTTCTTTACAAATTTAACTCTCACTTCTTGAAAGATAGTAGTGAGAAGTCATGAAGCAAAATGTTCTTAAAATATTCTGGTTGGAAAGATATGAATAATTAAAAGATATTAAGCTTCGAATAAAATTCCAATGACATTTTAGAATAGTTCTATAAAAATAGCTCATCAATTAAAGTAACCAAGTTAATGTGACAGGGTACAATGGTGGCTCTCACACCAGGTGAAGCACATGACTCCGTCAGGTGGTGAAAGGGTACAGAGGTGGCTCTCACTTCTGTGAAGCACTTGACCCCCAACACCTGGTAGGTGTACATCCTACCGAGTGAGATTCTCCTCCCTCTCTCACTCAAACCAATCCGGTTGTCCCACTTCCGGCCGTCGGTTCTACTAGAACCCCGTCGCTAGCTGAGGACGGCTCAACCTTCTGTACTGACGCCCTGATCGAAAAGAGTCAACTTCTCGAAGGTGGCCACCTGTCGGGAGATATCCCCAGACCAACCAAAGGCTAGTATAAAGGTCTAGCCCCCATTGAGTACTCAACATTATTCAATCTTCACAATTCATAAGGCTCGCAAGTGAAACCTACAAAATTAGCTCAATACAATTCCAAACAACATTTTTCAACTCGTACAAAAATTTTAGATGGCATGGTTTTAAGTCAATAATTTATTCCACAAATTCATAGTGGAGGAGCCACATGCTCAAATAAGTCATGCTATGATTTTCAAAAAGAATATGCATGATCAAGAATTCATCTCTTGCATATTCAAAACAAATCAAAATGTTTGATGCTTGGCTCCTAAGTCATGCTTGACACATTTTAAAAGTGTACAACTTCAGAAGTTTCTAAAATTGGAAGTTTTCCAAATATAGAAAGTTTCCAAAATAAGAAGGTTGCAAATATAGAAGTTTTCAAAAATTAGCTATCGTGCTAATATTTCGTGTTTGCAAGAGATACTCACCAACCTTTCTTTCAAACCAAGATAATAAAATAAAATCAATTTGATGAATGTAAGGGAACTTACTTTATCCTTGCCCAAAAGAAAGGTCTCCAACAGCTGACCTAACCACACCTGGGGTAAATATAAATCATAATCAAACTCAAACCGAAGAGTCACTTTCACAATTAAAACTAACTCAACTTATTACCATCATGTCCCTAGTGTCCCAGGCTTTAAGGCTAGGTAACAAATAAAAGGGTTTATAAAATAATTCTAGCTTGATATTAAAATAACTAGGGTTTGGAAAATAGGTACTATAAGCGGAAGGTTTAAATCTTGCTAAAAATAAATTAAATTTTATTTGATAAAGGGTCCTAGGTGGCACTAGGTAAAATAATAATCTATTATTAATTATTTGCTAGAAAATAATTGGTAACTAAAATCAGTTGTAAGTAAATTTTAATAGATTTTGATCGAAAGATAATAAATAAACTTTAATAGTATTTATGAATATAAGACTTACAAAATTAATATTTTACTTATTATAATTATTTATATAGAAGGCTTTATTTGATATTATTATTTTATACAATATCTATATATTTTATTTCTTTAACAAAAGCTATAATTTATTTGACTAAAATAACCTTATTATATATATAATAGTCCAAATCCACCTTTCCTAGGGTTTTTGAAATTTACTAGAATAATCATAGCATTAAACAATTTTATTGGTGAAATAAAATTAGCTTAGGGACAACTAAGTCATGATCGTATTTCTATTGCCAACCACAATCATGAACATATATTCCACTCCAATTCATCAAATCATCCAAATCATGAATAAAGGCATAGATCTAAATTTACCAAGGCATGATTCAACCTCTACTAGCATAAACATAATCATGGTTCTATCAATCATATATAAATATAAATCCTATTCACCAAAGGTGACATAATCTCTAACATGCTAGATCACAAATACCACTCACGACATAGAGACATGCATTAAACCCTAAAAACACCATACAATCAACCAAGACAATCAACTCATGCATCAATCCCATCTCTATCATATACACATATTTATTCATGCTTCAATCTCAACTCATCACAACAATACATGCTCAAACCCTAATCATAATTCATCTCCCTCCAATATCACCCTAGAGACATGAATCTAGAATTTAAAAAGAGGGTTGAAGAGGTTTACTTGATTGATGAGTACCTTGGAGGAGTTTCGAATGGATCTCAGCTCCTAGGTGACTAGATCCAGTCCAAGAGAGATGAAGAAAGCATGGCCATTGGTGAAGAAATCATTCGGCCAAGAGAGAGAGAGAGAGAGAGAGAGGAAGAGAGTCCATTAGCATGCTTATACACATATATATTCATTAGAGATTGAAGATTAGTGAAGATGAAGTTGATTGAACAAGTTTACCTTGAAGGTGTTGTTGAGCCTTCACAAAAATACTGGTTTTTCGATCCAAAAGAGAGACTTCGATTTTGGTGTTTGATGTTAAAAATTGCAGAAGTGGATTCAAGGGGTTGAGTAGATGCAATCTAGAGTTTTTGGAGAAGATTGGAGTGGTCTTAGGCGTGAGGAGGGTTAGTAGGTGTTCTTGGTTTGGAGAGAATGGAGAGAATAGGGAGATTAGGGAGAGGGCTGGCCGAAATTCTGTGTAGGAGGGAGTGGCTAACTGATTTGGAGGGTTTAGGAAGTTGAATTCTTTGATTTGGAAAGGAAAAAGGAAAGCTGGTTGTTTGAAATCCTAAAAGAATATTTTTGGGAATCAATTTTGGAAACAAGATATGTTGAGAAGATCTTGGTCAATAGAGAGCTTTTTGGAAGCTCCAATGGCTGGTTGTTTGTCTGTGATTTTTGCTGGAATGAAAGCTGTTCAAGAGAGCTTAATGGTGGCCGAAAATATGGAGTACAATGGTGAAGAGTATTTTATGGTTGTTGGAGGTTTAATTCATGGAAGGTTGCTAAAATAGATTGCTGAAATTTTGGACTTCAATCAATGGTTTGATTGGAGTGATTGATGGAGAGTTTTTAGGGGCAGCCATGGACTGGTTTTTCATGCAGAATGGTGGGGAAGATGATGAAGCTCAGTTCATCGTTGTTCAAGAGAAGTTTGTACAGAAAAATGATGAAGATTTCAGATAAGACTGAAGAAGCACAAAGCTGGAAAATTCCTGAACATGTTTTCGCAAGTTGCTGGAATTTTTCTAGGCAGATTTTGCTGCTGTTTTCCAGTCAACTTGCAGAAGACTTGAAGAGGTATTCATAGGTCTTTCAAGGCTGGTTTCCAACCTTCTTTATGGAGGAAAAATGTGGCTAAGGTGCTGGAGAAAAACTGGAAGAAAACAGCTTGGTTTAAGCTCACCTATGCTGCGATTTTGGCCAGAATATTTTCTAGTTTTGCATAGCATTTGAGCAGTCCGAATTTGGCCAGAAAATTTTAGATTTCAAGTTGGTCAAGAGGGCTATTTTTCTAGCAGTATTTGGGAGGGAATGATGGCTGAAAGTTTCGACACCTTGAATGCACAAGAAACTGGAAAAATTCCAGATTCCTTCTTGAAAGAAAATGAACATAGCTAGAGTGGAGTTTTGAAGGTTCAACCATGGAGTTTAATCTCTTGGGAACCTTCCCCAACTCCTACCCATTTTTGGTCTATAAGATGTCTTACACTTAGACATTTTGAACCTTCAAAACCACAACACTTTGCTGGAATTTTTCTGGAATAAAATTGGCTTGAACAAATTGAACAACCTAATGAATTGAGAAGTAAGAAAAACTAAGGATCAAGAAGGGTATGAATTCCCTTAGAAATTTTTGTTGGGCACAAGAGTAGGATTAGGATACTCCTATCATGTCTCCTCTTAGGACATCACCTCTACTCTTCCCTAAAGCATACAAGGCCGAAAATAGCCTCCCTAAATAAAAATAAAATTCAATCATGCAAAAACTCAAATAATGGAATTAGAACCCAAGATCTCAAGAATTAATTCCAAAGCTCTAACCACTAAATCACAACAACTCTTGTTCTTATTTTCTCTCCCAAATATTTTTCCTATTTAATTCTTAAACTATCTCCCTATTTTCACCTCAAGAAAAAATTACCATTTTGCCCTTCTTACCCAATAAACATAATTAAGCCATTGAGACTATAAATCACAAATCCAAAGCACATAAAATCATATAAAAACATATTTAAACATGTAATAAAATATGATATGCATCCCAACCCCCTTACTCTAAGGTTGGTTTCGACTGGGGATTCACACTATTGATTTTCAATTCTCCGTTGTAGTGCAAGGTTGTGGTGTAAAACCCATAGGGGTGAGCCTTGTGTTTTATGTATGTTCAAGGTTATGTGGTAAAACCTATTGGGGTGATCCTTGTTTTGTATTTGTGTCAAGGTTGTGGAGTAAAACCTAGTGAGGTGATCCTTGATGTGTTTGAGAGGTTGTGAAAAACCTAGTATGGTGATCCTCTCTTGTATGTGAATCGGTTTCATTAAGCGAGGTTAATGAAATAGGGTTGAAAATCCTTAAGTGTGAGGCTTAAGGTAGTGGACGTAGATCATTGTTGATCGAACCACTATACATTTCTTGTCTCATTTTATTCAGTGGTTCATATACTGTCTTTTTATGATCTTTCACTGTCTAAATCTGGATATATATCTACGAGTACTTGGATAGCTTTCTATGCATCTATAAAGTCAGTCCAAGTATCTTGGTGATCATTCTTGTTCAGCATTTTAGACAATTCGAAAAAATTATTTTTGCTTGCCAAAAACCTTATTCACTCCCCTCTAAGGTTTTTCAAGATCAGTTAAAAAATATAGTTAAAATTGTAATGTAGATATCAGTTTGTAATATTCTTTGTCTCAATTTCAAGAAATTAGCGAGGATGTAGTTATTTCATCACGATTTGCGATGAAATAGCTAGGGATAGTATACCAAAAAAAAAAAAAAATTATTTTTACTTTTCTAACACTTAGAACATTTCTATATTTCTTCTTCTTCATTCTTCTTCCCGCCACCCTTCCCCCTCCTCCCTGTAGCACCCACCCACTTTGCGGCCCCCCACCCAGCTGCTCGCAACCCGCCAACCTTCCCACCCCCATAGCGGTCGACGGCCTCCTATCCCCCTACGGCGTCCAACCCCTCCCTCACCAGATCTGGCCGACCCCCCACCAAATCTGAGCCCCTTCCCCTGCAACCGCAAGTTAGCATTCTCTCATTGTACATTGAGAGCTCCTCTTATTGAATCCTATCCTACTTTTGCCAGAAAGTTCTTTTACATCTGCTTTGGAGGAAGCTAAGTAGAAAAGACTTCTCTTCAAGAGAAACTTCAGTTGCTAATACAAGTAATTGTTTTTAAAAATTGTTATTGTAATTTTCTTATGGTGGGTACGCGGGCAAATGTGTGTAAATGGGTTAAGAAATTTTCTTAAAGTGAGATTGCCAAGAATGAAAATCATATGGTCGTACCAAGGTTCTTGATAGTATCTTTAAAGATGGCATTTTGATGTATGATATTCATTGGGGTTTGTCTAAAGTGCTATTTCCATCTTGTCAGTTTTACCTAATAACAAAGAAGATTTAAGTGACCAAAAGTTGTCTTTTGCTTCATGGGTATTCAAAATCATGTTTCTTTTGTAGCTAAAATGTTTTTGTACTTTGGAAATTTTTAATATCCTTTTACAAGCTTATAAGTAAGAATGTGATGATTGAATGATCATCTTTCCTATGAACATATGCTTTTATTTTGTTATACTCTTATGCCATGTTGAGTATTGGTGGTGGAAGGGATCATTAAAACAATCATTTTCTATTTTTAATTTGTTGTTTAAAAGAGAACCCAGTGAACATATCATCTTTTGTCTAGACATGAACAAATTTATGTCATTAAATAATTTAGCTTTCTTTGCAGTGCATTCAAAAGTTTTGTGTAATTCGCCTCCTTCATTATTGAAATCTATGTTACATGAATATATATAGCTTATCACATTGGTTGCGGAGGCTTTGACTTGTATACTGAATATTAGTAGATATATACCAGCTAGATGCATTAAAAGGAAATGATAAGTTTTAACTATATAGGGATTTAGGCATTTGTTGAGAGACAGAGATGTGAAAGTGTTAAATAAGCGCCTAACATGGATATTGCATGCTGTTCAATAATTAGGCTTACTTTTATTCATGTTTGGTTTATTTGTATTACATCTTTTTTTTTTCATCAAAATTATTTAAAATAATAATATTTTTTAAAAGGATATTCATGAAAATTTCTTCTTAAGATTACATATGTTCATGAAAATTTGAGTAAAAAATAACAATATATGTATTATTTAAAAACAAAATTCTTAATTTATATTCTTTTTTGTTTTTTATAAAATTGTTGGGGGAGAAAAATATAAAAGTTCCCACATACAAGTGGCTAATTCAAGTATAAGTGATGGAAGTAAAGCAGAAATTGTTATTTACTTTAAAATGAATATTGAACTAAACATTTAAATAAATATCTTAATATATGCCTTGGTGTTAGATTTCTCAAACTTTTAAAAAAGAAAAACTAATTGATTGCTAATTAATTGAGATATTACGTTAAGTGAATTACATAAATTATCAAACATGATAAATAATTTTGTAGATTCAAAATTTAATTGTAATTTTTATTATCTAAGAGCTTTTTATAAAATTAAATGTTGTTTTTGTATACAATTATAAAACTACAAAAAATAATAATATTGTGTCCATCAACTCCTTTCGTTTTGTTTTACTTCTCGGGTCTAAGTTGTTCATTCCATCCTTAAATTAACGCATGTATATGCGAGTTGAAGATTGACATGCTAATATAATGTGTATCTCCTTTTAGCCATTGAACCATTTAAAAAGATATTATTTTTTAATTAAATATTTTTTTCCTGATGTCTTTCCAAGCAAGAGAGGTGATGCATCAAAGTCCTTTCTCAAAATTCTCCAATCATAGTCATTTTGTTAATTTCAAGTTCCATTAAATATCATAATTTTTTATTCATTTGTCTATTAAAATAGACCACAAAATAGACATTTGGTCTGATGGAGTGCTACTAACTTTGTAATTTATCAATTCTTCATTTTTTTGTATGTACACATCAAATGATCTTTATGTTGAATATCTTATGGGTGAATATTTGCACATTTATTAGGGAACTATTTAAATAGTGCATTGTTGCTGTATTGACAGACATTTCACAAGGACAGAGCCATATGCAAGCTTTTTTTTTTTTTGCCTTGTCCAATAGGTAGATCTTTACTTTAGTTTTAACTATATGTAACTTAATAATTGGAACCCTATGAGTGATAAGTGATCATTCTCTATGAGTGATAGGTGATTACTCCTCCTAGGTAATGGGTGATTACCCCCTATTTACTTTTTGGACTTTTCTACAATTGAATGGTTTTGCCTTTGTTGTTTGCAACAATATTTTGATTGTCAAATCTTGAGGTGACCTAGTGCCTGAAAAATGTCCAATTATAGGGGAGACTCTGTCAAAATTTTTTAAAGTTTGGTACCATTTACTATGGAATAAAACATCCATCCTTATCATACTATTACTCTACTACTTTAAATTCAATTGAATAGATATAAAGTTTCACAAACAAAGGTTATGAAGTATCTTAAACCACGTTGGACACTATTTATTATTTCAATAAAATAATGGCAAGCCATTGTTCACTAATTTATGATTTCTTAAAGTTAACTTTTCTTTTCAAATTATAAATATTTTTATTGATTTTAATTATTATGAATGATATTTTTTATTGACAAGATTTGTATATTACCCTTATTTCATTTAAAAATTTCACTTGTCTCTTTCTAATTATGCCTAGGCATGTAGTACTTCAATGTCAAAATTAATATTCTTTTATCTTTTTTTTGTTCTATTATTTACATCCTTCATTTGAAGTGTAGATACAATTTAAATGTACTATTTTTTCTTTTTCATCTATTCTAACAATGTCTTCTAATGAAGAGTTATTGATGGATGAGGGTCCGCAGCATCATACCCCATCCCCTATTCAGCTATCTTGGCTTTTAGTGCTTCAGCCTTTACATAGGTCTATTGGAGACGAAGGAGTACCATCCCTAAGCTTTTCAATCATCCGCTGCTTCAGCTTCGCATCCTATTAGGTCGCAAGTTTTGGGACTCCCGGCCTTGCATTATTCCATTGGGAAACGAGTAACATAATCAGTTAACCTAATTGTTAGGTACTATTAATTCAATCATTTTTTGGAGATTAATGTAATTCTATTGTACATTGTCATTGCAAAAAAAGGTTTGCCAGCTCAGACAAATGTGTTCGAGAAATTTCAAATATAATATAACAGTACTTCACTAGCCCAAATCTGACATACACACGCAATATCCTGAGAGCCGTGCGAGACTTATGGTTTCAAGAATTTGGGGTAAGTAATTCCTGAATTTTATTTATTGTTTAATTACTATATTATATATTAATCACAATTCTTAATCGTGATCATGTAGAAATATTTCCGGTGGAGGGATGAGTACACTACCCAAATTCAATCTATTTGGGAAAAGAAGTGGCAGAGGAGATTTTCGGACATAATGTCTAGGCTAAGGAAGAGGGATGGTGGGGCATGTCCTCATTGGATAGAGGCTAAGTATTGGAATGACATTTGCTAATATTGGAGTTCAGAGAAGTATCAGCAGCTCTCAGCCATCAACAAAAATAATCGAGGATATAGCTGCACCCATACTGGAGCGTCTATCTTGTTCACAGAACACGAGGATCATTTGACAGTTTTATTTCCACTTAACTATTTATTTTCTAAATCTCTTTGAAATAAATTTATATAAGATTGTAATAATTGTGCTTTGTTAACATAAATGTAGCGGGTGAAGGAGGGGAGTTCTTCTAGCTACACAGACATGTTTGAAACGTTGCATGTTTTTCAGAGTGAGCTATAAAAGGGCCAGTTTGTTATCTATGTCACCGGACTTTGGTAGTAAATAGATTAAATATGTTGAAATTTCTTTATATTTTGTGGAATTTGTATTTTAGTTTGGCATCTATCACTAATGATTCTTGTCTTCTTTAAGGATGATGTGAGAAATCTCATATAGAGCACTACTCAGTCCAAGATTAGTGGCTCAGTAAACTTGGTTGTTCCTCTTGATGAAAGGGCCATGTTTGTAAAGGTATAATGTGGGTTCAAAAGGGGCCAAGTTTTTGGGTTAGACTCAGAGGTGGCACATATTTGATCTAGGTTATTTCAGAGTGAAATGCAGACATCTTCCATTACACCTGCTGCTATCAGGTATTTAGTAGAACAGAGGGTATAACATGCCGAACGGAGGATCAATCAACAAATAGATTTGTATCGTGACTTCATGAAGCAGTGACAGTCTATATTTGGTGGTTGGATGGCAGTTATGTTGGACAAAGTGGGCGTTTCTGCACTATCTATGCCATCCATAGAGAAGATAGAAGCCTATAGCAGCTGCTAATGCTGAAGATGATGACCCCGATGCCGACGATAGATTTGATTCAATTGATGAGCACCTAAGCCCACATAGGGGCTATGATTCTCCTCCTCCACCCTCTTCTGCAGCTGCTCCTTCATCAGTTATATAGACTTTGTTGTATTTATTTATGTGATATTTATACATTGATACTTATTTCTATAAATCGTTTTACTTTTTCAGATACTTAGTATGTATTTATATATACTCAATTTTAGTATTTTAATTATATTTAGGTGTGCTTAGTTTTAGTTTTTAAATTATTTTTGGGGTTATGAACACAATTTTGGCATTTGTTTGTGTGTTTGAGAATTGATTCACGGGGAGCTGATAATTTTATAAAAAAATGGGAAAATAAAAATATTCATCACAAAATCCTCACAATTTGCAATGAATTAGTGATGAATATGGAAAAAAATACCGTCACAAAACCCTCACAAATTGTAATGATTTTGCGAGAGCAAGTCAAAAATCCCTCACAAATTGCAATGATTTTGCGAGGGTCATCAATATATCCCTTGCTAGACCCTCCCAAATTGTGACGATTTTGCAAGGGTCACTAGTTGGAGAAAAAACCCTCGCAACGATTTAGAGAAAAAAAAATCCCTCACAAAACCCTTATATATTGCGACGATTTTGCGAGGGTATAAAAATATCTCTCGCAAAACTCTCACAATTTTTGACGATTTTGCAAGGGCTATGAGTTGGGGTCAAAAGGTCCCTCACAAAACCCTTACCATTTGTGACGATTTTGCGAGGGCTGCAGCTTTAGGTCAAAAAATCCCTCGCAAAACCCTTGCAATTTGCGACGATTTTGAGAGGGTCACGGTTTGGGGTGAAAAATTCCCTAACAAAACCCTCGCAAATTGCAACTATTTTATGAGGGCCACATTTTGGAGACAAAAAATCCCTCACAAAACCATTACAATTTGCGACGAGTTTGCGGGAGCCAGATTTTCAGGTAAAAAATCCCTCGCAAAACCCTCGCAATTTGTGACGATTTTGTAAGGAAAAATTTCTTTAATGTAAGAAAACCCTAGCAAAACTGTCACAATTTGTGAGGGTTTTCCGACAGTTTTTTATGCATTTTGTCACAAAATCATAGCAAACTTTCTATCTTGTTGATCTTTGACCAAAAATTACTCGTCATTCTACCCTTACAAAAACCACGCAAATTGTGACGATTATATCTAACCCTTGCAAAAATCATCTCAATTATCCTAGCCTTCACAAATTGCGATGCCATGTTTTGTGATGGCCAAAACCATCGCAAACTGTCGTTGACCTAGTTTACGATGGTTTTTAGCTGTCGCAAAAATAAAAAATTCCTGTAATGACAATGATGACAGACTAGGTAGATAAAAAGGTAGAGTGGATCAATTGATTGTCATTTTCTGGTCGAATCCGAAGTGAGATGGACGTGGACTAATCATTGATGTCATTACAAAATTAAAGCACTGAAATTTGTTACCAGAGTTTATGGCCAAAGTTATAGTCTCCTCTTGTGTTTTGATATACTTCTAGCTGTACAAAATTACATCTTAAGATTCACAATCAGAATCTATGTATCTGCAGGAAACATAAATTCTCACATAAAATCTGATAAGCTAACAAGTAGAAAGATTTTTGAGATTTTGAGTAATGTTAAAGTCAACAAATTATATCCATTCAAATTCCAACCACCTCAAAATTATCCTTGCTAGGAGGTTTGCATCACCATAGGTTACCTTGTTATTTAGTTTGTTGTAGGAACACATATGATTATACTTAAAATTTATTGGCAAGGAGTTGTAATGGGGGATAGAGTTGCAGTGGCGGGTGGAGGAAGAAGAAGGGGAAAAAGGAGGAGGAAAAGAAATAAAATAAAAAGGGTAAAAGATAAAAGTAATTCATTGACTACAAATCCACAATATTCATAGATAAATAGTAATCTCTTTAGGCTACGATAGTATATTGTGGGTAAATGTATTTTTTCAACCACAAAGACTTATTTCGTCACTAATAACATGGTAAAATAGCACATCAACCCTCGCCTTACAACACCAAAAATTTTAGTGACAATAATATAATATTTGCTATAATATTGAGATGTCGATAAATAATTTTACAATTCACTATACCAACGAAAATTTGTCCCTAATGAGTTTTCTCTCGTCGTCCCTAATCTTTTAATGTAAACTTGTGATTACATTGTCGGTGAGGTTATCATAGTGTGTGTGTGTGTGTGTGTGTGTGTGTGTGTGTGTGCGTGCGTGCTCTTTTCACTGTATTTTTATCATTTAGATTGTAATTCAAAATATTCTTTTATAATCCAAGATCCGATGAAAGATAATAGAAATTAATCCCATCCTCAAAGTTATTGTTGTTTGAACTATCATGCAAATTGTGAGGAGAAGCTTTTTTGTTTTTTTTTTGGATTCCAATTCTTGGCTTTCTCAAATTTTCCCTTAAAAATTTTGTCCATAACTATCTAAGGAGAAAAATAAAATATCCAATATTATTTTTTCAAGAGTATCATAACTAAAAAAAAAAATTAATTAAAAGAATGTAAAATAATTATTCTAGTAGAGTGGGTTGAGACTACTAATTAAATAAAAATTATCAAATCTATTAAATATTAAAAACCCAAAAGTAAAAGTAGAGATAGAGAATTAAGACGATGTTTGAAGATAATTACTTACAGTGATGGAATCACTGAATTTAGCTAATCTATCAAGTAGGAGGGAGAAAGAGACAAATTAAAGTTTTTCGCTTAAGAAATTTGTCTATTACTATCTGTTGACGTCATCCTTAGTTGATCCATTACAACGGTAACTTTGAGCCAAAACCGATATGAATTTTGCTAAGCAGGCGATGACGTCAAGAAAATCTTCAGCCAATGTACTCGATCAATATTGGAACCAGAAGCCGATTAGTCGTCACTCCAATATCACGACATGATTGGTAAAACACTACCGTTCCTAACCGCCAAGGACGAGCTATAGAGCGAGATTTTCTCCATGATCGGGTAGTCAGCAACCACGCCATAGCAAGTATAAAATGAGTAAGGAGTCCTAGAATGAAGGACCTAACAACAATCACATCAACAGAATTATCAAAATTTTTTAGTTTTCAATTCCTTTTTCTACATTTTCCTTACTATTTTCCTTACGGTTTTCTTTACATCTTTCTTTACGACTTTGTTTAGTTTTTTCGAAAGGTTTTCCTTATTCCTTTAATTATCATCTTTCCGTTTTCATGTTACTTTGATTTCAAATTCTAGCACGTTCGTAATCGTTCATTGTTCAATCGAAATACACTGTTTTCAGTCCTAATTAGCTTCCGTATGCAATATTTCTGCTTTCTTGAACCATTTCTATAGTAAGTTCAAGGAACCTACGTCTTTTAAAAGATCCGGCTCACACATTCATCTTTCCATCGGACTGTTTATGTTTATTGGAAGAGTAGCCGATAACCAGTTCCATCGGCTCCCCTTTTTGTAAGGTAACACTATCTAAGGAGAAAAATAAAATATTAATTTTTTAAAACAAGAATACCATAACTAAAAAGAAAATCTAACTAAAATAATGTAAAAATAATGTGTTCATGTAAGGGTGTTGAGACTACTAATTAAATATAAAATGATCAAATTTATTAAATGTTAAAAAATTAAAAATTGAAAATATGGACAGAGAATTAATAAAGTATTTAAAGATAATGACATATAGTGATATAGTCACTGAATTTGACTAATCTATCCAGTACAAGAAAAAAAAGGAAAAAAAAATAGTTCAAGGTGGGAATATTTGAAATAAAATAATATACTAAAAATAGAACTGTATCTAGTATGTGTGATCATTGGTTTGTGGTGTCTATGCCAGGAAAATAACTAAAAGGAACATAATAGAAAGATAACTAGTGGATGCATCCAAGTTATATGTGGAGATTTTTCCTGGTTATTAATCATCATTTTTAAAAAACTAATAATTTTGTAAGCACAAAAATTTTGTCCAATAATTAATTAATTTTTCAGAAAACCAATAATAATGTCATAAAGTTAATATATGTAATATTCTTTTCTTGAAAAACAAATTTATATATATTGATTGAATAGTTTGTTTGTCCAATCCTTCAACATCATTCGAAATCAATTGTTATGTCAAAACTCAAATATAGTTATAATAATCATGAAAATGAAATGTTAATACAATTACATTTCTTACAAATTAAAAATTCATATTTGTAATAAGTACATCATTTTTTTTTTTTGGTAGGAATTATAAATTCATGATCAACAGACCCAAGAATCCCAATCTGAGCCAATCCTTCAATTTCTTCTACCATTTTTTCTTCATCAAGTAGAACATGAATATTCTTCTTCAACACTATGCTTTTGGTTCCCATGACTTCTTTATTTCAAACTACAGCCTTAACATCGTGACTCGTTATAGACTTGAACTCCATAACTTCAGGCCAAGCATAGCTCTCTTCATCTTCTCTAACTTTTTTAACATATTCAACTACTACCTTGGCTAAAGGGTGCTCACTATTCACCTGATGAGTTGAAAAAGAAACCTTTATCTAGTTATTTTAGTTTGAAGTATTAAAGAAGATCTTTCAGGTATAGTTATTTGAAATATTCAATAGCAACACATTATGTAAGAGAATTCAAATAAGTTCAATTTTTTATTTTCTTATCCAGTTACAAACACTATGCTTTTTATGAGATTCTATTGCCATGCCTAAGAAGGTATAGCAAATAGTCCAAGTATGATTAAAAATAAGTAAGCATCATATTTTCCTTAGATAATATAAATGTCACTAATAAATAAGCATCAAATTTACAATAGATAATATAAATGTCACTAATAAATTAAATGTCCAAAACCAACATCAGTTTCAGTATAGTAGAATGCTGTAAAGATCATTTTGTGTTGCACTATACAGAAAAAAAAACCTCTGTAAAGATACGTGTTTTATAAAATATTAGGGCAATCTTGAAGCTTTAAATATGTCCAAATAGAAGAATTACCTAGTTGCAATGACTAATTCATGAAATTCTCAAAGTGCCATAGTTTTGCCATAGTTTTTAAAAACCTTGTTCTAATAACCATAGGCTTGCCAATTGTGAGAGTCCCTACCTTGTCAAATGCAATGGAGTTCGACTATTAAAACATGCCAAAAATGCAACATACTAGTTCTGTTAAGAAATAATGAAACTGTATAACAACATGAGGGGCGTCTACTTTAGGCAAGATAGCTTTTTTTTTTTTCAAATAATAACAATACAGTTAGTAAGTTCAAAAAGACCTTATGTGCACTTTCCAATGCCTGACTGATAGGGCAAAAATTAGTCATATTTTTTCTCAGTTATTTGATATTATTGTGAGATACATTTTGTGAAATAACTAGTCATATTCTTCCATATTTGAGATTTTATCGTTGGAAAGGTATTTTGTATATTATTTCAGATTTTAGGGGTAAAATAAGACAACAATATCACATAACAGAACAGAGGTAGCGCCACTCCCGAGAAGGACAGTCGGCGCCGGCTAGCTACTGGCAACACGGGGAGGAATTGAAGGAAATTGCAAGTGAAATTGGAAATTAAAGAAAGTGGCTTCATGGCTTTGGTGGCTTGACAGCAGAACAAAGACATACAACCGACAGCAAGACAAAAGACAGCAGCAACAATTAATCAAAGAAAAGCAAAAATTCCGTGGTGGGAGAAGAAGAATGAAAAAAAAGTCAACAATGGTGGCTGCAAAAGACAAAAAAAAAAACAAAAGAACAAGAAGCAGCAAAATCTCGATAGATTTTGGTGATTAGCGACTCAATTGAGCCGAAGCAAGGGAAGCGGCTCAATTGTGCCGCTGCGACAACAAAGAAAGAAACAGCAGGATTTTTAGTAGCTTCAGCAGATTTTCTTTGGCTCAATTGGAAGCCGAATCAACAATTTCAATTCCATACGAATTGCAAACTCTAGCACAAGAAGACAAAAGTCCAAATTAGATTGATTTCAGTTTCTCAATCTCACGATCAAAGTCAAGGTGGTGGAATTCTTTAGTTTTTATTTTAGCAATTTCTAATCCTTTTTGGTTTTGGATATTTTTAGGTAATTACTTCTTCTTTATTTAGGACTCTTTTAGGAATTTTGTAAGCCTATAAATAAAGGCCAATTTACCCTAGAAAAAGGGAGGTGCACAATGTAGGGACTTAGATTTATTTTTGAGTGCATCACCGATATTTTCTCGAGATTAAAAGTTCAAGGAGGGTTGTACAAGAAGGTCTTCAAAGGAAGAAGAAGGAGGCTTGTCTATGAGTTCTTTCTTTTACTTTGTTTTCTTTTTCTTGAACAATGATATGTTAATTGTTTTATTGTAATTCGACATTGTTTTAGATATTCATGATTTTTAGAGTTATTTGATCTTTTGACTAATTGGTTATTATTCTTGGTATTCAATTACGTATGCTTATTACGAGATTAGTAGTTGATTCTATCCATTGACTTGCTGGACCAAAGGGAGTTGATGGGTGTTTCGATTTATTAGTTTGACTTGCTGGACTTAAAGGGGTTGATTGTTTAAGAATTGGTAATTGAAGATTAATTGACGTCTTCCGAGACCAAGGGTTCATTGATTAATTTCATGTTTTAAATTCGTCGAGACCAAGGGAATTTAATTAAGGATTGTATTTAATGCATCTTTTGGATGAATTAGTTGAGACGGACCAAGTGATTCTTATTTATCTAGGAGATAGTGATTTCATGGATTGACCATCAAAGTGAGTCTACCTTCATCCTTCATGGTGCTAAGAGAATGATTGGTTATGATAATGGTTAAGTTCTTTAAAATCATGTTTGTCTAAACAATGGCTTGAGTTACATAAATCTACATCCTTGACATATACATATTTTTATTTTTATTTTATTTTTATTTGTTTTTCACTTTATCGAGTCGGTTAAACAATGAAAGAAGGGTAATTAATGTCTACTTGTTCCTTGAGGATCGATACTTGTTTTAACCCTATGCTTAGTTAATGATGAGTACGCTTGCTCATATGTGTGATTTGGATTTAACATTTTAATTTGAACTTGATTGGGAATGTGCTTAGTTTTGTATGATTTTTATACCCAAGTCTGAATACATCATCAAGTTTTTGGTGCCGTTGCCAGGGAACAATAGCATGAAAGCTTGGATTTTGTTGATTTAACAATGTGAATATGTAAATATGTAAATTTGTACAATTGTTCTTTTTGCAAAAAGGTGCCATATTTTGTTGTTTGTATACGTGTATCTTAATTTCCTTATATGTTATGTGTTTAAGTATATGCAGGTTAATAATAACTAACTTGTCTTTGTATGTTTGTATATATTGTTTATTTAATTTTACTAACCCAATGTTAATATATGTATAATAATAATATTTTTAATTTGTTGATTTTTACGTCTGTAATTTTGAGTCACTACTAACTCTTTTTATTTTCAGGTTTAGACTTTAACTAACACGATATTGGAGATGGATTAATTTATTATTTGTTTCTTTCTTTACAATTTTTTATTTTTGGTTTAGTCTTGGAATTCTTGTTTTCAATGTATTGGGGTCAAGTAGTCACTTAGGATAGTAAAAAAAAAAAAAAAAAAAATCAGAGCCCAGACAGAATGCAACCAGCACTGGCTTCAGCTCGGAACCGGGGCCAACTCCGTTCTGGAAGGCTATAAAAAAAATTATTTTCTTTGCTTTGATTTGATTTTTTTTATTTCGTTTGTTCCCTTACCCTTTATTCCTTTTCTTCTCGAATTTTTCTTATTTTGTCTATTCTTCTTGTTTTCTTTTTCTTTGATTTTCTTGTTTGTTTGTTTGTTTGTTTTTGTTTTTGTTTTTGTTTTTTTTTTTTTTTTGTGTCTTGTTCTTCTATTTGTCTTTCTTCTTTTATTTTTTTCCTAGCATGATATTTTTACTTCCTTCGTTTTCCCCTTCTTTTTCTTCAAACTATTTTTTTTCTTCTTCTAAGTATCCCCCATGGATTCAATTTTTTTTTTTTTTAAAAAAAACTTATATGTTGGGGGAATACATTGGTGGAAAAACTCTCTTCATGATAACCTCAATTTCATCCTCTCAAATTTCTTGGCATTATGCATGTAACACCCCGCTACCTAGGCCCGCCAGGGCCGGGGATGTCACCCCGTCCAAAGGACAAGGGGTCTTTATAACTAGGTCACACAAATAAAATAGTGAAATAAAAATAATAATTTAACTTAAAATTTATTACATCCCAAGAATAAATTCACGAATTCCCAAAAGGAAACAAATCCATAAATAAAATCATCTACTCTCAACTCCCCAAAGCAATACATAAAAATAAAAGACAACATTCTCTTCCAAGGCAAATAACACTAGCTACTCATCCCCACAACAGATCGGCCCGAAATCATGGTAAAAAGGTGATGAGACAGAAATCTCGATAAGTCCGTGTGTGCTTTGGGTGTTCAGTGAAAACAGTTCGTGGATGCAAAGTGTGAAATATTTATAAGAGAAATATTGGCAAGCAATAAACACTAGTCAAAAGCGAGAGTGGTGTTTTCCTCTTTTTGAAACCATACAAGTGCACAATAAAATCAACCACTCATAAAGGTGGTCATGGGTTACCACACGTTGGGCCCCATAACCATACAATGGTCAGAATGCCACACTTTGTGCAAACTGACAAAAGAAATACTGGCAAACAATGAATGATGTTAAAAAACAAGAGTGGCGTTTTGGCTTATCTAGCCGTACATAATTTATAAGATCAACCACTCGAAAGAAAGGATTATGGGTTACCACACGTTGGGCCCCATAACCGATCAGAATGCCTAACACTTTGTGCAGACTGACAAAAGTAGGTGATCGGCCTACTGGGCAAGATACTCCTCCTTCTCTATACCCAAACAACAACCGGGTGTCCATTCCGGCAAAACACAGTCACTTGACTGAAATAAAACAAACCGCTAGCTCGGACCGGCTCGACTAAGTAGTATCGACATTTCTCTAAGTTGAGCTTATCTTCCGGAGGTGGCCTCCTCGACGAAGACTCACTCTTGCTATTCAAAACTAGTACTACTAGCCTACCCTTGTTGAGTGCTCAACGTAACATATCCCACTTGGGGAGAAAATGAACAAAACACAGTTCCACTTGAAAATGGCAATTAAGGTTTTCCAAAGTTTGGGGCAAAACTGGTTTTAGAAAGAGTTTTAGGTTTTGAGTAAAACTGCCCATTGATTTGCAAATAATTTATTTGTCTGAAATGAGAATGGAAATAATCCTCAATTGCCTTTACAGAAATGAGTGACCATGCACTCTACATTTGGCTTGCCATAAAAAAAATCATTTTTCATCAAACAGGTTTTATGCAGGAGTTTACCTGATCCTTGCTCACAACAAATGTCTCCAATAGCTGACCTGACCCGCATAGAGTAAATACGAACCACAATCAAACTCAAGCCAAAGACTCACTTTCTCAAATAAAACTAACTCAACTTACTACAGTCATATCCCTAGTGTCCCAAGCTTTAAGGCTCAATAATAAATAAAAGGGTTTATAAAATAATTCTAGTTTGATATTAAAATAACTAGAGTTTGGGAAATAGGTACAATATGTTGAAGGTTTAAATCTTGCTAAAATAATTTAGAGTTTATTTGATGAAAATCCTAGGTGGTACTAGGTAAATAATAATTTATTAATAATTAATTGCTAGAAAATAATTGATAGTTAAAATTAGTTGAAAATAAATTTTAATGAGTCTTGCTTGAAAAATAATAAATAAATTTTAATAGGTTTGATTAAAAGATAATAATTAAATTTTTAGTAATAAATATTTTATTAATTATAATTATTTCCATAAAAGGCTTTAATTGATTTTATCATTTTAAATAATATATATATATGTATATATTATTTTTCTAGCAAAAACTATTATTTATTTGACTAAAATATCACTATTTTATATAAAAGACCAAATCCACATTTTCCCATGGTTTTCAAAATTTTACTAGAAAAATCATATTATTAAATATTTTATTAATGAAATAAAATTTAGCTTAGGGACAACTAGATCATGATCATATTTCTATGGCTAACCACAAACATGAACATATACAACCCTACCCTTCAATTCATCAAATCATCCAAATCATGCATACAAGCATAGATCTCAATTTATCAAACTATGATCTAACCCTTACTAGCATAAATATGATCATGGCTTCAATAGTCCAACACGAATATAAATCCTATTCACCAAAGGTGACATAATCTCTAGCATACTTCATCACAAATACTACCTATGACATGCATCAACCTCAAATCATCATATAATCATCCAAGACAATCCTTCCATGCATAAATCCCATCTCCTTCATATTCATACATACATTCATGCTTCAATCTCAACAATATATATATATATACTTAAATCCTATCGCCATCCACCTACTATCATCATCATCCTAGAGACATGAATCTAGAGTTTAAAAAAGAAGATTGAAGGTACTTACTTGATTGATGAATGACTTGAAGGAGTTTAGAGAAGATCCCAACTCCTAGATGGCTAATCTTGTTCAAGAAAGGTGGCGAAAGCATGGTCATGGAAGAAGAGTCCATTCGGCCAAGAGGGGGAATTTCAGTCCATGAGAGAGAGATAGAAGAAGGGGAAGTCATTAGTGTGATCATTCATATAGGTTTTCATTAGAGATCAAGTTGAAGAGGTTGATGTTGATAGAGTGATTTTGCCTTGAAGATGTTCTTGTCCAAAAATTTCTGCTTTGATCTGAAGTAGCAAGATGTTTGGAGGAGTTTGGTGTTAATATTGGTGTTGATGGATTCACAGCAATGAGTAGACTCAATCTGGAGATTTTCGTGAGGGTTTGAGATGGTTTGGGGGAGTATTAGGTGTAGAGAAGGAGTAGGTGTTCTTGGTGTAGTGTGTGTTCTTGATGGCTGAAGAAAAATCGAGAGGAATGGTTGTTGTGGCTGCCGGATTTTCTGTGGAATGAGGGCTGCCGAAATTCTGTAGGGTTTAGGAGGATGTTTCTCTGATTTGAGAGGGAAAAGGAAAGGTTAGTTGTTACAATCCTTGAAGAATATTTTTAGGAAGTGAATTTGGAAATTAAATATCCTAAGAATATCTTGATTGCTTGGACAGCTTTGAAGTCTGCCATAGCTGATTGTTTGAGCAGAATTTCATGGGATTAATGCTGACTTATGGAGGCTTATGGTGGCCGAAAGTAGGGTGTACAATGATGAAGAAGAAGTCTGGTCCATTGAGCAAAATATTATGGAAGGTTACTAAATAAGATGGCTGAAATTTTGGAAACCACTCACGCTAAATTGCAGGGATTTGTTTGAGAGATTTTTGGACAGCCATTAATGGAATTTCGTGTAGAAGTTCAAGGGGATCAATGGAGTTCTGTTGATGGAGGTTTAAGGAAGGTTTTTACAGATTAAGGTTGGTGTTTTGGCTGGAAGAGAGATAGGAAACAAGCTGGACGAAAATCTGCACAGAATTTTCGCTGCATAATGAATTTTCTGGCAGATTTTCGTCTGCCACTTCCATCCATTTTGCAGCGAGCTGGAAGGGGGGTTTTAGGGGTATTCAAGGCTGGTTTCCAGCCTTCCTTACGGAGGAAAAACATGGCTACGGTGCTGCACAAAATCTGGGAGAAAACAGCTTAGTTTGGAGCTCTCAAAGTTGATTTTCGTACAGGAATTTTTCCTGTTTTGCTCCAGCTTGAGCAGTCCGAAATTGGACAAAACTTTTAGGTTTCAAACTGATCCTAAAGACCATTTTTCTGGTAGCATTTGGGAGGGAATGTTAGCTAAAAATTTTGACCCTTTGAAGGTACAACAAGCTGGAAAATTCCAGCTCATTCTATGAAGAAAGTTGAACTAAGCTAAAGGAAAATTTCAGCAAGCTCATTAGAGGGATTTTTCCTCTTGAAATTCCTCACAACTCTTCCATATTTTTCAGACCATAAGGAGTCTTTTACCAAGACATTTCGATCCTAAAAGACCTCAGTACTTTACTGAATTTTCTGGAAAGAAAAAGGCTAGAACATCTTGATCAAACCAATGAGTTGAAACTAAGGAAAACTAAAGATCAAGGAAGAATGATTTTCCTTATAAGAATTTCGAGAAGAGTAAAAGGAGTGGAATGAGGTTACTTCCATCATGTCTCTCCTAGAACATCATCACCACATTAATCTAGGCCCTTAAGGCCGAAACCATCCTTTCCCAAGCAAAATAAAATTTACTCAAGCTAAAGCTTTTATGATGGACTTTGAACCCAAAACCTCAAGAATTAATTCCAAAGCTCTAACTACTACACCACAACAACTCTTGTTGCTATTTCTACTAGAAAAATTATTTCCTATTCAATCCACGAGCTATCTCCTTATTTTCACCTCGGGCAAAAATTACCATTTTGCCCCTCTCACACAATACTCACCAACAAGACTTCAAGGCAATAAAACTCGAATCCAGAACACATAAAAATTCATATGAGAGTATATTTAACCATGAAATAAAATATGATATGCATCTCAACCCCCTTACTCTAAGGTTAGTTTCGACTGGGGTTTCACAATGCATATGTGTTTTTGAGGAAAAATTTACTAACCATGGACAAATCATTGTTAAGTTTATTTGGTGAAAAAAAAATTGCATAGAATGGTTTTTAAATCTTGTGATTGCTTCTAACAGGTGAGCTATATATTTTTTTTTTGAAATTTTTGCAAATCTAGAAATCTTGGCCCCCTTGTGGTATTTTGCTATAACGATTGAAGATTGGTTGACACTGTACTTATGCTATCTATGTTGGATATTCTTCTTGTTTTTCTTAAAGTATCAAAAATCTGGAAAAGTCCTTCACTGAAAAGAGAACCAATTGCAAAGTGGATTTGGATGCGACACGGAGAATCTTGTGATCTATTTGGCGGTTACGATGGTCTGTTTGGTAGCTACTGGACAATTTGGAGACAAAGAAGAATCTACTTCGAGGGGGACTCAAAGGCTTTAACTTTCTATTTTTCTTCTCCCTTGATTTTTATTTTGTTACGCCTTATACTTTTGCTTGTGTGTTAATCTTTCTATTTGTAGGTTGAATTTTGCTGGGATAATTCTTCCAACTTCATGAAGCATGAACGTTTTATATCTTGGAGCTAATCTGCCTTGGGGAGTATTATTTTCTTGTCCCTCTTTACATTCTTGGTCCCTTTGTTATGCTTTAGTGTGCTATTTTAAGCCATTGAGGACAATGTCCAATTTAAGTATGGGGGAGAGATTTAACATTTTCTTAAGTGCATCTTTGTGATTTTCAATGGATTTCCAATTATATATGTTGGAGGGATTTTTAATGATATATGTTTGATTGACATATTTTTTTTTTTTGAAAACCTTTTTTTTTAAAATATTTGGAGCTAAATGGAGTTTATTTGTTTATAATAAAGATATGATTTCCTTTTTAACTTTGGATATGGATTTGTCGTTCAGTATGGTAGGATTTTATTAAAAAAAGGTAAACTTGTGTATTCAATTGAATTTTGCTAAGTCTTGAGAATTTAAGTTAACATTGGTTATATTTGGTATTTGAGTTCTATTTTATTCTTTGAGCTTGAATATGGATGATATGATGAAATATGGGAAGAGTTGTTGATTAATCCTTGTATTATAGATTTAGAATTTACTTAACTTTGAGTTTTGGATAAGGAATGTGAGTTAAAATATATATATATATATATATATATATATATATATGAAAATTTTGAGTGAAAAAATTGAGTTGAGAAAAAATGTCTTATTGTTTTTATTTTTGAAGACTTTTTGCTGAAAAGGGGGTCAATATAGAGAGAAGTAGCAAGTGTATTCGATGCACTCTCTTGAGGCTATCCCGAAGGTAAAAAGGCAAGAAAAGAAAGAAAAATTATTGAAAAATTATTGGAAAAAAATGATGAGTGATGACTAAAATAGGGGGCTAATACGGTGTGTGAAGAGAAATCCATGCACTTGAGGCTATTAATTCCCAAAGTCATAGAAAAAAAATAAGAGTGGAGTGTTTTCCTTATTTCACTAACTCGAGTTGGTAAATTTGAGTTTATAATGCTTGAATTGGTTAATGACTTCACTTGTATGATTTATATTATCTATGTTTTGGCTTGAGGAGTGGAATAATTTTCATGTATTAGATATAAGCTTGTTTAACTTAACTTTGATGGCCTTGGGATTATTTGATTTAATGTATAAGTTTCCAAAGGTTTTAAAAGGGTTGAATGAATGACAATTTTGTATCTAGGGTTGGAAAGAAATTATAGCTTTGTTATGGATGAATATGAGAAGAAATAAATTATTTAGAAGGTTTTGTCTAAATATTTACTTAAGGACAAGTAAAGATTCAAGTGTGGGGGAATGTGATAGGGCCTAAATTAGTCATATTTTTCCTAGTTATTTGATATTATTGTGAGATACATTTTGTGAAATAACTAGTCATATTCTTTTATATTTGAGATTTTACCCTTGAAAAGGTATTTTGTATATTATTTCAGATTTTAGGGGTAAAATAAGATAAAAATATCACAGAACAAAACAGAGGCAGCACCACTCTCGAGAAAGACAGCCGGCTAGCTACTGGCAACAAGGGGAGGAATTGAAGGAAATTGCAAGTGAAATTGGAAATTAAAGAAAGTGGCTTCATGGCTTTGGTGGCTTGACAGCAGAACAAAGACATACAGCCGACAGCAAGACAAAAGACAGCAGCAACAATTAATCAAAGAAAAGCATAAATTCGGTGGTGAGCCAAGAAGGATGAAAAAAAAAAGTCAACAATGGTGGCTGCAAAAGACAAAAAAACAAAAGAACAAGAAGCAGCAAAATCTCGGTAGATTTTGGTGATTAGCGGCTCAGTTGAGCCACTGCGACAACAAAGAAAGAAACAACAGGATTTTCGGTAGCAGATTTTCTTTGGCTCAATTGGAAGCTAAATCAACAATTTCAATTCCACACGAATTGCAAACTCCAACACAAGAAGACAAAAGTCCAAATTAGATTGATTTCAGTTTCTCAATCTCACGGTCAAAGTCAAGGCGGTGGAATTCTTTAGGTTTTATTTAGGTTTTTATTTTAGCAATTTCTAATCCTTTTTTGTTTTGGATATTTTTAGGTAATTACTTCTTCTTTATTTAGGACTCTTTTAGGAATTTTGTAAGCCTATAAATAAAGGCTAATTTACCCTAGAAAAAGAGAGGTGCACAATGTAGGGACTTAGATTTATTTTTGAGTGCATCACCGATATTTTCTCGAGATTAAAAGTTCAAGGAGGGTTGTATAAGAAGGTCTTCAAAGGAAGAAGGAGGCTTGTCTATGAGTTCTTTCTTTTACTTTGTTTTCTTTTTCTTGAACAATGATGTGTTAATTATTTTATTGTAATTCGACATTGTTTTAGATATTCATGATTTCTAGAGTTATTTGATCTTTTGATTAATTGGTTATTATTCTTGGTATTCAATTACTTATGCTTATTACGAGATTAGTAGTTGATTCTATCCATTGACTTGCTGGACCAAAGGGAGTTGATGGGTGTTTCGATTTATTAGTTTCATATTCTGTTGGCATTGACTTGCTGGACCAAAGGGGGTCGATTGTTTAAGAACTGGTAATTGAAGATTAATTGACGTCTTCCGAGACCAAGGGTTCATTGATTAATTTCATGTTTTAAATTCACCGAGACCAAGGGAATTTAATTAAGGATTGTATTTAATGCATCTTTTGGATGAATTAGTTGAGATGGACCAAGTGATTCTTATTTATCTAGGAGATAGTGATTTCATGGATTGACCATCAACGTGAGTCTACCTTCATCCTTCATGGTGCTAAGAGAATGATTGGTTATGATAATGGTTAAATTCTTTAAGATCATGGTTGTCGAAATAATGGCTTGAGTTACATAAATCTACATCCTTGACATATACATATACATATATATTTTTTTATTTTTATTTTATTTTTATTTGTTTTTCACTTTATCGAGTTGGTTAAACAATGAAAGAAGGGTAATTAATGTCTACTTGTTCCTTGAGGATCGACACTTGTTTTAATCCTATGCTCAGTTAATGATGAGTATGCTTGTTCATATGTGTGATTTGGGTTTAACATTTTAATTTGAACTTGATTGGGAATGTGCTTAGTTTTGTATGATTTTTATACCCAAGTCTGAACGCATCATCACTGACCACCTTTAATGAGGATACCTTGAGAAGCACCAACTCCAGTGCCAACCATGTATGGTATCTATTGTAGTAGCTCGAGTAAGGTATAGCCATGACAGAAGTGCTAAACTAGAGGGCAAGCTGAAAACTATCTATTAAACATATTCAACAATTACTTTGGCTAAAAGGTGCTTATTGTTCACCTGATGAATTAAATGAGAAAACTTTATCTAGTTGTTTTAGTTTGAAGTATAAAGAAAATCTTTCAAGTATAGTTATTTGAAATATTCAGAAGCAATATATTATGTAATAGAATTCAAATAAGTTTAATTTTCAATTTTTTTGGGTCTAGTTATAAACATTATATGTTTATAAGATTCTATTGTCATGCCGAAGAAGATATAGCAAATAGTCCAAGCATGATTAAAAAATAAGTAAGCATCAGATTTACAATAGATAATATAAATTTCACTAATAAATCAAATATCCTAAACTAACATCAATATAAGTATAGTAGCATGAAGTAAAGATCATTTTGTTTTCCTTCATATGGAAAAAAACCTCTGTAAAGATACGGCTTTTGCAACATATTAGGATAATCTTAAAACTTTAAATATATCCAAATAGAAGAATTACTTAGTTACAACAACTAATTAACAAAATTCATTAAGTGCCATCGGTTTTAAAAGCCTTGTGATGAGTACCTTAAATGTAACTAATTTTAGGTCTTTATGCAATAATTGTGTTGAATTACTGAATTAATGACTATTCGCTTGCCCTATTTTTACCTTATTTTGTGTCAATTTCATAAGAAGAAGATTTGTTGGAGAAATAAGGTGAAAAAACAGCTAAAGGGAACTTCAAAAGATATAACTGGCACCCGTTAGTACCCCTTAATAGGCACTGGTTCAATTCAGAGATCAGAAGACCCAAATTGCTAGGACTAACTAGCACCGATTTGGATAATTAAACTGGTGGTTTGTAGCTGGAACTTTAAAAACGTGGATAAACTAGTGCCAGGTAGTATACTCTAACAGGTGCTGGTTCATATCGCATAAGCTACTGTACTGAGATTTTTAGGGCTTTTCAAGACGTAAGCTATAATACCCTTTTTAGGTTTTTATTTGAACGAATTGAGAGGGAGGAAACCTACAAATACCCTAGAGAGCACCAAGAAGGCAAAGACGGAAGATCAAGGGTGCCATTAAAAAGAAATTAGGCATCTTCAAGATGGATTTACAAGGGAAAAAAAGAATTCACTTGTCTAAGAGTTTTTTACTTTCCTCTTTGTAATCTTGTTTTGATTTTGTTGGGCTATCTTAGATTTACATTGTATTTGAAAGATTGAACTTTTGTTATGTTTTATTTTAGATATCTTTTAGTTTAATGGAAATCTATTTTGAGTGTTCAATCACTTGTGTTATATTGTATGGATGAATGATTTTGGGTTTGTCCTTTTCTAATGATTTCAAAATATAGGATTAGAAATTAGGTGCCTAAGTTATTGTTCATTCTATTTACTTTTCTTTGATTAGCTCTAGAGAGCGGTTGAAGGAGTAGGGCTCGGTGATTGATGGATTATGTGTGTTACTTAGAGATAGAGACATGGCTTTCCTTGAAATTGCTATGTGTTGTTGATTTTAATACTCTTTTGGGTTTGATTAGTGAGGTAGAGATACCCATTAGTTGAGCTAAGGGTAGAAGGCTCATCACTCAAGAGAAAGTGGGCCTTAATAGAGACCAACCCCATTGGCGTGAGATTTGAATTTCTATTAAGCTAATTTGGGTATTTGATGTGGAGTTTAATTTAGGGGATTTTAATTGGATATATAACTTGTCTCTTTTCTTGTTCTTTGGAAGATTTTGGGACCTTAGGTGACCTTTCTAGTATGTAGGTTGGTCTTCTCCCTAGTCAATTCACCATTTTTGTATATATAGTTTGATTAGCCAAAGAATGAAATGATAGCAAAGTAGGGTATTTACTGCTTACCTTGGGATTCTTCGATACTTATCAACTATATATGTGTTGTGTGAGTAATTTTAGTATTTTAATTTAAACATGATTATTTTGGGTGATTTTGGGGATAATACTTCCTAGTGGGATAATATGTACATAAAACGCACATCGCTTTGTTCCAATAACCACAGGCTTATGGAAATAGAAATAGAAGAATAATTGTGGGAGATTATGCTAGACCTTCACTTGATGGGAAAAAATTGAGTATTTTGAGGCCACATGTGGAGGTGAACAATTTTGAGCTCAAACCTTTATTCATTTAGATGGTGTAACAAATAGTGCAATTTGATGGACTCTCGGATGAAGACCTGAATGTGCACATAGCAAGCTTCTTGGAGACTATGAAACTTTGAAGATGAATGGCATTTCTGATTATGTGATAAAGCTTAAACTTTTCCCTTTTTCTCTTAGGGATAGAGTAAAGTCATGGCTTAAATCACTTTCTCATGAATCTATTAGTACTTGGGATGAGTTGATAGAAAAAGTTTCTGTAAAGTACTTCCCTCCAGCTATGAATGCGAAACTCAGAAATGACAACTTTTACTTTGTGCAAATGGAATCAAAGACACTTTATGACTGTTGGGAGAGGTGGAAGGAATTACGAAGCAAGTGTCCACACCATGGATTTAAGTTGGGATTTCAAATGTTGACATTTCACAATAGATTAAACTAGATGCCTCATCCAGAGATTCTACAACAACCAAGATACCTAAAGAGCTGGGAGACTTGATTGAGAATATAGCTATGACTAGCTATTCTTGGGAAAATCTAAAGCCTAGGGTATGTACACAAGGAATGCATAGCATAGATACCATGGCAGCTATAGAAGCAAAGTTGGAGGCCCTCACAAAAAAGATAGAAAAGATAAATGTAAATTCTCAAGCCTAAGTTATGTGCTTCGATTTTTGTGGAGGAAGTCACCCATGCATGGTCAATCTTTGGAGCAAGTGGATTATATGGGGAATGTAAGTTAAGGTTTGTAGTTAAGGTAACAATCCCTATGGGAATACCTACAATCCCGACACTACTAAAATAAGGATCAAATATGACGACTGTAACTAAATAGCTATCATATTTGCTAAATATAACGGCTAAACGATGGTTATTCAGCTGTCGTAATAAGTCTCGTTGTTTTTGGTCGAAAACAGCTATGAACGCATCATATTAGGCTAATACAACGATCAAATATAACGGCTATTTAAAAGGGTCATTTTTTATCAGCCGAAATTTTTATTGACACAGTTCGAAAAACCATCGTATTAGGTAAATATAACTGTCGTATTTAGCTAACAAATATGACAACTATAAATCGACGTATTTGCTTATCAAATACGACAGCTTGCTTAGAACATATAACGATTTGAGACCATCATATTTGACTAGAAAATACAATGGCTAGAGACCGTCATAATTGTTCTGTCAAATACAACTGCTATGACTATGATTGTCGTCGTCTTTAACTGCTAAACCATTAGGACATACGACCAAATATGATGACTATTAGTATTTTTTTAAAGTATTTTTTATTTTTATTTGACCCTGTACACGTACAATTTCATGCTAAACACAATAGAATCAACTCATTTAACACCAAATGTAATAAAACACAATCTCCTCATTGCCAAACAACTCAAAAGCAATATCCTCAATAATCAAATCATAAATAATCTACAAAGTCCTTAAAAATGGTAGTACTACATGTATGAGAAGTAGGAAATGTCAAGAAATCGATCAGAAATAGTAGTACAAATACAAATAAGAAGGAAATCAAAATATGTCACTCATTATAGATAGGCTCGTCCAGATCACATGATCCAATAGGTCGAGAAGTGGAACCAACACCAAGAGATGCCATGGAAGCACTAGATAGAGGTATAGGTGCTACATCAAATGCACTAGCATCCAATCTGTGCGATAATAGTTCCATGATAGTCTGAAGCGCAGCTATACATAACTCGTAAGCCTCTCACTCACGTTGCATCTCAGCCGGTATAGTATCTTGCATACTCTACATACGTGCTTCAACCTCAATCCTGATGACCTCCTCAACATTTGCAACAGAACTTGATGATTGACTGATTGAGATTAGTGTTTGACTATTTCCCTTGCACCTAACATGACCTCTTGTTTCTGGACTGAACAATCGCCGGAATATCTAATCATTCGCTTTCTCTGTGCGCTTAGACACAGGTAGCACCTGCCATGATGTCTCTAATCGGCCCTAAGAAATTAAGAAACATTGTATCAAATTTATATTAGGTTAATGTATTGTCTTTGTCATATTTTAATAACTCACAAAAATTAGCATTTAAAAATTACTTACAATCATCTCTATAGTCAAACCATCAGTCTGCCGACCATGCCACCTTTGTTTCGCAAGGAATATATCACACTATGATGTCAGTTGACCTTGTGAGGCCATCTATAAAGATGTGTGAGAAATTTCTAGAAAATTAGATAAATTTCAAATGAACAGTGTATAAGATAAACTGAATATTTAATCCTATATAACAAAATGCGGCATTCTTCCTGTGACCGGTGGATATGTAATATGCGATTGATTTTCTCTATTCCGCTCGGCCTCCATATGTGAATATTTAAAATAGTTAACATATAAAATAATTTTATGATTAAAAAAAGTAAACAAGTTTTGAGATATAAAAGTAGTCAACTCCTATACATATGACCTGTGTATTCTCCAAACACCAGTAATCAACTTACATCCTCCATTGATTTTCGTCAACTCATTTATCTCCACAAATAATAGTCTCTATGCTATGCTAGAAAGGAATGTATTATCTTTGTTTCAACATCGACTTAAAATCCTTCCACATTGCACATAGCATCTTCATTATGACACTACGTCCTTGTGGTGGTATCATGGTGTTATCCTTGTACGTATTAAAAAAAAATTAATTAAACAAAATGATAACTTTTGAAGAAAACCTAATTTTGCATATGTTAGAATAAAATTAGTTACCTGTATTTCTTGCTAAACTTCGTCTTTAAGTCTCTAAGGTATGGAATGCCAATCCCTGTAATTTAGATGGATCCTACTTCTCATACTTGCAAAACAGCCCACCATGGAACTGTAGCGAGACACATCTATCCCTACAAGCCCTCCGTGTTGGTTAACACTAACATCGTACTTTCGGAAGCCCGACTCATTCCATCCGGAAGATAACTTTCCACCCCCGCGAGAACTCCTCACCATGGAACTTGCAAAATATAAACACAAAAATTAATAGAAAAATAGTTAAGAAAGAAAAAAGTTTAATAAAATTTTAGCAGCCACATAGATCAATTTCTCCTAATATTTACTTCTTATTAACTTAGCAAACTTGAGGTGCTAGGGTCTTAAGAAGAAGGTCTCATGCAATTGGGACTTACATCAGAAGTAGGTATAGTTGTCTCTTGATTGGACTCTTGATCTCTAGAGCCTGTCTAGACAATTGTATGTGATCTTTGACCAATCTTGTGTACTGGTGCTTGTGTCTCTATAACCTGTGAGGAACTAGCTCCTGATCTCGAGGCAGCTATGGTGTCCTGCATTGATCCATATTGAGAACGTTTGTTAACCATCTACAAAATACAAAGATTTAACATTGAGTAAAAGATTTTAACAATTGAAGCACATTTAGTGAAAAGTTAAGTGATTTAAGTATATTTAAATTGTAAGTTGTATTCTTCTTCTAACAAAATCTACTTCCTCCCCAAAAATTGCACCTCTAACCCATACGGCATCTACGTTGCCCAAAACAGGACGAGAATCTAACTGCTGCGCGGGAAAAGTTTCTAGATCATGGTCCTTTGAGTACACATAATAATAATCTCTTCTCATCATTAGCATTACCATATGTCAGTCTCTTTCTTTAGGACAACAAGAATACCAAACTTGTTCCGGTTGGTTTGCCAGTATGAATGGCTCATCCATCTCTCTATTTTCCCGATACAACAAACGGTCCAAATTTACCAAAGTAAACTTTAGATCGCCAACTTTAACACCCCGACGTATATTAACCCAATCATATTTGAATAACAGAAATTTTAGTTCACTACTATATCGGATCCTTATAATATTAGTAAGCACTCCATAGTAATTGACAACAGCTACTACGGGATGCATATCTCTTGGACTGGAATAACTCGTAGTATTAGTTTTACACATTACACCAGAATTTTAGGTTGACTTGTTAGCCTCGTATGTTGTTGTACGAAACAAGAAGCTATTCACATTACATGCATTGTAGTGCAACCTTTGATTAAAATGACCATTTGCAAGCTTTTTAACTTCAACAAGAATATCAGGGCATTCTTTGTTTTCATCAACCTATCATAAATATAAGTGTTATAAGGACTAAATATTCTAGAGGAATTATTCGCCATATTGTATATGTTTTTCTTACATAATGACTGAGTCAAGTGTGAAACGTTTGAGAATCAATACATTGTCTATCATGTAACAGAGATCTTGGATGCTCTCTATTTATGATAGACATGTGAAGGTGTACATACACATACGTGAAAATTTAGAAGTTATAATAAAAAAAGCATAAAAAATATAAAATCATGATTCAAAGGAAAATTAACTTTCTATATAGTTTAAGGATGTTAGAGTTGGCTAGAACCTATCAATGTGCTTACATCAATGTTAAATGATCAAATATTCTATCAATCCCCTTTCCAACTAGTTTACCCATCAGGTTGTTATCATCAACATATCTTGGGGACCTATTCTCTTTGCCCGCAACATCATCTAAATATCTCGACAAAATTGTCATATATTCTTCTATTAAATATCCACTGGCTATTGAACCTCTAGGTCTAGCATGATTGCACACATAACACCTGAGAGTTTTCAAGTATCTTTCAACTAGAGACATCCATCGACATTGAACTGGATTAGCTAACAATACATCACCATCCAAATGTATCGGTGAATGTTTCATTATATAAAAAAAACTAGGGATGAATGTCTTCTCAAGAAGACAGATTGTAACTATAAAACGGTCTTGAAAATTCTCAAAATGCCTCTCTTTGTTAACTTTAGAACACAACTACCTACAATATAGATCAATATCAATCAAAAGTTGCACTACATTCTTAGGTAAAGTTGTGCGGGCAGCTAAAGGACTTAATTGCTGGAGTAAAATGTGAGAATTATGAATCTTCAAACCACCCAAAGTCTTTCTCCTTATATTTACCCGTTGAGAAATATTATAGCATTAGCCATCGGGAACTCTCAATTCGTTTAATATTGACAAAAAAATTTCAACTTCCATCTTGCTCATTGTATAAGGAGTTTATGGTAAACTGTATCCAGTTCCAGAGGGTTTTAAAATTAGATGCAAAGACTTTCTAATATTCATTACCTGCAAGTCTTGACGAGCTTTGAAGTTATTTTTTAAAGAAGTACTATCACCTAATATTATAACCAACATATTGTCTGCAAAATTTTTTTCAATGTGTATCGGGTCAAGATTGTGCCTTATCAAATTACTCTCCTAATATGGCAGCTCCCAAAAAATACTCTTTTTCTTCCAGTTATAAGAATTTATGCCAAACTTCCATTTGTAGTCAAGCTATGTTCTAATTTCATATCATCTATTACATATTCTATTAAATAACCCTGAAGTTGTGTCAAAATTCTGTCTGTGAACACCTTTTTGGTGCTTGTCATATCTCTGTTCTATCATAGAAAGAAACCTTGTCCTTATGAAGCTTATGCAATGGTTCAAGAAATCTACCATGATATAAGGAGCTATATTTACCATCATTAGGCAAACTGTAATACAAACAGTTGACACCGCATATCGAGCAAGACCTTTGGTTATGAACACTATAGCCAGAAAGATTACCATAAGCTAGGAAATGACTTATAGTCCACATAATAGCTGCACGCAAATGAAACATCTCTTTTGCCTCATTATCATAAGTAATCACACCGTTAAGCCACAATTCTTTCAACTCCTCGATCAACGATTGTAAAAAAATATCAATCTTATTTCTTGGACTCTTGAGGCCATCAATAAGAGTTGACAAAATAAAATAAGGTTGCTTTATGCATAGCCAAGGTGGTAAATTGTACAGTATTAAAACAATAGGCCAAGTACTATGTGGTATGTGTATATTTGAAAATAGACTAAATCCATCCAAAGCTAATCCAAGTCTAACATTCTAGCAGTCACTTGTAAATTTCAAATGCACTCATTAAACTTTCTCCAAGCCTTAGAATTAGCTAAGGGTCTATAGACTCCATCTTACACACGACATTTCTGATGTCACCTCATAAGGGATGCAATTTTGCAAGACATGAATAATCACTTCAACATCGGAGTCAACAGAAAATACCTAACATGATTACATGCAACTATATTGCCTTCTTTCTTGTACCTCAAAGCATTGCATACCTCACAAAAGGTGTGCGGCCTTATTTTCCCTCTGTATATTATGCAATTGTTTGGACAAGCATCCCAAACTTTGCATTCCATTCCAAACACATTCATTATCTTACTAGCCCTATAGTAATTTTTGGCTATTTTCACTCCTATCTTACTAAAAGCATCATTTAGAAGCTCAAGTAGCATATCAACAGACTTATTTGACCACCTATTGAGGACTTTTAAATATAATAATCTCATAATGAATGACAGTGATGAAAACTTAGTACAACCAGGATACAATTCTACATTAGCCTCTTCTAACAATTTATGCATCTCTCTCAAATCTTTAGGCTCTTCAATTGCATTATCGAAGTCATTAATGCCACTAGCATCTTGAAGCATCCCAACCATATCATCCCCCTGTACGTTTTCAGTCGAAGGAATATTGCTAGTTGTATTGTGGGTAGATAAGTATGTTTCCCCATGAACACTCCATTTTTTGTACCAACGCATGAAATCTCATATTTGGCAATGCTGTTTAACCTCTATTGTACTATAAAGATACCTATTCTGGCACATCATACAAGGACAATGGATTTTGAATCCATCAGGTTTGTCTCTTAACACAAATTCTATAAAGGCATCCAAACCCTTATTATATTCATCACCTAAACGGTCTTGTAAGTCATTCCTCAATCGATCCATCCTCCTACTCATTTATCCATATTTTCAGTTAATATGATTTCACAATTTTTTTAAAGTCGCAAAATATGATATTGTTTATGAACCTATATGCACCCTATGTAAAATATCATTAACCTCTATAAAAAAAATCATAAAATATCATTAACTTCTACAAAAAATGTCATTAAACTCTATGAACCTCTATGGATACCATTTTAAGATATGTACCAAAGGATATCACTTGGACAAAAATGAAAAGAACCAAAAGATATCGTTTACCCTTTCTTATTCAATTAATAATAATAATAATAATAATAATAATAATAATAATAATAATAATAATAATAATAATAATAATAATAATAATAATAATAATAATAATAATAATAATGCATTAGAGCTTTACTAGCTTTGAGTTAATGATTCATACCTTTACAAGTGTTAAATATCTCAAAGGAACATTATTCCTATTAGTTCTTAAACTATTTTCACTCCAATATATATCTTTAAACTATATTTTTAATAAATTCTATCATAAAACTATTTTGGAACAATCATTTTAATCATTTAATGATATAATTAACCTCTATCAAAAATATCATTAACCTCTATAAAAAATATTATTAAACTCTATGAACCTCTACGGATACCATTTTAACATCATATTGTTTTCAATCTCAAAAGCATAACTTGATCAATATATTTCTAATTTTAAATATTTGAAAAAAATTTAATGGAGTTTCCCTTATAAGTACATGTTTTCTAGACACTAAGCCACCTCAAGATGTGTTAAGGATTCAAGTCAACAAATAAAAAATTGAGAAAAAACATATATGAATCATTCAATAAGGGTAATTACCCATTACCTACGAGAAGTGATTACCTATCACTCACGGGGAATGATCACCCATCACTCATGAAAATGTAGTAATGAAATATAAAAATGATTATCTTACCTTAGCAATGCTCCTCTGGATAGTCAAAGAAACAACAAGCTCAAGTAACCTGTGACATATATCACATGAAATCATCATCAAATGGGGTGAGCAAACGGCCATTTATAGCAAGTACAAAGAGCGTCATTCATAAGCATGGAATAGGCTTAAAAAACAAATGGTAAGGAGAAACTTTGTAAATCTAACGGAGCATTAGGCGCATGAAGATGAATGACATCTTAGTTAACCAAAGATAATGATTTCAAAGGGTATACACCATTGTGTATCTGTCCATCTTGTTTTGCTTTATTTCTTTTCGTTGGTTTCATTCTTACTTAGCTAAGATGCTATGGGCACTCAACGTATAAATAGAATACAACAATATTAACACAACAATGTTAATATATTTGTTGGACCTAATAAAAAAGATAGAGAAGTTTCTAATTATTTAGTAATATCATAAGAGTCTAATAAATTATTTTTATTTCCACTTGCTAACAAATGAATGAACAATGTGCAACTTAGTAATTCTCCTATTGTCAATGCTTGCTCTTTATTAGCCTAACTATTTAAAAGTAAATAGGATTTCGAGTTGTATTCAATAAACTATAGAATTATTGAATTTCAATCTTCAAGCTAACTCCACAATTTCCAGTAATTCAATATATTTTTTTAAAATTCTATCACTTTAATATGTGTATATATGCTAAAAGTGATAGTTATTTTAAAATAGAGGGAGTAACGAATTATTCCAAATTAGGAAAATTATTGTAAAACTAGAAAACAAGGAAGAAATCCTTAGAGTATCATTCAGGCGTAGAATTTCTCCCAACTGCATCTTTAAATACCATACATAGAAAATAACATGCCATCTAATACCATACCCTTCATAAACATAACCCGTCTTTTAGGCCTACATATTTTCTTGTTTAAGAAATGATGAAAATTCTTTCCACTATTTCATGAACCCAATTGTCATTTCATAGGATAAAGTCATTTTCACCCCTTATAATATCTTTCTCATTTAATTAAATAACAATTGTTACATGAAAACATAGTTATGGATAATCACAACTCCCAAATAATGTATTTAAATACAAGTAATAAATAATTATTACTTCTTTCTATTTCTTTTTACATATTGGAAAGAACATATACATTAAATCATAATTTTATATACAGTAAAAAAATACTTTTACTGATAAAATTGCCATCTTACCATATTGAAATATTCATTCTATATCATCTTGTTACTATTACCTAATTTGATAAACCAACCCCTAGTAAATTCCATCCAATCCATCCCTCTTTATTTTATAATGATTAGCATTTCAAAAATCAAAACAAGGTTCAATCCTACAAGTCTAAGCAATTGATAGCATAAGGCAAAAGCATTTACTAATGGACAGCGAGCATTTTCCATGAAAAAGATGAGCATTTTTCATGTGGCTCAAGCTCGTGTTAAAAACCCAATTTTAAGTAGACAGCAAGCATTTTTCATGGCATTGACAATCTAGAATTTTGCCTCTTTCTTATGAGAAAGAGGAGCTAGGAGCTATGAGCAATTCCATGAGAAAGAGGAGCATTTTTCATGTGGCTCAAGCTCGTGTTAAAACCCCAATTTTAAGTAGACAGCGAGCATTTTTCATGGCATTGACAATCTAGAAATTTGTCTCTTTCTTATGAGAAAGAGGAGCTAGGAGCAATTCCTTGACTAGTTTTTCCCCCAGTACTGCAATCAAAACCACCCAACTCACAAATCTACCAATGTAGTTAAATGAAATGAGTTAACAATTCAAATAACACCACAATACAATTTAACACAGCAAATATAAGGCAATACAAATTATGATCAATCTTGACAGGATAACAAGGTATTTAATGATGAATCCCTCGAATTGCAAATAGAATTCAACAGCTCAAGATACTATATTCTTAAAATATTGTTAACTCAAAAGTAAAATCAAAGATTCTAAAGTTTAAAAGTCACCTTGGAGAGAAAAACACCATTGCCTAATGGCTCGATCTGCTTCTCTGTTGAAAATAATAGCTCGAGGTTTGTCTGGGAGTTCAATTGAGCTCCCAGAAATCTTCAATAAGCTTGAAAGATAACACAAAAAGGTCTAAATCGTGCTGCAACAAGCAGAAATGGGCTAGAAAAGAAGCCGAAAAGAAGGCAGTATCTTGCGTATAGTGAAAATCGAGCACACCAGAGAAATCGCAACAGTAGCAAGCGGAATATAGAAAAGAGGAGTGCCGGAGGGTTGTGCCAGAGAAGAAGAAATAGGTCAGAAAGGAAGGCATCGTGACGGAGAAGAAGGAAAGGGTCTATCGTGTTGGAGAAGTGGAAGTCTATTTGAAGAAGCCAACTATTTTGGATAGAAAATGTGCGTGTTTTGGGTTTTTTATTAAATGATACGACGATTATAAATCCTCGTATATGGGAAAACTAAATATGATGGTTATTTACCGTCATATTAATATGTTTGAGTCGTTACTGAATACGACAGAATGATTAGCCATCGTATTAAATGGCCAGATATTAAATTAACCATCATATTAATTACCTAATTAATTGAATCAAAATCTAAGCATTGGCAAGGTCCCCCAAATTGCAAATTTCACTCTTTCTTAATTAATGAGTTTCCTACTTTTGACCCAACTCATAGATATCTCTATCATGTAAATCAAATCCAAGGAGTATTAAATTCAAAGACCCATAAATCTAAAGTCTAAAAGTGTGAAGCCCCTATCTCTAGGTGAACCAACAACTCCAATCATCATAAAGTTCTCATCCTGCAAATCTTTTCTCAAGTTCATCAAGGAAAAATAAATCTATTAAACAAATATAAATGGGTACACATCTCATAAATCATTTTCTCAAAGTTAATATAAGAGAAACAACCCAAATAATTAATTCAATTAAATCGGCCCAAGTGATAAGTTACTCAAAAACAATTCAATTAGTCAAATCATAGTCTAATATAAAATCAAAATAGGCTACAACTATTCAATCATAATTAGATCTAGGAAATATAATCATCACCAAATCAAAATTACAAGGTAAAAGTAAAGAAAAACTCATAGTTAAGCATCATTCTTCTACTTTAGATTCTCTTTGGGGATGCTCCTCTTGTTCTTCAATCTAATCTTGATCTTCTCTTCTAGTTCTCCTTAATGTTTTTAAAGGGTTTTCAGATGAAATCTTCATGTGGCTCTTTTTTGAAATGACCATATTGAAGGGTATTTATAGCTTCATCTCGAAAATTCCTAAAATTTGCTGAACAGGGGCTTTCTGTGATGTTGCACGACACTATCTCTGGTGTTATACATTGTACGTGTATGCTTTATTTTAATGTGTCAGCTCTCATATGGCATCATGTAGCATGATCTTCATGATATGATGCAACAATGCACAACCGTGTCTAAGATGAGGTGCATGGCACCATCAGTACCTAGTAAATTGAAACTAATAAAACTCTGAAGATTAACGAACCGTCAATGTATGGTTGAACCTGTCAAGTAGCAATGCACAATAGTGACAAAACTGGACTACGCGGCAGCATTAGTTCCCAGTATCTTAATTTTGAACTTCTAGTGATAACATGACGACATGTAGTATGAGCTGGATGACATCATATGTGCTTTCCAAAGATCTTTTGAAGTTCTTTTCACCTTTCACTTTTGATCTCAAATCATTATAACCTACATCAAATAAGGTGAAAATAGGGGATAAGTAGTAATTCATAAAGGATTTCTTAACAATTTAAAGCACAAAGAATGTATAAAATATACAAGTGAAGAGTAATTATCAAATGACTAGGCCTCAAGAGCCTCTTTCTTACTATGCATCTCCACATCTTCCTACTCAACAACCTTCAAAGCCCTGACTTGAAGATTTAGTATCCAAGTTGGTTTCTTCTACCGATTCACACTGCTAAGGGGTTGAAGCATCAATAAGGAGCTAAGAGGTGTCAATTCATAATCTTAAGAGCTAAATTGGGCAAATCGCAAAGCTCCTTACTAATAGGCCAGGCACTTTTCCAGGGAGTACAGAAGCTAATCCATGCGATAAGCATAGAAAGCATTAATTCCCTTTTATTTTACTTCTCTTGCATATGGACAATTTTATTTTATACTTTATTTGCTTATTTGATGTCTTTACTTATTTTGTTAAGTTTTGGATTTTGGACTTGGTGTGTTTGGTTATTTTGGTTGCATTTAGTTTAATTTATAGTGTGTTCTAGTTGCAATGTTTGCTTGTGCATTTCTAGTATTCGAAAAAGAAAGAAAAAAGAAAAAGATTTTTTTTTTTTGGGTGTGTTACAAGAATCTGAACAAAACTGGCACCGTTTAAATCAATTGAACAGGTGCCAATTTGATTCAGAATATTAAAAGTTACTGAACTTCTGGGAGTAACCGGTACATATAAGTATAATTGAACCGGCACCGGTTATATCCGTGAAATATAGAAATGATTCTATTTTATTAAAACAGGTTCGGATTCTGTGTCGTAACTGGTGCCTGTTATCACACTTGAACTAACGCTAATTAGTTACGCACAGTTGATATATTCGAACAGCTACTGCTTACATTTTCTTCCAATTTCCTCCAAATCACGTAATCGGTACATATGAGTACAATTGAACCGGCACCAGTTATATCTGTGAGATATAGAAATGATTCTATTTTATTAAGATAGGTTCAAATTCTGTGTCGTAACTAGTGCCTGTTATCACACTTGAATTGACGTCGATTAGTTACACATAGTTGATATATCTGAACAGTTGTTGCTTACATTTTCTCCCAATTTCCTCCAAATCACGTAATCGGTACATATAAGTATAATTGAACTGGCACTGGTTATATGCATGAAATACATAAATGATTCTATTTTATTAAGACAGTTTCAGATTTTAAGTCGTAACTGGTTCCTGTTATCACATTTGAACTGACGCCAATTAGTTATGCATAGTTGATATATCCGAATAGCTGCTACTTACATTTTCTTCCAATTTCCTCCAAATCACGTAGCGGTTCTTCCATTTTTCCTTTTCCCTCTTGCCACCAATTAAGACCCACCCTACTCCATCTTCAATTTCTTTTCAATCTTCCTCCTTGCGAAATCTAGCAGCCCCTTCGCACTGCCGCTGTGCACTGTCGGCTGTGAAGGAAAGGGAAAATCCAATCTTCACCATCAGCCGTTGCTGCAATCACTATATTAGAGTGGGTTCTCTGTGAAAAGGTAGTCTAATCATGATGGCTGGCATATCTTTACTTCCCTTGCATGGGAGTTATGATAAAATTTTCCTTTCTTTCATCTTCAAATGTCTAGGGCTTCATGGATTAATTTTGAGGCATCTTGAATTTGAGCTTTATAAGTTTATACTATAAAATGTTTAGATTTTATTTTTCTTGGGTTGAGCTTATTGTGGTTTATTTTGCTTAGAATATGCTATATTAAGTTAATTTGGGAATGCTCAAGCTATCTTGTGAAGCCTATACGAAGTTGTTATTGATTTTAAGGGGTTGAGATGGTGAAAATTGAATTCATATTATGTTGATTAGAATTGGTGGGTATTTAATTTTGTTGTGGCATTTGAAATGTCTTATGCTAAATTGCCAAGAAGACATTGAGCATATGTAACTTTGAGAAGGCATGTTATGTTAATATGATTTGGAGGAGGATGGGATTTATTAGTGGTGTTGTTCCTTTTGGGATTGACTTGTGCTATGGGAAATTAATTTTAACGTTGATATATTGGTTGAGTTTCTATCTCTGAAATTTTGTGAATATTTGAAATCTATTTTCTATTTCCTTTTGAGCTATAGAATTGTTCTCTACTTTTATTAGATGCACTTTATTGGGATTTTGTTTTGTGTGGTTGAATTGGTGAAGCTAAATTAGTGGAATAAGGTGTTGTGTTATTGCTTGCGTGGTGAAATTACATTGTGCTTTGAAGAAGTAATTTTTGTGGATGCTATATAACATGCTTTTGTGAATAAAGGAATTGTTTTTTGCCTTGTGAAGTTGGATGTGGAATGAATACATTGATTATGATTTTTTCTATGGGATTTTGTTTTCGCATTATGCTAACTTGGATATTTTTGTGGTTTATTTCTTTTGACTAACATGTTTGGATTTTTGTGAGTTGATTTGATATGGAATTATTGTAGAATAGATTGGTTGTGGTTGAGCATTGGGGTGGAGTTATTGTGAAATTAGATTGAGTGTGGAAGTTGGTTGTTGAGTTGAGTTGGGATTGGATTTTTGTTGATTTGATAGGAGAAAACCCCATCCTTATCTACCTATTTTTCTTAGACCCTTTTATTATGTCACCTAGACTGTCCATGCTCCCCCTAAGAGAAAGTGGGGTGAAACTTCTTCTTCTTAGCCTCCTACCACTAACCCTACCATTCCTTAAGGACATTTCATAGATATTGAGTATGAGGAGTGGTATAACAATAAGGTCCACAATATGATGGTGGTAGAGAAGAATATGGATCCAGAGTTAGATAAGGACCAATATTTAGTGACCCTATTCAAATAAATATGTTGGGCTCCCATTCTGGGATTGACAAGAACATATTATCCTACTTTAGTAAGGGAGTTCTTTGCCAACGTTTCTGATAAGCGGCATAGCATTTGAGGACTATAGATATTGTGGTCAAAGGGGTGACTATTAACTTAACTAGGGGGATTTTAGCTGATATTCTTGAAGTAGAGGATGAGAGACCCTAAATAAAGATAGGCACGTATAATAAGAGGGTCACCTATAAGCTTTGTTAGGATTCCTCTGCTACCTGTTAGGAGTTGTGAGCTCTTTTACACTCGGCTAGATCTGCCAAGACTATTCAAGTGACCAACATGCCCCTTACCTCTAACTCATCATTTCTTTTTTAGGCTGCAATGTTACCCTTAAAACTAGTAGTCTCAATAAGTCTCGGGTCATTGATATCTACACCCTATATAAGATGATGCATTCCTAACCTATCCTACTAGCTCCTATCATTATCTCCTTTACGAGAGAGGTTGTAGCTCCTTACTACACCTCTAGAGCTTTCATTTTTTCCCCTTTTATTACTCATGTTCTCCACCACTTCCATATTCTTATTGAGGAAGTGATACTAGCCATTACCTCCTCTCAGAATATAGTTTTTGAGGGAATCCTAATTAATTGTGGATTCTTATATGATAGATAGAGAAGGAAATTGATCATGCTTAAGGAGAAAAGATATAGGGGTGTGACTCAAAGGCAAGCATAGCCGCCACCATAGCAGCCACAAGAGCCACATCAGGAGTAGCCACTATAGTAGGAGTAGCAACCTTAGTAGCAGCCCCAGGAGCACCCACCAGCAACAAACGCACCTTAGGGGCCTAGGCCAAATAAGGGTCAACCCATTGCCACAACCAATTTCCAAGGAGAGATGCTGTGTGCTTTGGGCAAGATCAAGATGGAGTAGGATAGACTATGAGCAGATGTTACCTAGCTTCGAGACTTGTACGCTAATAGAGGCTAAAATCATCACTATTTTCCTAGTTATTCGAGGCTAAATTGAGATACTTTTGATGTAAAAACTAGGCATATTCCTTCATATTTGACGCTTTACTTGGAGAAAGTGTTTTTGACAAATTTGTGCAAATTTAAGTTGATTTCGAGCAAAAAGTGAACAAATTTCAGAATGCACCTAGCGCCGGATCTAGCAAAGGCACCAGGTGCCAGGTCCACTCTGGCCTAGCAAAGAAAACAGAGCAGTTCCAGGAGGAAAAACAGAACACACCAGGCGCTAAGTGGGTCGACTAAACTCGGCACCAGGTCTGCTCTGGAGAAGCAAAAATTCTGTGCACTAATTTGGTATTTTTCAAAAGGTTTTGGTATTTTTCGAATCCTACTCTACCAAGACTTCTCAAGAAACGAATTTTTATATCAAAGAAGCCTATTTAAACAAGAAAAACACAAGAGAAAATGGGGGAATTCAAAAGTGAAAGAGTAAAAATTTCAATCACTCAAAGAATGAGAGATTCACCATTTAAGGAGGATGGTTCAAGAGAGTCTTCAAAAGAGAAAAATGAGACTTGTCTATGAGTGATTTCTTTTACCTTTGTTTTCTTGTTCTTAAACAATGATGTATTCAATATTTTCATTGTAATTTGACATTATTTTGGGGTTTATGGTTTTGTTTAAATTTAGTTATTTGATCAATTTTCTATCATCATTGGTATTTGATAACTTGTTATCATTGGTTATTGATGCAATTTCTCCTAATTGACTTAGGAAATGATTTTAGGAGTTCATTACATTGATTTTGTATTTGTCAAATCTTAATGGACTTGGGAAACGAAGTTAAGATTAAAGGACTAAAGTGATCAAAGATTAGTTAATTTTTCCTAGAGTATAGGGTTATTCGCTAATTTCATGTTTATTATGAGGAATTAAGTTAATGCATCTTTTGGTTATGTTGGTTTGATTAGGAAATCTGCTATTTTAATCAAAAGATAGTGATTCTATGGATTAGGAAAGAAGTGGAGTCTATATAAGTGAATTCATGACTTGAGAAACGATTGAATTTTACTTTATATTCCTTCATGATGCCAAGATAATGATTAATTGAGATAATTGTTAAATGGTTCATTATCATGTTTTCTAGGACAATTGTCTAAATTGCATATTCCTACATTCTTGAGTTTTATATATTTCTTTATTTTTTTATTATTTTATCACTTTTTTTTGGTCTGTTAAACAATGAATGAAAAGTAATTAGTGTATACTTGTTCCTTTGAGGATCGATACTCATTAATTATCTATGCTCTGCTTGCAATGAGTATTACTTGCTAGTATGTATATTTTGGGATTAATATTTTAATTAAAAATTGACTAAGGGATGGATTTAAATTTGATGATTTTTATACACTTAAGATTTACGCATCAAGTTTTTTGCCGCCGTTGCCAGGGAATAATATCTTGAAAGCCTAAATTTCATTTATTTAACGATGTTCATATGTTTATATGTCCATTTGTCTATATGTAAATATGTATATATGTTCTTTGTGTAAATAGGTGCTATATTTTGTTGTTTGTAGCATTATGTGAGTTAATTAACTACCTTAGCTCATGTTGTACTTGTAAATACCACTAACTTTTGTATTTAGATAGTTTATGAATATATTTAATATGTGTGTTTTTCTTTTCTTTAATTTTCTATTATTTATTTTTCTTTTTTATTTTTTTCTTTATTTCTTAAATTATTTTTGTTTGTTTTTATTTTTATTTTCGATGTGATTTTTGCTTTTCTTTGAGCGCAAGATTGACATCATCATGGACAATTACTTTTAGGCACAAGATAAAAGAAGCTACAATGATGAGAGTTTGGTAAATTTGCAAGCTCGACTTGACACTTTTTGTGAGACTTGAAGCCTCAATGCATTATTTTATCGTCAATACAAATTTATCTGTTAAGTGGCATGAAGAAGCATTCCAACATATGAGCCATCAAAGAACACAACTAGCTAAGTTGGTTGAAGATGCCATAAAGGCCTATACACTTGAACAAGAGAATCCCTAAGAAAGGGATAGAGGATATGAGGCACAATTGCCCAATGTAGAAAGGGAGGTATTTGATTCTCCTCTATGTACTAATAATTCTAATCTCTCTTAGGTTCCTCTCCATTCTTGGGGGACAATGGTCCAAATGATGGTGTATGGAATGTAACATGCCTCAAGGAGTTGAAGTTTTTCATGATGTATCACAAGAGACCCTTGAAGGATATTGACAAATTCTACCATTCACCCCAATTTCAGGGATGTAACTTGGTATTTGTAGATGAGTTGAAAAGTAAAGATTTCTTGATTCTATCTTTAAAATCTACACTACTAGGTTCAAAGGGAAATTTTAATTATGACAAATCTTTTGAAGGGATAAGTGGTGATTCTCATATTTACACACTATTTAGACATAATTTAATCTTTGTGTTGGAAACTTGATTCGTATGTCTAAAAAAGTGTTATGGAAGGGGGGTCATTCATGTACATTCATTGTAATTACCATTTTTCATGAACCCTCCATTTTTCAAAAACCTTCATTCTTTCTATATTTATCATGCCTATCTTCTACTTTGAGCTTTAATCTTTTTTCCAAAGGTTTGATGAGGAAACATAATGAGTGGAAAGAGTTTGTATCTTTGTTTTGTGTTTGGATTCATTAATTGTTTTGTTTTTCCTCTCCCAAATAAGAAGAATATTTTCTAGCTTAAGTATGGGGAGTGAGTCATGTCTTTATTTACTTTGTTAGGATTTTTATTAGTATTTTTCTTTAGTTTGTTTTCTTCTATTTAGGTGTGTCTTTATTTTGTTATTAATTTTCTTGTACTTTTATTTATGTTTCTTTTGTAGGTAGGAATAAATTCTTCTTAGACTAACCCTTTTCTCTATTTCCATTTTTTTATATCTTTTAGAACTTATTGCACTTGGGATTATTGCTTGACTTTCTACCTTTTTTATCATTTTTGATCCCTTTGGAGATGTTTTTTTATGTTAATTTTTAGTCAATAGGGATATTATCCAGTTTAAGTGTGAGGGAATGGTTTGGTGATATTCTTTGTCTAAGTTTTTATCAATCATCTCAAAGTAAATGGAAATAGGGTGAAGTAATATTTTTGGTACAATTCCCCAATGACTTCTTGTGATGGATTCACATGTGTTGGAACAAATGTGCAGTGGAAGTATTTCCTTTTTTTCTACTCTTTCTCTTTATTTATTTTGGTCCCTTGGCTTTGCTTTCATTGTTGTATTTTTGGTCATTGAGGACAATGTCCAATTTAAGTGGGGGGGAGGAGGGAGGGGGGGAGAGTTTAGCATTGAAGATATTTTCCATCTATACATATTTTAGATCAATTTTTCTAAAAATTTTCAAAGTTTTTTGTGGCTTTCATTGTTTAGCAAGGTTATAATTCTTTTTCTTACTTAGATATAAGTTTTGTCATTCATTTGGTGGATTTTTATGAAATTGGTATATTGCATAGGATATTTTTCAAGACTTGAGAATTTTGATTAATCTTATTTATTCATTTGAGTTTGAGTGTTATTTAACTTATCTAGTTGGAATATGGAGAATATGATAAATGTGGAAAAATTTGTTGACTAACTCTTGTATTATGGGTTTAAAGTTTGCTTAGCTTTGAGTTGTGATTAGGAATATGAGATAAAAGATCTTTGAGAGGAAAGATTGTGAAAAATTTTTGGTGAGTTGAAAAATTGAGAAAAATGAGTTGATTGTTATTTCCTCATTGAAGATAAAAAAAAAAGTATTATTTTTGCTTGATTATGGGGGCTAATATGGATAGTAAAGAGAAATTTACTTTCTTGAGGCTATTAATTTCCGAAAGCAAAAGAGCAAAAAAATGTTGGAAAAATGATGAGTGATGACTACAAGGGGACCAATATAGTGCGTGAAGAGAAATATATGCATTTGAGGCTATCAATTTCCCAAGTCATTGAAAAAATTGAGAGAAAAAAAATTAGAGTGTTTTTCCTACATTATGACTTGAGTTGTGCAATTTTTGGATTTATAATGCTTGAGTTGGTAGATAGCTTGACTTGTGTAATTCATGTTAACTATGTTCTTACTTGAAGGGTGAAATATTTTTCTTAGACTAAGGTATAAACGTGATTAATTTGATTTCGAGAGTTTTGTGATGTCCTGTCAAATGTTTCAAAGTTTGAATTGTTTTCAAAAGGTTTGATGAATGGCAAGAGTTATATCTAAAGTTTTAAGGGAAGTTATAATCCTTGTTATGTTTCAAATTTTTGGAAAAGTAAAGAACTTGTGTTTTCTTGATGATTTCTTGGCTTAAGTGTTTTGCTTGAGGACAAGCAAAAGTTTAAGTGTATGTGATAGGGGTTAAAATCATCACTATTTTTGTCTAATTATTTGAGGCTAAATTGAGATACTTTTGATGTAAAAAATAGGTATATTCCTTCCTATTTAACTTTTTGCTTGTAGAAAGTGCTTTTGACAAATTTGTGCAGATTTAAGTTGATTTTGAGTAAAAAGTGGACAAATTCCATAATGCATCGGGTGCCAGGTCCAGCAAAGGCACCAGGCGCTAGGTCCATTTTGGCCGAGTAGAGAAAATAGAGCAGTTCTAAAAGGAAAAATAGAACACACCTGGCGCTAGGTGGGTCGACTGGACCCAGCGCTAGGTCCACTCTGGAGAGGCAAAAATTCTATGCACGAATTTAGTATTTTCCAAAGGATTTTGACATTTTTTGAATCCTACTTAGCCAAGACTCCTCAAGCAATGAATTTTAGCATCAAAGAAGCCTATTTAAACAAGAAAAACACAAGAGAAAAGAGGGGGATTCAAGAGTAAAAGAGAAAAAATTTTAATCACTCAAAGAATGAGAGATTCACTATTCAAGGAGGGTGATTCAAGAGAGTCTTCAAAAGAGAAGAAGTAGGCTTGTCTATGAGTACTTTCTTTTACCTTTTTTTTTTTTCTTGTTCATAAACAATGATGTATTCAATGTTTTCATTGTAATTTGACATTATTTTGGGATTCATAGTTTTGTGTTCATTTAGTTATTTGATCAACTTTCTATCAACATTGGTATTTGATTCCTTGTTATCATTGGTTATTGATGCGGTTTCTTCTAATTGATTTGGAAAACAATGTTAGGAGTTAATTGCATTGATTTCTTATTTGCCAAATATTAATGGACTTGAAAAATGAAGTTAAGATTAAAGGACTAAAGTGATCAAAGATTAGTTAATTTTGCTTAGAGGATAAGGTTATTGGCTAATTTCATGTTTATTATGAGGAATTGAGTTTAATGCATTTTCTGGTTATGTTGGCTTGATTAGGAAATCTGCTAATTTAATCAAAAGATAGTGATTTCATGGATTAGGAAAGAAGTGGAGCCTACATAAGTGGATTGATGACTTGGGAAATGATTGAATTTTACTTTATATTCCTTCATGATGCCAAGATAATGATTAATTGAGATAATTGCTAAATGGTTCATTATCATATTTTCTAGGATAATTCTATAGAACAATCGTAAGACTTGCTTTGCTATATGGCATGAAATGTTAGGCAGTTAAAATGTGTCATATTCACAAAATGAAAGTAGTTGAGATACGTATGTTACGATGGATGTGTGATATACTAGAAAGGATAGAGTCAGAAATAAGACAATTATGAGAAAAAGTGGGAATGGCATCTATTGAGGAGAAGATAAGAGAAAGCCGCTTGTGTTGGTTTCAACATGTACAGAGAAGACCAAGGGATGCACATGTTAGTAGGATTGAAGGAGCGAGGTAGGATAGGTTAAATAGAAGTAGAGGCAGGCCTAAAATGATATGGATAAAGGTGATTAGGAGAGATGTGTCTTTGTTAGATTTGGATTAAAGTATAACGGTTAATAGAAGGAAGTGGAGAGAGAGGATTCATATGGATTACTACACTTAGACTGGTATTGGTTCATATAGCCGACCCCACGTGACTAAGGCTTAATTTGTTGTTGTAATAAAATTCATTTTTTCTTACTTATAGTTTAGACCAACAATTAAAACGAATAGGGACAATTTTGTTAAGTTAATAGTGTAAAACCTAAATAATTTTTAAAAGATGGTCCAAATAGATGGGATTCAATACATGAGTTGCTTAATGAAACTTTTTAATATAAAGAACTTATAAGTGATTTTCCTTTAACAAATCGAACTGTTAGAATATATACTTATGAAGGTATTTTAAATATTTTAAAAACTTTTCATAATTTGTTTGTTATTTATTATACAACTTCATATTGAATTGCTCAATAATGTATTAACGGTAGTAGTGGTTTTAATAAATATTATGGTGATACTATTTTTTCTCCTCATATTAAAGTTATGAGATCTAAATAGTTGAAATATTATTTAAAATTTCTTTTTTTTTTTTTTTTGGCAAAGCCACTAGTGTCTTGGTGGAAGGTTAGACAAACCTCTACATGTTTATTAGTTTTTAATAATAAGTATTATTTAAAAATATTTTATATTAATTTAGTTGCTACTATTCTTGACCTATGCATGTGAATAGATGGTAGACAAGGTTGCCTTGTTACTATGACTCTTTATTTCCTAATGATGTTGATGATAATGATAATACTCAAAATCTTACATCTCCTCCCGATGTATCTTTTATAATGTTAATATAAAAAATTTTATTTGTGAGTTATATGATGAATATTCTATGAAGTAGTTTAGTTGTTCAAACTTCACAATATATTGAAGTTTTTATATCTAGTACTTCTAAAATTAACAAAGTGGGACTTTTTTTCTTTTCTTTTATTAAGGTCAAAACAATCGAGAGGGTCTCTAAGTTGCAGGACAAATTTTAAATTATATTTAACTTGTATTTTGGAGTACAATGATATACGTGGATCATTTAATATCCTAAGATAGTAAGTCAAAATGGGAACAAATTCCCTACTCTAGTGTTGATGACTAAAGAGATTCTTGTTGCTCTTATTGCAATCGTTACAGTAAAAGAAGATTTTAGTATTGCAAGTAACATTTTGAGTAAAACTCACTTAAAAATGGCACAAAACCTATAGAAGTTTAATCATGTGTAGATGATTAGAGTAGGGCTGAAGACCATCGATAAGAAAATATTCAATTTATCTTTTCCTAAATATTAGACTTCGACATTAAAGGAATCACCAGTACAACCAATAGTGACATCGACTTTGAGCCTTGAGGAAAGAAAGGATTGAAAGGAAAAAGTACTACGAGGACTTTGATTCTTTTATACCTTAAGATGATACGTAAGAATTTTAATTTTAGAAAAATAAAATTAAGTTTAAATCCTTTATTATTATATATTTTATATCTTAAATACTTTAAATTCTTTATGGAAAAAAACCCAAAATTTAGCCAATCGACCAATCACAATCCAATGGTTGATTAACACTACAAAAAAAATACAGATTCGCGATGGCCATATACATTGCAAATAAGATCGTTGCTAACAGCGATGGGAGTACAAAGTCGTCGCAATTAATGACATATTTGTGATGGCAAAATGCGTTGGTCAAAGAAAGAAGCATAAATTTTCCGTCACAAATTCGTCACAACTTTCTATGGATTTGTGATGGATTTGCAACAAATATTTAACTATTTTATTTAATATGTATTACACCATCGCAAATGTTACATTGATCAATCATAAGGATATAATTATTGACTACAATAATTGCAATTAGTCTAAGAATGTAATTACGTTCTTTTAGTAGAGTGGAACGTAATAAATAAATTATTTTTTAGTTGACAAAATAATTTATTAGAGTTTAGTCTAATGGTATCCGATCAAGTCCCTCTAGTGGCTCCTAATTATGAAACAATAATAAATTATAATTATTTATGATTTATTAATGAAAATTGCAAGAAACCAAAAATCGTATTTGAGATGAAATATGATAAGTGGAAATAGTAGTATCCAACTATGCTTATCTCATTCTATTAGGATTCATATTTGAGATAGAGTTAAATATATAGACATAATTAGAAATAGCTAACTATATATATATATATATATATATATATATATATATATATATTAGTTTAAGACTTTATATAAGGGTTACATGAGAAACAACGTTCTCCCAATTTTTGTGTGATTTCACCCTCAGTAAAGAGAGAAAAATATGATTAACAATTTTTTGGTCCCAAAAGATTACACTGAAAAAGATTTCGGGGTCTGGAGTACAGAAGGCCAAAACTTCTTGTATCATATTATTGAAGACGATATTTACGAAGGTATGATTCGTTTTTCATGTACTTATAAGGTTTAATCTAGTTAATACATAAATATATTGATCTTATTCCCAACAGTAAAATCGTCACAACTTGCTATAGATTTGTGACGACCTTTTTACTATATTAAATATATAAATTGATAGTCGCAAATCTGTCGCAACTTGCTGCGGAGTTGCAACAAATTTGCGATGAATTTGTGACAGATATTTAACTATTTTATTTAATATGTAAATATACAGTGGCAAATCTGTCACAACTTGCTATGAATTTGTGATGGCCTTTTTACTATTTTATTTAATATGTAAATTGACCATCACAACTCCATCACAAATTGGTATGGATTTGTGACAAATAGTTAACTATTTTATTTAATATTTAAACCTGCCATCACAAATCCATCACAACCTACTACGAATTTGCAGTGGCGTTTTTAAAATAGATAACTTTGCCATCGCAAATCCATTGCAAATTGCTATGGATTTGCGATGAAGTTTTACTATTTTATTCAATTTGTAATTTGGTCGTTGCAAATCCGTCTCAACTTGCTATAGATTTTTCTTATTTTATTTAAATTTTAACATTTTTCCAAAAATATCGAACTTGTAATATTGTTTTACGTGTAGAAATTTAGCAAAGTAAATTAAATTCCAATATAATTCCTAAACTAATAATAAATTACAAAAATATGAATAGCAAAGTAAAACTATAATAATCCAACGTGTATACATACATAAATAAAGCATCGTACTAGGTAAATAATACAAAGAATACAATCATGCAAGTGAAGGACAAGTAGCACCAACTGATTGAGGAGGGGAAGGACAGTTAATATCGGTACTAGGACGTGAATATGATCAGGTCAAGGAACAAATGGATTGTCGTTGTCGTCATCATCCTCAAACACTAAAGATAACTATGGTACAACCATCCTCATCTTCTTAGACATAGTTGTCATCCAAGAAGTGAGGCTCGCAACTTTACCGTTAAACTTCCTCTTAATCTTCTCCTTACGTCGCCTGTACCTATCCTTTTAACTCCTCCATCAATCCTCTATTGGAATATATGTCCTCTAGACTAATTTTGTCTGATGTAATTATCGAATTTATTCTCAAAAATTTATTTGTGAATTTACATTTTATTTGTGCACGATTTTTGTTTGGAAAGGACACATTGTGTTTTAGTAAGTGATTCATGTGAATGGTGATTTTTCACAGTAAGGTATAGATCATGGGTTAGTTAACTCATAAATGTTCGTTCTTAACCAATTGATGAGAATGGAAATCTCATCATATTTAGGTTATTGTGTTATGAATTCTAAATCGGGAGTGGCTTATCTAGCCATTGAGTAGTCTACTCAATTCATAGCATGAGTGTATTTTGAATACACAGAACATGACCTGTAATAATGGTTTCTAAAAGTACTATTTAGAAGAAATCTAGACTATTACTCCTACAACGTGGACTAATACTCTAGTGCTTGAGTATGAGTTGGTGGTCTGACGAAGCTAAAAACATATATTTTGATATGTTGTAGTTAAGGTTCTTTTGTAGAGCCGATATATTTGTATGTTGTGTATATGTGACTAGTTAGTTATGATAGACTTGTACAATATAGCTCTTGCACTATGTCACCCCTTGTGACTGTTCAAATGATCTAATTATCCAGGGCCCTAGAGAACATGACTTGGATGTTTACTTAAGGGTAGCTCCCTTGGAATGTGGAAACATTTCTAGGTGTCGTGGATCATTGGACTAGAGGTCTAAGGATGATAGATGTCTATTAGAGAGGTGTTAATACACATATTCTCTCTAATTGCATGGCGATGCATAGAGGGGTATTTTGATCATTACACCTGTAGGTGGAAAACTTTTCTAACGCACCATTATCCTTGGGGTCAATATTTCCTTATGGTAATATTAGAAAATATTTAAAATACAAAATATATCTATTTATATAGTATGGGTATTTTGATCATTTTAGTAGCCAAAGTAAATGTTTTTTGGTCCCCGGAATAGTCCTTAAGTCCTGACAGATTTGCGTTAAGGAATTGGTCTTGATAATTATGAGTTTTATTTTATTTTATTTAAATAGTCTAATTTATTATTGGTCTAGAATAAAATAAAAGATCCGAGAGAGAGTATATATTTTATCTAGTTTAATTGATTAATTAATTATTCAAGGCCCAAGGCCTAGATTGAATAATTAAAAAATTAATCTAGACATAAACTAGATGAAAAGCCTAATATTTTATATTGGTCTATTTGGGCTTGTTAATTATTTATTGGGTTGTTTAATAAAGTCCAAAAAATAAATAATTGAGATTTATTGTTTATGGGTGTTCAAGCCCAAGAGTAAATAATTTTATCTGATCCAATGAATAAGACCAAGGGTAAAATAAAATTTTAAAAAATAAAATAATTAATTTTTAAATTAGTTAATAAAATTAAATAAATAAATAAATAAATAAATAAAAATAACACATGATGGATCTCGTGTTGTTTTGCATGAAGGATAATAGAAAGTATGGCTGCTTTCTGTTTTCATGCTTTGGTCACTCTCTCTCGATTGAGGAACAAAATGAAAAGGAAATCAAGCAAAAAGTGATTCTGGCTTTTCATTTTTTCACTTCATAGAAACCAATTCAATCACAGAAGCCTTCAGAGGCTATGCCAAACTCAAATCTTTAAGCTTTCACTGGCAGTGGAAAGGGCACCATTTCGAAAGCTCAAAAGTTTTGCATGAATAAGACGAAGTAGACATGTACAAAGACGTGATCCAATAGTTTCAAGCATCCATGTACAACATCTTCTACAGTGCCGAAAAGCTCATTCAAACACAAAGGTAATTTTTTTCATTTTGTAAGCATACTTTTGGTTTGATGATTTTTGCCATTTTCAACCTTCAATTGGTATCAGAGCCATGGTTTGGCAAATGTAGGAAGCATGCTAGGCTTAACTAAAATAAAAAAATATTTATTTTGGATGTTTTCTATGATCCTTTGCGTTTCTAGTATGAATAGTTCATGCTCTGTACGTCTCGCGGTTGAGACATAGGAACCTCTGTAATTAATTTTTGTGGCTTTCATAGTATTTGTGTAAGCCTATAATTAAAGGCATAGGCGTTTGTGGATTGTTTTGGATGATTTTTGGTGAAATCTATGTAAAAAACAAAGCCTAGTAGCGTCTAAAATGCAGAGGAAAAAATTGGAGAAGAAGGACCAACCTAAGCCGAGCCTAGCTAAGCCGTTCAGCCGAGCCTCCTGCAGACTGTGAGAGGAGCCTTTGAGCCACGGCTTGGAGCTACAAGCCGCAACCCCTGGCAAGGAAAGCTTTGGCTTCTACAAGGAAGCAAATCTTTAATTTGCATTTGCGCAAATTGAAGATTACCGCGGTCAGCGATTTTGATTGCAACAATAGGTGGGTCGCGGGCACCCGCCCGGATCGTGGCTCATGGGTTTTCCCATGGGCCATGATCCAGTGTGGGGTGCATTGGACCGAAAATTAAAAAAAAATTATTTTTGATCCCATACCAAGCGAAGTTATTTGTATTGCAATAGTTAATATTTTTTGAATATTTTGTATAAAAAATAATTGTAAAGAAAATTTAGAATTAAACATGACCATTAATTAATTAATGTATTTAATACTATTATTTGGACACTTAGGTTAAAAGAATAGAAAAGCATGAAAACGTTTACATTTTTCTAGCATGCTTATTTCTTTTTGTATCCTATGTGTGTATTTTCTCAAAGACCAAAGTCTTTGGGAATTTTTGACCCCAAAAAAAAATCTTAAATCATATGGTTAATTTTAATTTGAACAAAAATTAATTATTGGTTATTTTCTCAAAGGATTTTATCCTTGACATAGAAAATATTTTGGATTTAGATATTTTTGTAAATTAAAATAGAAAACCATTTTGATTGAATTTTATCAAGAAAAATTATTTTTGTTAAATTAAACTTGAGATAAAAATCTCTTGAAAGTTTTATTGGAAAATTTTGAAATTATTAAGTTTATTAACTTAAATAAAATTAATCTATGGAAAAATTTCTCAAATGGTATAAACCTTGACATAGAAATTTTTATGGGTTTAGATATTTTATTTATTAGTTAAAAGAAAACTTAATTGAAATTTTCAAAAGATATTTTCCAAGAAAACCCTTTTTTTAAAAATACTAAGTGGGAGAGGGGTTCCAACGACTCCACGGCTTCCATCACGATCCTTATTAGAGATCCTGGGTCCCTTTGCATCACCTTAGGAGTGAACTCGTATAGGATGGGGTTACCACAAGGATGTAAAACTAATAGATGGGTGCAATTAATAACCTGGGACACGTGCTATGATCAGCTAACCCACTTTGGAGGTTATAGTGCGAGGAATGTCCATAGAAAATGAGAAAAATGGTTATCCCACGATGGAGTTATCTTCTAGATCATTACTTAGAAGGAAAATTAATTTGTGGTGGTTAATACACTAAGCTTAGGAAACTGTTAACCTTCCCAAGAAGCTATGTCAGTTTTTCTAAAAGCCAAATTAATCATATTAAGGATAATAGTAGTATGGTTAACTATTATCGAATTTAATATGTGGATAAAGTCATAAATTATTTTGTTTTTCACAAACTAAATTTTTTTTTATTCTCGAATTTTCAGAAATAGTTTGTGGAGGTTCTTTTAGTCCTTTGGCTATTATTCTACGTGAGAATAAGCTAACGGGTCCAAATTATGTGGACTGAAAAAGTAACATGGACATAATACTTACTGCTGAGGAGTAAAGTGTGTCCTCTTTAACACCTACCCTATTATTGGGGAGAGTTCCACCGTTGAGGAGTGAAAGGCTAAGAAAGCGTGGAAGAAGGCCAATAAGATGGCTCGATGCTACATGTTGGCCTCCATGTCTAATGTGTTCTAGTCTAAACACGAGCACATGACCACTGCGTACGACATTAGCCAATCACTAGCCACGATGTTCGCAGATAAGAGCCGGCCCACAAGGTAGGAGGCTCTTAGGACGATCATCAACACTAAAATGGTTGAGGGAGCATAAGTCAGAGAGTATATGCTTAAGATGATTGCTACTTTCGAGGAAGCAGAAGTCTTAGGGGCTGTAATTGACCCTGAGAGCCAAGTGGACATGGTTCTCGAATATCTTCCGGGCTCTTTTACTTAGTCCAAGTTAAATTATAATATGAACAAGTTAAACCTAAGTTTAACTAAATTAATAAAAGAGCTCCAGGTGGCAGAGAAGGTCATGAAGCCACAGTCCAAGGCTATAATTACTAGGACTTTTTCTTCCAGAACTGGGCTCAAGCCCAGGAAGGTCAAGGAGAAAAAGGGAAACGCACTAGCCTAGCCCAAGAACCAGTCCAACAAGCCCAAAGGCAAATGCTTTAAGTACGGGCAAAAGGGACACTGGAAAAATGAGTGTTCAGAACATCAGGCCAATAAAAACCCTACAGGTATTATTCTCTATCTAGAGTTAATTTCAATAGTTAGATCAACTTCCACTTGGATTGTTGATTTTGGTGCCACTGATCATATCTGTAACTCCTTGCAGGGGTTTAGGAAAATAAGAAGACTCTAGAAGGGCAAGCATGGACTACGAGTAGAAAGTGGAGCATGAGTATGGGTCATTGTAGTGGGAAAGCTTGGTCCTTATTTTTTATTGTAATAAAGTAGTTATATTAAAGAATATTTTATAGGTACTCAATTTTAGATAGAATTTGATTTCAGTAGCAAAGCTAATAAATCATCGATATTCTGTTTCTTTCCATTCTGATATTACTATCAGTAGAAATGGAGAAGTTTTATGTACAGGGCACATGTATGGAAACTTATTCTTTTTAAATCCTACAAACAATCAAATAAACAACGCTCAATCTAAACCTTTAAGTAAGAAAAGAAAGACCAATGTCAATGACTCATATCTTTGGCATCTAAGGTTGGGTCATATTAACTCAACCAGGATTCAGAGGTTAATCCATGATGGGCCCTTGGGCTCATTAAGATTGGAAAGTTGGCCTCAGTGTGAATCCTACTTTATGGGAAAAATGATCAAAAAGGCATTCACCCAAAAGGCTGATAGAGACAAGGAGATATTGAGCCTTATTCATACTGATGTGTGTGATCCTTTGTCTACACAAGCTAGATGGGGGTTTGAGTACTTCATCACTTTCACAGATGATTGTACAAGGTTTGGTTATATCTACTTGATGAGGTGCAAGTCTGACTCTTTTGACAAGTTCAAAGAGTTTAAAGCTGAAATGGAGTGTTGGACAGGTAAATTGATCAAAACCTTACGATCGAATCATGGTGAAGAGTACCTCCTCGGTGAGTTCAAGGATTACATGATACATCATGGGATAGTATCCCAACTTTCTATGTTGGGTACACCCCAGTAGAATGGAGTAGCTGAGAGAAGGACCATGACATTAAGAAATTGTCCGAAGCATAATGTCTCATGCTACTCTTCTAGTCTCTTTTTGGGGATATGCCTTGGAAATAGCATCATACGTTCTGAACTTAGTGCCTTCCAAGTCAGTACCTAGGATCCCGTATGAGATGTAGACTAGGCGTAAACCAAGTCTAAATCATCTCAGGATATAGGGCTGTCCAACTTATGTATTGATTAAGGAAGACAAACTAGAACCAAGATCAGAATTATGCTACTTTGTTGGGTATCCAAAAAGGACAAAAGGAGGTTACTTTTATCATCCCAAAGAGTAGAAAGTACTGATAAGTACTAATGCTAGATACTTAGAGGATGATCAAAGTACTTCTACTAAAGGTTCATTAAGGTTGGAACTCAATGAAAAGTTATCTTCGAAATCAACTTTTTCAGACTCGATTATGGAACAAGAAGAGGTACAACCTCAAGAACCTCAACAAACAGAGCTTCGTCGTAGTGGGAGGGTATCTAGAGTTCCAGAAAGATGGACAGGAGAGGCTTTGGAGCTGGTCTCTGACCCTCAGGAACAAGATCCCATTAGATACGAGGAGGCTATTGCTGATGCTGATGCAAATCTATGGCATGAAGCAATAAAAATTGAGATTGAGTCTATGTACTTCAATCAGGTTTGGGACCTTATAGCTTCACCTGAATGGATAAAACTCATTGGGTGTAAATGGCTATACAAGAAGAATAGGGGAGTGGATAGAAAGATGGAAACCTCTAAAGCTCGGCTTGTGGCAAAAGGGTATACTCAGAAAGAGAGAATCGATTATGATGAAACCTTTTCCCCATTAGCCATGCTTAAGTCCATCTGTATCTTTCTTGCCATTATATGTCATTTTGACTATGAGATATGACAAATGGATGTCAAGACGGCATTTCTTAATGGCCATCTTAACAAAGACATTTATATGCCCTAACTAGAATATTTTATTGCTAAAGTCTAAGAACATATGGTTTGCAAGTTTAAGAAGTTCATTTATGGACTTAAGTAGGCATCTAGAACATGGAACATTCACTTTGATGAGACTATAAAGTCTTACGATTTCATTCAAAACGAGGATGAACCATACGTGTATAGGAAATTAGAAGGCATAAATGTAGTTTTTCTTGTCCTATATGTGGATGGCATTCTACTCATTGGGAATGATGCAGGAACATTGTCATCTACTGAGGTTTGGCTATCTAGTTAATTTAGTATGAAGGACTTGGGAGAAGCCAGTTATATTATCGAGAATAAGCTTCATAGAAATAGAAAGTAGAGAATGACAGGAATATCCTAAATGACATGCATTGACAAGATATTAGTTAAGTTTAGCATGGACTCATGCAAAGGAGCTCTAATCCCTTACAGACATGAGTTGTCTTTTTGGTCTAAGGACTATTCTAAGTCTCGAGAGGAAAAAGACAGAAATAGTAGAATTTCCTACGCTTCGGCTGTGGAAAGTCTCATATACGCCATGCTGTGTACTAGGTTAGATATTTGCTTTGCCGTAGGTATAGTTAGTAGGTATCAGTTAAACCCCGGGAAGGTTCATTGGTAAGTTATAAAGCATATTCTCAAGTACCTTAATGATACGAAAGATTATATGCTGGTTTACAGGGCTGACAACTTGGTTCCTACTGGATACATAGACTTAGATTTCAAGGTAGATAAGGATAAGAGAAAATCCACAAATGGATATGTCTTCACCCTGTCTAGAGAAGCTGTTTCATGGAGAAGTATCAAGCAATCTTATATTGTTGACTCAACCATGGAAATTGAGTATGTGGCAGCTACAGAAGCATCTAAGGAAGCAGTTTGGTTCCGAAAGTTCCTTTCGGAACTTGGAGTTGTGCCACACATGGACAGACCGATTGTAGTGTATTACGACAACTCTAGAGCAGTCTTGCAATCTAAAGAACCCAAAAACCACAAGAAGGGGAAGCACATCTAGAGGAAGTACCTCCTGATCTAGGATTTCATTCAGAGACGGGAAATCGTAGTGGAACAGAATAGCCTCGGAAAACAACCTAGCAAATCCCTTTACCAAGCCTTTGGTTGAGAGAGTCTTCAAAAGATACTTAGACGCCATAGGGGTGGGCACATATGGACTTTCTTAGTCTTATAGTGCAAGTGGGAGATTGTTGGAATATATGCCCTCTAGACTAATTTTATCTGATGTAATTATCGAATTTATTAATAAAAGAATTTATTCTCAAAAATTTATTTGTGAATTTACATTTTATTTGTGCACGATTTGTATTTGGAAAGGACCCATTGTGTTTAAATAAGTGATCCATGTGAATGGTGGTCTTTCACAGTAATGTTTGGATCACGGGTTATTTAACTCATAAATGTTTGTTCTTAACCGATTGATGAGAATGAGAATCTATCATGTTTAAGTTATTGTGTTATGAATTCCAAATGGGGAATGACTTACCTTTAGTCAGTGAGTAATCCACTCACTTTATAGCATGAGCGTATTTCGAATATATAGAATAGGACCTGAAATAGTGGTTTCTAAAAGTACTATTTAGAAAAAACCCAGACTATTACTACTATAGCGTGGACTAATACTCTTCCACTTGAGTATGTGTTGGTGGTCTGACGAAACTAGAAGCATATACTTTGATATGTTGTAGTTGAGGTTCTTTCATAAAGCCAATATGCTTATATGTTGGGTATATATAACTACTTAGTTAAGACAGACTCGTACAAGACAGCTTTCTATGCTATGTCGCTCCTTGTGACTGTTTAAATGATCTAATTATCTAGGGCCCTAGGGAACATGACTTGGATGTTTACTTAAAGGTAGCTCCCTTGGAATGTGGAAACATTCCAAGAGTCGTGGATCATTGGACTAGAGGTCTAAGGATGGAAGATGTCTATTAGAGATGTGTTAGTACACTTCTCCTCTCTAAATGCACGGCAATGCGTATAGGGATATTTTAGTCATTACACCCGTAGGTCGAAGATTTTACTAACACAACATTATCGTTAGGGTCAATAATTCTTTATGCTAATATTAGAAAATATTTAAAATGTAAAAGATAGCTATTTAAATAGTAGGGGTATTTTGGTCATTTTAGTAGTCAGGCGATGTGTCTTCTGGTTCCCAGAATAGCCCTTAAGTCTTGACAGATTTGGGTTAAGAAATTAGTCTTGATAATTGTGGGTTTTATTTTATTTTCTTTAAGTAGTCTAATTTATTATTGGACTAGAATAAAATAAAAAGTCCAAGAAAGAGTACATATTTTATCTAATTTAATTAGTTAATTAATTATTCAGGGCCCAAGGCCCAGATTAAATAATTAAAAAATTAATCCAGATATAAACTAAATAAAATGCTTGATATTTTATATTGATCTATTTAGGCTTGTTAATTATTTATTGGGCTATTTAACGAAGTCTAGAAAATAAATAATTGAGATTTATTATTTATGGGTGTTCAATCTCAAGAGTAAATAATTTTATATGGCCCAATAAATAAGACTAAGGGTAAAATAAAATTTAAAATTAAAAATAATTAATTTTTAAATTAATTAATAAAATAAAATAAAATAAATAAAAATAATACATGATGGATCTCGTGTTGTTTTACATTAAGGATAATAGAAAGCATGGCTGCTTCCTGTTTTCATGCTATTAGTCATTCTCTCTCGGTGGAGGAACAAAACGAAATCAAGCAAAACATGACTATGGCTTTTCATTTTTTCACTTCATAGAAACCAAATCAGTCACAGAAGCCTTTAGAGGCTAAGCGAAACTCAAATCTTTAAGTTTTCACTGGTAGTGGAAAGGGCACCATTTTGGAAGCTCAATAGCTTCGCGTGAATGAGATGAAGTCGACGTTTACAATGACATGATCCAATAGCTTCAAGCATCTTTATACAAACATCTTCTACAATGCCGAAAAGCTCATTCAAACACAAAGGTAAATTTTTTCGTTTTGTAAGCATGCTTTCGATTTGATGACTTTTTGCCATTTTCAACCTTCATCCTCAACCTCTTGAATCCTTTGCTAAACTCTAATCTCAACTAGCTGATCAATATCAGCAGGTGCAAATCAACTGATGCATTTGCTCCCTAAGTCGAGTTACCTCTGATCCCATCTCGTGGACACGACCCTTGTTGAATCTACCAGCTACCTCAACGATAATGGCCTTTTCATTTGGTAAGGCAGAGGAGTTGACGAAGCCACTAGACTCCATCTGAAAGCAATGCTCCTTGATGATATTTGCATCCTTCTGAAATAAAATATGAGTTTATAACTATTAAAGGAGCAATAATAATAAGCAATATAAGAAAAAGTATTGTTACCAATATATTCTACATGTCTAGGAAATTTTCCCAATTCTGACTAAGCAACAAATTGCAAAAGTTAAAATCATATCTCAACGGCTTCCAATTTTTATCTTTCTCAAGGTCAAAACTTGCCAAAGAAATAGGTTTTTTCCCCTGTAATTTAGTTCAAACTTTTTCCTTTGATTAATTCATTTTTGCTGCTGAAGTATCAAAAAGGAAAACCAAAGAAAATTACAGAAACTTCCTAAACGAAGCATTAAAAAGAGAAAGTAAGGTTGTAAGTGAGGCAAGAGACAGCACAAACTATAACATCGAACTTTTAAACTAGGTATGATGTCCTAGACCCAAAACTCATTAGAGACAAACCACTGGCAAAAACTAGATTAAATCCAAAATGGATAGTAGGAGCGGGGAAAAGGTAAAAAGGGAAAAAAAGGACGATTTGGCTTTGAGATAAACAGATTGTCTATGGACTTGAACCACAAAGAATGCGAGGTGCCAAAAGAAAAATTAAACCAAATCTATCTTCTAAATTTCTTATCGTAGGAGAAGCTTAACTATTCAGGACAGACTTCTTGTCCAACTCATAGTGGTAGAAGATGATATGTTGGTTACTGAATTTTAATGCCCAAAAATCAAACCCACAGAGATCAGATCATAACACCATATGCTAAAACCCCTGTCTATTAACCTAACCTTAATCCTTAACACACTCCATTTTACAGTAAGATAAGAGGGTATTAGAGAACTAAAAAAAGAGTATAAGATAACAGGGTATCGCATTTTGTTGATGCAAGAAAGAATGGCCTTTCCAAGCCCTTGTGAAAACCACACAAGAACGCACAATAGAAGGGATTGAAGAGGAGATAGAAACCTAGATTGGCCCGAAATAGTGCAAACCACTTAGAGAACCCCAAATCACCGATTTCAGTTTCTAATTCTGTCAAGAAAACTGCAAGAATTTAGTGAACAATTGAAAAACACGCCCAACTAAAACTACATTTAATCAAACACTCTATACCACAAATGCCCATGCCTTTCTTTCTTCTGCTCAGTCTAGCAAATGCCTGAAGAAACCCAACCTGATTCGAACAAGAGGGCTAGTAGAAAGTAGGAAACTGGCTAAAATTAGAGCACAATGATAACGGCCATGAATGGGTTTCCACTGCTTTCACTAATGCTGGCACTGAGTGTTCAAACAGAAAAGAAAGAGAGAGATCGGCGAGGGGCTGTGAAAGAGAAAGAGGGGCTTTTGACCGAAATGGGTCAAAAGTAAATTTCAACGCCATAATGCGGGCGAAAAAAATAATTATAGCGCAGAAGGGGTACCTCGCATTTGTAAAATGGGAGATATACGGATTCCTTGTGTCTCGCAAACACGAGGAACGCTGTCTGACACCTTCCGAGCTAAAAAAGCTAACCTCACATTTCACAGACACGAGGCACGCTTTTTGGCAACTCAAGAGGTCTTTTTTCTGCAATTTCTTTTTTATTCTATTAAGCATTTTATCACACAACTTTTTCTTCTCATTTTTTATGAAGTTCCAAATTTTTATTAAAAGGAATTAATATTTTTTAAAATAACACAAAATTATATATCAATTTAAATAATGCACAATTAAAATTTATTAGTTTAAATTTGACCATAACATTTAATATTCGTATTTTTACCACAATTAATTTTATTTATAATGATTTTGAAAAAAATTACTGTTTACAGTTAATTTTATTTATATTGGAATTTGAAATAAATTTTTTTAATTTAAAATTGAATTAATTTATAGTTAATTTAAGTATTTAATTAAATATTTTAAATATTTTAATTTTGATATTTTTAATTTTAATATTTTTATTAGATATCATTAAATATTTAGTTAATTTAAATATTGAATAAGTTTAAATAGTTATTGTATAATATTTAATTATTTAAGAAAATTAACAAAGTATAAATTCTCAACTATCTAAATACACTAAAATTATAGTGTCAACTATTTAAATAGTATTTAAATTTAAATCTCAATTATCTAAATTTCATAATCCCTTTACATTTCATAATTCAAATAATTTATAATTTAACTGAATTCGAATAATGTGTTAAATATTATAGTTCTGAAAAAATTATTTAAAAAATTTATATTATATTTGTCTTTAAAGTTCTATTATTATTAATTTTATCTTTAAAGTTCTATTATTATTTTTATTAAATGGCCAAAATAAATCGAACTTATTGTTCTCTCTATAATTTTTAAATATAAATTATATAGAAAATTAGATAATATAATGGCACGAGTGCACTAGCTTTTCATGAGGTCTCTTTTTTTTTTTTTTGCAATTTCTTTTTTCATCTATTAAGAATTTTATCATTTTGTGACTTTTTCTTCTCATATTTTATGAAGTTCCAAATTTTTATTAAAAGGAATAAATATTTTTTAAATAATACAAAATTATATATAAATTTAAATAACGCACAATTAAAATTTATTAATTTAAATTTAACCATAACATTAAATATACATATTTTTACCACAGATTATTTTATTTATAATTATTTTAGAAAAAATTATTTTTACAGTTAATTTTATTTATATTGGAATTTGAAATAAATTTTTATTTTTAATTTAAAATTGAATTAATTTATAGTTAATTAAATATTTTGGCATATTTAATGATATTTTTAAATATTTAATTTTAACTATAAATTATTGAATTAATTTGAATAACGTTATTGTAACTAAAAATATTGAATTTAAATTAAAAATATTTATATTTAAATATTAAATAATGATAACTTAATTAATTTAACTATAAAATGTAAGGATATGTTATTTAATTGAAATATTGAATTAAAAATATTGTAAATATTTAACTAAATCAAACGTATTGTTCTCTCTATAATTTTTAAATATATATTATATAGCAAATTGGAAAACGAAATCTTATTAATTCTATTTTGACTTTAAATTTGAATGTAAATATGACTGTTAATGAAATGGAATTCATAATTTCATTCACATTGTAATTATCTTACTTGAGGTATTTTGTATTTGCGAATTTATTAGTATATATATTATAATATTGGTTGAGTTGAGTTTTTAACATTATCCCCAAATCTTTTGTGGCTTTATGATATTAATAGGTTATCATGCATGATTGGGAAGATATGAACTTTAAAACACGATACAAATAATTAATAATAAACTTTATTACACACGAAATAATATAAAAAATTGGATGAAAGCTAGTCCCACAATGAAATCCTTGACGGTTCCTTGGAGATTGAACTCATCTCCGAGGTTGTTCTTGATGTTGTTCTTTGGGTGGTTCTTCTAGTTGTACTGCATATTGTTCCTTATAATGGTGGGATGGACCGGGAATATCTAAAGAATACCTGTGAGGTATCCGAGACCGTCCAATTGATGGGTCAACAGAAAATTCATCAACTGAAGATAGGTATCTAGTATCAAAGACTAGGTGATGCGGAGTAATAAAATCAGCTTGCTTATCTTCAACTGCTGCAGGATCACCATGTTCATAATTGTATTCTTCACCGTGTACTGGTGAGTAGTGATCCTGCATAGGAATATCAAGTACAGCACGTCTGCGTGCCCGTCCACCCCCTCTCCGCACCGGTGGTACTTCACGATTGACTTCTTATGAGATCGAAGATATCGGATCAGCAGTGTAGCTTCGTCTAGTTGGCTCGTAGGGTAGATGGTTCAAATGACTTGCCTCACTAGCAGCAGTCAATGAACGAGTGGCGAGATTCGTTATTGATGCAAACACTTGTCTACTCACAGCATCCGCAGTTTTGATATCCTTCATTGCTAAGGTACAATATCTTATGCATCGAATTAGCCTATATATATATATATATATATATATATATATATATATATATATATATTTCGAAATATCAATAAATTGTTTGACTGTAAATTCTATATTTTTTAATAATATGTAAAAAAAATTACATACCAATATTTCTGTAGCCCCACTGCTCGATTGGTAGCTCGAAGGATTAGGTTGCGTTATAGTCAGATTACCAATCAGTCGCCTAATATGAGTCCAATACCATGCTACATAGTTAGGCGAAATTATATTCGATTGTAACTAAATTGTCCAACCATTACTGTTAAATGCCTATTAACCCAGTTCGTGTGATATATTGAATCAATCGGACCACCCTACACCGGGAGTTCTCATGTCACAGGCATATAAATTGTCACCAGTGTCAACTGCAACAGGTATTATCTCGCACCGATCCAAATTGTCGCATGACTCTATCTGGGCGATGCTTTTCTATTATTTTTCAACAAATTAGAGATGTTATAGATGCATCGTTCATAAGAGCAATATGGGGATAAGGTAGCCAACATATGCTCATAGAAGGCTGCCCGATAAACTGCATACAAGTAAACTGTTAGTATTAATAATAAATAACGAACTTGTAATTAGTGTTGAAATCAAAGTGGTTGAAGTAATACTTACATGATCATGTTGCATCCTATCCAACTGATCCCTATAAGTAAGAAGCATATGTGTCGGGGTGTGGGAAAGTTCTAATGGTCCCTCCCATGCTGATCCTCTCGGGGCCTGTGGATCAACATCCTCAACCGGACAAACTCTAGAATGTCTAATAGTTGGGATACGCTCCCAAGCCCACAACTATTTCAACATTAATAACCAATGCTTAGGAAAATACTATATTTATTATTAATTTAAAATACTAATAAATTTTTTTTAAAAAATGTGCATTTCATACCTGAACCAACAATAACGGGCCACTAATAGTATGTGCTCAAAGGATGTAGCATTGTACAAACAACGATACAAATGAGCCAATGCTGCACTTCCCCAACTAAGGGTGCCAGATACCTCTAAATCATGAATGTATTTTAAGAAGTGCATATGTACTATGTTGCCAGACTTGTCTGAGAATAGAAAGCCACCAATGAGCTGCATAATCCGACATCGTGTATGCTGGCCTATCATTTCTGGCGTCGCATGTGCAGGTAGTGGCTGACTCAATACTCTCTCGAATGAAATGATCTTCAATCTATATCCATCCAGCTCTGTCGAAGTCAGTCAAAATCCTAACAGCTCATCGCACATGTCAATCAACTCTAAAGGTGTATGTACGAACCGGCTGTTACAAATTGGATCACCATCTACACGTAATCCAAAAAAAAGCTCCATGACCTGTAGGGTGATAGCAGCCTATCCAATTGTAATGTAAAACGTATGCGTCTCCTGGTGCCATCTTTTCACTAATATTTGAAGGCATAGAAAATGAAAAACACAGGGCACGCAACGAAAGTGAAGATAAAAAACTGGAAAAATAAAGAACAGGGGAAATCCAGGGTAGAGCCGGTGCCGGCTTCGGCAGTCCTAGCTGGCGCCGGTTAGGCTCTGTATAGGTTCTGAGGTTTTAAAAAATTTTACCTCTTTTCCTCGTTCTAATAATTAACTAGATCGAATGTGTACCGCCGGGGTAGGTACGCTGGTGGAAGCCTCTGGTGCGATTCCTGCAAGCCTCCTACTCCGTCTTTGCATGTAGGTGAACGCCAATCTCTCGATCTTCCAGTATATGGCCAGCCTAAATCCATTTGGTTAACAACTACAGACTAAGGAACCTTTTTCTCGAGAGAGAGAGAGAGAGAGAGAGAGAGAGACGTCTGGCCTTTATTTCACAGAGAAGAGGTCGTCTTAGAGAGAGAGTGTGTGTCTAACAATCACGTTGTTTCCAATCCTCATGTTTAACCTAAATAAAACCCTAGGTTAAATTGGACTGAGCCATTGGACTCTTAGTTTAACCTTTTGGGCTTAATTAATTATTCTAATTAGAACCACATAAATGGTCCAATTAATAATTAATTTTCTAGCCCAAATAAACTAGTCCAATAAATAAGCCTATATTAGTTTAGTCCCAGGTCAATCTTCAATTATTCAAACTGGGCCAAAGCTCTGAATAATTAATTAACCCACTAAACTAATTTAATTAATTCTCTTTCTATGGACCTTTATTTTATTCTAGCCCAATAATTAAATCAGGCTACTTAAATAAAATAAATTCTATTTAATTTAAGATCACTTCTTTAGCCCGTATTTAATTTGGACTCACGGTCTATACTGGGGACCAAAAAATACACCGCTGTGGTTACTAAAATGACCAAAATACCCTTGCCATATAAATAGTTGTATTTTGCGTTTTTAATATTTTTTAATGTCACCATAAGGAAATATTGACCCCAAGGACAGTGCTGTATTAACAAAATCTCCGACCTACAGATGTAATGACTAAAATACCTCTTTATCCATCGCTTTACATTTAGAGAGGAAGAAGTGTACTAACACCTCTCTAAATGACATCTACCATCCTTAGGCCTCTAGTCCAATGATCCACGACTTCCTGGATTATTTCTGCTTTTCAAGGGAGTTATCCTAAAGCAAACATCCAAGTCATGTTTCCCAAGGCCCTGGATATTTAGATCATTCAAAAAACCACAAGGGGTGATATAGTATAGAAACTCTCTTGTACAAGTCTATCTTAACTAACTAGTCACACATACTCAACATGCAAGTATATTGGCCATACGATAGAATCTCAACTACAGCATATCAAAGTATATGCTTCTAGCTTCGTCAGACCACCAACTATACTTAAGTCATAGAGTACTAGTCCACGCTATAGCGGTAGTAGTCTAGGTTTCTACCATATAGTACTTTTTAGAAACTACTACAATAGGTCCTGTTCTACGTATTCGAAATGCGTGTATGTCATGAAGTGAGTGGACTACTCACTGGCTAAAGGTAAGCCATTCCCTATTTAGAATTCACAAAATAATAATCTAGACATGATGACATTCCCATTCTCATCAATCGGTTAAGAATGAATGTTTATGTGTTAAGTAACCCATAATCCATATACCTTACTGTGAAAGACCTCTATTCACATGGACCACTTACTTAAACACAATGGGTCTTTTCTAAATGTAATTGTGCACAAATAAAATTATAAATTCACAAATAATTTCTGAAAATAAATTCTTTTATTAAAACATTCAATTTTTACATTAGAAATCTAGTCTAAGAGGGTATACATCCCAACAATCTCCCACTTTCACTCTAAGACTAAGTAAGTCCGTATGTGCCCACCCCTATGGCGTCTAAGTGTCTCTCGAAGACTCTCTCAGCCAAAGGCTTGGTGAATTGATTTGCTAGATTGTTTTCGGAGGCAATCTGTTCCACCACGACTTCCCATCTCTGGATGAAATCCCGAATCAGGTGGTACTTCCTCTCGATGTGCTTTCTTTTCTTGTGGTTCCGAGGTTCTTTGGATTACGATACTGTTCCTGTGTTATCGGAATACATCACAATCGGCCTGTCCATGTATAGCACGACTCCAAGTTCTAAAAGGAACTTCCGAAGTCAGACTGCTTCCTTGGATCCCTCCAAAGCTGCCACATACTCAGCTTTCGTGGTTGAGTCAGTAATGTAAGATTGCTTGATACTCCTCCATGAAATAGCTCCTCCAGGCAAGGTGAAGATATATCCACTATTGGATTTTCTCTCATCCTTATCCGTCTGGAAGTCTGAGTCTATGTATCATACAGAAACCAAGTCATCAGCCTTGTAAACCAGCATATAATCTCTCGTTCCCTTGAGATACTTGCCAATGAACCTCCCCAGGGTTTGACTAATATCTACTAACCAAGCTTACGGCAAAGCAGATATGTGGTCTAATACATCACATGACATACATGAGACTTCCCACTGCCGAAGCATTGGGAATCCTACTCATCCTGTCCTTTTCTTCTTAAGACTTAGGACAGTCCCTTGAAGAAAATGACAACCCATGTTTGCAAGGAATTAGAGCTCCCTTGCATGAGTCCATGTTGTACCTGGCCAGCATCTTGTCAATGTATGCCACTTGGGATAATCCTAACATTCTCTACTTCCTATTTCTAAGAAGTCTAATCCCGAGTCTGATTCCTATTTCTAAGAAGTCTAATCCCGAGAATGTAGCTGACTTCTCCTAAGTCCTTCATACTGAATTAACTAGACAGCCAAACCTTTGTAGATGACAATGACCCTATATCATTTCCAATGAGTAGAATGTCATCCACATACAAGACAAGAAAAACAACGTTAATACCTTCAAGTTTCCTGTACATGCATGGTTCATCCTCGTTTTGAATAAAACTAAAAGACTTTACAGTTCCATCAAAACGAATGTTCCATACTCTCGATGCCTGCTTAATTCCATAAATGGACTTCTTATGCTTGCAACCCATATACTCTTAGTCTTTAGCAACAAAGCCTTCTAGTTGGAATATATAGATGTTTTCACTAAGATGGCTATTTAAAAATGTCATCTTGACATCTATTTGCCATATCTCGTAGTCATAATGACATGTGATGGCAAGAAGGAACGGATGGACTTAAGCATGGCTACCAGGGAAAAGGTTTCCTCATAATCGATTCCCTCTTTCTGAGTATACCCTTTCACCATAAACCTAGCTTTGAAGGTTTTCACCTTCCCATCTATTCTCCTTTTTCTCTTGTATACCCACTTACACCCTATGGGTTTTATCCTTTCAGGTGAAGCTACAAGATCCCAAACCTAATTGAGATATATAGACTCAATCTCAACTTTCATTGTTTCATGCCATAGATTTGCATCGGCATCAACAATAGCCTCCTCATATCTAGTGGGGTCTTGTTCCTGATGGTCGGAGACCAGCTCAAAAGTTTCTCCAGTCCATCTCTTTAGAACCCTAGACACTTTTCCACTACGGCGAGGTTCTATATGTATAGGCTCTTGAGGCTGTGCCTCTTCTTGTTCCACAATCGGGTCAGAAGAAGTTGCTTCTGAAGATAACTTCTCCTCCCGTTCCAATCTAGTTGAACATTTTGTGGAAGTACTTTGATCATCCTCTACGTATCTAGCATTGGTACTAACCAGTACCTTCTAGTTCTTAGGATGATAAAAGTAACCACCATTTGTCCCTTTTGGATACCCAACAAAATAGCATAATTCTTATCTTAGTTCCAACTTGTCTCCATTAACCAATACAAAAGCTGGATAACCCCATATCCTGAGATAATTCAGACTTGGCTTACACCCAGTCCACATCTCATACGGAGTCCTAGGTACTGACTTGGAAGGCACCAAGTTCAGATTATATGCCACCGTTTCCAAGGCATATCCCCAAAAAGACATTGGAAGAGTAGCATGAGACATCATGCTTAGGACCATTTTCATCAATGTCTTGTTCCTTCTCTCAGCTACTCCGTTCTGTTGGGTGTCCCCGGCGCAGAGAGTTGGGATACCATCTCATGATGTACCATGTAGTCCTTGAATTTACCAAGGAGGTACTCTCAACCACGATCCGATCGTAAGGTCTTGATTAATTTAGTTGTCCGACGCTCCACTTCAACTTCAAACTCTTTGAACTTGTCAAAAGAGTCCGACTTGTGTCTTATTAGATAAACGTAACCAAACCTTGTACAATCATTCGTGAAAGTGATGAAGTACTCAAAACCTCCTCTAGCTAGTGTAGACGGGGGACCACACACATCAGTGTGAACAAGACTCAATACCTTCATGGCTCTATTCGCCTTAGGGACAAATGACCTTTTGGTCATATTTCCCATCAGGCAGGACTCACACTAAGGCCAATTTTCCAATCTCAATGAGCCCAATGGCCCATCATAGATCAACCACTGAATCCTGGTTGAGTTGATATGACCCAACCTTAGATGCCAAAGATAAGAGTCATTGACATTGGTCTTTTTCTTCTTTGTTAAAGGTTCGGATTGAGCATTATTTAATTGATTGTTAATACGGTTTAAGAAAAATAAATTTCCATACATGTGCCCAGTACATAAAATTTCTCCATCTCTACTGATAGAAATACCAAAATGGAAAGATACAGAATATCCTTGATTTATTAGTTTCGCAACCGAAATTGAATTTTGTCTAAATCCAGGTACATATAAAATATCTTTCAAAACCACTATTCTATTACAATCAAATACAAGATCTAGCTCTCCCACTGCAAGGGCTCAAACTTGTGCTCCATTTCTCACACGTAGTCCATGTTCGCCCTTCTATAGTCTTCTAATCTTTCTAAACCCCTACAAGGAGTTACAGATGTGATTAGTGGCTCCTGAATCAACAACCACAGAAAATATTACTTGTGGGGTTGGGCTGTCTAATGTCCCTTCAGTCCACTCCTTTTTCTTGACTTGAAGATCTGGACACTCCTTTTTCTAGTGTCCTTTAGTTCACACTTGAAGCACTTACCTTTGAGTTTGTCTTTGGGTTTGGTCTTAGGCTAGACCACTGCATTCCCCTTTTTTCTTCTTGAACTTCCTAGGCTTAGGCCAAATTCTAGAAGATGAAGCCTTAGCAATCATAGCCTTAGATTGTGGCTTCATGACCTTCTCTGCTATCTGGAGCTCCTTCATCAACTCAATTAAACCTATGTTCAACTTGTTCATGTTATAGTTCAACTTGAACTGAGTAAAGGAACCCGGTAGAGATTCAAAAACCATGTCCACTTGGCTCTCGGGGTCAATAACAGCCCCTAAGATTTCTGCCTCCTCGAAAGCAGCAATCATCTTGAGCATATGCTCTCTGACTGATGCTTTCTCAGCCATCTTAGTGTTTATGATGATTCAAAGAGCCTCCTGCCTTGCTGGCTGGCTCTTATCCTCGAACTTTGTAGCTAATGATTCGGTTATGCCATACGCAATGGTCATGTGCTCATGTTTGGATTGGAGCACATTAGATATGGAGGTCAACATGTAACAACGAGCCATCTCATCGGCCTTCTTCCATGCCTTCTCAGCCTTACGCTCCTCGGCGGTAGAACCCTCCCTGATAACAAGGCAGGTTTTGTAAAGGACATACTTATACTCTTCCGCTGTGAGTATTATGTCTAGGTTTCTTTTCCAGTCCACATAGTTTGGTCTCGTTAGCTTATTCGCTCAGAGAATAACGGCCAATGAACTAAAAGAACCTCCCACCATTTTCTGAAAAATTGAAAAATAAAAGAAAAAAGATTCAGTTTGTGAAAACAAAACGAATATGTGCACTTTATCCTTATTATCAAAACTGATAATAATTAATTTGGCTCTTAGGAAAATTGACATAACTTCTTGCATAGATTAACAGTTTCCTAAGCTAAGTGTGTTAACCACCACAAATTAATTTCCCTTCTAGGTAATGATCTAGAAGATAACTCCATCAAGGGGATGGTCGTTTCCTCTCATTTCCTATGGACATACCTCACATTATGACCTCCAACGAGGGGTTGGCCGATCATAGTACGTGCCCCGGGTTATTAATTACATCCCTTCATTAGATCTAGATCCTTGTGGTATCCCTATCCTATACAGGTTCACTCTCAGGGTGACACGATGGGACGCACGATCTCTAATGAGGATCATGATGGAAGTCGTGGGGCCATTGGAACCCCTCTCCCTCTTAGTCTTTTAAAACAATGGTTCTCTAAAAAATATCCTTTTGAAAATTTCCATTATATTTTCCCTTAACTCAAAAATAAAATGTCTAAGTCCATAAAAATCTCTATGTCAAGGCTTATATCCTTTGAATGTTTTTCCCGTGCACTAATTTTATTTATGTTAAAAACTTAATGATTTCAAAAATTTTCCAATTAAAACTTTCTAGAGACTTTGGTCGCAAGTTTATTTGACAAAATAAATTTTCTTGTGCCAAACTAAAACAAAATGGCTTTCTATTTTAACCTTACAAAAATATATAAATCCAATATATTTTCTATGTCAATGATTAAATCCTTTCAGAAAATATCTAAGTATTAATTTTTGTTCAAGTTAAAATAACCATTTAATTTGTAGAAAAAATGTTTTCCTTATCAAAAACATTCCCAAAGCCTTTGGTCTTTGAGAAAACGTGTACATAGGTACAAAAAATAAATAGCATGCTAGAAAACAATAGACGTTTTCATGCTCTTCTATTTTTAAACCTAAGTGTCCAGATAATAGAATTAAACACATTAATTAATTAATTAATGGCCTTGTTTAATCCTAAAATCCCTTACTAATATTTTTCATGCAAAAATATTCCTTGAATATTAACTATTGCAAAATATTAACTTCACCTGGTATGGACCCCAAAACAAAAAGAAAACGCAAGAAAAATTGCAAGGAAAAAAATAAAAAATTTTCCTTTGGTCCACTGCACCCACCACATTGGATCATGCACCCATCTGCACCCGCCACATAGAACCAAGACCCACCAAAACCAGCGTGTGGACCGGCCTTCCAGACCCTATCCGAGTGCTGGTTCTAGCACCCCAAGCCGGCGCCGGTTCTGTGTCTGAACGCCTGATCCTACAATTTTTTTCTATGAATTTCTCCTGTTTTTCTGCACAACTTCCGACTTCGATGGCTCTCCGATTTCAAACCAAATACAATGAAATCAACCAAAAACCAACAATCGCCTATACCCATAAACATTGGGCTTACACGATTTGTTAAGAAAAATAGTAAATTACAAACCTCATATACCTTCACCTGCGAGGTCTAATAGAGAATCAATCCATACCAAAACAGCGAAGGATCACAATTTTAATCGCACATATGTGTCCAGTTTTATTCATCTAGATGCATGCTCCCTATATTTTTATAAAACCTTCATGCTCTGATACCAATTGAAGGCATAGAAAACGAAACACACAGGGCACGCAGCGGAAGCAAAAATAAAAAACTAGAAAAACAAAGAACATGGGAACTCCAGGGCAGAGCTGCGCTGGCACCGGTAGTCCTAACCGGCGCTGATTAGGCTCTGTACAAGTTCCGAGGTTTTAAAAATTTTTATCTCTTTTCCTCGTTCTAATAATTGACTAGACCGAAATTTGTGCCATCGGGGTAGGTATGTTAGTGGAAGCCTCTGGTGCGATTCTTGCAAACCTCCTACTCCGTCTTTCTATGTAGGTGAACGCAAATCTCTCGATCTTCCAATATATGGCCAGTCTAAATCCGTTTGGTAAACAACTACAGACTAAGGAACCTTTTTTGGAGAGAGAGAGAGAGAGAGAGAGACATCTGGCCTTTCTTTCACAGAGAAGAGGCTGTCTCAGAGAGAGCGTGTGTGTCTAACAACCACGTTGTTTCCAATCCTCATGTTTAACTTAAATAAAACCTTAGGTTAAACTGGACTAGGCCATTGGACTCTTAGTTTAACCTTTTGGACTTAATTAATTATTCAAATTAGAACCACGTAAACGGCCCAAATAATAATTAATTTCTTAGCCCAAATAAACTAGTCCAATAAACAAGCCTATATTAGTTTAGTCCCAAGTCAATCTTTAATTATTCAAACTGGGCCAATGCCCTGAATAATTAATTAACCCACTAAACTAATTTAATTAATTCTCTCTCCGTGGACCTTTATTTTTTTCTAGCCCAATAATTAAATCAGGCTACTTAAATAAAATAAATTTCATTTAATTTAAGATTAATTCCTTAACCCGTATTTAATTAGGACTCACGATATATACTGGGGACCAAAAGACACACCGCCTTGGTTACTAAAATGACCAAAATACCCTTACCATATAAATAATTGTATTTTACATTTTAAATATTTCTTAATATCACCATAAGGAAATATTGACCCCAAGGACAGTGCTGCATTAGCAAAGTTTCCGACCTACAGATATAATGACTAAAATACCCATCTATACATCGCCATACATTTAGAGAGGAAGAAGTATACTAACAACTCTCTAAATGACATCTACCATTCTTAGGCCTCTAGTCCAATGATCCACGACTTCCTGGATTATTTCCACTTTCCAAGGGAGCTACCCTAAAGCAAACATCCAAGTCATGTTTCCCAAGGCCATCGATATTTAGATCATTCAGACAACCACAAGGGGCGATATAGTATAAAAACTATCTTGTACAAGTCTGTCTTAACTAACTATTCACATATCCCCAACATGCAAGTATATTGGCCATACGATAGAACATCTACTATAGCATATCAAAGTATATGCTTCTAGCTTTGTCAGACCACCAACTCATACTTTAGTCGTAAAGTACTAGTCCACGCTGTAGCAGAAATAGTCTAGGTTTCTACCATATAGTACTTTTAGAAAACACTACTACAGGTCATGTTCTACGTATTCGAAATACACTTATGTCATGAAGTGAGTGGACTATTCACTGGTTAAAGGTAAGCCATTTCCCATTTAGAATTCACAACATAATAACCTAGACATGATGAGATTCCCATTATCATCAATCGGTTAAGAACGAATATTTATGTGTTAAGTAACCCGTAATCCATACCTTACTATGAAAGACCTCCATTCACATGGATCACTTACTTAAACACAATGGGTCTTTTCCAAATGTAATTGTGCACAAATAAAATTAAAAATTCACAAATAATTTCTAAAAATAAATTCTTTTATTAAAATATTTGATTTTTACATCAGAAACCTAGTCTAAGAAGGCATAGATCCCAACAATATTGTAATCAGTGGATGGTCGATCCTCATGTAACATAAACGGTGCAATCTGCAAAAACCGGCAATGTCCATGAGTTACTCAATACGGTGATCGAATGGTCGAACTTCCCAAAATATGCTATCATTCCTTTTTGTAGTAATAACGTCACTGTATAACTGTCTTGCCCAAATATGTGACGACCTATGTTTGTGTGTTGCAATCTCAATACGTCCGGTATAATAGGACTTGGATTCATTTCATGAGAAGTATGCTCATACATTTTGTCCTAATTAATAAAACTGATATATAGAAGTTAAAAATAATTTAAATATATATAACCAACATATCAATTAAGTGCAAAAAAATTAAACACAAAATTAACGATAAATAATTTGAATCACGAGTAGGCACTATTAAAAATTTAAGTAACTGATAAACATTGTATCTAAATAAATTTAGCTAACATGATAAAAAATTAATCCATGATTAGTTCATTCTACAGCACCATGAGTACAATTTCTCCAATTGTGTCTACTACGATGACATAAACCGCAACGAGGTGGTGAATGTGGATTGCATTTGTCCATCTCATTTTGAATATGCGACGTCCGCAATCTGCCCCTCGTCGGTTCTTGAAACGGTGAGCAAATGATGCCACACTAAAGCCAGGCTTATGCCAATAATCTTCATGCGGAATAGGCTTGAACTGTGCTGCATAAGTCATTCTATAGGATAGTGTCGTGTTTTTTTATAACACTAAATCTCCAGGATTTAGCCCCAGTTGCTAACATGCCGCAAACACATGTGAACAAGGTATTCCATATATTTCCTATTTGCAGCAGCTGCACTTCCTGGCCCTAATATTAACCTCGATATGAATTATTTCCTTTCTCATGCTCATGATGTGGTGACACAATATTAAAAATACATCGCTCCTAATGAAAAGCCAGTACATGGTGTGTTCTTCCTTTTATCTCATTCTTCACAAATTTGTCCCATATCCTAGAAGGGAAGTGATATTGCCCATGATTAGCCTCCTGCCTATGGTCGTTGAAATAATTGACTATTTTTTTGAACGAAGACTCTACAATCACCTTGATGGATAGGGCACGTATACCTTTGATGACACTGTTGAAAGATTCTGCCAGATTGGTTGTCGTGTTATCACACCAATGTCCACCATCATAAGTAAGCGTCCATTGCTCTTTTAGAATCAAATCCAACCATGTCTTCGCTTAGAGGTTTAGCAAATTAATTTCTTCCATAATCTTAAAAAATTTTCACTTTTTACTTTGATCCCCAGCTGCGTACATCAACTTCTTTAACTCATGCATTCTAAACTTTCTATTGAAGTTACTCCGAATATGTCTAAGACAAAATCTATGTCCCGCCATTGGATCCTGCCAGAGGGGTAGTCGATGAACTGCATTTACATTCCTAATGTGTCTGTCAGATATTAAATGAAATTTTTTATCCTTTAACACATGTTCTCTTAGTAAGGTTAAAAACCATCCCCAACTATCATTAGTTTCTGCATCAACAACTACAAATGCTAGGGGCAATATATGGTTATTGGCATCTTGACCCACTGTTGTTAAAAATTTTCCCCTGTATATACCCCTCAGAAATGTCCCATCAACGCTGACTACCGATTTTATGCTAACAAATCATCAATACAGGGTCCGAATGCCCAGAAAACTTATCCAAAAGTCTTGGCTCCATTGCTGTCCATAGGCAAGAAGTGCCATGCCACGACGGTATCAGGATTCACATCTTGTAAAGCTTGCATATATCGTGGTAGCTGTACAAATGAAGAAGGCTAATCCCCATAGATCATTTCAATAGCATGCCTGTGTGCATTCCATCCTTTCCTGTATGACGGGGTGAAGTGCAATGTGTTATGAACATAATTATTTATTTCACTGACTTTAATCTCCGGATTATTGTTAATCATTGACATGATGTGTTTCGCCATGAATTTGCACTCATGTTTCGATGGTTCCTATCAACTGTCCGGACTAAACAAATGTGCTCTTCATGCCATCGAGTAATTTTCCACAAGCCACAACTTTTCTTTTTTCGTGCACGGATCCGCCAATAACATAGATGTTGTGGAGTTGAATTTTTATACTCGGCAACCCAATATGAACTATTGCTTTCTACCACCGTAAACTCACGGTTAAGCCTAATAGACCACGATTGAACAACCCATAGTAACTCATTCTTATCCCTAAACCACATGCCAATCTTTAAGTCATTATTGGATTCTGATCATAAATCTATCCCCCGACCTAGATCCATACCATCAGCTTCATATTCCATCTCTTGTGCAGTATTTAACTGGTCAAAATAGATTGAATATGGTGGATCATACAAATGGACCGATTCAAATGATCTATTAGTAGGTTATTGTAATACAGAAGGACCAGGAATATCTTTTTCGGCATTGCCATCCCCCTCGTCCTTATCGGGTGAATCATCCGCAGTAGGCCCATCAATGTCTAACGTTGGTCCTAATCCGTCCACAGTCGCCTCCAGAGTACCTACCTAATTACGCTCTTGAGCTACCCAATCATCAACTGGGGTTACATCCAATGGAATACCGATTTCAACTGTTGAAAATAATTGCTGGCTCGTCTGTACTTGAACGGATTGAATTCGGTCATGAAGTTGAGGCATAATAAACTCAGTAGAAGCCGATATGATATATTGATTGCTAGGTCCAACAACTGAGCTATACAAAATTGATGTATTGAAAAGTGATTGGAAAGTGTCATTTTAAATATGTGGAGGATCGTTGGCTATAGCTGTTGGAAAATTTAAATCGAAGTTAGGCATGTTAACATGAACGGTTGAGTTAAGTAATGCAGTGAATGATTCAATGATAGGAGTTGGGATATTATGCTCTGAAAGATCTATTGCTGTTGTATTCGGAATCTGGACGATCTCATGGTGAACATGTAGATCAATTGATTGTCCCTTCATGGTAGATGTATAGTACTACAAATTTTTCATATCATCATCATTTGTTATAACAACAGTTGTAGACCTCGTCACTGTACCAAAAACATTGTCTTCCTCCATTGTGATTTGCAACTTCACAGTAGACGTGTCTAATCCTCGAATAGCACATATTTTGTTGACTAAACCTCCAAAACTAACTCAATTTCGAACAATCAATGTCATGCGATAAGGACCATTAAAAAAATTGCCGTGTGGGGTGTGCATAATTTCACAATCCTAATATAACTGTAGTCTTATAGGTTCTTCTAATGACATTGTGTCTAAATAAATTATGCAGGATTTTTCAATTCAAAAAATAGAGCATATTACAACTTTGAATTAATATATGAAGCAATACGAGTATTTAATATATTCCACACTAATTATTACCTATTATAAAACTTACCAAGATAATTAAGATTAATTATTCAAGAAGTTAACATATAGTTAATTTAAAATCCCAAAATCCCTAAAGCTCAAGGTTTTCTTATTCTAGAAAAATAATTAATGGAGAAAACTAATTAAATAATGAAGTTAAACAAGATTTTGCATTATCAATTGTTTGGAAAAAACTTAAATTTTCAAATCTCAGTGATAAGTGAAAAATTAAAGAAAATATGAAGGATCTTTATTAAGTTAATAGCTAAAAAAATATGTAAATAATAATTTTCATGCTATACGAATGTATTTAAAAAAAATATTAAATAGACTATTCAAATGATATGTAAATTTTCATGCTAAAAATATATGTAAATAATTACTATTCAAATAGACATATTAAATTATATTTAAATATTAGATTAATTTTCAAATGTGTGCATTACTTATGGAATTCTTTATAAAATAACTAGTAATTTATACTGCTAATAACAAAAGATTTTCAAGCTTAACATTGGTAAAATCTTAATTGAAATCAACTATACTACAGGATTATATTAGATGAATTAGCCACATTATTTATTAAGAGTAAAATATTAAAAATTTAGATTATAAAATTATAATAAGTTGTTAGCCCTAAGGGCTTTCTTCTATGTTTTGACTAATGACAAACATTGATATGGACTAACTTGTTAATCTATTGTGATAGGACATGTTTGACCTCTATTCTTCAAAGGCCTTCAGATAAAATTATTTGGCAACTCTTTCGTGATCAAATTCAAGTAAGGAAGATCAAAAGAGAAGATCAAAGTATTTGGAGTTGCATATCAAAAAGTCCTTTATAAAGAACTTTAGACTAAGAAGTTTTATTAAGGTATATCTATTAATTCCTATGTCTCTTTATCTCTTGATTCATTTGACTTTACCTTGAAGCACCAAAGGAGAAGATTTCAAAGTTTTTGAAAAATCTCAGAATTTTGGATTGAACAGTTTGAATCCAAAAGGTTCATCCAAAATCTTGAAAACTATGTTGAAATATTCTGATTGATTAAGTGCTATTTTAGACTTACCTTTTGGATACATCGTCGACCAAAACTCGAGTCCAAAATACGGATGAGTTTAAACAGAAAATTTATAACTGTTTCTTTATGACCGTTGGCACTCCACTTTTTGGCTCTATAAATAGCCCTTAGAGCAAGATTAGTGACAAGATTTTTGAAACATTCATCTTAGAAACACTATTGCTCAATATTTTCAAAAATCTCCTTTTATCAAAGCTTCAAAGTGAATTCATTTTGTATCAAAGGTAAAAGTGCTTATGCTTTGTATCCGAGTGAATATCTGCTCAAGTTAGTGAGCTGTTTACTATTCTATTGATATTCAAATCTCTATTGTATCAAGGTTGTGGTGTAAAACCCATTGGGGTGAGCCTTGTGTTGGTTAATGTTCAAGGTTGTGGAGTAAAACCCATTGGGGTGAACCTTGTTTAGTGTTTGTGTCAAGGTTGTGTTGTAAAACCTAGTTGGGGTGATCCTTGATGTATTTGCGTGACTGAGAGGTTTTGGAAAACCTAGTGTGATGATCCTCTCTTGTATGTGGTACTGTTTCATTAAGTGAAGTTAATGAAATCGGGTTGAAAATCCTTAAGTGTGAGCTTAAGGTAGCGGACGTAGATCTTGGTAGATCGAACCACTATACATTCCTTGTCTCACTCCTGTTCATTTTTCATTTACTGCTTTGAGTTTCTTTCTTTGTCTAAATCTGGACACACATCTACATATGGTTGGATAACTTTCTATGTTTCCATAAAGTCCGTCCAAATATCTTAGTAATCATCATTATTCTGCTTTTAGTCAAATCGAAAAATTATTTTTGCTTGGCAAAAACCTTATTCACCCCTACTCTAAGGTTTTTCATTTAGTATCAGAGTTTGGTCTACATACTCTTGGTTTAACAACCTTGTAGAAAAGATCTTAATGGCAAGCTCATCATCTCTTCCATATGTTGAAGGGTCTTCAACAAATCGTCCTCCTTTGTTCAATGAAAGTAACTATACTTTTTGGAAAAATAGAATGAAAATTTATGTGTGTTCTATTAACTTCGAGTTATGGAGTTTAATAGAAAATGGTCCTTTCATTCCATCAAAGATGATTGATGGCATAAAAATTCCTAAACAGTATGATGAGTATAGTATAGAAGACAATGCTAAGATGACTTTAAATTTTCAAGCTATGAACATTTTATGTTGTGTACTAGATGCGACTGAATATAACCATGTTAGTGGTTATGATTCAGCCCATGATATGTGGAGATTACTTGAAGTCACCCATGAGGGGACTAACCAAGTCAAAGAATCAAAATTGGGGCTTCTAATTGATGATTATGAATTGTTTAATATAAAGCCAAATGAAAGCATCACTAATATGTTCATGAGATTTACTAATATCTCAAATGGTCTTAAAGCTTACGGGAAGGTTTATTCCCTTGGGGAACAAAACCGGAAAAATTCAGATGCTATACCAAAAAGCTGGCAGCCTAAAACTCTTGTTGTAGAAGAATCTAAGGATTTAAAATCTTTACCTACTGAGGAGTTGATTGGATCTCTTCTAACTCATGAGATGAAGCTTAAAAGATTTCATGAATCTGATGATCATGATAGAGGCAGAAAAGGGATTGCACTAAAGGCTGAAAATGAAGATGGAGAAATAAGCCCGTCGGAAAGCACTGAAGGCATGGAAATGGACAATGATGATTTGGCAATGATAGCAAAAAAAATTTAGAAGGAGGTTCAACAAAGGAAACTACAAAAGATGAAGGAAGTTTATAAGAAAAAAAGGACAAACCTTTGATTTCAAACCTTAATGTTTTGAATGTAAAAGCACTGATCACTTCATTGTAGACTGTCCTGTTGCAAAAGGTAAGGAAGGAAAAATGTCTAAAAAGAAGAAATATCTACAGGTAAAGAAAGGCAAAGAATTGATGGGAGCTTGGGACTTAAATGAAACTGAGTCCAAAGATAGAGATTCTGAAGAAGAAACTGCCAACATTTACTTTATGGCATTGGAAAATGAGGTAAACTCTTCCACATCTGATTGCATGCCTAATTCACTTATATCTATGATTAAAAAGTAAGTTGATCCTAATGAGTTGTTATGTGATACATTTAATGAATTAAAAAATCTGTCCAGAAAAAATAAAGAATTAAAGTAGAAGGTTAAAATTCTGATGGAAGAAAACGAAGCTTTGTTGAATGACTATAAAATGTCTCTTGAAACATATACATGTGCTATAATTGAGAAAGATGTGATCATGACTACCTTGCATCATGCATCTCTAGAAAATAAAAACTTGTGTGATAAAATTCAAACTCTTGAAAGTATGGTTAGCACATTTGATCATATGAAAATTAGAGTAAATGATCTTACCAATTGTATTGAAAAATTCACAAATGGTAAAAGCAATCGGGAAAAATTACTCGGAACTCATCATCAAATTGGTAACCGAAGTGGCTTAGGATATAAACATGAGGATAAAGACAAAATTTGCAAGCCCAGATTTGTTTATGCTAGAAATTGAAGTGGCTTAGGATATGAACATGAGAATAAAAACAAAAAAAATAAGTCTCAATATGTTAAACCTGCTTCTTCTTACAGCACACACAAAGCATGCACATATTGTGAAAAACTGGAACATATAGTTTCAAGATTCTTTTTCAAGAGAAAAGTGGAAATTAGTGGAATTACATTCTGGAAAATCAAAGAAAATGTTACTAACCTTCATAGACCCAAGAAAGTGTGGGTACTAAAAATCATTCCTCCTTCTCATGTATAGGCACGGTTTTTAAGCTTCATCAAGTGGTTCTTGGACAGTGGTTGTTCAAGACACATGATTAGAAATACAGCTTTGGTAGAAGATATTCAGACCACAAATGAAGAATTTGTTACATTTGGAGATAAGAAGAAATGAAAGATTCTCGGCATTGATATTGGTAAAGGTTCCTTGACAATTTATAAAGTAAGTTTTACTTATTGATGATTTGAAATATAACCTGCTCAGCATTAGCCAACTTTGTGACAATGGTTGCAAAGTCATCTTTGAAAAAGATTCTTGCTCTATACTTGACAAAGGAAATCTCGAAATCATCTTTATTGCCAAACGTATGGGAAATGTATATGTGTTTTATCTTAATGACCTTGTAGCTAATGGAATTAGATGCCTATCTATTCATGACAATGATAGTTATCTTTAGAATAGAAGATTAGGTCATGTATCTTTTGATTTGTTAAATAAATTGTCCTCAAAAGAACTTGTTAGGGGATTGCCAAAAATGAAATTTGATAAACATAAAATCTGTGATGCATGTCAGTTTGGGAAACAAGTCAAAACCTCTTTTAAACCAAAGAAAATGATTTCTACCTCAAAACCACATGAATTAATTCACATGGATTTGTTTGGACTTATGAGGACTGCTAGTGTTTGAGGTAAGAAATATGCATATGTACTTGTTGATGATTTCTCTAGATTTACTTAGAATTTATTTCTTGAGCAAAAGGATGAAGCCTTTTCTGAATTTTCTAAACTAATAAAGCACGTTCAAAACTCGATTGGATGCAAACTAATTTCTATTAGAAGTGATAATAGGAAAGAATTTTGCAACAATGAATTTACTCACTTCTGTGATGAAAATGGGGTCTTTTACAATTTTTCAGCAGCAAAAACTCCTCAACAAAATGGTGTTGTTGAAAGGAGAAATCACACTTTGCAAGAAATGGCTAGATCAATGCTTTGTGAAAATGTTCTTCCAAAATATTTTTGGGCGGAAGCTGTTAACACAGCATGCTATATAATAAACCGAGTTATGCCAAGGCCATTTTTGAGAAAAACTCCGTTTGAACTTATGGTTGATAAAACTCCTTCTATCTCTTATTTTAAAGTATTTAGATGTAGATATTTTATCCTAAATACAAGAGATAATCTTGGAAAATTTGATAGTAAGTCCGATGAGGCCATATTTCTTGGTTATTCTTCCAACAAAAAGGTATATAGAATATATAACAAAAGAACTCTTTGTGTGGAGGAATCGGTGCATGTTGTGTTTGATGAATCTAACATTTACACTTCAAAAATAGATGACGATGATGTAGGGTGTTCAAAAGAAATCAAGTTAGATCAAGTCAAAGCTCCACCATTAGACACTCATGCAAAAGAAGAAGAGATTGAAGAATTGCATATTAAACAAGAAAAAGAACAAACTGAAGATTCTACAAATCATCAATTGCCAAAAGATTGGAAGCACAAAACAGGTCATCCCAAAAAATAAATTATTGGAGATCCAAACCATAGAGTTAAAACTAGACGGTACTTCATTGAAAACTTTGCTCTTCTTTCAAATATTAAACCTAGCTCCATTGATATTGCTTTACATGATGAATTTTGGATTATTGCCATGCAAGAAGAGTTAAATCAATTCGAAAGAAATTAAGTTTGGAAACTTGTTCCTAGACTGCATGATCGTCCTATTATTGGTACTAAATGGGTCTTTAGAAATAACTTGATGAAAATGGGGCTGTGATTAGAAATAAAGCTAGATTAGTTGCCCAATGATTTAATCAAGAAGAATGTATTGATTATGATGAGACATTTGCACCTGTTGCTAGACTGAAATCTATACGAATGTTGTTTGCTTTTGCATGCTTCAAAAATTTCATACTCTATCAAATGGATGTCAAAAGTGCATTTTTAAATGGCTTTATTGAAGAGGAAGTATATATTAAACAACCTCCTGGTTTTACTTATGAGCACTTTCCAAATCACGTTTTCAAACTTTCTAAGGCTCTTTATGGATTAAAGCAAGCTCCAAGAGCTTGGTATGAAAGACTTAGTGGATTCTTGATCTCAAAAGGATTTTCTAGAGGTTTAATTGATAATACCTTGTTCATCAAATTTGATAATTCAGGTGATTTACTGATTGTTCAAATCTATGTTGATAATATTATTTTTGGGGCTACTAACGACTCTTTGTGCAAGATGTTTGCTAAGATTATGCAGCAAGAATTTGAAATGAGTATGATGGGAGAACTAAACTTCTTTCTTGGACTGCAAATTAAGCAAACTAAGGAAGGAATCTTCATAAATCAAGCTAAGTAAGCCAAGTAGTTGCTCAAGAGATTTGGAATGAATGAAGCAAAAGAAATCAGCACACCTATGAATACATCCATAAAACTTGATCAAAATGAAAGAGGTACGAAAGTAGATGAGCATAAGTATAGAGGTATAATTGGGAGTCTACTCTATCTTACTGCTAGCCAACCAGACATCATGTTTTCGATATGTCTTTATGCTCGATTTCAATCCTCTCCAAAGGAATCTCATCTATGTACAGTTAAACGTATTCTCCGAGTATTTAATTGGCACATATGATTATGGATTATGGTATCCACATAGTAATGCATTTGATCTTATAGGATATACTGATGCAGATTATGCAGGTTGTAAAGTTGAAAGAAAAAGTACTAGTAGTCATTGTCAATTTCTTGGACACTCTCTTGTGTCATGACACAGTAAGAAGCAGGCATGTATATCCTTATCCACCACTGAGGCTAAATATATTGCAGCCGGGAGTTGTTGTGCTCAAATTTTGTGGATGAAGAATACATTGCTAGATTTTAATCTTAATTTTAATTGCGTATCTATATTGTGTGATAATATAAGTGCTATCAATCTGACAAAAAATCCAGTACAGCACTCTAGGACAAAACACATAGAAGTTAAATATCACTTCATCCAAGATCATGTGCTCAAAGGCGATGTGTGTGTTGAATATATTTCAACGAATGAACAACTTGCCAATATATTCACTAAACCTCTAGCTGAGGATAGATTCAAAAATCTAAGAAGAGGTTTGGGAAATACAAGAATTTGATAACTAATCATGTGGCATAAGTTTTCTTTTTGCAGGATTTGTGAAAAAAAAAAAAGGTTTTGGAAACAATGTTCTGAATCCAAAACGCATCGTCATCTGATTTAGATGCACTAGTTGAATCTAAATCCCTCATCCAAAATGCATTTCAAGATAACACTCTTTTGGATGATAATTTCGGATTGAGTCTTGTTCCAAAATCCATCCTTAATATTTTTTTTATTCCGAACTTTGAATTTCAAAAAATTGGTTTGTGCATTTTTCTAAACTTCTCAGAAAAACTTATGTTTCAAAGCACTTTATTTTCACGTTACTCAAGATGTTTAAAGTAATCTGGTTTTCTCCTTCGAAACCCTTTAACCGCCTTCTTCCAAAATCATCCGTGTTCTTCCTCTTCAAAAACCAAAAGCCCAGAAAAAGCTTTAATCTTTCAAATGGCTAAGACTAAATCTTCCATTCCAAAACCAAAGAAAGGGTAAAAATCATCTCCTAAAATGAAGAAAAAGGTTTTGGGTTCAAGCAAAGTAGAAGAGAAAGAAACCTCTCCTCGACCGAACTTCTCTGCATCCCACTATGATTCATCAGAGTCGTCTCTAGAATAAGTGTGTTCTGAAAATCAGGTACCTCGCTTTCTTGATTCTAAATGCGAGACTAAGTACAATGACTGTATATCAAGAAATCGGACTGTTATCTGTGGCTATCGTGTTAACCATTCTGCCTTTCTAAATCTTTCAAATATCTTAGACATGTTTGATCATATTAGGTGGGGCAGTCTACTGTCTGTTGATGAGAAATCATATACCCTTCTGGTCTGGGAATTCTATGCTAACTGAAGGAAAGGGAAACTAGAAGAAACCGAGGGTGGTTTTATGATTCGTTGGTATGTGTCGAGAGTGAAGGGCAAAGACATAGAGTTTGATCATAGACTGTTCAATAGGATTTGTGATGTTAGAGATGCCATGTTTTAGTACTTTGAGCTAAACAAATTTCTTGAAGGAACTAATATTTTTTATTTGAAAATTTTTGAAAAATTATTTACTAGTGGTAAGAACTTTTGGAATTCTGGAAATAGGAGCTTAAAATGGCTTAATGGTGTTGGTAGAATTATGCATCACATGGTGTCGACCATGAGAGTACCTAGCTATGGGCATAAGACTTCTAAAAGTATTCTGCAAATGGTGATTATGTTGGCCCTAGCTGAGGAAAGGCAGATTAATTTTAGTTTTCTGGCAACTAAATTGATGTTACAGTCAAGAAACATGTCAAGTAAAGCTCTGCCATTTGGAAATTTACTGACAAAAGTTTTTAGATTTTTTGAAGTAGATTTAAGTTCGGCTCCCTGTGATCCATCTAAAACAAATGTTTACAATTTTGATTCCTTTGAAAGGATGGGCTATATAAGAGAAGATAATGCATGGAAATTGCTGAGGGAGACTGCAGGAAAAGAACATGAAAACTTGATGAAGATTAAGGATGAAGGGAAGTCTGTTTCTGGTACAGGATCAAAGAGGAAATTGATGAAGTCCCTCAGGAAGAATCTTCTACAAAGGAAAAGATCCAGACTCAGGCTTGTCTGAAAGTATTCTGGGAGCAATCAGTTCTTTTGCTGAGAAATTGGACCTTCTCAGCTCAGAAATTAAAAGTCTTGGCAACAGAATTTCTGCTGTTAAAAAATTTGCTAATCTTTCAGCTCCATTATCTTCCCCTCCGGTATCTGTTCATGATAAAGATGAACCCGTTTTGGAAGAGAAATCTGAGCTACCTATTGAAGAAAAGAATCCTTCTCCTAAACCATCTCCAAAGTCATCTTCCATGAAAGAAACATTGATTCCTCCAACTTCTCCTAAGCCCAAGCCTTCAGGAAAAAGATAGAAACATGTTGTAGTAAAGAGAAAATCAAATAGAATTACTGGTCAACATTCCAAGAAGGGTGCTGGGTCAAAGGCCGAAACAATCAATATCTCTTAGGCAGCATTGTTGGGAAGCATAATTTGCTAATGAACAATTTAATTCTTGCCCATGTTGAACAATTTACTTTTTCTATCATTTAAATTATGCCTTAAGATAATTACTGCTAGATACTTGTTTAAGCTTTTCTCTATCTTATGCATATTCCTATCTGGTTCTGTTCTACTCTCTTTCTGATTTTCTTGTTTTTTATTGATGACAAAGGGGGAGAGAAAAAGATGAACTGATATGACATGAACTGCTACTAACATAATGTGATGTTAACTATTGTGGGGGAGAAAAAGACTGTTGAAAGGGAGAAAATGATGAACTACTATGATGAACCGTTAATGATCGATAAACTGTTATGAAACCGATATGTTGTGGGGAGAAAAATGAACTGTATGAAATATGATATGATGAACTATTGTGGCGGAGAAAAATACTGTTGTGGGGAGAAAAAGATTAACTGAAAGAACTGTTGTGAACTGATATGAACTGTTATGATTGATAAAGGCATGAATTGTTAAACTGATACATTCGGCATGAATAACTATTGATTCACTGAACATGATTATTAACAAATAATTGAAAATCTTCTACCTAGATAGTTGGAATTATTTCTTATGATAAAGGTATCCTTGAGACTAGATTCTGTGATAGATTCTCGTGCATTAAGTTAGGAGGAGTTTTGGACTCAAATATTTTCTGATCCAAACAAATATTCTTGTTAGAAGTCATATTGAACTGAAAATATACCTTTTGGATAAACTGAAATGAATACCTTTTGGACATCCAAAATCTCTATCCAAAATGGACTTCTGATAAGACTTATTTTATACATACTTCCAAAAATGTTTTGGACGCCTATTTTGGACGTACAAATCGTGATTTCTACTTTTCCTTCTTATGTTTAAAATGTTTATATAAGTATATATTTAGGGGGAGTATCTTATCATATGACTTATCTACTATCTCTATCAAATCATTTTGAATAGAAATATGAAAGACATTAGGCTCATTGAGATATGTTTACAAGCTAATGTTCATAAGCTCTCCTTGAGATCTATACTGTGAGACTGCATTCATTTACACCTCTTTTATTCAACATGTTCACCGATTACATATCATTTGTGTTATGTTTGTCATCACTCAAAAAGGGGGAGATTGTTAGCCCTAAGGGCTTTCTTCTATATTTTGACTAATGACAAACATTGATATGGACTAACTTATTAATCTATTGTGATAGGATATGTTTGACCTCTATTCTTCAAAGGCATTCAGATAAGATTATTTGGCAACTTTTGCATGATCAAATTCAAGTAAGGAAGATCAAAAGAGAAGATCAAAGTATTTAGAGTTGCATATCAAGAAGTCCTTTATGAAGAACTTTAGACTATGAAGTGTTATTAAGGTATATCTATTAATTACTATGTCTCTTTATCTCTTGATTCATTTGACTTTAACTTGAAGCACCAATGGAGAAGATTTCAAAGTTTTTAAAAAATCTCAAAATTTTGGATTGAACAGTTTGAATCCAAAAGGTTCATCCAAAATCTTGAAAACTATGTTGAAATATTCTGATTGATTAAGTGTTATTTTGGACTTACCTTTTGGATGCATCGTTGACCAAAACTCGAGTCCAAAATACAGATGAGTTTAAACAGAAAATTTATAGCCGTTTCTTTATGACCGTTGGCATTCCACTTTTTGGCTCTATAAATAGCCCTTAGAGCAAGATTAGTGACAAGATTTTTGAAACATTTATTTTAGAAATACTATTTCTCAATATTTTCAAAAATCTCCTTTTATCAAAGCTTCAAAGTGAATTCATTTTGTATCAAAGGTAAAAGTGCTTATGCTTTGTATCCGAGTGAATATCTGCTCAAGTTAGTAAGTTGTTTACTATTCTATTGATATTCAAATCTCTATTGTATCAAGGTTGTAGTGTAAAACCCATTGGGGTGAACCTTATGTTGGTTAATGTTCAAGGTTGTGGAGTAAAACCCACTGGGGTGAACCTTATTTAGTGTTTGTGTCAAGGTTATGTTATAAAACCTAGTTGGGGTGATCCTTGATGTATTTGCGTGATTGAGAGGTTTTGGAAAACCTAGTGTGATGATCCTCTCTTATATGTGATACTGTTTCATTAAATGAAGTTAATGAAATCGGGTTGAAAATCCTTAAATGTGAGCTTAAGGTAGCGGACGTAGATCTTGGTAGATCGAACCACTATACATTCCTTGTCTCACTCCTAATCATTTTTCATTTACTGCTTCGAGTTTCTTTCTGTCTAAATCTGGATACACATCTACAAGTGGTTGGATAACTTTCTATGTTTCTATAAAGTCCGTCCAAGTATCTTGGTGATCATCATTATTCTGCATTTAGACAAATCGGAAAAATTATTTTTGCTTGCCAAAAACCTTATTCCCCCCCCCCCCCCCCTCCCTCCCTCTCTTCTAAGGTTTTTCATAAGTAATTTTATTTAAAAAATTAGAAGATAAATTAAGAAATTAGCCACATTAAATTTTTTTTACTGTTTGAGGAAATTAAATTATTATTTTAATAGAATTTTAATTATTAAAAGTTTAAAAATAGTATATTTTATTTAATTTAAGATTATCTTATTTGTCTTTTTCTTAATTTATTTTTTAAAAATATTTACTCCCAAAGAAATATGATATTTCTTATTTTTTTTACATTTATTTTACTTCACCTTGCTATAAATATTTATTTGTTATTTAAATATTTAAATAATTCTTGCTTGCAAGTAACGGTACACCTTTTTATTTCTATGTTAAATTTGTCCCCAAAAAAAAAAAAAAAAAAAACTCCCAAGTTAAAACGCAATGGGGTTTTTATATCTTGGAAAAGGTTTGAAACCTTTAATTCTTTAAAATTTTAGATTTTTTACATTAATCACCTACTTTTTTTTCTTCCAAATATACAAATTAATAAAACATAAGAATGACACAAAAATTTCTTCCAAAAGTGTGTTTAACTTTTTTTTTTTTCTAAGGTCTTTTCAACACCAATTTTCCAAATCTGAATGAATCCCAAAAGTGAATTTTGCTACCTTATCATTAACTTATGTATTTTTGCTTCATGACACAAGTACATACTATTTGTAAACATTTTTATTATAATAATTCTTTCTTTTTAAATATTTTTTGAACAATTTTCTTTCTTTTATATATATATATATATATATATATATATATATATATATATATATATACCAAAAATGTTGGTTACTATATTAACCTAATTGCTTGGGTACATATCTAACACACTATAAATGTCACAATGTACAATAAATATATTTACAAAGTATAATTAAAATACACAGTCTATACATATTTCAAACAACTAAATTAAATAACTGATTCAACTACACAATTTAATTATAAATACATACTTCAACATATATCACATCATTATAAAAAAATAAACCACACAAGAATTTAACAGATAATATCTCTATTCTAATATTTTAAGAAAAAAACCTGTAAAATGTACGTCAATGTATATGCGCTCCCACGAACACTTTCTCTAACTAAAATTCTTCTTGATTCCCTCCCGAGTGACGGTTGATCTCTTCATAGCATCCGCAAAATTTCAAAAGCCAGGCAATGAAATGGAAAACAGAGAGCAAAGAATGGAGTGAATGAGAAGAAGGCAGAATGCATATGCGAATGCAAATGGCGTCAAAAATGTTGTATGTATATATAGGAGGATGAATTCTGTTTGGCTCGTGATAGTTGGTCAAAAAAGCCTGTGAAATGGCTGAAAAAAACAAAAGTTGCCGTTGGAAATGGCTGAAAAAGCCTGTGTGCCTCGCGTCTGTGAAATGCGAGGAACACAATACCTCGCTTTTCACAAATGCGAGGTTAGCTTTTGCAACTGCTGTCGGAGGGTGTTAGGCAGTGTACCTTGCGTTTCGCAAACGCGAGATACTCCTCTGTGCCATAATTATTTTTTTCACCCCATTATGGCATTGCAATTTGCTTTTGACCCATTTTGGTCAAAAGCCCGAGAAAGAGAAGGCGAGGGTGTTTTGACTACAGGGTTTAAAAATAGATTTACTAATTATAAAATACAATGAATTTTATATTTAAAAATATTATTTTATATTTTCAAAATATAAATATAATTTTAAATTTTATTAAAGATGTATGAATTCAAATATATGTATCAATATTTTATAAATAAATTTTATTTGTATTAAAATATTTTTTTGTGGAAATAAGTTTAAAATATAATTTTAAAAATTAACCTTTATAATTAATCTTAACAATTTACGTATTTAATAACTATTTTACAGAATATTCAACATTTGAATTTGTAAATATTTTTGTTATTGTAGAAGATGGTAAAGGAAAATGTATTATTCGAAATAATTCAATCCTAATTTTTCTTACGAATTGAATTAATAACTTGATTAGTTCTTTTTAAAATATGTATCGTATAAATTAGTAAATAACAGATAATGAGATGATATTAAAATATTATATCATGAATTAATTGACATGCTTTTCGCATTTGACTTGCTCAATACAAACTTAACTGGTATATCCGGTAACTCATAAACTATATTAAAAAATAAGTTAAACCAATAACAAATTTATAATTAAATGTTTAAACCATGCGAATATTAATATTTTACTTTAACCAACTTAGTTGATTTATTTTAATACTTTGCAAAACATGCCCTAAATCCTTAATTAGTAGCAATATTAGTACAAAATCATGGATATATTCGATAGTAAGTATACCCACTATGTATAAAGTTTAAGATATTATAAAAAAGCTATTGAAATAAGTAACTTTAAATGTATTTAGATTTGAATTATTTTCTATTTTTAAAATATAAATATAATATTTAAATTTTATTAAAAATGTATGAATTGATATATATATATATATATATATATACATATATATATATATATCAATGTTTAATAAATAATTTTATTTGTTTTAAAATATTTTTTGTAAAAATAAGTTTAAAACAATATTATCTAAAAAATCATCGTAAAACCTGCAAGACTTTTTGAATTATTTTTTAAAATGCACTACAAAACTGTCTCAAATAGAGATGGCTTTGTGACGGCAGTGAAACCCTGTACACTAAATGCAAAACCATTGTTCGTCGTAAGTCCGTAGCAAGGCTGCAACCGATTAGTGAGAGATTGTTAGTTTTTATATTTTACTATTTTTTTAAATACGAGAATCTGTCAAAAATCCATTTCAAATTTGCAAAGGGATTTGAGACAGCATGTAGAAGCCTATCACAAATCCGTTGCGAAATATTTCACTAATGAATTTTTTAAACTTTTTTTTATGACATTCCATTGCAAATTCATAGCAAATTTGAGAAGGCTTAGCAAGATCTTTTTACCTTTCCATTTTAAACTCTTTTATTTTATAATATGAAAATGCATCGCAAATCCCTCGCTAATTTGTGAGGAATTTGCAATAACCTTCTATCTGTTGCAAGATATTTCACTGTTGAATTTTTTCTTTTCACCTTTTTTTAATGTGACATTCCGTCGCAAATTCATAGCAGATTTGTGATGAATTAGTGAGAGCTTTTACCTTTTCATTTTAAACTCGTTTTTTTAAAATACGAGCATCCGTCACAAAATCTCTTGTAGATTTACGAGGGAATTGCGATAGCATCACAAATCCGTTGCCAAATATTTCACTAAGGAATTTTTTTTCTTTTCACCTTTTTTTAAAATTTGATGTTTCATTACAAATCCGTAGCAATTTGCAATGGATTATAGAGAGCATTTTACTTTCTCATTTTTAACTCCCTTTTTCAAAATATGAGTGTCCATCGCAATTCCTTCGCAAAGGATATGTGATGGCCTTTAAAAATTCATTGCAAAATATTTCACTGATGAATTTTTCTTTTCAACTTTTTTTAAATATGGCATTCCATCGCAAATCTGTTGCAGATTTGCAACCAATTAGCAAAAGCCTTTTATTCTCTCATTTTTAACCACTTTTTTTTTTTTAAATACAATTGTACGTCACAAATCCCTCACAAAATTGTGAGGAGATTGCGATAGCATCATAAATCCATTCAAAAATATTTTACTGATGAATTTTTTCCTTTCACCTTTTTTTAACCTAACATTCCATCTAAAAATAGCGAGAGCTTTTTACTTTCTCATATTTAACTTCCCTTTTAAAAATACAAGCATCCATCACAAATTTCTCGTAAATTTCATTTCAAAAATATTTCTCCGGTGATTTTTTTTTCTTTTTACTCCTTTTACCTCTTTTAAGATGCCATGCCATCACAAATCCGTAGTATAGTTGCGACAAATTACTAAGAGCTTTGTACTTTTTTATTTTTCAGTCTTCTATTTTTTAAATAAGGGCATCCTTTGCAAATCACTTGCTAAGTTGCGATGGATTTACAACGTTTCATTTTAATCGTCGTAAATCTATAGCAAAATAAAGTTTATCGTAGCTAATGTGTCACAAAGTTGTGATAGATTTGCAATGATTGGTCAACAAGACTCCACATTTGTTTGCCCGTTAGTAAGCTTTCGCAAATTAGTCGTCACCAATTTCCGTCACTATTTGCTTGTTTTCTTGTAGTGTAACCAACCATAGTCAACTAGGGGTTTTGGATTCAGGTTGAAGTTGGCTATTTTAGCCAAACTGATATTTGGGAACTAGCAACCATTGGTTTCTCAATCGCGGGCAAGTCTAATTGCAACTATAATAACAGTAGGGAAATCCTTCATATGCAATTTGCTTTATAGAATCTAGATTCACCATTATTTATCCACAATTAACGAGGCACATCTACAATAAGGTCTATCTCGATGCAAATTCTTACAACATTAGTCTAAGAAAGGTTGGCAATAGGCTTATCAATCTTTAGTAGACATCTTAACATGGAAGATCACTTCTTTTTTTTTTTTTTTGGAAAAAAATTATAGGACCTATCCAGATTGGAACAAATTAATAAAGGCCCTATCGAAACTGGGTGAATTTCAAAGTCCACTTGACCTTTCTCATTGGATAGCCCTGCAAATTCCAAATACACGTCAAGCACAATTAAAGATTATCTTCTTCAATTGATGGTCGAATCAAAACTGTTGAGTGTCCAACAATCCAATGGAAATTTTGTCCTTTTAGACTACTTTTCTAAAACTCTTCTCGAATTATAACCATTTTAGCTCTTCTATGTGAAATCTTCCCAACTAAAGAAATATCAAATAGTTTTGAGAGAGCAATAATTTCTACATCAGTAAAGAATATCTCTAGTTTTTCTTTGAAGGACTAAAAAGATATCGATTAAGATATTTATCGAGAGGATGAATAAGAGAATAAAAAAGAATATACTTCCTCCATTCTTATTTATCTATCACAGTTAATTATTTTACATAATTTAAAAAAATTTAGTTAATTTCTTAAATTCATACAACTTTGTTTATACATTTCAAAAATACCATTAGATTTAATATTTTCCACAATTACTATTTTTTTTGCTTTGTTTACTAACTCTCTCTTTAAAATTATTATACTCTCATTTTCTAAAGCCATTTAATACAAATGTATAGTAGTAAAATTAATATTAATAACACTTAAATTTTTTCAATGTAATAGATAAAAAAGAAAATTAAAATTTTTTATTTGTGACAGATAAATCACGGAGATAATAGTTTCAAATGATTTATTTTCCCAAAGAGTGTGCTCACCTGCCAAGTAAGAGCAATCCAATACTGTCAAAAGTGGAGTTCAAAATTCAAAAATCGTAAAAGGGTTTGGTGATGGCTTACAGATAATCATCTTTATTGACTTTAGCAGATTCTCCATACAACATCTCCATGATAATTTCCTGCAACTTTTAAAACATTGTTGCATATAGAATAATCGGTTTGAGTTATTGATTCTTGTAAGAAGTGAGATTTTTTTTCACTTAAGAATTTAAAAAGGCTTTTATAGCTTTTCTATGTATATTATTTATTTATTTAATAAACAAGTAGCTATCAATAGTTAATTTTCTTCCATTTTGGTGGTCTGGCCTTTAAGTGTGCTTTTTCATGGGCCTCCTGCCAATAAAATGGTTGGTCTTGAGCAGGCCCATGATCCAAGTTGGGTTGTGTACATCCTAGTTCTGCCCAGGATCTAGGGGGTGGGGGGGTGGGGGGGCCCGGGTGCAAAAGATAATAATGCTACTATTTTTTGTTTCTTCATACTCTATGCAACTAGCTTTTGACCCCAATGTGAATAAATAACCATAGGTTGTTTTTTGGTCATCCAATGATCCTGCTCAGTTAGTATTACTGCAGCCCATTGGGCTATTCTTTTCCTCTTTCATCTGCCTTTTATTCCAAGCTTTCATGAGCCTCAAGAGGTAACTAAGAATTTGTGTCGCCACTACAAGATGTAATTTTTTGGCTGGTTCTTTTTTTTTTTTTTTTTTCTTGACAGGTTCATAAATCTTGAAATAAGATTTACTGTGTATACAATATCTATCCTAGTTTAGGCGAGATTTTTTTTTTTTCCAAATTCACCAGTGCCATTGTGGAAGAGTTAGGTGAATCCCTACCAGTTATTAAGATACAAGGAAAGTGCTATTAACTTGACTTCGGGACAAATTGTGTAAAGTATTCTGGAAAATCGGGACTTGTTGACAGTCCAGTGTACAAAGAGGCTTGATACTAGATGAAAAAGAATGGAAATAAATAAAGAAAATAGAAATGCCAGACATAGATGCTTGTTTTGGTAGTGAATCAGCAGCCAAATTTGCTATTTGGGGGTATAAACAAAAGTGATCTTGCAGAATCTTCCAACCAACATGCAGATCATACGAAACTCTTGTAATCCATGCTACCAATAGGTTAAGTTATTAGATAAAGATTGCACTACTTGGAGTGCACCAGAGTGAAATATGCCTCTTTGATCATACAATTTCTGTCCCTAGCCTGCCCCCGGTTGGCGGGTCGAGAAATGAAACCCGGCCCCAGCCTTATCCCCACTTAAATCGGGGAATCCCAGGCCCAACTGGGCCGGGTTGGGCCAAGCCTCAGGTTTAAGTAGAGAAATTGTTATCCCTACTCTAGCCAATCCTTCCATTAATATTGTGTAACCAGACATGCCACAAAACTATGCACCATAGTCTCTTCACTAACCTAACAAAATTCACAACAAGAAACTAAGATATAATACCTATTATCTTCAAAACAGAATAATGCGGAAGACAAGAATTCAACAACTTCTACATGAAGGCCACGGTTGAAGAAATGGTAAATTTTCCATCACTAAGATCCCAAAACAAGGATTTCACCTCTGAACATGGCTCAAATAGTGGTAAAATTTGTAACACCCTAAAGGCCATGGTTGGATCCAAATTTCTATTCAATAGTGTGACATTCTGAAGCCATTCTGAAGATAATTTCATATCTTAAGTTTCAGATTGTGAACATGTGATTGGAACATAGATAATTTCCTGAATCCCATCCAATTATTGTAACAAAAGTTGGTGAAACTGGAAATAATATGTGCAAATATATGGTCCTTAGTAAGAGAACTCACTCTAACAATTCTTTTCTATGAAGCCGAAGTAAGAGTCGGAATAGACAACAAAAAGGATGGATGCACTTTTTGATAGGAGTCTTCCCCAGCAAGGAGCCACGATCACAAGAAGAGGGAGAGAATGTACGATTGAATATCAAAATACTTTTGACAAGATCACAACCGAAATGCTTTCGAGACGGACTACAAGCTTACATAGGAGCTCACTTGAGATGGGAGAAGCTATGGATGGTACAAGAAGGTCGCTAAGAGCACAAGTAGATGATTATTCGAGTAGATACTCAAGAGGGGATCAAGGGGAGTCAAGACGGGAAGTTGGAGACTAAACAAAGCTTAAAGAAAGTCAAGATAGGACTGAACTAGCATTGGATATAAAGGCTAACCTAGCACCAGCTATCTATTGAGGTAAATTCCAGCACAGGCAGAACAAAGCTGGTGCCGGCTATAAGGGCCCAATTGGTGCCGGTTGGCCTCTGTTTTGAAAAGCTCATAGTAGTAGAGTTCAACCGGCACCAGCTCAGGATGCCAATCCGGTGCCGGCTCAAGTCGCGGACAATTTCAAGCTATTTAATATTTTGACGAATTTGAAGCCAAATTCTTTTTTTTTTTTTAACCCTAACACTTGTATAGACTTGAGGGGCCTTTAAATAGAAAAGGCTTCTTGTATTTTGAGAACTGATATACACTTTGTGCATTGAGAAGTACTTTTTCTCAAATAGGCTAGGGCTAAAGGAGTGAAGATATTCTTCTATTTTTCTTCCTATTTCCAAGACCAATCAAAGGATTAGTCCAAACTTGGGTAAGTCTTTAAACTCTTGGATAATTAAATGTTTCAATTATAGCTTAGGTCTTAGTTGCTTGGATCTTCTATGGTTCTTTGTTCAATATATTGAGTGCCTATACATCTTATCCCATTTGTTCTTGGTTTCTTGTTAAATCTTGGGTATTTAGGTATTGTGTGGTAGACCTTTTGCAACTGAGTTTTAGATTCTAGTGGCATTGCTCTACTAGAGTTCTTGATTTGTAGCTAATGGTATTATCTTTTGTGTCTTCTTGTGTTTTTTTCATCTTTCAAACATTTCTCTTGTTTCCTTGTTTATATTCTTGTGAGTCTTACTTAAGAGTCTCAACAAACCTCCAAAAAGGAGTCCCTAGCAAAATTATATCAAGTGGTATCAGAGCAAGACCTATCTTTGATTCTTATCAAAGCTTAAAGATATTGAAGGAGGCCACCAAAAGTGCAATCCCGTCACTCAAATATACCCCTAAAAAGATCAAAATTTTCTTGCTATTTCCTATGTTTTTATGTGAAATTTTGACCCTTGATGATATGTTGATACATGGGGATAAAAATTTTCTTGCCATTATGATTATTTAGGCTTAAAAGGGGCAAAAAAATATGGTATTATTGAGCTACAAAATTGTGCCCATAAGGTATTTGACAAAAATCCTAAGAAGGATAATGTAGCTTATGTGAAGGCTATTGTGCACATGACTTGATTCATTGTGAATCTTATTATTAATATATACTATTTTCATGCCAAACTTGCTCTTTAAATCTATAAGATATTGCTAGCTCTTGGGTATGTCCTAGTTATCTCTTTAAATTGTTCCTAGTGTTAGTTGATCTCTTACTATCTTTGAATTCTTGAATTTTCCTTGATCTTTACTTTGTTTCTTTACTAGATTACACTCTAATTTCTTATTTCCGTTGTTGGCACTCAATTCTTTGGAATTCTTGTTACTACTTACCTGGAATTGCAAGTGTCCACAAGTATTCGAGTATATTTCCATAAAACCCCTAGTTAAATTCTTCAAGCGTTTAGGTTGGCTACTAAATGGACTAAACCCTTAGAATTTGGGAAGGATTTGGTTGGACTAAAAAGGACTTGAGTGAGTAAAAAGCAATAGGGAGAGCCTATTATTGTAAAAACTAAGAAAGAGTGCAAACACGAGTGCTGAGTGGAACATAATTGAGTACAAATATTAAGGAAGTGTTGATAGGGCCTAAGTTTGTCTATGTTTTCCTAATTATTTGAGGTTATTTTGTGATACTTTTGATTCAAGAACTAGTCATGCCTCTTCCTATTTAATATTTTGTTTGTAGAAAATGTTTTTGGTAATTTTGTGCAGGAATTAGAGGATTTGCAACAAAATTGTGAAATTCCAGTGCTGACCTGACACCCCCTCAACATTGCTGACCCGACCTCGGCTCTAATATGAGAAAATAGAGCCACCAGCCAATTTCCAAAGCTGGACCGACACTAGTCCAGATAAAGTGACCCGACACTAGCCCTAGTATGTTCAGAGTTCTTTTGCGAACAAAATTAGGAATTTCCTAAAAGGTTTAATTATTTCCAACTTATACTCGGCCGAGAACTTCTAGGAAATGTTTTCTGGCAACCAATTAGAGGCCTATATAAACAAGAAGAATTGAGGATTCACATATGAATTTGGGGATCAAAGCTGAAATCACTCATTAAAAAAGAAATTCATCACTCAATGGGCATTCTTTCAAGGAAGTCTGCAAGGGAGGAAGAATGGAGCTTGTTTATGAGTTCTTTCTAAAACTTTTGTTTTCTTTTTTCGAACAATGATGAGATTAATATTTTCATTGTATTTGGATATTATTTTTGGATTTATGATGTTGAATTGATTTAGTCTTTTGTTCAATTATTACTATTCTTGGTATTTAATTACGTGTTTTTAATGGTAAATTGATGGGATTGAACCATTCTTCTAATTAACTTGAGAAAGAGGTTAGGAGATTGTCTTAATTGCTTAATTCTTGATTTATTTTCTTAACTAATTTCAGAGAGAGGTTAAGTCAAGATTAAGTAATCAAAAGTTGTTGATTTCACCTAGAGATAGGGGAATTAATAAATTTCATGTTTTGTCATCTAAAGATAGGGATAATTATTAAGGATTTGTATTCTATACATTTTTTTTTTTATTTAGTGAGATAGAGATGTCCATTAAATTAACTAAGAGATAGTGAAGCCATAACATGAGAGAGAGTGGATTCTACATTAAACTCCTTCATGATGACAAGGAAAAGTGATTAATTGTGACAATTACTAATAATTCATTGTCATGTCTTTAAGAGTAACTATTTAATTACATGATTTTTTTCTCCTTGAGTTGTATATATTTTATCTTTGTTCTTTATCATTCTAATTGGTAGGTTAAACAATGAATAAAAAATGACTAGTGTATACTTGTTCTTTGATGATCAATACTCGTTAAATCCTTATACTATGCTTAATGATAGGTAATATGTATGATTTGGGGATTAATGTTTAATTAAACTTGATTGGAAATGGATTCAAAATTGCATGATTTTTATAATTCAAATCTAACGCATTAAGTTTTTTGTGCCATTGTCGGGGAACAATATTATGAAAGCTTGAAGTTCAGTAATTTAGCCATGTTTATATGTTTATATATAAATATGTATATATGTTCTTTGTATAGGTGCCATAATTTGTTGTATGATGTATAAATTTATGTGTTAACTATTGTATAAGATGTACTTTTTGTTTTTCTTTGCATAAATATACATTCTAGATCTCGCTTTCAAAGTTCTATCATCTAACAGGAATATCATATGTAGGTACCATGGCCAACTACAGCTTGAGCTAGATGGATAACGGGTAGAACCCGCAAATGATTACCACTTTGGAAAATGTGTTAGAAAAATTTCAAAAAACTATCACCGCATGATTCCAAGAGATAGATGAAACATTTTGGAGTTTTTGAGGCTATGCATCAAAATATGGAAAGACATATTTGGTATTTAACTGATTTGATGATAGCCCCATAAGGAAAATAACTTTTAGGGGTAGATACACAAGCAGAATCAACAGCCATTACTTTGAGGAGTGGAAAAGAATTGACGGACACAACAAACTAGAACTGGTGCTAGTTAGAATAGGCAACTCAATGCCAGCTTTCACCTAAATGAAAAGTCGGAGAAAATAGAGACGAACCAGCATCAATCCAAGATATCAACCTGGTACCGGCTTAACTCTGTACACAAGAAAAATTCCCAGTTTTTAAACTACTAGTCCTTTACCCTTTTAGGACACATAAAACTAGAAAGGATGAGCAATTTGGTAAATTCTTAGAAATCTTCAAATAGTTGCATATCAACATCCCACTCATGAGGCTTTGATATACATACCTATATATGAAATATTTCTTAAAAGTATGCTTGTAAATGAATGAAGAGCGGAAGGTCTATCCACCGTAGTGTTAAATGAAGAATGTTTTACTATCCTACAAGACCAAAAAAGATTAAAAAAAATGATTCAGGGATTTTCTCTATTCCTTCCCTTATTTGTAGTCTTATATTTGGCAATGCATTAGCTGACTTACGTGCTAACATCAATCTTTTTCCATATAAAACTTTCAAAAAGTTAGGCCTAGGTAAACCTAAACCCACTAGGATGAGCATCCAATTAGCAAATCGATCCATTAAATATCCTAGGAAAATAGTGAAAGATGTACTTGTCAAGATAGATAGGTTTACATTTCTAATAGATTTTGTTATTCTTGACATGGATGAAGACTCTAAAGTCTCTTTTAGGGAGACTTTTCCTAACTACTGCCAATGCTTTTATTGATATTCATGGGGAAGGTTAACACTTAGGGTTGGAGATAAAGAGGTTATTATTCAAATCCACAAAAGTATGAAGCATCGTATGTCTTCTGATGATTTTTGTTTCATAATTGATATTCTTGATGATTCTATCTTTAATGTTATGCAGGAATTGTTGGCCACATTCTCTATGGACTTGACGAGGAATTCAATCGCATATCTAAGAGACAAAAATGACGAACTTGAGTTGAGGGCTTTTGAGGAAATTGAGAAAAGCAGTTTGGGGAGAATAAGGTCCTCCATTGATGAACCTCCAGAGTTAGAACTTAAGGACTTGCCCGAGCACTTGGAATATGCATTCTTGGCTATGGGAAGGAAATTGCCCATAATTATAGAAAAAGACATCACTTTTGAGCAAAAGACCAACTTGATATGTTTATTGGGAAAATATAAAAAGGTCATGGCATGGAAAATTACTAACATTAAGGGAATTAGTCATTCCTTTTGTACACATAAAATATTGCTAGAAGAAAGAGCAAGACCCGTAGTGTAGCCCCAACGAAGTATGAACCTTAATATAAGAGATGTACTAAAATGTGAGGTAATTAAGCTCTTAGATTCAGGCATCATTTATCCATATTAGATAGCATATGGGTAAGTCTAACATAAGTAGTATCAAAGAAAGGAGGAATGACGGTAATGCCCAATGATAAAAATGAATTGATCCCCATAAGATTGATAACTGGTTGGACGGTAGGCATCAATTATAGACAATTGAATAAAGAACAAGGATGAACCATTTTCCTCTTCCTTTTATTGACCAAATGTTAGAAAGACTAGCGGGGAGTTCTATTGTTTCCTAAATGGTTTTTTCGGTTAATTCTAAATTCCCATAGCACTAGAGGATCAAGAGAAAATAACTTTTACATGCCCTTTTAGTACTTTTGCATGTCGTCATGTGCCTTTTGGTCTTTAAAATGGTCTAGGAGCTTTTCAAAGGTGCATGATGACTACTTTCGAAGAGCTTGTAGGAGATATTTATGGATGATTTTTATATTTTTTGTGATTCTTTTGATTTATGTTTGATAAATTTGAAAAAAAGTGTTGCAAAGATGTAAAGAGACCAATTTTATGGTCAATTGGGAAAAATGACACTTTATGGTCTGAGAAGGTATTGTATTGGGACATAAAATCTCAAGAAAATGTATTAAGTTTATGGGACAAAAATCAAAACAATTGAGAAACTCCTTCCCCTACTTTGGTAAAGGCTATTCGTAGTTTTCTTGGACACGTAGGTTTTTATCAAAGGTTCATTTTAGATTTCTCAAAAATTTCTAAACCTCTTGCTTCCTCGCTTGAAAAGGATATTACTTTCAGTTTTGATGAAAAATATCCCAATGCTTTTAATGAAATTAAAGAAAAATTGATCCATTCTCGTATTCTAATTGCACCGGATTTGTCTCTTCCTTTTGAACTAATATGTAATGCAAGTAAGTATGTAGTAAGTGCAGTACTTGAACAAAGAAGGAATAATCATTTTCAGCCATCTACTATGCAAGCAAAACCCTTACAAAAGCTCAAGAAAACTACACCATAATGGAAAAAGAATTGCTTCCAATAGTTTTTGCTTTTGATAAATTTCATTCTTACCTTATTTTATCTATAGTTATTGTATATACTGACCATTCCACCCTCAAATACCTTCTAACTATGCATGATTCTAACCAAGATTGATTTGATAGGTTTTATTGTTATAGGAATTTAACTTGGAGATTAGGGACAAGAAGGGGGCTAAGAATTTATATGTGTACCACTTGTCTAGATTGGAGAATCCCGATCTAGACCTATTGAGAAAAGAAGAGATTAATGACACCTTTCTAGATGAACGACTTATTCTCATTGAAGGTAATACTTCTCAAATTCTATGGTTTGCAGATTTTGCTAATTACTTGACTGTAGGTATAATCCCTAAGGAATTCACATCACCATAAAAGAAGAAATTCTTGTCCAAAGTAAAGAATTACTTTTGGGAAATCCTTACTTGTCTAGGTGTTGTACTGACCAAGTGATTCGAAGATGTGTGGATTTCACGGAGAGCCAATGTATTCTCCAACAATGCTATGAAGGACAGGCTGGAGGTCATTACCAAGCCAACAATACTCCACGCAAGGTGCTTGATTCTAGGTTCTATTGGCCAACCCTTTTTAAGGACTCTTACAGGTTTGTTAAGAATTGTGACAAGTGTCAACGTACAGGTAATATCTCTAAATCTAGTGAAATGCCATTACAAATCTTTCAAACTTGTGAGGTTTTTTAATGTTGGGGAATCAATTTTATGAGGCATTTTCCTAACTCTTTAGGTAATAAGTACATCTTGGTTGTAGTCGATTATGTGTCTAAATGGGTAGAGGTGCAATATTTGCCAACCAATAATGCACGGGTTGTAGTCAAATTCCTTAAAAAACTATTTACCCAATTTGGTGTACCTAGGGTACTCATTAATGATAGGGGGACTCACTTTTGCAACACTTAATTGAAAAAATGTTCTTAAACACTTAGGTGTCACTTACAAGTTTACTACCCCTTATCACCCTCAAACAAGTGGCCAAGTCGAGGTGATCAATCAAAAACTCAAAAGAATTTTGAAAAAAATTGTCACCTCTATAAGGAAAGATTGGAGTTTGAAATTAGATGATGTTTTTTGAGCCTATAGAACTGCTTTTAAGACTCCAATATGTACCACCCATATAGATTAGTTTATGGGAAATCTTTCTATTTACCTGTGGAGGTTGAACATAAAGCATATTGGGCCATGAACTTGTTAGCTTTGATCTTGAGTTTTCAAACAAGTACAGATTATTACAATTAGAAGAATTGGAGGGATAGTGCATTACCGCTTATCACAGCTTCAAGATTTGTAATGAGAAGATGAAACAATGGTATGATAAAAAGCTTTACCCTAACCGTGAGTTCCACAAAGGTGATCAAGTCTTACTGTTTAATTTGCACCTAAGACTCTTTCTAGGAAAGCTAAAATCTCACTAGTCAGACCCATTCGTGGTCTAGAAAGTATTGCCATCAGGTGCCATTGAAGTCTCCCATCATAAGAAAAGTACCTTCACGGTGAATGGGAATCGTTTGAAATGCTATTTTGGCGAAGACCTTGACAGCTTGGGTCGTATCGACTTTCCCCTCCACGAGGCTTACTCTTTCCCTTAACGGTGCTTCTCCATCTTCTTGTCTTTTATTTTATTTAAAAAAAGAAGAAAGAATTTTTTTTTCCCGTTTTATATATATTTTTTCCTTTGTTAGTTTTATGTTTTGTTGTGTTTCTTTTGTTTAAGAGTACCTTTCATTGTCAAGGAAACATGCTTTTTGGATGAACTTCAACTATGTTATAGCCATTCCTGGATATGGAAAGTATCTTTTTTTCTTGTCTTCTTCCCTCTTTATCTTTCTTAGTCCATTGGATATATCTTATAGTGATATTTTAGGCTATTGAGAATAATGTCCAATTTAAGTGTATGAAAGGGATTCAATGTTTTATGCTTTACAAAGTGCATCTTTTTGAACATCTCTTTTCTTGACCAATTTTTTTTTTTATATTTACCTGGTTAATTAGTTTTGGTATGAGGTTGCTTTGCTAATGATTGAAGGCGTGGAAAGTGGGAAAACACAGGGCACACAGCGGAAGAGAATATTAAAAAACTAGAAAAATAAGAATAGGGAATCCAGGGCAGGGTCGGTCGCTGGCTCTGGTTGCCCTAGCTGGTGCCAGTTGCACCCTATCCCAATCCCGAGGTTTTAAAAATTTTACCTCTCCTTCCTGTTCTTAAAGGTGACTGGACCGGAACGTGTGCAACCAGGGTAGGTGTGCTGGTAGAAGCCTCTAGTGCGATTCCTACAAGCTTCTTACTCCACCTTTGCATGTATGTGAACGTCTAACTCTCAATCTTCCAGTATATGGCCTACCTAACTACCATTTGATGAACAACTAACAGGCTAGGGAATTTTTCTATAGAGAGAGAGAGACGCATGGCTATTCCACAGAGAGGTCGTCTCTCTTGTGTGTCTGATTTACAACCACGTTGTTTCCAATCATCTTGTTTAACCTAAATAAAAAACCATAGGTTAAACTGGACTGGGCCATTGGACTCTTGGTTTAACCTATTGGACTTAATTAATTATTCTAGTTAGAACCAACTCAATGGCCTAACAAATAATTAATTTTTCAGCCCAAATAAACCAATCTAATTAAATAAACCTAAATCAGTTTAGTCCCAGATTAATCCCTAATTATTCAAACTGGGCCAAAGCCCTGAATAATTAATTAACCTACCAAACTAATTCAATTAATTCACTTTCCATAGACTTTTATTTTATTCTAGCCCATTAATTAAATCAGGCTACTTAAATAAAATAATTCCATTTAATTTAAGATCAATTCCTTAGCCTGTATTTAATTAGGACTCACGGTCTATCCTGGGGACCAAAAGACACACCGCCTTCACTACTAAAATGACCAAAATACCCTTGTCATATAAATAGTCTGTATTTCACATTTTAAATATTTCTTAATATCACCATAAGGAAATATTGACCCCAAGGATAGTGCTGCGTTAGTAAAGTCTCCGACCTACAGGTGTAATGACTAAAATATTCCTCTATACATCGCCGTACATTTAGAGAGGAAGAAGTGTACTAACACCTCTCTAAATGATATCTACCATCCTTAGGCCTCTAGTCTAATGATCCACGACTTCCTGGATTATTTTTACTTTCCAAGGGAACTACCCTAAAGCAAACATCCAAGTCATGTTTCCCAGGGATCCTGGATATTTAGATCATTCAAACAATCATAAGGGGCGATATAGTATAGAAACTATCGTATACAAGTCTGTCTTAATTAACTAGTCACACATACCCAACATGCAAGTATATTGGCCCTATGATAGAACCTCAACTATAGCATATCAAAGTATATGCTTCTAGCTTCGTCAGACCACCAACTCATACTCAAATCGTAGAGTACTAGTCCATATTGTAGCGATAGTAGTCTAGGTTCCTACCACATAGTACTTTTTAGAAACCACTACTATAGGTCCTATTCTACGTATTCGAAATATACTTATGTCATGAAGTGAGTGGACTACTCATTGGCTAAAGGTAAGCCATTTCCCATTTAAAATTTATAACATAATAACTTAGACATGATGAGATTCCCATTCTCATCAATCTGTTAAGAACGAATATTTATGTGTTAAGTAACCCATGATCCATATCTTACTGTGAAAGACCTCTATTCACATGAACAACTTACTTAAACATAATGGGTCTTTTCCAAACGTAATTGTGCACAAATAAAATTGTAAATTCACAAATAATTTCTAAAAATAAATTCTTTTATTTAAACATTCGATTTTTACATCAGAAACTTAGTCTAAGAGGGCATACATTCCAATATTCTCCCACTTGCACTCTAAAACTAAGTAAGTCTGTAGGTGCTCACCCCTATAGCGTCTAAGTGTCTCTTGAAGACTCTCTCAGCCAAAAGCTTGGTGAATAGATTTACTAGATTGTTCTCAGAGGCAATCTATTCCACCATAACTTCCCGTCTTTGGATGAAATCCCGGATCAGGTAGTACTTCCTCTCGATATGCTTCCCCTTCTTGTGGTTCCTGGGTTCTTTTGATTGTAATACTGCTCCAGTGTTGTCGCAATACATCATAATCGGCTTGTCCATATGTGGCACAACTCCAAGTTCTGAAAGGAACTTCTGGAGCCAGACTGATTCCATGGATGCCTCTAAAGCTGCTACATATTCAGCTACCATGGTTGAGTCAGCAATGCAAGACTGCTTGATACTCCTCCAAATAAGGTGAAGATATATCCACTAGTTGATTTTCTCTCATCCTTATCCGCCTAGAAGTCTGAGTCTGTGTATCCTGTAGGAACCAAGTCATCAGCCCTGTAAACCAGCGTATAATCTCTCGTCCACTTGAAGTACTTGAGTATATATTTTACAGCTTGCCAATGAACCTCCCCGAGTTTGACTGATATCTGCAAACCAAGTCTACGGCAAAGTAGATATTTGGCCTAGTACACAACATGGCGTACATAAGAATTCTCACAGCTAAAGCGTAGGGAATCCTACTCATTCTGTCCTTTTCTTCTTGAGTCTTAGGATAGTCCCTTGAAGAAAGTGACAACCCATATCTGTAAGGGATTAGAGCTCCCTTGCATGAGTCCATGCTGTACTTGGCCAACATATTGTCAATGTATGTCGCTTAGGATAATCTTAACATTCTCTGTTTCCTATTTCTAAGAAGTCTAATCTCTAGAATGTAGTTGGCTTCTCCCAAGTCCTTCATACTGAATTGACTAGACAGCCAAACCTTTGTAAATGACAATGACCCAACATCATTTCCAATGAGTTGAATATCATCCATATACAAGACAAGAAAAACCACATTAATGCCATCAAGTTTCCTGTACACGCATGGTTCATTTTCATTTTGAACAAAACTATAAGACTTTACAGTCTCATCAAAACGAATGTTTCATGCCTTTGATGCCTGCTTAAGTCCATAAATAAACTTCTTAAACTTGCAAACCATATGCTCTTGGCCTTTAGCAATAAAGCCTTCTAATTGGGACATATAGATGTATTCACTAAGATGGTCATTTAAAAATGCCATCTTGACATCCATTTGTCATATCTCGTAGTCATAATGACATGCGATGGCAAGGAGGATACGGATGGACTTAAGCATAACTACCGGGGAAAAGGTTTCCTCATAATCGATTCCCTCTTTCTGAGTATACCCTTTCGCCATAAGCTTAGTTTTGAAGGTTTCTACCTTCCCATCTACTCCCCTCTTTCTCTTGTATAGCCACTTATACCCAATTGGTGTTATCCCTTCAGGTGAAACTACAAGATCCCAAACCTGATTGAGATATATAAACTCAATCTCGACTTTCATTACTTCATGCCACAGATTTGCATCGGCATCGGCAATAGTTTTCTCGTATCTAGTGGAGTTTTATTCTTGATGGTCAGAGATCAGCTCGAAAGCTTCTCCAGTCCACCTTTCTGGAACCCTAGACACTCTCCTACTACGATGAGGCTCCATTTATACAGGCTCTTGAGGCTGTGCCTCTTCTTGTTCCACAATCGAGTCAGAAGAAATTGCTTCCGAAGATAACTTCTCCTCCAATTCTAACCTAGTTGAACCTTTTGTAGAAATACTTTGATCATCTTCCAAGTATCTAGCATTGGTACTAACTAGTACTTTCTGCTCCTTAGGATGATAAAAGTAACCACCATTTGTCCCTTTTGGATACCCAACAAAATAGTATAATTCTAACATTGGTTCCAACTTGTCTCCCTTAACCAGTACATAAGTTGGACAACCTCATATCCTGAGATGATTCAGACTTGGTTTACGCTCAGTCCACATCTCGTAAGGAGTCCTAGGTACTGACTTGGAAGGGACCAAGTTCAGAATATATGCCGTTGTTTCTAGGGCATATTCCCAAAAAGACACTGGAAGAGTAGCATGAGACATTATGCTTCGGACTATTTCCATCAATTTACTATTCCTTTTCTCAGCTACTTCGTTCTACTAGAATGTCCTTGGCGCAGAGAGCTAAGATACTATCCCATGATGTACCATGTAGTCCTTGAATTCCTCAATGAGGTACTCTCCACCATGATCCGATCGTAAGGTTTTGATTAATTTACCTGTCCGACACTCTACTTCAGCCTTAAACTCTTTAAACTTGTCAAAAGAGTCAAACTTGCGTCTCATCAGGTAAACATATCCAAATCTTGTACAATCATCTGTGAAAGTGATGACGTACTCAAAATCTCCTCTAGCTGGTGTAGACAGGAGACCACATACATCAGTGTGAACAAGACTCAATACCTTTTTGGCTATATTCGCCTTAGGGGCAAATGACCTTTTGGCCATCTTTCCCATTAGACAGGACTCATACTGAGGCTAATTTTTCAATCTCAAAGAGCCCAAAGGCCCATCCTGGATCAACCTCTGAATTCTGGTTGAGTTAATATGCCCCAACCTTAGATGCCAAAGATAAGAGTCATTAACATTGGTCTTTCTCTTCCTTGTTAAAGGTTTAGATTCAGCGTTATTTAATTGATTATTAATAGGGTTTAAGAAAAATAGATTCTCATACATGTGCCCAGTACATAAAATTTCTCCATCTCTACTGATAGAAATACCAGAATGGAAAGATACAAAATATCCTTGATTTATTAGTTTTGCAACTGAAATCAAATTCTGTTTAAAATATCTTTCAAAATCACTACTCTATTACAATAAAAAACAAGATCCAGCTATCCCACTGCAAGGGCCCAAACTTGTGCTCTATTTCCCACACGTAGTCCATGTTCGCCCTTCTGGAGTCTTCTAATCTTTCTAAACCCCTGCAAGGAGTTATAGATGTGATCAGTAGCTTCTGAATCAACAATCCAAGTGGAAGTTAATCCAACCATTAATATAGACTCTAAATAGAAAACATTACCTGTGGGGTTTTTCTTAGCTTGAAGATTTGGACACTCATTTTTCCAGTGTCTCTTCAATCCACACATAAAGTACTTACCCTTAGGTTTGTCTTTGGGCTGGGTCTTGGGCTGGCCCGCTACGTTCCTCTTCTTCTTGAACTTTCTGGGTTTGGACCCAGTTCAAGAAGATGAAGCCTTGGCAATCAAAGCCTTTGACTGTAGCTTCATGACCTTCTCCGCCATCTAGAGCTCCTTCATCAACTCAGTTAAACCCCAACTTGTTCATGTTATAGTTCAACTTGAACTGAATAAAGGAACCCGGTAGAGATTCGAGAACCATGTCCACTTGGCTCTCGAGGTCAATGATAGCCCCTAAGATTTCTGCCTCCTTGAAAGCAGCAATCATCTTGAGCATATGCTCTCTGACTGATGCTCCCTCAGCCATCTTAGTGTTTATGATGGTTCGAAGAGCCTCCTGTCTTGCGGGCTAGCTCTTTTCCGCAAACTTCGTGGCTAATGATTGGGTTATGTCATATGCAGTGAGCATGTGCTCATGTTTGTATTGGAGCACATTAGACATAGAGGCCAACATGTAACAATAGGCCATCTTGTCGGCCTTCTTCAATGCCTTCTCAGCCTTACGCTCCTCGGTGATGGAACCATCCCCGATTATAGGGCAGGTTTCGTAAAGGACATCCTTATATTGTTTTGCTGTGAGTGTTATGTCTAGGTTCCTTTTCCAATCTACATAGTTTGGTCCCGTTAGCTTATTTTCTCGGAGAATAACGGCCAATGAACTAAAAGAACCTCCCACTATTTCTGAAAAATTAATAAATAAAAGAAAAAAGATTCGATTTTGTGAAAACAAAGCAAATATGTGCACTTTATCCTTATTATCAAAACTGATAGTAATCAATTTGGCTCTTATGAAAATTGACATAGCTTATTGTGAAGATTAACAATTTTCTAAGTTAAATGTGCTAACCATCACAAATTAATTTCCCTTCTAGGTAATGATCTAGAAGATAACTCCATCGAGGGGATGGCTATTTCCTCTCATTTCCTATGGACATGCCTCGCACTATGACCTCTAACGAGGGGCTAGCCGATCATAGTACGTGCCCCGAGTTATCAATTACATCCTTCCATTAGATCTAGATCCTTGTGGTATCCCCACCCTATACGGGTTCACTCCCAGGGTGACGCAAGGGGACTCACGATCTCTAATGAGGATCGTGATGGAAGCCATGTAGCCGTTGGAACCCTTCTCCCACTTTATCTTTTAAAATAAGGGTTTTCTGAAAATTATCCTTTTGAAAATTTCCATTAAGTTTTCCCTTAAATCAAAAATAAAATGTCTAAGTCCATAAAAATCTTTATGTCAAGGCTTATATCCTTTGAGAGTTTTTCCCATGGACTAATTTTATTTAACTTAAAAACTTAATGATTTCAAAAATTTTCCAATTAAAACTTTCTAAAGACTTTGGTCTCAAGTTTATTTGACAAAACAATTTTTCTTGTGCCAAACTAAAACAAAATGGGTTTCTATTTTAACCTTACAAAAATATCTAAATCCAATATATTTTCTATGTCAAAGATTAAATCCTTTGGGAAAATATCTAAAGATTAATTATTGTTCAAGTTAAAATAACCATTTAATTTGTAAAAAAATATTTACCTTGTCAAAAACATTCTCAAAGACTTTGGTCTTTGAGAAAACGTGTACATAGGTGCAAAAAATAAATAGCATGCTAGAAAACAGTAGACATTTTCATACTCTTCTATTTTTAAACCTAAGTGCCCAGATAATAGAATTAAACACATTAATTAATTAATGGTCTTGTTTAATCCTAAAATCCCTTACTAATATTTTCCATGCAAAAATATTCCTTAAATATTGACTATTGCAAAATATTAACTTTGCCTGATATGGACCCCAAAACCAAAAGAAATTGCAAGAAAAATTACAAGGAAAAATTTAAAAAAAAATATCCTTGGTCCACTGCACCCGCCGCATAGAACTAGGACCCACCAGAAACCAGCGCGTGGACCGGCCTTCCATAGCTAAGCCGGCGCTGGTTCCAGCCTAGATGCCAAATCCTGCAGTTTTTTCTGTGAATTTCCCTTGTTTTTCTGCACAACTTCTAGAATCCATGGCTCTCCGATTCCAATTCAAATACAATGAAATCAACCAAAACCAACAACTGCCTATACCCATAAACATTAGGCTTATACGATTTACTAAGAAAAACAGTAAATTACAATCTCCTATACCTCCACCCGCGAGGCTTAACAGAGAATCTATCCATACCATAAACAGCGAATGATCACAATTTTAATCACACATATGTGTCCAGTTTTATTAATCTAGATGCATGCTCCCTATATTTTCACAAAACCTTCTTGCTTTTATTCCAATTGAAGGCGTGGAAAGCGGGAAAACACAAGGCATACAGCAGAAGCGAACATAAAAAAAATTGGAAAAACAAGAAAATGGAATCTAGGGTAGGGTCGGTGCCAGCCGACACTGGTTGTGCCTTGTCCCAATCTCGAAGTTTTAAAAATTTTACCTCTCCTTCTGGTTCTTAAAGGTGGTTGGACCGAAACGTACGCAACCGGGGTAGGTGTGCTGGTAGAAGCCTCTGGTGCAATTCCTGCAAGCCTCCTACTCCGCCTTTACATGTATATGAACGCTTAACTCTCGGTCTTCTAGTATATGGCCTGTCTAACTACCGTTTGGTGAATAATTAACAGGCTAGGGAATTTTTTGGAGAGAGAGAGAGAGAGACGCCTGGCTATTCCATAGAGAGGAAGCCATCTCTCTTATGTGTCTGATTTACAACCACGTTGTTTTCAATTTTCCTATTTAACCTAAATAAAAAATCTTAGCTTAAACTGGACTGGGCCATCGGACTCTTGGTTTAACCTATTGGACTTAATTAATTATTCTAGATAGAACCAACTCAATGGCCTAACAAATAATTAATTTTTCAGCCCAAATAAACCAGTCTAATTAAATAAGCCTAAATCAATTTAGTTCCAAGTTAATCCTTAATTATTCAAACTGGGCCAAAGCCTTGAATAATTAATTAACCTACCAAACTAATTTAATTAATTCTCTCTCCATGGACATTTATTTTATTCTAGCCCAACAATTAAATCAGGCTACTTAAATAAAATAATCTCATTTAATTTAAGATCAATTCCTTAGCCCGTATTTAATTAGGACTCATGGTCTATACTGGGGACTAAAAGACACACTGTATTGCTACTAAAATGACCAAAATACCCTTATCATATAAATAGTTGTATTTTACATTTTAAATATTTCTTAATATCACCATAAGGAAATATTGACCCCAAGGACAGTGCTGCGTTAGCAAAGTCTCCGACCTATAGGTGTAATGACTAAAATACCCCTCTATATATCATCGTACATTTAGAAAGGAAGAAGTGTACTAACACCTCTCTAAATAACATCTATCATCCTTAGGCTTCTAGTCCAATAATCCATGACTTCCTGGATTGTTTCCGCTTTCCAAGGGAGCTACCCTAAAGCAAACATCCAAATCATGTTTCCCAGGGCCCTAGATATTTAGATCATTCAGACAACCACAAGAGGTGATATAGTTGACGGACAGAAAATAGGGAGCATGCACCAACGAAAAAAAAAAAATAGAGAAAAAAAACCACAAGCCTTAAAGGCCACACAGAAGCATAAAGATCATACATTTGCGAGCTTTAAACCTACTAGGTTGAGTAGGAGTGGATTGAACGACAGGAATCGCTTCGCCTTGCCCACTTGAAGAAGCTTCCGTTGAAAACTCGCTAGCCTCCTACTTCGCCTTATTTGCATGAACGCCAAGCCTTTCAACTCTCAGAATATGCCACAGCCCAACCTCTAGTCAGTAAACACAACGGTAAAGATGAACGGTTTCAAATCTCCTTGGTTCTCTTGCTATTGGTTAGCAAAGCTCCAAGAAGAAACCAGAGGAGAAGGAGACTTGAGTTTGAGAGAGAGAGAGCTATGTGAGCCTCAGTTGTGTTAGGGAGATTAGGGTTTTTCTTCTACCAGAGACTTGTTTATTGGTCAGCCAAAACTAGGTCTCTAATTCTCTGATAAGCATATCCTCGGGATATCATATTTCAAACACCCGAATGTTATCCTGAGAATAAGTTTGGTTTAACCCTAAACTCTTCTTAACCGTATCTGGAAAAAACCCTACGGTCTAAGCTATTGGGCCGAAATAATATTTATTATTTCTCTTAGACCCAAAAGGCCCAAAATAATAAACATTACTTATTTATTTCATGGGCTTATACAAATAACCCAATAAATAATTAATGAGCCCAAATGAACCAAAATAATTAAGCTTTAATTATTTATTTCTTGGGCTTATATAAATAACCTAATAAATAATTAAACATTAATTATTTCCCCTAATTTAAGCCCAGGTTAATTTCCTAATTATTCATACTGGACCTAGGCCCTGAATAATTAATTAACCAATTAAACCAGATAATTAATTTCTCTCAACTCCTATTTTTTATTTTATTTATTTATTTATTTTATTCCAATATAATAATAAATTAGACATCCTGAATAAAATAAAATAAAATCCTCTTGAACTGAGACCAATTCCTCAACCCAAAATTAGTTAGGACTTACGGGCTATTCCGAGGATCAAAAAAACACATTGCCTTGGTTGTTAAAATGACCAAAATACCCCTACTATATAAATAGCTATATTTTGCATTTTAAATATTTTCTAATATCAACATAAGGAAATATTGATCCTAAGGACAATGCTGCATTAGCAAAGTCTCCGACCTACAGGTGAAATGACTAAAATACCCCTATACATATCGCCGTACATTAAGAGAGGAAGAAGTGTACTAACACCCCTCTAAATGACATTTACCATCCTTAGGCTTCTAGTCCAATGATCCACAATTTCCTAAAGTGTTTCCGCTTTCCAAGGGAACTACCCTAAAGCAAACATCCGAGTCATGTTTCTCAGGGCCTTGGACATTTTAGACCATTCGGACAACCACAAGGGGTGATATAGTGTAGAAACTATCTTATACAAGTCTGTCTTAACTAACTAGTTACATATACCCAATATACAAGTATATTGGTTCTACTATAGAACATCAACTATAGCATATCAAAGCATATGCTTCCAGTTTCGTCAGACCACCAACTCATACTCAAGTCGTACAGTACTAGTCCACGCTGTAGTGGTAGTAGTCTAAGTTTCTATCATATAGTACTTTTAGAAACCACTACTACAGGTCCTGCCCTACGTATTCGAAATACGCATATGTCATGAAGGGAGTAGACTACTCACTGGCTAAAAGTAAGCCATTTCCTATTTGGAATTCATAATATAATAACCTAAACATGATGAGATTCCCAGTCTCATCAATAGGTTAAGAGCAAATGTTTATGTGTTAAATAACCCGTGATCCATACCTTACTGTGAAAGACCACCATTAACATGGATCACTTATTTAAACACAATGGGTCTCTTCCAAACGAAAATTGTGCACAAACAAAAAATAAATTCACAAACAATTTCTAAAAATAAATTCTTTTATTAAAATATTCGATTTTACATCAGAAACCTAGTCTAAGAGGGCATACAATCCAACAATTGTATAGAAACTATTTTGTACAAGTCTGTCTTAACTAACTATTCGCATATACCCAACATGCAAGTATATTGGCCCTACGATAGAACCTCAACTATAGCATATAAAAGTATATGCTTCCAGTTTCGTCAGACCACCAACTCATACTCAAATCGTAGAGTACTAGTCCACGCTATAGTGGTAGTAGTCTAGGTTTCTACCATACAGTACTTTTTAGAAACCACTACTACAGGTCCTGTTCTACGTATTCGAAATATACTTATGTCATGAAGTGAGCGGACTACTCACTGGCTAAAGGTAAGCCATTCTCCATTTAGAATTCACAACATAATAACCTAAATATGATGAGATTTCCATTCTCATCAATCAGTTAAGAACGAATGTTTATGTGTTAAGTAACCTATGATCCATACCTTACTGTGAAAGATCTCTATTCACATGGACAACTTACTTAAACATAATGGGTCTTTTCCAAACGTAATTGTGCACAAATAAAATTGTAAATTCACAAACAATTTCTGAAAATAAATTCTTTTATTAAAACATTCTATTTTTACATCAAAAACCTAGTCTAAGAGGGCATACATTCCAACAATGATAAGGTTATAATTTTCTTTTCAACTTTGAATATAGATTTGTCATTCAATTGGTTAGATTTTAGTTGAGTAAACTTGTGTATTAAGTTAGATAATGTTAAGTCTTGAGAAATTAAGTTAACCTTATTTATTTTGTATTTGAATCTTGTTTTATTTCTTGAGTTTGAATATGGATGATGTGATGCACATAAGAAAAGCTATTAATTATTTTTTGTATTATGGATTTATAATTTGTTTAACTTTGAGTTGTGAATAAGGAATGCGATGAGAAAAAAGGTCCAGGGAATGCAAAGCACATCTCCATTGGCGAGAAAAAAAATGTGTGAAAAGAAAAAAAAATTATTGATATGTGAGTTGAAAAGAAGTGAATGAAAAAAAAATGAAATAGAAATGCTCTTATTTTCTAGGCGATCTTTTTTCTGAAAATGGGGCTAATATGGAGAGAAATAGCAATTATTATTCAGTGCACTCTCTTGAGGTTGTCCCGAAAGTAAGAAGGCAAATAAAAGAAAGTAAAAAATGCTAAAATAATAGCGGCTATAAGGGGGCTAATACGGTGCATGAAAAGGAATACATTCACTTGAGGCTATTAATTCCTTATGATGCATTTAGATTTGAGTATAAAAATCATATAATAACTAAGCACATTCCCAATCAAGTTTACATTAAAATGTTAAACCTAAATTACACATATGAGCAAGCGTACTTATCATTAACATAGAATAGGGTTCAAACGCGTGTCGATCCTCAAGGAACAAGTATGCATTAATCCTTTTTCTTTCATTGTTTAACCGACTCAATAAAGTGAAACATAAATATAAAATAAAATAAAATAATATAATATATACATGTCAAGGATGGAGAATTATGTAGTCCAACCATTATTTAGATAAACATAATCTTAATGTACCCAATCATTATCATAACTAATTATTCACTTCGCATCATGAAGGATGAAAATAGACTCACTTCTTTCCCAATCAATAAAATCACTATATTCTAGACAAATTAGCATCACATACTATGTCTTAACTAATTCACCCAAAAGATACACTAAACACGATCCTTTATTAAATTTTCATACTCTGGCAAATTTAAAACATGAAATTAACCAATGAATCTATACTCTGTCAGACATCAATTAACCTTTAATTACCAGTTCTTAGCAATTAACCCCTTTCTCCAGCAAGTTAAGAGGCAACAAATATAAAACTAACAAATTAAAACCACCATCAACCCCTTTCTCAAGCAAGTCAATGGAAAGAAATAATCCATTAATCTCGTAATCAACCCAAGTAATTAAATACCAAGAATAACAATCAATTAATCAAAAGATCAAATAATTCTAAAAACCATGAATATCTAAAATAATGTCAAATTACAATAAAACAATTAATACATAATTGTTTAAAAAAAAGAAAATACTCATAGACAAGCCTCTTTCGTCTTCCTTTGAAGACCTTCTTGCACAATCCTCCTTGAATTGAAGAATTCCTCCTTTGATTAAGTGATTTTCTATGATGATCAATGAATTCTCCCCATTTTCCCTTGTGTTTTTCATCTATTTATAGGTTTGGGAAGTGCCTAAACTCGTTGGTGCAATGTTCTTGGCCGAGTAAAAGTAAGAAGATACTAAAACTTCACAGATTACCAAAAACCGCGTAGAAAAATCACAATCCCGCCTTTTCCTCAAAGCACAGCCGGTGCCGCCTTGGCTCTCGGAGCTGGCGCCGATTGTGTTCTGGTTCTCTACTCGTTCGTCGATTTTTTCTTGATTTCAACACCATGTTGTCCAGAATGCAGCCGGCGCCGTCTTGGCTACTGGAGCCGGCACCGGTTCCACTCTGTTCCGGTCTGTTTAGATAATTTTTCATCGCCTCGAAGTTCGGTCAATTGTGCATGGCCGGCGCCGGTTCTAATGCCCTGTCCGGCACCGCCTCTCTTCTGTTTTGCAACGTTTTTACTTTGTTTAACCTAAAAAATCTGTAATAATGAACAAAATACCTTTCCAAGGGTAAAATCTCAAATATGAAGGAATATGACTAAGTATTGAACAAAATATATCACAAAAGAGCCTCAAATAACTAGGAAAAATATGACTAATTTAGCCCCTATCACCTTAAGTCATTGAAAAAAAAAGAAAAAAAAGTGAAGTAGTTCCTTAGTTCACTACTTGAGTTGTGCAAATTTGAGTTCATGATGCTTGAATTGGTTATATGGCTTGACTTGTATGATTTGTGTTGTCTATATTTTTTATTTAAGAGATGGAATAATTTTCTTGTATTGAGTATGAACTTATTTAACTTAACTTTGATGGCCTTGGAATTGTTTAATTTAATACATGAGTTTGCAAGGAATGGTTTGAATGAATGACAAGTTTATGTTTAATATTGGAAGAAGGTTATAATTTTGTTGTGGACGAATTTATTATGGATTAGTTGAATAGGTTGTTTTGATTTACCTGGTCTTAAATGTTTGCCTAGGGATAAGCAAAGGCTTAAGTGTGGGGAAATGTGATAGAGCCTAAATTTGTCTGTATTGTTTTAGTTATTTGAGGTTATTTTATGATATTTTGTATTCAATAAATAGTCATTTCCCTTCTTATTTTATATTTTGCTGGTGGAAAGTGTTTGTGGTAATTTTGTGCAAGAATTAAAGGATTTGGAAAGAAATTGTGAAATTCCAGTGCTAACCCAGCGCCCTTATAACATTGTTGACATGGCCCTAGCTCTAATATGGAAAAATAGAGCAACCAATCGATTTCCAGAGCTGGATCGGTGCCAGTCCAGATGAAGTTACCCAGTGTCGGCCCTAGTCTGTTCAGAGGCTGTTCAAAGTTCTTTTGCGAACAGAATTGGAAATTTCCTAAGAGGTTTAATTTTTTCCAACTTATAATCAGCTTAAAACTTCTAAGGAATGTTTTTTAGCAACCAAGAAGTCTATATAAATAAAAAGAATTGAAGATTAACATATGAATTCCGAGGTTAAAGTTGAGTGATTTCATCAACTTTGAATGGGTGAAATCACTCATAAAAAGAAATTCATCACCCAATGAGCATTTATTCAAGGAAGTCTGCAAAGAAGAAAGAAAATGGCTTATCTATGAGTTCTTTCTAAAACCTTTATTTTCATGTTTTGAACAATGATGAGATTAATGTTTTCATTATATTTGAATATTATCTTTCAATTTATGATGTTAAATTGATTTACCCTTTTGTTCAATTAATTACTATTCTTGGTATTTGATTACTTATTTTTAATAGTGAATTGATGAGATTGGACCATTTTTCTAATTAACTTGAGAAAAAGGTTTGGAAATCATCTTAATTGCTCAATTCTTGATTTATTTTCTTAACTAACTCGAGAGAGAGGTTAAGTCAAGATTAAGTAATCAAAAGTTGTTGATTTCACCTAGAGATAGGGGAGTTAATAAATTTCATATCATTTTCACATAGGGATAGGGATAATTATCAAGGATTTATGTTCTATGAATCTTTTTGTTGTTTTAGTAAGATAGAGATGTCCATTAAATTAATTAAGAGATAATGAAGTCATAACTTGAGAGAGAGTAGATTTTACATTAAAATCCTTCATGATGCTAAGGAAAAATGATTAATTGTGGCAATTACTAATAATTCATTGTCATGTTTTCAAGAGTAACTATTTAATTATATGATTTTCTCTTCTAGAGTTGTATATATTTTATCTTCATTTTTATCTTTATTCTTTATCACTCTAATTGGTAAGGTTAAATAGTGAATAAAAAGTGACAAGTGTGTACTTGTTCCTTGAGGATCGATACTCGTTAATTCTTATACTATACTTAATGATATGTATACTTGCTCATATGTGTGATTTGGGGATTAATGTTTTAATTAAATCTGATTGTGAATGGATTTAAAAATACATATTTTTTATAACTTAAATCTAATGAATCAAGTGTGGCAAGGAACTCTTTACTTCTAGCCCAATTTTACAGTTATAATCTTTCCTTAAAATTCCTACTACAGAGAAAGGTGATGATGCTTCTAGACTTAACCAAGTTAGGGGAAGTAGGCCATAGGAGAAGTTTGATGCTTGGGAGGCCTTTGAATATATGCGAAAAAGTATGGAAACCATGCAAAGGGAACCGATAGAACTTATAACTCGTCAAAAGAAAGCTTTAACCATGGCCCAAAGAAAGGGATATGAAAAACAAGATTTACCTAGCCCCAACATAAGGGAAATGGCATAACACATCTCAAGTGAACCTCTAACTCGGAAAAGAATAGCATGAGTATTCCTTTGGGGGTATCCACAAGCCCCAATAAGAGGAGGTATGAATGAGATAAGGAGAGTAAGAGAAAGAGGAAGAGTAGGGGGATTAGCTAGAAGTATCAATCTAAACAATATAAGGGGATTAGAGAGAGAGTTTTAGAGAGGGCTAGATTGGGATGAGGGAAGACAATTTGAGAAGTATAGAGCATCATATAGGGGAAACAAGATTAGAGCTAGAAGGCGAGAAGAAAATGATGAGGAAAGAGAAATAAAAAGTAATAAAATGAAAGTGCCGAGTTTTCAAAGAAAGAGTGATCCAGAGGTGTACTTTGAATGGGAGAGAAAGATGGAGATATTGTTTGATTGCCAAGAGTATAGTGAAAGAAACAAGGTAAGACTTCCAATTTTAGGATTCTCCTACCACACTTTGGTATGGTCGAAACAAGTCCTTCCTAATAAGAATGGGATAGGGGAGAATACGATTGGAAATTAGAAATTGATGAAGAACTTAATGAGAACACGATTCGTACCCTTCCACTATTACAAAGAGCTATACCAAAGGTTACAAGTCCTCAAGCAAGGTAGCAAAAGTGTTGTGGACTACCATAAGGAGTTAGAAGTACTGTTGATGAAAGCTAATATGAATGAGGACTTTCGTACTACTAAAGTAAGATTCTTGAGTTGGCTAAATTGAGAGATAGCCAATATTGTGGAGTTACACTCATACAAGATGTTAGAGGAAATGGTACATATGACTATAAAGGTAGAAAGGCAACTGAGAAGATGACCGTTTGTGAAACCAATACCAAATACTACCCCTGCACCTAGCAAGCCAATAACTAAGAAGGAAGGAACCACCAAGCCACATTTTAGTGCCTTCAACAAACTTAAGGAGGAATGGAACAAGAATAAAAGGAAGGGGGTGGAAAAGCCACAATGGAGTGAGATATCAAATAGTTTAAATACCTTGGCTATGGGCATATAGCTCATGAATGTCCAAGTAAGAGGAACATGTACACTAATGCTTTTGGAGAGGTGTCCTCCGAAGATAAAGACGGGGGATGAGAGTAAGATCTAGAAGAAGGAGAAGTTGAAGAAGGACAAGCTACAGGTGGAGAATGTGAAAAAGTAGGGTAATTGTCATCATTACTTGAAGGCATAAAAAACGAAAAACACAGGGCACGCACTGAAGCGAAAGCAAAATAAAACTGGAAAAACTCAAGAACAAGGGATTCCCGAACAGAGCCGGCACCGGCTTCAGCAGCCCTAGCCGGTGCCGGTCATGCTTTTGGCAGGACTCTGAGGTTAAAAAAAATATTTACCTCTTTTCCTTGTTCTAAGAATTGGCTGGACCGGAATGTGTGCTATCGGAGTAGGTGTGCTGGTAGAAGCTTCTGGTACGATTCCTGCAAGTCTCCTACTCCGTCTTTACATGTAGGTGAAGACCAAACTCTCGATCTTCCAGTGTATGGCTTGCTTAATTCCATTTGGTGAACAATTAACAAGGCTAAGGAAGTTCTCTGGAGAAAATGAGAGAGAGAGAGACGTCTGGCTATTTTCATAGAGAAGAAGCCGTCTCTCAGAGAGTGTGTATGTGTGTGTCACAACAACATTGTCTCCAATCCTCTTGTTTAACCTAAATAAAAGCCTAGGTTAAACTGGATTGGACCATTGGACTCTTAGTTTAACTTTTTAGGTTTAATTAATTATTCTAATTAGAACCACATAAATGGCTCAATTAAAAATTAATTTTTCAGCCCAAATAAACTAGTCCAATTAATAAGCCTATATTAGTTTAGTCCTAGGTTAATCTTTAATTATTCAAATTGGGCCAAAGCCCTGAATAATTAATTAACCCACTAAACTAATTTAATTAATTCTCTCTCTCCATAGACCTTTATTTTATTCTAGCCCAATAATTAAATCAGGCTACTTAAATAAAATAAATTTTATTTAATTTAAGATCAAATCCTTAGCCCGTATTTAATTAGGACTTACGGTCTATACTAGGGACCAAAAGATAGACCGTCTTGGCTACTAAAATGACCAAAATACCCTTGTCATAAAAATAACTGTATTTTGCATTTTAAATATTTCCTAATATCACCATAAGGAAATATTGACCCCAAGGACAATGCTACGTTAGCAAAGTCTCCGACCTACAGGTATAATGACTAAAATACCCCTCTATATATCGCCGTACATTTAGAGAGGAAGAAGTGTACTAACATCTCTCTAAATGAAATCTACCATCCTTAAACCTCCAGTCCAATGATCCACGACTTCCTGGATTATTTTTGCTTTCCAAATGAGCTACCCTAAAGCAAACATCCAAGTCATATTTCCCAGGACCCTAGATATTTAGATCATTCAGACAACCACAAGGGGTGATATAGTATAGAAACTATCATGTACAAGTCTGTGTTAATTAACTAGTCACACATACCTAACATGCAAGTATATTGGCCTTACGATAGAACCTCAACTATAACATATCAAAGTACATGCTTCCAATTTCATTAGACCACCAACTCATACTAAAGTCGTAGAGTACTAGTCCACGCTGTAGTAGTAGTAGTCAAGGTTTCTACCATATAGTACTTTTAAGAAACCACTACTATAGGTCATGTTCTACGTATTTGAAATATGCTTATGTCACGAAGTGAGTAGACTACTCATTGGCTAAAGGTAAGCTATTCTTCATTTGGAATTCACAACATAATAACTTAAATATGATGATATGAGCCCTTGAGGTACTTGAGAATATAACCTCTCGTTCCCTTGAGGTACTTGAAAATATGCTTTACACCTCGCCAATGAACCACCCCAGGGTTGAACCACCCCAGGGTTTAACTGATATCTGCTAACCAAGCCTACGACAAAGCAGATATTGGCTTAGTACATAACATGGCATATATGAGACTTCCCACAGCTGAAGCATAGAGAATCCTACTTATTCTGTCATTTTTTTCTTAAGACCTAGGACAATCCCTTGAAGATAATGACAACCCATGTCTGTAAAGAATTAGAGCTCTCTTGCATGAGTCCATGCTATACCTAGCCAGCATTTTGTCAATGTATGTCGCTTGGGATAATCTTAACATTCTCTACTTCCTATTTCTAAGAAGTCTAATTCCGAGAATGTAGCTGGCTTCCCCAAATCCTTCATACTGAATTGATTAGACAACCAAACCTTTGTAGATGATAATGACCTTATATCATTTTCAATGAGTAGAATATCATCTACATACAAGACAAGAAAAATCACATTAATGCCTTCAAGTTTCTTGTACATGCATGGTTCATCCTCATTTTGAACAAAATCATAAGACTTTACAATCTCATCAAAATGAATGTTCCATGCCCTTGATACTGTTTAAGTCCATAAATGGACTTCTTAAGCTTGCAAATCATATGCTCTTGGCCTTTAGTAATAAAGCCTTCCAATTGGGACATATAGATGTCTTCACTAAGATGGCCATTTAAAAATGCCATCTTGACATCCATTTGCCATATCTCGTAGTCATAAAGACATGCAATGGTAAGGAGGATACGGATGGACTTAAGCATGGCTACCGGGGAAAAGGTTTTCTCATAATCGATATCCTCTTTCTGAGTATACCCTTTCGCCACAAGTCTAGCTTTGAAGGTTTCCACCTTCCCATCTATTCCCCTATTTCTCTTGTATACCCACTTACACCCTATGGGTTTTATCCCTTCAGGTGAAACTACAAGATCCCAAACCTGATTGAGATACATAGACTCAATTTCGGCTTTCATTACTTCATGCCCTAGATTTGCATTGGCATCAGTAATAGCCTCCTCGTATTTAGTGGTGTCTTATTCCTGATGGTCGAAGACTAGCTCGAAAGCTTCTCCATTCCATCTCTCCGGAACCCTAGACACTCTCCTACTACGACGAGGCTCCATATGTACGTGCTCTTGAGGCTGTGTCTTTTCTTGTTCCACAATCGAGTCAGGAGAAGTTGCTTCTGAAGATAACTTCTTCTCCAGTTCCAACCTAGTTAAACCTTTAGTGGAGGTACTCTGATCATCCTCTAAGTATCTAGCATTGGTACTAATCAGTACTTTCTGCTCTTTAGGATGATAAAAGTAACCACCCATCAAAATAATATAATTCTGATATTGGTTTCAACTTATCTTCCTTAACCAGTACATAAGCTGGACAACCCCATATCTTAAGATGATTCAGACTTGGCTTACGCCCAGTTCACATCTCATAAGGAGTCCTAGATACTGACTTGGAAGGCACCAAGTTCAGAATGTATGCCACTGTTTCCAGGGCATATTCCCAAAAAGATACTGGAAGAGTAGCATGAGACATCATACTTTGGACCATTTCCATCAATGTCTTGTTCCTTCTCTCAGCTACTCCGTTCTACTAGGATGTCCCCGGCACAGAGAGTTGGGATACTATCCCATGATGTACTATGTAGTCCTTGAATTCACCAAGGAGGTACTCTCTACCACGATCCGATCGTAAGGACTTGATCAATTTACCTATCCGATGCTCCACTTCAGCCATAAACTCTTTGAACTTGTCAAAAGAGTCAGAATTGCATCTCATCAGGTAAACGTAACCAAACCTTGTACAATTATCCGTGAAAGTGATGAAGTACTTAAAACCTCCTCTAGCTAGTGTAGACAGGGGACCACACACATCAGTGTAAACAAGACTCAATACCTCCTTAGCTCTATCCGCCTTAGGGGTAAATGACCTTTTGGTCATCTTTCCCATCAGGCAGGACTCACACTGAGGCTAATTTTCCCATCTCAATGAGCCCAAGAACCTATCATGGATCAACTTCTGAATTCTGGTTAAGTTGATATGACCTAACCTTAGATGCCAAAGATAAGAGTCATTGACATTGGTTTTCCTATTCTTTGTTAAAAGTTCAGATTGAGCGTTATTTAATTGATTGTTAATAGGGTTTTAGAAAAATAGATTTCCATACATGTGCCCAGTACATAAAATTTCTCCATCTCTACTGATAGAAATACTAGAATGGAAAGATACAAAATATCCTTGATTTATTAGTTTCGCAACCGAAATCAAATTCTGTCGAAATCCAGGTACATATAAAATATCTTTCAAAACCACTATTCTATTACAATCAAATACAAGATCCAGCTCTCCCACTGCAAGGGCCCAAACTTGTGCTCCATTTTCCACACGTAGTCCATGTTCGCCCTTCTGGAGTCTTCTAATCTTTCTAAACCCCTGCAAGGAGTTACAGATGTGATCAGTGGCTATTGAATCAACAATCCAAGTGAAAGTTGAACCAACCATTGATATAGACTCTAAATAGAAAACATTACCTGTGAAACCCCAGTCGAAACCAATCTTAGAGTAAGGGGGTTGGGATGCATATCATATTTTATTTCATGTTTAAATATATTTTTATATGATTTTATATGCTTTGAATTTGTGTTTGATAGTCTCGAGGGCTTAATTGTGTTTATTGAGTAAGAAGGAAAAAATGGTAATTTTTGCTTGATGTGAAAATAGGGAGATAGCTTGAGGGTTAAATAGGAAAAAAATATTTTAGAGAGAAAATAAGAACAAGAGTTATTGTGGTTTAGTGGTTAGAGCTTTGGAATTAAATCTTGAGGTCTTGGGTTCAAATTCTATCATTGGAGCTTTAGCATGATTAAATTTTATTTTTGTTAGGAAAGGTTAGATTTTCGTCCTTGAGTGCTCTAGACAAGGGTAAAGGTGATGTCCTAGGGGAGACATGATAGGAGCACCATAATCCTACTCTTGTACCCTACAAAAATTCTTAAGGGAATTCATACCCTTCTTGATCCTTAGTTTTCCTTACTTCTCAATTTCTTAAGTTATTCAATTTATTCAAGCCAATTTCATTCCAGAAATTTCAGTAAAGTGTTGTGGCTTTAAAGGCCCAAAATGTCTAAATGAAAGACATCTTATGGACCGAAAATGTGGAAGAGATAGGGAAGGTTCCAAGAGAATTAATTCCCCTAGTGAACCTTCAAAACTCCACTCTAGCTATGTTCATTTTCCTTCATGTAGTGATCTGAAATTTTTCCAGCTTCTTGTGCCTTCAAGGTGTCGAAATTTTCAGCCATCATTCCCTCCCAAATGCTGCCAAAAAATGGCCCTCTTGACCAGCTTGGAAACTGAAATTTTCTAGCCAAATTCGGACTACACAAATGCTGTGCAAAATCAGAAAATTTTTTGGGGCAAAATCGCAGCATATATGAGCTTAAACTAAGCTGTTTTCTTCCAATTTTCTCCCAGCTCCTTAGCCATGTTTTTCCTCCATAAAGAAGGCTAGAAACTAGCCTTGAAAGACCTCTGAATTTCCCTTCAAACTCTTCGCAATCTGACTGGAAAATGGCAGCAAAAGCTGCACAGGAAAATTCCAGAACTTGCGAAATCCTGTGCAGAATTTTTCCAGCCTTACTTCATCTTCAGCCATATCCGAAAACTTCCTCATCTTTTTGTCCGAACTTCTCTTGAACAGCCTTGAATTGAACTCTATTGTCTTCCCCAGCCTACTACTTGAAAAACCAGTCATGGCTACCCCTAAAATATCTTCAACAATTACTCCAATCATGCCTTGATTGGAGACCAAAATTCCAGCAATCCTAATTTAGTAAACTTTCATAAAATATCCATTAAACAACCAGACCTTTCCTTCACCATTATACTCCCTCTTTTTTACCACTGTTAACCTTCTTCAACCAGCTTTCATCCAGCAAAATCACTGAACATCAGTCGGCCATAGCTGCTTCCAAAAAGCTCTCTAGTGATCAAAGATATTCTTGCTGTATTTTATTTCCAAATTTGATTCCCAAAAATATTCTTTTAGGATTTCAACAACCAGCCTTTCCTTTTCCTTTCAAACCAGAAAAATCATCTACCTAAACTACACAAACAATTCAGCCACTGCAAACATACAGAATTTGGGCAGCTTCAAATCCAAAATCCCTCCATTCTCTTCAACCTTCAAGCACACATAGAACATCAAGAACACCTACTCACTTCTCTCGCCTAATACCTCTCCAAACCACTTCAATCTCCTTCAAAAAAATTCCAGATTTCATCTACTCACTACCGTGAGTCCATCCATACAATTTTTAACATCAAACTCCAAAATCCAACTCTCTTGTCGATAAAAAAATCAGTATTTTTTGTGAAGACTCAAGAACACCTTCAAGGTAAGTTTATTCAATCAACTTCATCTTCGCTAATCTTCAATCTCTAATGAATATATGTGTGTAAGCATGCTAATGGACTCTTTTCTTCTCTCTCTCTCTCTCTCTCTCTCTCTCTCTCTCTCTCTCTCTCTCACTCCGAATACTCTCTCCCTCTTGGCCGAATGAATTCTTCACCAATGGCCATGCTTTCTTCATCTCTCTTGGACGGATCTAGTTATCTAGGAGTTGAGATCCATTCGAAACTCCTTCAAGGTACTCATCAATCAAGTAAGCCTTTTCAACCCTCATTTTTAATTCTAGATTCATGTCTCTAGAATGATATTGGTAGGAGATGGATTATGAATAGGATTTGAGCATGTATTGTTGTAATGAGTTGAGATTGAAGCATGAATAAATGTGTATATATGATGGAGATGGGATTTATGCATGAGTTGGTTATCTTGGTTGATTGTATGGTGTTTTTATGGTTAATACATGTCTTCATGTCATAAGTAGTATTTGTGATCAAGTATGTTAGAGATTATGTCACCTATGGTGAATATGATTTATATTCATGTATGATTTTTAAAGCCATGATTATGTTTATGCTAGTAGGGGTTGGATCATGCCTTGGTAAATTTAAATCTATGCTTTTATTTATGATTTGAATGAGTTGATGAATTGAAGTGGAGTATATGTTCATGATTGTGGTTATCAATAGAAATATGATAATGATCTAGTTGTCTCTAAGCTAATTTTATTTCATCAATAAAATGATTAATGCTATAATTTCTTCTAGTAAATTTTGAAAACCCTAGGGAAGGTAGATTTGGACTATTATATATAAAATAAGGATATTTTAGTCAAATAAATGATAGCTTTTATTAAAGAAATAAAATATATAGATATTATATATAATAATAATATCAAACAAAGCCTTTTATATAAATAATCATAATAAGTAAAAATATTAAATTTTGTAAGTCTTATATTCATAAATACCATTAAAATTTATTATCTTTCAATTATTATCTTTTAATCAAAACCTATTAAAATTTATTTAGTATCTTTCAATCAAGACCCATTAAAATTTATTTTCAACTAATTTTAGTTATCAATTATTTTCAAACAATTAATTATTAATAAATCATTATTTTACCTAATACCACCTAGGACTCTTCATCAAATAAACTCTATATTATTCTTAGTAAGATTTAAACCTTCAACTTATTAGTACCTATTTCCCGAAACAATAATTATTTTAAATATCAAATTAGACTTAGCTTATAAACCCTTTTTATTTATTATTTGGCCTTAAAGCTTGGGACACTAGGATCATGGTTGTAGTGAGTTGAGCTAGCTTTATTTGTGAAAGTGGATTTTAGTTTGAGATTAATTATGGCTTGTATTTACCCCAGGCGGGGTTAGGTCAGCTGTTGAAGACCTTTATTTTATCTCAAGATAAAGATCAGGTAAGCTCTTGCATAAAACCTAATTGATGTAAAATCTTTATTATGGCGAGTCGAATGTAGAGTGTATGGACACTCATTTCTGTAAAGGCAATTGAGGATTAACTCCTTTCTTATTTCAGTCAAACAAATTATTTGAAAATCAATAAGTAGATTTACTCAAACTTAAAACTCTTTCCAAAACAGATTTTGACAAAGACTTTGGAAATCCTTAATTGCCATTTTCTTGTGGAACTGTATTTTGTTCATTTTCCCAAGTGAGATACGTTATGTTGAGTACTCAATAAGGGTGGACTGTTAGGACTAGTCTTTGAAGGGTTAGGGTGAGTCTTTCAGTAGGTGGCCACCTCTGAGAGGTAAGTCCTGTTGGGGATATGCCCTAGAGTCAATTTGTACTTATACTATTGTCATTATGTTTTATATAATTATATGAGGCTTTCCTTTCCATGAATAGTGAGTTTTGTTTTGTGGTCATCAAGTACGTGACTTGATAGTAAAACTCTACAATGAATACAATGACTATTCTAAAAATGTCCCTGATCGATTATTATTATTGGAATAATAATAAATTAAGATTAGTATGTTTGTGACTTGATGGCTATGTTTTACTGGCCATGGATATTTGTGATATCGAGTCAAGACATAAATAAATGTTAGAGAACATTGTATTGGACATGACCTACTGTGAGAGTACTTCATGGAATATGTCATAAGTACTTTCTAGCCATAATAATATTGAAAGTCATTCGACCTAAATTCATTATAGTTTCCTACTTGATAAATTCTATATTTTGACATTGTCTAAAGTTATCTTTAACCAGATAATAAATTAGACTACTGTTGGATATAGAATAAATCAAGAAGAGGAATATGATTGATTGTGAAGGAATTTGTCCCTCTCAATTATGGGAGAGATATCCATGGGCCCCTTGATAAGTTAGACTGTTAAAAATGCATGGCCGTGCTCAAATATATCAATCTAAGATATTGATATCATTTGTTTGAACAGTCTACTATAAAATCAAGAAATAATTGATTAAGCTTAATAAGGATGACATGCTCCGTGCCTTATGCTTAATCTGGATATCGTGTGACAAAATGACTAAATATAAAATTATGGTTTGGTTCAAAGAGATCGCCGATCTTCATTTAACCTGGATAGTTATAATATTTTGCTAGAAACCACTTTTAACTTGTGGGCCATTTAAATATAATTTAGGCACACTGCCAATGTTAAATGAACCTATAGGGTCACACAATAAGCGAACTTGTTAGGTTATTTTTCTGGTGACCAGATTCGATGAATCTGGAAATATGTCTAAGTTAATCGTACTTAGAAAATTTATCAGATACAATGAATCTGGAAATATGTCCACATTCGATGTATTTGGATGATGTCTAGATTATAAGAATCTGACTTGGTAATTAATTAGTTAAATTACCGAGACAATGACAGAATCTTATCATATCAGTTTTAATTTAATTTAAATTTAAATTAGAATATGATAAGATATTATTAGGGTTGGACTCTAAGAGGTTCGGAGTGGGTTTTTAAGAAAAACCCTAGCCGTCTTCTTGGGTGTGCCAATTCTGTTGTAAAATTCACTGCCTTCATCCACCAGAAAAAAAACCTCTCAAACCCTAGGCGCTAGCACTCCTCGGGTATCGAGTGAGTTCACGGTGTGTATCCGATAGAGGACGTTCGCATATTGCAGCGTTTGGTGATTGTTCGGGTTGAACGTACAACAGTGCAATCAGAATCGAAGGATTTCAATTACAGCAACCAGATGTAATTCTTAAACCTTAGATCTTCTTAATCGTTTACTTGGGTCCTTGGGAGGGATTCGTGGATGTTTTTCGCGTTTAGGAGTCCACGAATTGTAACAAGTCCTTCCTGGATAGGATGACAATCCAGTAGGTCGTGCCAGTCCGAGCTAGCAGTATTTTCAGTCAAGTGACTATGTGTTGCCGGAATGGACAACCGGTTGTTATTTGGGTATAGAGAATGAGGAGTATCTTGCCCGGTAGGCCAATCACCTACCTTTTGTCAGTCTGTACAAAGTGTCGGCATTCTGACCGATTATGGGGCCCAACGTGTGGTAACCCATGATCATTTCTTTTAAGTGGTTGATTTTATTGATTATGTATAGTTGGATAAGCCAAAACACCACTCTTGATTTTGACTAATATTTATTACTTGCCAGTATTTCTCCTATAAAGATTTATACTTTGCATTCACGAACTGTTTTCACTGGACACTCAAAGCACACACGGACTTAATGAGATTTTTGTTTCATCACCCTTTTTACCATGATTTCAAGTCGATCCTGTTGTGGGGATGAGTAGCTAGATATTGCCTGCCTTGGAAGATTTTTCTGATATTTAATTTGTGTAATGTTTTGGGGAGTTGAGAGTGGATAATTTTATTATGGATTTGATTTTGGAATTCTTGGATTCATCATGGATTGTAATAAATTTTAAGTTTAAAGTATTATTTTTATTCTATTATTTTGATTGTGTGACCTAGTTATAAAGACCACTTGTCCTTTGGACGAGGTGACATTCCCGGCCCTATCGGGCCTACGTAGTGGGGTGTTTTATTACCTGTGGGTTTTTCTTAGCTTGAAGATCCGGATACTCCTTTTTCCAATGTCCCTTCAGTCCACATTTGAAGCACTTACCCTTGGGTTTGTCTTTGGGTTGGGTCGCTACGTTCCCCTTCTTCTTCTTGAACTTCCTGGGCTTGGGCCCAGTTCTAGAAGATGAAGCTTTAGCAATCATAGCCTTAGATTGTGGTTTCATGACCTTCTCTGCCATCTAAAGCTCCTTCATCAACTCAATTAAACCACCCATGTTCAACTTGTTCATGTTATAGTTCAACTTGAACTGAGTAAAGGAACTCGGTAGAGATTCGAGAACTATGTCCACTTGGCTCTCGGGGTCAACGATAGCCCCTAAGATTTTTACCTCCTCGAAATTAGCAATCATCTTGAGCATATGCTCTCTGACTGATGCTCCCTCAGCCATCTTAGTGTTTATGATGGTTCGAAAAGCCTCCTATCTTACGGGTCGGCTCTTATCCACGAATTTCGTGGCTAATGATTGGGTTATGTCATATGCAGTGGTCATGTGCTCATGTTTAGATTAGAGCACATTAGACATGGAGACCAACATGTAACAACGAGCCATCTCGTCGGCCTTTTTCTATGCCTTCTTTGCCTCACGCTCCTCGGCGGTAGAACCCTCCCCGATTACAAGGCAGGTTTGGTAAAGGACATCCTTATACTGTTCCGCTGTGAGTATTATGTCCAGGTTCCTTTTCCAGTCCACATAGTTTGGTCTCGTTAGCTTATTCCCATTTCTAAAAAAATTAATAAATAAAAGAAAAAAGATTCAGTTTGTGAAAACAAAACAAATATGTGCACTTTATCGTTATTATCAAAACTGATAATAATCAATTTGGCTCTTAGGAAAACTGACATAGCTTCTTGTGAAGATTAACAGTTTCCTAAGCTAAGTATGTTAACCACCACAAATTAATTTCTCTTCTAAGTAATGATCTAGAAGATAACTCCATCGAGGGGATGGCCGTTTCCTCTCATTTTCTATGGACATGCCTCGCACTATGACCTCCAACGAGGGGCTAGCCGATCATGGGACGTGCCCCGGGTTATCAATTACATCCTTTCATTAGATCTAGATCCTTGTGGTATCCCCATCCTATACGGGTTCACTCCCAGGGTGACGCAAGGGGACCCACGATCTCTAATGAGGATCATGATGGAAGCTGTGGGGCCTTTGGAACCCCTCTCCCACTTTGTCTTTTAAAATAAGGGTTTTCTGAAAAATATCCTTTGAAAATTTCCATTAAGTTTTCCCTTAAATCAAAAATAAAATGTCTAAGTCCATAAAAATCTCTATGTTAAGGCTTATAACCTTTGAGAGTTTTTCCCATGGACTAATTTTATTTAAGTTAAAAACTTAATGATTTCAAAAATTTTCCAATTAAAACTTTCTAGAGACTTTGGTCTCAAGTTTATTTGACAAAAAAAAAATTTCTTGTGCCAAACTAAAACAAAATGGCTTTCTATTTTAACCTTACAAAAATATCTAAATCCAATATATTTTCTATGTCAAGGATTAAATCCTTTGAGAAAATATCTAAGGATTAATTGTTGTTCAAGTTAAAATAACCATTTAATTTGTAGAAAAATGTTTACCTTGTCAAAAACATTCCCAAAGACTTTAGTCTTTGAGAAAACTTGCACATAGGTGCAAAAAATAAATAGCATGCTAGAAAACAGTAGACGTTTTCATGCTATTCTATTTTTAAACCTAAGTGCCTAGATAATAGAATTAAACACATTAATTAATTAATTAATGGTCTTGTTTAATCCTAAAATCCCTTACTAATATTTTCCATGCAAAAATATTCCTTGAATATTGACTATTGCAAAATATTAACTTTGCCTGGTATGGACCCCAAAACTAAAAGAAATTGTAAGGAAAATTAAAAAAAAAAAATTCCTTAGTCCACTGTACCCGCCGCACTGGATCAGGCACCCATCTGAATTGTGGTCCACTGCACCCGCTGCACAGAACTAGGACCCCATGGGCAACCAACGCGCTGATCGGATTCTAGACCTTAGCCGGCGCCAGTTCCGGTCTGGACGGCTTTTCCTGCAGTTTTTTTTTTCGCGAATTTCCCCTATTTTCTTCTCAACTTCTGGTATCAATAGCTCTCCAATTTCAAACTAAATACAATGAAATCAACTAAAACCAACAATCACTTATACCCATAAACATTGGGCTTACATGATTTGCTAAGAAAAATAGTAAATTACACATCTCCTATACCTCCACCGCGAGGTTTAACAGAAAATCTATCCATACCATAAACAGCAAATGATCATAATTTTAATCACACATATGTGTCCAGTTTTATTCATTTATATGCATGCTCCCTATATTTTCACAAAACCTTCTTGCTATGATACCAATTGAAGGCACGAAAAATGAAAAACACAAGGTACGCAACGGAAGCGAAAGCAAAACAAAATTGGAAAAACTCAAGAACAAGGGATTCCCGAACAGAGCCGGCGCCAGCTCCGGTAGCCTTAGCCGGTGCTGGTCGTGCTCTGGCGGGACTCTGAAGTTTAAAAAAATATTTACCTCTTTTCTTTGTTCTAACAATTGGCTAGACCGAAATGTGTGCTACCGGGGTAGGTGTGCTGGTGGAAGCTTCTGGTGCAATTCCTGCAAGTCTCCTACTCCGTCTTTACATGTAGGTGAACGCCAAACTCTCGATCTTCCAGTATATGGCCTGCCTAATTCCGTTTGGTGAACAACTAACAAGGCTAAGGAAGTTCTCTGAAGAAAACAAGAGAGAGAGAGAGACGTCTGGCTATTTTCACAGAGAAGAAGCTGTCTCTCAGAGAGTGTGTATATGTGTGTCATAACAACATTGTCTCCAATCCTCTTGTTTAACCTAAATAAAATCCTAGGTTAAACTAGATTGGGCTATTGGACTCTTAGTTTAACCTTTTGGGCTTAATTAATTATTCTAATTAGAACCATATAAATGGCCCAATTAATAATTAATTTTTCAGCCCAAATAAACTAGTCCAATTAATAAGCTTATATTAGTTTAGTCCTAAGTTAATATTTAATTATTCAAACTGGGCCAAAGCCCTGAATAATTAATTAATCCACTAAACTAATTTAATTAATTCTCTCTCTCCATGGACCTTTATTTTATTCTAGCACAATAATTAAATCAAGCTACTTAAATAAAATAAATTTCATTTAATTTAAGATCAATTTCTTAGCCCTATTTAATTAGGACTCACGGTCTATACTAGGACCAAAAGACACGCCGCCTTGGCTACTAAAATGATCAAAATACCCTTATTATATAAATAGATGTATTTTGTATTTTAAATATTTCCTAATATCACCATAAGAAAATATTGACCCCAAAGACAATGCTGCATTAGCAAAGTCTCCGACCTATAGGTGTAATGACTAAAATACCTCTCTATACATCGCCATACATTTAAAGAGGAAGAAGTGTACTAACACCTCTCTAAATGACATCTACCATCTTTAGGCCTCTAGTCCAATGATCCACGACTTCCTGTATTATTTCCACTTTCCAAGGGAGCTACCCTAAAGCAAATATCCAAGTCATATTTTCCAAGGCCCTGGATATTTAGATCATTCAAACAACCACAATGGAGCGATATAGTATAGAAACTATCTTGTACAAGTCTGTCTTAACTAACTAGTCACACATACCTAACATGCAAGTATATTGGCCTTACGATAGAACCTCAATTATAACATATCAAAGTACATGCTTCCAGCTTCATCAGATTACGAACTCATACTCAAGTCATAGAGTACTAGTCCACGCTGTAGCAGTAGTAATCTAGGTTTCTACCATATAGTACTTTTAGAAAATACTACTACAAGTCCTATTCTACGTATTCGAAATACACTTATGTCATGAAGTGAATGGACTACTCACTGGCTAAAGGTAAGCGATTCCCCATTTGGAATTCACAACATAATAAGCTAAACATGATGAGATTCTCATTTTCATCAATCGGTTAAGAACAAATGTTTATGTGTTAAGTAAACCATGATCCATACCTTACTGTGAAAGACCTCCATTCACATGGACCACCTACTTAAACATAATAGGTCTTTTCCAAATATAATTGTGCACAAATAAAAATGTAAATTCACAAACAATTTCTGAAAATAAATTCTTTTATTAAAACATTCGATTTTTACATCAGAAACCTAGTCTAAGAGGGCATATTTTCCAATATTACTTGGGGTTGTCAAGAGGTCATTGAGTACTCAAGTTAAGGAGGATGATCAACACTAATAAAGAGAGAATGTCTTCTACACTCAAAGCTTTATTGTAAAGGTGCCAAGTAGTAGATGATAGGAGTTGTACCAATGTGATTAGCACAATTCTAGTAGATAAGTTGGGATTAGAAACTATGAGGCATCCTTGTGAGTACAAACTCTAATGGCTTAATGATAGTGGAGAAATGAAGGTAAACAAGCAAGCTATGATTACCTTTGACATGGAAAATTATAGAGATGAGGTGTTATGTGATGTGATACTCATGCAAGCCGATCACCTACTCATTGGGAGACTATGGCAGTATGATAAGAGTGTTATACTCAGTGGGAAGAAGAAAACCTACACTGTGTGCAAGAAAGAAAAGAAATACATTATCTTACCTTTGAGTCCTAGTGAAATGAGTTTGGATCAAAAGATCATGAGAAAGCAAGAAAAGAAATAGAGCTTACAAGAGGGAACTAAAAAGGAGAATGAAAAGAAAGAGTGAGAGTGGGAAAAAGAAAGGAGTTCAAGTGGAAAAAGGAAAGCACAAGAGAAAAAAGAAAGGGCAAAAACATGAGAAAAAAGATGATACAAGAGTGAGCTTGTTTGCTAAGGCTAGTGAGGTGATAGAGGCAATTGAAGCAAAGGAGCCGATCTACTTCTTTATTGCAAAGGTGCATATGTGGCTACTAACGACTCTACTCTTGCCTTGCCATTTGATATTGTAGGAATCATTGAAGAATTTCAAGATGTATTCCAAAAGAAGATGCCCGAAGCACCAACTAGAGGGATCGAGCACCAAATTAGCTTCTTGCCCGAGGCCATCGTTGCAAATCATCCGTCTTATAGGTGTAACTCAAAAGAGGCTAAAGAGTTGTAAAGGCAAGTCGAGAAGCTACTTCAAAAGGGAAACATGAATAAAAGCTTAAGTCCATGTGCAGTTCCCATTCTCCTAGTACCTAAGAAGAATAGAACATAGAGGATGTGCATTGATTGTTGAGCAATTAACACTATCACGGGAAAGTATTATTACACTATTCCTAATCTTGATGTTGTTGGATAAATTGTATTGAGCTTGTGTTTTCTCAAAAATTGATTTGAAATCCGAATTCCATCAAATTAGGATTAGGGAGGGTGATGAGTGAAAAATCGCCTTTAAAATAAAATAAATGTTATATGAGTGGCTCGTGATGCATTTTGGCCTTTCCAATACACCTAGTACTTTTATGAGATTAATGCATGATGTTTTGAAAGAGTTCCTCGAAAAGTTTGTTTTAGTATATTTTGATGACATTCTTATTTATAGCAAATTATATGTGGATCATTTGCATAATCTCAAATGTATTTTTTGCTCCTGAAAGGGAAGGGTTATATGGTAACATTGACAAATATTATATGCTAACATCGATAAATATTTATTTTGCATGGAAAAAGTTACATTTTTTAGTATTGTGGTAAGCTCTAAGGGCATAAAGATTGATGAGGAGAAAATTAGGACAACTAAAAAGTGGCCTACCTCTATATCTATAACCGAGATAAGGAGTTTCCATGGATTGGCAAGCTTTTATAGGAGTTTCAGTTGGAACTTTAGTACCATAACTGCCCTACTAATAGAGGTAGTAAAGAAAATGATTGGGTTTAGGTGGGAGGAACCACAAGAAAAGACCTTTAACACCTTGAAAGAAAAGTTGAACAAAGCCCACTCCTTTCACCTATCTTTAATAAAACTTTTAAGGTAGAGTGTGATGCAAGGAGGAAGGTTATAAGAGTTGTCTTGACACAAGACTAAACACTTATAGCCTACTTTAGTGAGAAGCTACTTGAAGCCACTTTGAATTATTCAACGTATGACAAGGAGTTGTATGCCCTAGTTAAAGCCCTATTCTATTGGTAATACTACCTTTTGCCCAAAGAGTTTGTCATTCAAACCGATCATGAGTCCTTGAAACATCTCAAGGGACAAAAAAAGCTCAAAAAGGTATGCCAAATGGATAAAGTTTGTGGGAGCATTTCCCTATGTCATCAAATATAAGAAGGGTAAGGAAAATGTGATAGTAGATGCATTGTCAAGAAAGTACTCACTTTTAAACTCCCTTGATGCTAAATTGCTTAGTTTTGAATTTCTTAAGGATTTGTAAAAAACGAATAAGAATTTGGGTGAAATCTATCTTGCTTGTGAGAAAAGTTGTTGTAACAATTTCTATAAGCATGATGGGTTCTTATTTAGAGAGAAGAGGCTTTGTATCCCTAAGAGTTCCATAAAGGAGTTGTTGATAAAGGAAGCCTATAGTGGTGGTTTGATAGGGCATTTTGAGGTCACCAAAATCTTGAGTATTCCCAAAGGATATTTTTGTTGGCCTAAGATAAGGGAAAATATAGGGAAACATTGTGACCTTTGTTTTACTTGTAGGAGGGCTAAGTCAAATTACTTCCCCAAGGCTTAACTACTCTTTTGCCTACCCTTTGTACACCTTGGCTTGATATATCTATAGATTTTATATTAGGGTTGCCTAGGTCAAAGGGAAGGAAGGGTTCTATATTTGTAATTATTGATAGGTTTTCAAAAATGGCTCATTTCATAGTCTGCAGTAAAAGTAATGATGCATCTCATATTGTTGGGCTATTTTTCAAGAAGGTGGTAAGATTACATGGGATTTCTCAAAATATTGTGTTCGATAGAGATACTAAATTTTATAGTTACTTTTGAAAGGTCATATTGAAGATTGAAAAAAAAAAAACAGAGGAAGGCATGCACGCATGAAAACAAAAAAAAAAAAAAAAGAGGCCAAAAATAATGAAACACAACACCACAGAAGCATTTATTCAATACCTCTGTGTGCCTTAAGCCTCTTAGGCTGTGAAGAAGTCGACTGAACCACTGGGATAACTTCTTTTTCTCTACTTGATGAAGCCTCCGGTTGAAATCCCACTATCCTCTTGCTTCGCCTTATTTGCATGAATGCCAAAGCTTTTAGGATCTCAAAATATTCTACTATCTCAATCCTTGTTGGTGAAACAAAAGGTGAGGAGCAACGATCTCAACGTTCTTGATCTTTTGCTATTGATTAGTAATATCAAGAACAAGAAGAAGAAGAACTCACGAGAGAGAGCAGAGAGGGAAAAAAAAAACAAAGGCTTGCTGCTATTTTTTTTTTTCCACAGAGATGTGAATCTCTTTTCAAAAACAAAAACACGATATTAGATATCTGATAACAATATCCCCAAAATTTGATATTTCAAACACCTGAATGTTATCAACAGAGTGAGTTTGGCTTAGCCTTAAACTCTTTTGAACCGTATTTCGAAAAACCCAATGGTCCAAGCTATTGTGCCAAAATAATATTTATTATTTTTCTTGAACCCAAAGAGCCCAAAATAATAAACATTAATTATTTATTTTATGGGCTTATAGAAATAACCCAATAAATAATTAAACAAACATTTTTCCATCTAGTTTAAGCCTAGGTTAATTTTCTAATTATTCAAGTTGGACCTAGGCCCTGAATAATTAATTAACCAGTTAAACCAGATAATAAATTTCTCCCAAATTTTTATTTTTATTCCAGTCCAATAATAAATTAGACTTCCTAAATAAAATTAAATCCTCTTTAACTGAGACCAATTCCTCAACCCAAAATTAATTTAGACTTACGAGCTATTCCGAGGACCAAAAAGACACATCGCTTTGGCTATTAAAATGACTAAAATACTCCTACTATATAAATATCTGTATTTTGTATTTTAAATATTTCCTAATATCACTATAAGAAAATATTGACCCTAAGGACAATGCTGCATTAGAAAAGTTTCCGATCTACAGGTGAAATGACTAAAATACCCCTCTACACATCGCCGTGCATTTTGAGAGGAAGAAGTGTACTAACACCTCTCTAAATGACATCTACTATCCTTAGGCTTCTAGTCCAATGATCCATGACTTCCTGGAGTGTTTCCACTTTTCAAGAGAGTTACCCTAAAGCAAACATCCAAGTCATGTTTCCTAAGGCCTTGGATATTTAGATCATTTAGACAACCACAATGGGCAATATTGTATAGAAACTATCTTGTACAAGTCTGTCTTAACTAACTACTTATATATACCCAATATACAAGTATATTGGGTCTACGATAGAACCTCAACTAAAACATATCAAAGTACATGCTTCCAGCTTCGTCAGACTACCAACTCATACTCAAGCCGTAGAATATTAGTCCATGTTGTAGTAGTAGTAGTCTAGGTTTCTACCAAATAGTACTTTAAGAAACCTCTACTACAGGTCATATTCTACATATTTGAAATACGCTTATGTCATGAAGTGAGTAGACTACTCACTGGCTAAAGATAAACTATTCCCCATTTAGAATTCATAATATAATAACTTAAACATGATGAGATTCCCATTCTAATCAATCGGTTAAGAACAAATGTTTATATGTTAAATATCACGTGATCCATACCTTATTGTGAAAGACTTCCATTCACATGGATCACTTATTTAAACACAATGAGTCTTTTCCAAACGAAATCGTGCACAAAAATATAATAAAAATTTACAAACAATTTCTGAGAATAAAACTTTTATTAATATAAACGACTTTTACAATAGAAACCTAGTCTAAGAGAGCATACATCCTAACACTTATGGGTAAAATTGGGGACTAACTTATTATTTTCTATAACTTGTTACCCCCAAATGAATGGACAAATGAAAGTTGTAAATAGGACTCTTTCACAGCTTTTGAAGGCCATTATCAAGAGAAATTTAAAGAATTAGGAGAAGTGCCTTCCTCATATAGAATTTGCATACAACTGCACTATCCATTCTACTACTTTTTCTCCTTTCCAAATTGTCTATGGTTTCAATCCCACTAACTCCTTTGGACTTAATTCC